>JAQQZT010000040.1:16780058-16802720 GCA_030068275.1 Clarias platycephalus
TTAACGTAACTTTATTCTTTCATGAGTTATTGTAACTTATTATTAATTATTATTAACTTATTATTAACTTATTATTATTATTATTATTAGTTATTGTTAGTTAACTGTAGCATGGTCTCGTAGGGTATCTTGCATTGAAATCTGCTGCAATGACCCGGTTACTGCGTTCACCAGACATCAACACAATTTCTATCCGCTCCTCAAGTGTTAACCTCTGCGACATGTCAATGGCTGTAAACAAAGAGAAACTTTGCACACCGTTGTTTTTCTTGTGAAATTCAGGACTGACTTTTAGCAGTACAGCTAAAAGAGATGGAGTAATAGTATCACCTTTTCAAACAAATGTTTGGATGTACTGTAATACAATTTCTTTTGTTTGTTTATGCTGTCAGATTTTAACTGACAAGTGAAATTAGATGGAATTCAGTGGTTTAGTAGCAGTAATAGCCAATTTGTCTGTAAACCTTGTCTAAGTCACTTCATCTGTCCCTGCCCCAGAGTTATCCATGAACACTGCATCATTTGCCAAAAGTGCCGCCATGCTGGGAAATTCGGAGGACCACACAGCTTTGTCGCGAGCCCTCTCCCAGCTTGCCGAGGTGGAGGAGAAGATTGATCAGTTGCATCAGGAACAGGCCTATGCTGACTTCTATGTGTTCTCTGAGCTACTTGGTGACTATGTACGGCTTATCACTGCTGTAAAGGTGAGAAAGATTATTTCCTGTTCCTGTTCAATTAGGAGGTGTTTTGGATTGGCTCATGCAAGAGCACTCTAATTCAAATATCACAACTTTATGGCCCCATTATAAGCCCACGTTTTCACTCTTTATGCTCCTTAGGGTGTGTTTGACCAGCGCATGAAAACATGGTCCAAATGGCAGGATGCTCAGCTCATGCTGCAACGAAAGAGAGAAGCTGAAGCTAAGCTACAGTATGCCAACAAGCCCGACAAGCTCCAGCAGGCCAAGGATGAGATAAAGGAGGTAAACCATGACCAACATTGGTTAATAAATAAGAAAACAAATAAACAGACAAATAACTAACAAAATGAATAAATTCTGAAAGGAGAAATGAGAAGATTGACATTTTACATCACTTGGTCATGCTCAGTTTTTCATTCTGAGATGCACTATAAGTTTTACCTTCATTACGAACATGACAAAAGTACATCCTAGCTTTATATAAAGCGTTAAAGGTTGTATCAGAAAATAAGCTCCAGGTTGGTTTCCAGCATCAACCCTGTTACTGAAAGCCCTGGTGCTGATGATTATGAAGCCTACTGGACTTGTCCTACTGTTCCACATAATAAGAGTTCATAAATTATTGATAAACCACAGAACATTATCAGGCATTTTTAATTTTTGCATTTTCCCCATCATGCCCCACAAAGGAGATTGAGGAGGTAGGACCCTTGGTTCTGATTTTTTTTCTTTTCTTTCACCAGTAGATATGGTCCGTTTAATGTGTGTGTCTCACTGGTATAATGTGCATAAGAGAGAGTTCCATGTCAATAATGACTTCACTGCACCATGCTTTAACATGGAACTGAAGCACTAGTGCTGTAGAATCAATTTAACTGAACTAGTTATCAGCTCAGCAACTATGGGTTGATAATCTTTATTATTTCCGTTTGTTCATGTCCTTGTTTTTACTGGAAGTTTTAGATGTAGGCGAGAACATTAAGTGGGGAAAATGTGATGCTCACCATTTCCATCCTGTCTTCCTGTATCTCATCACTAAAAATCTTCCTGTGCTTTATTAACGCCATCTGGTTTTTTATTTTATTTATTTATTTTTTTTAACCTGGAATTTGAATTTTAAAAGTTTCACTTTGGTCCAGTTGTATAGCATGGTGAAATGATCCTGAAACAAAATCCCAAAACAACGACTTTAATCAGCCATAACATTTAAAACCACTGGCAGATTAGGTGAATATCAATGATTATCTTGTTACAGTGGCACCTGTTAATGAGTGAGATATATTCTGCAACAAGTGAACAATCTGCTCTCGAAATGTATGTGTTGGAAGAAGGAATGATGCGTAAACAGAATGCTTTAAGCTACTTAGACAAGACCCAAATTAAAGACTAGGTCAGACCAATTTCAGAATGGCAGGCCTCGTGAGATGTTCCCAGTATGCCGTGGTCAGTACCTACAAAAAGTTATCAAGGCGGGACAACCAGTAAACCAATGACAGGGTCAAGGGCACCCAAGAGATGTTACCAAGATGTACTATGTAGAAAAAGGCATGCTGTTCTAAGCATTGTGATGCACTGGCAAATATTCTTCCTGGAAACACTGGTTCTTGGCATTAATGTAGATGTTACTTACCATTTACGTAAACACATACCATTTACGTGAACATTGCTGCAGACTAAGTACACACCTTTATGGCAACAGCATTACCTAATGGCACTGGCTATTTTTTGCAGAATAATGTGCCTTGCTCCATTGCAAAAAGTGTTCAGGAATGGTTTAAGTAACATGATCATGAGTTCATGGTGTTAACTTGGCCTTCAAATTCCCCAGGTTAGGCAGGACGATTTGGTGTTATGGCTGATCAGTGTTTTTTTATCTGTCATATATCTGTCAGCATGGTGTTTTTCTTGTCTGTTTTGACTTGTTTTTTAGTTGGAAGCTAAAGTACAGCAGGGCGAGAGAGATTTCGAGCAGATATCAAAGAACATTCGACGGGAAGTGGGGAGATTCGAGGTTAGTTCACATGTTGGAAATTTCTGCTTGGGCAAAATGATGTTTCTACTATGCACTGATTTGATCTTAAGTTTAGAAAAAAGAGTGCTGTGTGAACAAGTTGACTATTTTAGGATTATTCATACATTTAATAATAACCCTGTGACCTCCTTAATGTTAAGTTGAGCATTTTTCATTACATGACAAAGTTGAATTGCCTGTCTGTCTGTTTCTCCTAGAAACAAAGAGTGAAGGATTTCAAAGTTGTCATCATTAAATACCTAGAGTCACTAGTACATACGCAGCAGCAGGTAAGAACCATCTGTACTACCGTACATGTATTCCAGTATAGTCTGTTTACATTTTTGTCCCTTTTTAAAGTACATTGAAAATAATTTTTTATATAAGATGTTTAATCATTTTTCCTTTGTTGTTACTTCAGCTGATAAAGTATTGGGAAGCTTTCTTACCTGAAGCCAAAGCTATAGCATGAATGGACAACCTCCTGTGCAAAAGCATTGGGGCCAATTGCTCTTCTTTTCTTAATTTTCATGTACAACATAATCATTCAAAACGGATGCATGGACTTAATGACCACTTGAAAACCAGTATAATAAAACACTACAAATCTTTTAATTGCTAAGTCTGTACCTTTTCCTTTTTTTGTCTTAAGATGATTGTTCATCTTTCATTTGTTCTTAAAGGAGAAATATGGCAGAGGTGTTGCATTTACTGCTTATTGATACACTACTGCTGTTTTTAAATGTCCAAGCACAATTAATTGAAATCCATCATAATTCTCCCCAAGGGAAATGTTTTTTTTTTTGTTAGTTTTTTTTAAACTCTACATTCATATCCAGTAAAGAAATTCAGCTTACATTATTTTATTAAACTGGTTATTATCTGATCTTGTTTCAAACTGCAGCACTATAGTACGTAGTACACAGTGTGCTACTTCCTGCTATATACATGCACATATTTTTTTGGCTTCTTAACCTAAGATATTTTTAAATTACAAATATGAGTTGATTTTTTTTTTTTAAACAGATTTTCAGACTTTACCTTCCCTGATTTTTTTTTTTTTTTTTTTTTTACTTTATGTTCCTGTGAAACAATGCCGACATGCTAATAAAGGAATGTACTTCAGTATTAAACGGATCTATCTTCTTTTGTTGTGTCATGATTTTGAATATATGTCTCTTGGAAATAAAAAATAATAAATCAGAACATTGACCTCTGACATGTAAATTTATTATATTTTCACATTATTTATTAGCTGGATTTCTTGATTTAATTTGATCTAAGCTTCTTTGTAATCTTGTTTTATTAAAATATATTACTGTTAACAGACCGTAATGGATATTGTATTTGGATAATGCTGGTCATATCAGAACTGAACTCTGAACTGTAACCTATAAAATTATTTATCTGCAGAGTTGATTGTTGTTATATAAGACAATTTTAAAATTATTTAAAGCAAGCTCTGTTCTTCTCTGTTATCAGAGTAAAATTTAAAAGCTTTGAATCACATGATGCTTCCAATCATATAAACATTTAACATGTGTCAGTGTTTTTAAAAAATGCTTCGATCAAAAAGTTACATGTACATTTCACTAATTACTTTCTTTACACTAACCCACTTCCCTGGCTAATGGGACAGCTAAAATCCTCCTATTTGTAAATCTATAAATCTATTTCAGAAGCACTTCTAACGAATCCTCAACCAGGTTCAAAATGGCCTTGGGGTTTGAATGATGTGTTTTAGGTTTTTTATTGAATACTTCTAAAGTATTTTTTTTTTTTTTTAAATCCTTTATAAATCTGGAAATAGAATTTTTAGAAGTATTTTTTCTTCTGAATTCCTTTGGGGAAAAAGAAACGCTTACGGATTTAAATTTGAAGCCTGCCATATTATGACTTAACATTTTTCATGAACTGAGCAGTGAAACAAACCGTCAAACAAGTCCTTCATCATTTTGCATACATAGCCCTAAAGTGCTGTCAAAAACTCAGATGCTTGCTCCTTTTCATTGTCTTTGTCATATTGACAAGCTGTCAGAATTGTACGCTGCGTAAGAGAATCTCTGTGCAAGTGGCTCTGTGCAGAAACATCATTACGAGTGCTGGTTTTTCTTCTCTCCCCTATTGGCCTGAAATGTCTCTCATGATGTTATTGAGAATGTGCAATGACATGTGAGATTCTGTTTTTTCTTTTTTTTTTTTATAACACAGGTGTTTTCAGTAGATGAGTTGTGCTTAACACAATACTTTGCATGCAGTTAAAAAAAAATATATAATAATAATAATAATAATAATAATAATAAGCTTCACTGAAAGCAGACTAGAATCTCTCTATTCTGCTATACCATTATTGATATTCTGAATTTAAATACACTGCCTCCTTGAGGTGTGTCCATGAGAGGGATATTATATATTTATTTATAGATATTTCTGGATTCAGTGGATTTGGCTAGAAAAAAAAAGAGAGTGTTCTTGTAATCCTACAAGCTGGTATCAAATCTCCAAATAGCAGTGTTATGTTGTGGTCAAAATACTGTGACCTCACTTGATCAAGTGCAATTCAGGCCTCACAGATAAGAAGAGCAATATAATGGACTACAACATAGAGAGAGTGTGGTAATTATTTGTGGCCTGTCAGGAGTAGAGCCCCTGGACCTCTGGTGATTCAAATCTGGAAAGTTGTGTACAACCCGAAAATAATACACACCAGCAAGAGACAAATATCGGCCTGTTCTTGCGACATTGCTGAAATTGCCTCAGTTTGTCATGTGCACCAGGGCTGGTTCTCCCCCAAAATATCATTTGTTTGTGAATGTTCCAGAGGAGCGCTCCCTTGTAGGAGTTTGTAGAGGGATCTCTTATTCTTCTGCCACTATATACATTAAACAATTACCCTATTAGCTTATTACTCAATTGCTATATCTGCTGTCAATAAGTGCTTACCTTGATAAAATTCCCTGGGGGGTTTAGTTAAAGGCTAAGCACTATAGAAAGCACCTTTCATTGACTGACCCTGGAGTTCTGATGTCTCTATTGATATGAGCAAGGTTCTGTTGCACAAATACAAACTTTTTCTTAGTCAAGCAGTACTCTTGGTTGGTTTCCTGATTGAACAAATTAAAAGTGCATGCCATGTTACAGCACTAGAGGTAAGACAGATAAGGAGCTCCAGAATGCTGTTAATTTATTTCCCCTTATCTGGTCATGGCAGAGCTGCCAGGCTCTCTGATGATCCCATGACTGCTCATTTTGTGCTCTTTATGAGAAATGATTTTAGCAACCGATCCTGCTTTATAGAGTTAATTTCCGTCTTCTTGCACAGATCTCCTCCTCATGGTCGCCCCTCGATGGCAAGGCCACTGTGGAGATAAGTGCCACTGTGTTTGTAAGGCTCAAAAGTCATACTTGTGGTTTACACCAGTGTGGTGCCATCCCTGTTAGCAAGTGTTTGACTGTTTATTGAGGGTGAATTTAAGAAATGTATCATTTCAATCTTCTAGTGCAGATAATTTTGAGGTTGCTCCTTTAGGTTAGCAGTGTGGAGCACTGAGGAGGTGTTGGGACCAGATGAGATAAGTGCCACTGTTTTCATACGGGTAAAATACACAGCTTCTGGTCAAACGTAGACCGATATCGAAATTGCTATCAAAGTCTATTTAGTAAGCTTTTTGTTTTTTTTCAGGGAGACCACATGTTCTTAAAAGCCTTCTTAATGTACAGCTACTGAAACGGCAATAGTGTGAGAGGGGAAATGTATGAAGGGATTATATTCATCATTGTACAAAAAGAGAAAACATGAAACCTATGTGTATGTTCACGCTTTCAGTTGATTGAGGTATTGCAAGAGAAAATAGGATGGGCAAATGCTTACAGGAAGATTTCAAGAATATTTTCTGTTTGAGAGAAAGAAATGCTCATGGGTGAGTAGCTTGTATCAATAACGGACCTTAAATTACAGCTTAACTACTTCAGACCTAATCAAAAAGCTACACAGCACTATAGAGCACTACAGTATGTGTAAAACTCAGATGAAAATGCTTCCGCTCATGTGCCATATTTGCCTCCAAACAGTATATTTTTTATACAGAAGCATTATTTAGTGTACATATAACTCTCAACATATTAATTAAATATTTATATTCTATAGCTATGACTTTTTAGAGTCATCACATTATTATTCTCTGTATGCTCCTTTGACATATAAATGATAGTAATCGTGTCAAAATTACTGTGCGTGTATGTACTGTATGTGTGACTACCAGCCAAGCATTAAATATGTCCTCTCTCCATTTATCCTGCTGACTTTTCCCTAAAATCTTGACCTTGTTTGACAGGACAGGTTCCTGTGTACAACAAATGCCACAGTAAATTAAAATGGAGGCAGAGAGATTGAGTAGAGGCATTTGCATACATAAATCTATCAGCGATGTGACATTAATCAATGATTGCCCAACCTGAGAGCCAGGCTACTGAGTCGTGACTGGTGCATTATTGGCCTTTTATGAACTCTGACAGGCCTGTGCCACCTGTTTACTGCACGAAACAACAGATAATCATTCAGTTTACTTTTGCAAGTTCAGGTCAGAAAAATAGTGTCTTGAAAACTTAACTGTACAATATTTAATGATAAGTATTAACACTGTGACGCAACAGGATAACTCGTCACATTGCTACTGTACCTGTAGTGTAATATCAGGCTTGAAATGAAATTCCTAATAAATCTCAGCTCTGGTTAGACTTATTTTGTGTGTCGCTCAAGTAGAAGTCAAGCATTTATTCCTCAGTCACTACCTTTCACTAAGGATGTGCAGTTGAAGTCCTAATCTAGGCTAGATCTGTACATTTCCTTCGTTCTTTGAAGGAAAAGGTCAGAATTGCAATGGGAATTGATGTAATTGTGAAAAAGGGGCAGCTGACAGTGTCAAACAGCTTGGGCTGCAAGTTCCTCCCATTTCATTAGCTGGCCGTTTTCCAACTCCTCACCCTGTAAATGCGTCCTGACATCCCCGGCATTTAGTATGCAATAGATTATGAATGGCCACACTGAACACTTAATAGGCCTGATGAACACTAGCCTTGTTCCCATCACAATCTATACACACCACTCTAGGAGATCTTTACAGCAATATAAATACAACTGGCATGATTTAATGAAGTTGTGTTCTTTAAACCCACTGCTGCACACAGACCTGTAATGTCTTTCATGAAAGCAAGCTCCTTTAGCTATAACCTTATCTGCTCCTTTGAATAGTTTTACAGTGATCAATAAACAGTTTTCTGTGGCCTTTCAGTGGTGTCACTTGTCATTGAAGAATGCAAATGTGTGTCAGAAACTATCTTGACAGTTTTCCCTTTGCAGCATTAGAATAGGGAAAAAGCCCATCAGCAATAAAGCAGATGGTGACCCCAAGCACTTTTCTTGAATAATATTAAATGTAGTAAGAATGCAAGTATATAATTCAAGGTTCATAATTTAGTAATTACATAACATCTAAAGTATAATAAAATAATACAAGCTATCTGGCTATATTAATGTCATAGACATCCTGATATATGTCACGTCTCCAAAAGAAGAGGGGAAAAAAAACTCCATACAGCATAAACTGAAAATCCAAACACTTGCATCATAAAAAAAAAACAAAAAAAACACATGGTTCTAAATCTAGATTTTAATAAAAATTGTTTAGAGTTTTGAATGAATACTTTGAGTTTGTTAGAAAATGTTTCAGCATACAAACTACAACTTCTAGTAACACAGATGGGGGAAAACCCTACAGACTCTTCTGCTGAGCAGCTAGAAAGACCTTTTGAATTGTCTTGTGCTCTCCCAGGACAAGAGCTTGCTGCTTATTAAAGATTTCAAAGATACAAACGGTAAGTTCAGTAATTGCTTTCTTGAATCTGCCTTTAATAATTACACGCAGCAAAAAGGTGGCAAAAATTAGAAAGGCAGAGACTAATGGAAAACTAGATTTCTCACTGAATTAGAGAGCACAACAATCTATATATTGACAATACATCAACATGAAAGAGATCAGGAAAAGTGTTTCAGACTGTCTGGGAAAAGGAGGCAAACTGGGTGTGATGCAGTGTGGCATGCACCGCCGAGTCTGTGGGGTAGCAGACAGAAAGGATCAGACATCCTGGATGTCTCTCTTCTTCTTTATTCTCTCTCTCTCTCTCTCTCTCTCTCTCTCTCTCTCTCTCTCTCTGTTTCTTTCTTTAAGTATGTTGAAAGGGATACATAATCATCAATTTGCAGAAATTTTATTAAATGTTTTTAAAAATGTTGGAAATGGTTGGCCATTGGTTCCTATTTGATAGTTACATGAGAGCGATTATGTTTCTTCCATTTGCAAGCGAGGCAGAATATGGGCTGACAGAACCTATTGCAAGATTTTCTAGAAAGAGCAAAGAACCACAACTAAACGTGAAAAAGCAGAAAACCCCCTTTTTTTAAAAGTAGAAAATTCAAAGAAGTTTCATCTGCAATATTAACTGTAATCAAAGCACAACAAGTTTGATAAAATCAGCATCTACTCTATATACTATACTTGGTTATATGAAAAGGTAACACAGTATGGCGAAAAAAACACACACGCTGCATACAAACAACTATATATTTAGAAGAATTAGATTTTATAAATTCATTTTAAGTTTTCTTTATTAAATTATTAATCAATTTATTCATTCAATTAATTCTTTATTTATTTACTTGTTAGTAGAAGCAGCAAAAACAGGTCAACTTCTTTGTGGATGTTTTTTTTTTTTTTTGGTTGACTCGAAGGTACAAATTACATGATTATGATGTATCATGTATTTGAGAAAGTCTCTTTGTTCAGAGGAAAAAATCAATAGCAAAGCTCCTGGAGCAGCTCTTACTCCCTTTTACATTTCCAGATAGGAAGGCTCTGGAATTGCTGATTCTACATTTAGAATGACAGTGATTCATACCATGGCGCTGTCCAGTTAGGCCGCTAACTTATACCTGAGGGTCCAGTGCTGACATTTCATCTACAACTTTGGGAGAGGTTAAGGGCCGGGAGGCTACAAGCTGCAAGAAACCTTTACTATCAGCTTATTTTTAGATATAGTGCGGGAGTGCACAGACAAGAAAAAAAAAAAAAACTCTTTTCTCTTTTCTACTTCTGTTTTCTTTTCTTGCTCTGTAATGGAGAGGAGGACATGTTCATTATCCAGGCCATACAATATTAGTTTCTGGGAAGTATCTGTAAAGTTGATAACATTTATGCTGTAGGTTTAGTAAAGGTTATAAATTATATGGCATATAACTATAAACTGCAATTTATTACATATATGTTATTAATGATATAACATATTACTTCCCGATAGAATCTCTCAATCCACATATATGTCCTTAACTCATTAAAATAATTTCACAAATTCTACAAGAAGAAGTCAGAGGTACTCTAACAGAATCAGTTTTGAGAATAATTATTGAATCAGCTTATTAGATATAGTTCTGCAATTCTAGACTGTTCTCACAAAGGTTTTTTGATAGTACATCTTGACTTCTAGTTCTAGAAATTGTGACCACATACATCTTTACTAATATTTTGAGGTATCAGAGTTATGCATATTTTCAGATTTCTTATTCAATAAGCTCCACTTTTATACTAGGCAATGCAAAACTAACCTGTGCAACGTAATACCTGACATGATATGATCGGCCCTATTTTTCAATTCAGATGTCTTCAGCATCACATTGAGGAACTGCCACAATCATCAGTAAGTACTTGAGTACAACAGCACACTTTATTGATGAGGATTGTTGTATTATTATTATATTATATTATATTATATTATATTATATTATATTATATTATATTATATTATATTATATTATATTATATTATATTTTCATTCATCCATCTAGGAACTTCTGTAGTCCAACTAAAGCCTGAGCCAATGGTGACTATTGTATTTATTAAACCCAGGACCTAGAGGTGCAAGGTGACAGTGCTAACAACTAAGCCACCATGCCACTATATTATATTTAATATATAATTATATTGTGGATCAGCCTAACCCACGGTCAGAAAACCTGCAAAGCTTTATTCCACTTTTCTGGAATATATGTTTTCTCTACACATATTTTCTGCATGAATCCTCCAATTGGTCATTGTACAGGCTACTTGAAAACCTGTTTTTTATGAATCATTCTGTAAATTAACATAGTCCACATACTTGTTTAACTCAGAATTCCAAATATAACTGTTACAAGAAAAACATAAAAAGGTCCTGGAGTAAATACACAATAAATAAAAGGCTCTAATAAATGAATACATGTCAACAATTCCACAGATCTCCTCCGTATTCACAATTTTCCATCCATATCTTTAACTTGAAACCCTATAGCTTCCTTCATTATGACCAGTGGTTTGGTCCTTACTCCCTTCTCCCCCTCCACCCCAACCTGAGCTGAAGCCCAAGGCTGCTTCGAACATGAGAGGTTGTTCATCACGGGCCGAAGGGTCAGCCTCTGAGTATTTATCTTGTAAGCAGCTTAGCTTTACTGGAAACTAGGCTTGTCTCCAGTTTGTCTTCATTCAGGCCCAGCTGTTGTTAATGACTGTCACTGGATCTAGCTACCTGTCGAAATGCCTCAGTCCTAAGGATAGGCCTAGGTGAAAAAAAGGTGAAAAAAGGTGAAAAAAAGAACAGTAAAAAATTTAATAAATAAACGTTGTAAACGTTTGTTGGGAATATTTGAAGTTTATTGGCTCCTTGGGTTATTGTCTTCAAAAAACTAACTGCTATTATCTGAAGGCATTTGCTATACAGTATAAACTGTTAAAATAACTTGAATATTTGAAAGACCCACATTGGAAGCTGATGATTCTTTCCTTATCCAGCTCCAGTTCATTCCTAATGTAATTAAGTTGTGAGCATGGTTTGTACTTTCACATTTAGAATTATTAAGCTTTGTATTGTATGTATATCAGTATTATCATGTATTATTAAATATAAATGGTGTAAATTGTATAGTGTAATAGTACTGTACCTCACTGCATATTTAATGTTTTTTTTGGACATGACCCCTGTAATTTCTAATTATTCTTCTAATTTTTTTTTGTTTATATACCATGTACCTCAGAACAGCAAACTGTATAGTCAATTTTATAGATTTAACAAGCGACTTTGTATGTTGACAGAGCTAAAGCACTGTATGTAAACACATACATATGTTGTACAGCTTAAGTCATGTACTGTAACGCTACATAGTGCTGTCTTTTACTGTTGATTTTTTCAAGCAGTCTTGGTGATTTGATGTTAGTTGCTGTCACTTGTTGGGGAACTCAGTGACTGAGTAGGAATTCTCGGTTTAAAGGGAATGTATTTGTTTTTTTCTGGTCAGTGCTCAAAAATTCCAAATTATGACATCTAGTTGGATGTAGCATGAATTCATCCTAATTGAGAAAGAATAAGTGAAAAGATGTGTGCATCGTGTCCTGCAATGGATTGACTCTGCATCTGTCCAGACACCACAATGTGTCCACTGGCTCAACAAGTCTGTCTATGGTTCCTAATAAATTTGTAGATTATAATCATCTATAAATTGATCATCTACATAATCAGAATCTCCTCATGCTATACATAATTTACAATGAAATGTATGCAATACAAACCCTCTGGTTTTGAGCTTTTTTAGTTTTCATACCAGACCTGACCCAGTACAGTTTTGGAGTAGTTTTTCTTCTCCATTAAGTCCAACGAGGACTGTTAAATAATATTAATGACCAGGTTAGTCATTACTTACCTCTGTTTGCACTGGCTCAAGTGATTTTATTGATCGGGAGGATGAGGCTCGGTACAGCAGATTATTCTGGCCTCTGATATTATCAACAGCTTAAATAAGTTGATTAGCAGAAGGACTATCTTTAAATAGATCTAGATGATGATGTTGATTGGGTGAAGCAGAGAGCCATCCATCTTTTTGATTTGCTAATAACTGGAATCCATCATTGTTTCTATCAGGCCCCACATAGCTCAGTTTCTCTCTCTCTCTCTCTCTCTCTCTCTCTCTCTCTCGCTCTCTCTCTCGCTCTCTCTCTCACTCTCCACAGGTTTTTAGGAAAGCTGGTGCAGGAATGTAGGACACCATACGTTTTTGTCAGTTTACTGTGAAACTAGTTGCCATGTGGGCTTTCAGTTTATTTTTGCACAAATTGAGATATGGCAATATTTTAGTGTACCATGAGAATAATGTTAGTTTGACTTGGAGATGGGCAACATGAAATAAATTAATTAGAAATTACTGGTCTTTGAAATAAATAAATAAATAAATACATGTATTTCTTATTTGTATACATACCTGTCATCAGATCTTGATAATAATAATAATAATAATAATAATAAGAAGAAGAAGAAGAAGTAGAAGAAGAAGAAGAATCCATCTAGGAAGCTCTGTAGTCCAGCTAGGGACCATGGATGCCAATGGCGACCATTGTATTTAATCTAATTTGTACGATCATGGTAGGACCTTTGGTCAACATTTACATGCACATTCACACACTACAAGCAATTTGGGAACGCCAATAAATCTAATCATGTTTTTGGACTGTGTGAAGAAACAGGAGTAAAGCAAGCACAGGGAGAACATGCAAACTCCATGCACACAGACCCAAGGCAGGAATTAAACCCAGACCCTGGAGATGCGAGGTGACAGTGCTAACCACTTAGGCACCATGTGACCATAATAACAATAATATTAATATTAATATTAATAATGATAATAATAATAATAATAATAATAATAATAATAATAATAATAATAATAATAATAATAATAATAATCGTGTATTAGTAGTAGTAGTAATTTTAGTAGCATTCCTGTTGCTGTGTATATTATTTGTTTATTTAAATTTTATGAAATTTAAATACATTGCATTCACACTCTACACTAAATTGTTAAATAAACAGCAGATCTGAATCCTTTGTAAGTCTCTGCACTCAAACATAATGGCATTTTTATCAATAAGTTTCAATAAGTTTTAGCAAGAATCTATGGGAACAAATATACTGCAGCGATTCGGTGTCCTGTAATTCACTGTTAAAGTATACAAAAGAAACTCTAATGTAACAATTTGTCCATAGACAAGCCCCCAGCATCTATTGATATGGAGAATGCTGGGATAGGCTTTTCTTGCTTATCCAGCTGTGAACAGTGAAGCCTGACTTAATTTGATTAAACACTTTGTTAGGAATAACAATTAATGTACTTTCTCTGGTTGCTTTTTAATGGCTCCCTACAATTAGTACACCGAATCTAGTTAATTACACTCTTGTTTTTTTTTTTCTTCTTCTCTTTGTGTGTGTGTGTGTGTGTGTGTGTGTGTGTGTGTGTGTGTGTGTGTGTGTGTGTGTGTGTGTGTGTGTGTGTTATAGGCAATGGTTGCATGGGTCGTATTATTAGGAGGAGGGGGTAGCATTACTGTCAGCTGGGTTCTCACAGGAGTCCATTTATTCCCCAGCACAGGCCTCATTATTCCAGTCTAGCCTGCTACAGGTAGAGACCACCTTCAATCCAGTCGGGGCCCCTTCCTCCACACAAACAGAAGGAAAAGATTAATTGTTTGCTTTGTTTTGTTTCCCCAGGGACACTGGTCACTTAATAAAGAAAAATAATCCTATCTTGGTCTTGATTCAGTTTATTGTCCCAAAATATGTGTGGATAAGCATGGGACAAGGCTTACTTCTTGTTAGCAGATTTGCCCATTAGCTCTAAAATGGCCAAAGTACATGAGAAAACAAATGCAGTAAACAAAATAGAATTAATGAGGGTGCGGGCTTTTGTTCGTCACAAGTTGTATCATGATTTGTGGCTACGGTTGTCACTAAGTCCTCATTAAAAGGCAAAATTAAACAGCCTGGCCAATGTTCTTAATTGTAAAGCAAGCATATTAGATGGGTTTCGTTGAATAGAGGCACAATTAGAGAGCCTTTAATTGACAATTGCTGCATGTGCTGAGTGAACACATCACGTCACGAAGTGCATTAGTGGCAGGCAGTCAGGATCTTGAAAGTAAAGGTCAATAAAATGCACACTTAAATGCAAATGACACTTTAACATGTCAGATAAGTGACCTTTTGTGGACAGGGGACAGCCTTGGGACAGGCCAGTATTACTACTGCGTAAATCCAAATATTCAGAGTCAAACTGAGAAACACATGCAGTATGGGATTTCTTGAAAATCAATAATGTAGAAATGTAGGTATTTTTTTTTCTCAGAGCATAACTGCACTCCCGTGGAATTGTTGGAAAACATTGCAATTTTACAAATGTATAGTTATAGGCAATCCGTTTTTTAAAATTAACTTTAGTAGCATAATATCACTTGTTTCTAAATACATTCCACATGATGGTCTGACAGAGCAGACCAAATCCATGATAGATCCAAATTAGCATGATAGTAATAACTTTTTAACATTCTCTTTCACTTTTGTTGAAACTCATTCAATAAATCCTATATAATAAACTCTTTCTTTTACCAACAGGGAATCCTCTTTTCATTACAAGCTCAAATAAGATTGATATCAGATTCCAAAGTGTGTGACAACATAATGTGCTGCGGCATGCAGCTTTGCTCTATTAGCAGAAACTTGTTATTTTTCTTTAGCTGAAGCAGGTCTCTAAGTGTGGACAGGCGTTGATAAATGCTGCCGTGTCCTGTTGATGCAATTCATTTGTCAACTGTGTGAAATAAGGTTAATCGGTATTCTCCAGCCAGGTTACAGTGTTTTTCTCTTGCTCTTTGCCAGTAATTGTGCCTCTGTGCACCCTCATCAACTAGCTCCTCACTGACTTGGGCAGTGTACATAGAGCCTTTACTGCCAAGGAGCCACAATGAATTATCAGCGATTGTGTGCGGAACATTAAGTCCTGGTAAAAATAAATAAATAAATAAATAAATAAATAAAATAAAATAAGAATAATAAATGAATTACATGAAAATGTAAAGACAAAAATAATGCCATTGCAAATAAATGAACAAGAAAAGAAAACACATTTTAGCAGTGTTTCATTATTTATGTCTAAGTATTTCATACATGCAGTTGAATGATCACAGGCAAGAGGGGAAAAGAAATCAATGAAAATTCATATTTCATAAGCCTATAATTGTGTTTAAAAGTGTACAGTAGTCATTTGTTTTAGCAACCTCCACAGTGGTTGCTTGATGACAGTGCCATACATTTGAGAGTTAGGTCTTATTTCTTCTCCCCTGCCTCATCACTCCTCCTATCTTTTGATCCTGCTCCTTTCATCTTTTTACAGCTACACCAAACAGCTGCTGAAAATAAGGGTTTTGTTGTCAAGAAGACTGCACTAAAAACACTTGACAACTTGACAACGTTCTATCATCTGTGAAGTTATCGATTTGCCAGTGTTTTAACCATCAAACTGGATCTATTTGAGAGACTCTGGTTTTTAAACAATTTCTTTGACAGGCCAGGCATCACAGCAATTGCCCTGCTTTTTAAGACAGTATTTCAAATTGTGGATTTTGCTCAAGCACATGCTCGTCCCAGCACACCCCGCTTAAAGCATATCCAGACTTTCGAAGGGCCCCAAAGTGGACAGAGTTGTCATGAAAGAGAGTGGGGGTGAAGGGGGAAGACAGAACGTAACGGTCTTGCTTTATAGATTGCTGTTAGGGCAACAAAACTTTGGCAGCATTGATTAACTTGACAGTGAATGCAGCAGTACATTTATCACTAATAGCTGTGCTGTAGAAAATCTAATAAGAGCCAAACAATCCCCCTGGAGCTGTAACAGGTTCTCTGTGGCCAGTAGAGCATGATGTGAAAATATCCGTCTCCCTGGACGCTGCCGCTGAGAGGTCAGGCAAGCGATGATGCTCTGAAACACACGCACCATCTCATCAGAATGTCCTATTCGACCTTTATTCCTACTCTGTTGCACTCTGGGCAGGCAAACTATATGGTCAGCAAGTCATAAATATTTTGTAGAATTTGCATAATTTGTAACAAACGTAAATGTAAAGATGTTCACAATTGTGTATAAGAGAAGGAAGTGGATTGCCAATAATTGGGTCTAACTTAGAAGTAAGTCCAGCAACTGAAAGTTCCACCTTCTTACCAGGGTGTTTAAAAATTTAAAGCTTGGGTTAGAAGAATGTAGGGATTTAAATTTTTCTGAAAGTGGGAAGCTGAGAGAAGATTTGCATGTGTGACAATGAAACACTTTGGCCACGTGTCAGAGTTTAACAGGGAGGCTAATTGATTTGCTGTCACCTGGGCATCAGGTTCACTCTTAGGATTCAATTTTTTTTCCAGCCTTTTTTGCATATTGCATCGATCAGTCGAGGAGGCGATGAGGAGGGGTGTTGGGTAAATGAGCAAAAAGCGCAGAGGCTGGAGGATGAATTGTTTACTCGCATAAAAATAACCTTTCAATAGGAGAAGATGCATGGTGCAGACTTCTGGTGGTGTTCTGCTGCCCCAAGCAGATGGCATTCAGCTGCTATTGATCCAGGCCCTGCAGGAGAGCGGGGGGCAGTTCTGGTCAGGGCAAAGAGAGCAAGTCTGTCCGTCCTAACTGCCTCCCTAACCATCCCTCAAAACAAAGGAAGACACAATGTGAGAGTGCAACAAATTGTGTTTGTATGCTGGGTAAATAGGTGTCAACTGCAAAATACTCCATTATCTGTTGACAAGCAATTTATGTCACTGTGAATTTTGAAGCTTTGCCTTGGTGCTGGACTCATAAGCCCCACTGACATTTAAGCACTTTATAGCCTGAATTCAAGAAGCACAAATGCTATACATACAGTAGAAGAACATGAACAGTGACCCCTTCCGACAGGTATATAGACAAAGGTAAAAGTAGCTGAATGGAAATCATCATACCGTTATACACCAATAACGAGGCCTTGATGCCAGGATCAAGTAAGCTGCTGCCCAGGATCTATTATTTCAAGGATGAATGCTCTTTGCAGAAAATAAGAGAAAGACCCCCCCCCACCGCACACACACTCAACCCTTCTATCTCACCCCAGTTTCAGCCTTCAGCACTAATTAGTTTCAGAGGGAATGGAAAAGGGGGCTGCAACCAGGCTCTTCCCACATAGCATCGAAGTGTGGAGGAGATGCATTAGTGAGACAAAAACAGGGGAGGCTTTAACCTCACTGTAAAACTATTGAAGCTATGTTCGAGGGTACCTGCAACTTAGAATTTGATGTTCGGAAAAACGTGTTTATACTTTAATTAATTTTAATTAGCACCAGGTAAAACTTTTCCTGAGACCATTCCTTGTCCACGCAACTCTTTGGGACCTAACTGGCCCCAAAATGCCGCCCCCTCCCACACATACACAATTTATAGGTTTAAAATTGAAAATGGCCTGTAATGTGGGCATTTATATAGGATGTGAATCACAGTGCCAGACACCAGAGAACAGGTGCTGGTGATTGTTCTTTGCCCTCAACCTTCTTTTATGTTAAAAAAAAAAAAAATTCCTCCTACAAGGGGCCACCTGATTTATTAAGCAACGCATTATTTTCTGGCTTCTGAGACTGTGCATCTTGCTCATGATAAATGTAGTGCAATGCATAAATTTAACACAATGGCTCTTGTGTAAATGCAACATCTTAATGATTAAATGTTAAAAACCTAACTGCTTTCATCCATTCTCTCTGACTCAACCCTGTCTTGCTATTTTAAGATTTCATAGAAGATTTTATTAAGTAAAGCCATTTTTCAAGTGTGGCTTTTTTTGTTTGTAAGTGTATTCCTTCATTCCAAAAAGAGGAGGTTTGGGTATAATTTTAGAAAGCAGTCTGCACAAAAAGGACTATTACAACTAAGTGTGATTTAGAGTTAGGGTTCAGTTCATTCATAAATATAACCTTTTAGTATGAAAACCCCAAGGTCTGTCCACTTTAGGTTGTTCTGGCAATGTACACAGTCCCAATCTCAGAAGGTCTGAGACATTCTAGCCCCAGCTTGGAGAAGTGCGCTCTCCAGTTACCACAGTAATTGGCTGATGAGGAGGCTCAGGCCCTAAAAGAATGTCAGTGTTCGATTTCCCTGGATCCTAAGTGAGGATATGTCACCATTTATGCCGCTTTCGGGTGACACTGACTCCTGGCAGAAACTCTGGGGAAATCATTACGCTGTTTATACCTCTCCCTTGTCAGGCACCACTTCCCTTTGATATTTTCACAATGTTTTCCGCTGAGTGATGGTACCTTGTGGGGTCAGGGGAGAACAAGTACCTTTTGTAAATTTGTGACCATATTTTAATGGTTGAAAGAGAAAAAGCCAGACAATTGGTGACGTGTAGCGCAGAGCCAGTAAGAGAGCTTGAAGGGAAAATCAATGCTGTCCACCTGGTGTCTTCTTCTGAGTGTAAAGAGATAGAGCTTTAACGATTTCTGGAGCTGCTCAGCCACATTTTGAAAGAGACTAGAAATGTTTCAGCCTTGAGGCCCGTGAATTTCAGAACTCCATTTCAGTTTAAAGTAAAAATGCTTACAACATGACTTTGTTTAAAACTCATAAATCTAATAGTTAAAGCACATCTAATGACAGGCCAATGTTATCCATAACTTCTTTGGTTTAGGAAGCACAATCAGTGGTATATTAATTAATTTGACGTAGATTACACTGGATGGATGCGAAATTCAGTGTTATATTATTTACCATGCAAACTTATTATTTATCTAGAGTGAGGGTCGGGGTTAGGGTTACCTTTGCCCAAATAGTTTTTCCTGTAAATATAGCCGAAATCTACATTTAATCAGTAAATTTTCTCACAGTGAGTCTCAAGCCTGTCAAATATGTCAGCATGGTAAAATAGGATCTAATTGTCAAAGTCCTGGAGCATATGGTTATAATTGTTTGAGTACAGTATAACAGGGTTAGTCATTGTCATTACAGCAAGTCAATACTGTAGAAACTGAACAGACAGATCAGAATTTTCTCCCGGTCAGCAGGGAAAGATTTTTACTGTTCACCAATCAACATTCAATGTTATTATTTAACACAAAAGTAGAGACTAGACTAGAGAGAAATAGTTCACTCTTTCATGAACTCAAAGAAAGTAAAAAAAAGAAGAAAAAAAAGAAATAGTGACATTTTAAGATAGCAAAGGGAAGATTGGTATGGTCTGTTTAAACTGGAAGTATACTTTACAATATTAGCTAAATAAAATAAAACAAAATGAAAATTAAATAAATAAATAAAAATTGTATTTTACTTTATTAAACAAATTTAAATTAAATAAAAAGGTAATAAAATGAAATAAAAATCACAAAATGACATTCTACAATGACCTGGCAACCCATGCAGATTTTCCACTGTATGCCTCAACAGAAAGAAAAAAAATACAGGAGTGAATGAATGAATGAATGAATGAATGAACTGGTGCTCTTACGGGAATACAAAGGGGTTTAATTTGTACTATCTTGGAATAATGTGATTGACAGTTCCCCCAACCACCTACCTATCGAAATTGCTATGATTTTTTTGGTAAGAAGTTCTAGGCTTGGCTATATCAGCAGCAGTTTAACATGCTTGGTGCAGGGCTGATTTGTCTGATTTTGACCTTTCCAGAAAACTGTCCTATCAAGCAGCAGCAGGGCCCCTATGGGACTCCAACTGCAGTGCTGAGCTGAGCTGGTAATGAAGCCTGTCATCCAGCTCACATCCTCTTTCAGTCCCACTCCAGACACAACTCTAGCTTCATACATGTTTTTGTTGATTCAGTGATATATTCCAAAACACCTCTAAATCTCTATTAGAATTTCTTAGTTGCTTTTAGCACTTATTCGGTGGTTGCTTTATTATACTCTCTACCTTGAAGAAGTTCTTTAAAGAAAAGCGAGTGCTATCTGATGTCTCAGAAATGTCAAATTTGAGTTGTTAATCTTGGCGTTAAAAAACTCATGAGGTTTGAAAACTGACCATTTTGATGCAATTTTGTAAAAATAAATTTATTTCTCTATAATTTATTTCTCTCTAAATTGGGGGTCTCAATTTAATAAACAATAATGTTTGTTTTAATCAAAGCATTATTATGCCTGTAGTTGTCTCCTTAAAATAAAGATATACTCATTGATCTCTATATAGCTAAAACACATGCATAAATATTTGTCCACCTAAAAACATACACACAACCCATCAGTTACAACATTGGAGCCACCATTGTAAAATCAGGTAGGTCCCCCTGGTGCCACCAAAACAGCTTTTATCCATTGAAGAATGGCATTTAGTCCTCGGTCACTCAGATCCCTTTTTTTTTTTTTTTTTGGGATCATTTGACATTTTGAGGACTGACTGCCATAACATTGGCTTTAATGATGTGGTATGCTTCTTCTTTATATTCTTCTCTTTATCTTTTGATCGTAGACTTACAATACAACTACATTACAGTACATCTACCTCCTCAAGAGTGTTCTTGTCTTAGTTAGATGTTCTGGGTTTTTCTTTACCTAAGGTCATCCACTTTAGTTGTCTTCTGTGGTCTTTCAGGCCATTTGGTGCTTCTGAGCACAACAGTTTTTTTTATTTATTTGGCCAATCCTTAAGTTTCTACTATCTCTTTGATAGGTCTGGGGTTATTTTTCAGCCTGATGATGGCCATCTGTCATTTGCATGGGCATCCTTTTAGAGCACGTATTTACAGTACAGCTACCCACTGCAAATTCAACACTTCTAAGACCTATTATTTTTGTCATGGAATAGGAAACTCGCCATTGCTCTGGCACACTTTTACACCATAGTGTAATATTAATGCCAATATGTTCCATTTCCCTTTAGCAATCTTGTTTTTAACCAAAGCTTTATACTTGTATCTGCAGTAATATCTTATTTCATCAGCAGCATTTCTAAAATTCTAAAATATGTGTCAGTCAGTAAAAGAAATCATTTTTAGTTTAGAAAAGTTTATTTAAATAAATTACTTCCTAAAAAAACAAACTGAAAATAAAACTAACAACTTGTTTTTAAATTTTAAGAATTAATAAATGAAATAGACATGGACAAGGATTTAGTACAAGTATTAAAAAAGAAATCATTAAAAAATGCACCAGGCTGTATATTCCTTAAAGGCTTTATTGTGTATTCTTTAAAATACTGCTTGAAGTAGGACTAGACAACCTTTAACATTTTCTAAAAGTCTAATTAAAGTAATTGACATAATGTGTTCAAATGTATTTCTTTTTTGGCACCAGGATTTTCAGTTCATTTATTAATTAGTTTCCTATTATACACAAATATGCCTTACTTTAGAACCTTTAGAAACTGCATTTTCAGACTATACTAATTTGGCACTGAAGCACACTCACTCACCTTCTATACTGCTTTATCCTGTATTCAGGGTCGCCGGGACCTGGAGCCTATCCCTGGAGGCTTAGGGCCTGAGGCAGGGTACACCCTGGACAAGGTGCCAATCCATCGCAGGGCACACACGCATACACACACACACGCCCAGTCACACACTAGGGGCAATTTGGAAACGGCAATTAGCCTAACCTGCATATCTTTGGACTGTGGGAGGACACAGAGACGGGATCCGAGCCTGGCCGGGGGATCGAATGTGGACCCCGGAGGTGCAAGGCGACAGTGCTAACCACTACATCACCGTGCCGCCCCATTGAAGCACAGTACATACATATTTGGCACATGAGTGAATTGATGTGTCTCCTTGAATAATTATGATTATATAATCAAATGACATGTTCAGCCATTTAGCTATGTCATAGAAACAACATGCATGTATGTAAAAATATGGGTGCTATATGAGGATGTGGATGCTTCATATGAATCTTAGTTCATCCTTACCTTGTTCCTTTATTACTATAGGCTCTTGATTCTATTAGTTTAAATTATATATATACTCGGCAAAAAAAGAAACGTCCTCTGACTTTCAACTGTTTTTACTTTCAGTAAACTTAATGTGTAAA
>JAQQZT010000040.1:16864723-16889023 GCA_030068275.1 Clarias platycephalus
AAAAGCTGTGCAAACATAACTAAGAAACCAGCTGTTAAACATTGAGCTCTGTTGTGCAGTCGGTCGGTTTGTTAACAGGTTGGCTTGGATACAAACGTCGTTTAAACTGTAATTTGACTGCATATTTTAGTTCATGAAACTACACAGACACGGCAAGCGTTGTTAGCTCATGTTTTAAACATACTCTGAAATACATTATACTTCCGAGCTAAAGGCATTAAAAGACAGCATACTTGCAGAAGTTTAAATGTTTTTGTCCTTAGCAACAGCGGGCTAATTCTAACGCAAGCTAACCAAGCTACAGAAGACAATGGATGACAATTAGACAAACCTCCAAGAATAGAAACGACAATGAGGAGTTGGTCTGATTTCGAGGCCATGATATGTTAGATCCACGAACAATTTTAATTTGTGAGAATACGCAAATTTCCAAAGACGCTCATATTGTCAACTCAGAAACAACGATTACACCCGCTACTGGTTTAAAACCGAACGTCAACGAAACCTATGACTCTGTGGTAAGGCCGCAGTTCTGGTTACAGCGCTCCCTGCAGGACAGGATGTACGTGTACTACAACTAATTATTTTTTTATTTTTTATTTTTTCAGATTCTATGCTTTTCTATAGTCTTTTCAATATAGCATTATATAATATACTATACTATACAGCATGCAGTGCACAGAAGGAGGTAGTAAGGTTCTTCCTGAACCCAAAGATTTAAGATGACATTCACACTGCTGATAAGGCAAAAAATAATGTGTAACAGAAATATGAAGCATACAGGGAGGGGGTATGGGAAATAGTCAGGGTATATAGAAAGAAGGGCAGTTGAGAAAATACCGTGCATCTCAAAATATAGAATATCATGGAAAATATTTTCCCCTATAATTTAATTTAAAAAGTGATGTAAAAGATGTATTCTAGATTCATTACACATAAATTGTAATGTTGTTTAATTTAAGTGATGTCACTGAACATGATGTCACTGAATATAATGTCACTCAATATAAGGCCACACAGAAAGTTATTAATAATTTAAGACATTATCACGGCTGACCCGTTTGAGAAATCCATCCGCAATTCCGCGTCATCAATGTCTTTAGGTCACATCGGCCAGGTTTGGTGGCGATCGTTTTGTGTGCCTATGTACTGTACATGAAAGTGTGTATAAGCTATGCAGCAAAATCTCTTGTGAGGGCCCCTGAGATCCGAATGGCAGCATATTCTAATGCCAATTTTAATGAGTTTCGAGCATGTTAAGACACCCAAAAAGCACAAAAGGGTGAGGAAAAAGATAATCCTTAGGAAAACACGAGGGTCCTGCACTGCCTATAGTGCTTGGGCCCTAAATATAGTTGCAAGCAACAATGAGCGGGCCCAAGCACCCTGCCCCATTGCCACCTCATGCACTAGAAAGATACATGCCTTAAAAGGGGCCCTACCAACAACATTATAAAATAATTTTAGAAAAGTTAAATTTAATTTTTACACCTCCAACAAGCCCCAGATGTTGAAAATTTTTTTTTATATTCTCTCAATGATGATTCGCTGTGGCGACCCCTGAAAGGGAACAGCCGAAAGACAAAGAAGAAGATTCTCTCAATGTGATGGCATTCAATATGATGTTCCACAGAAGGTTATTAACCACTTTTTGGCACAAGTTTTAACTCATCATCACAGCTGACCCATTTGCAATATAAAAAATCCCTCTGCAATTTTGCATCCTTAATGTCTAGAGATGACATAGGCCCGGTTTGGTGGCAATTGTATAAATTCCCTAGGAAAAGCGTATCAAAATCCTTTGGGTGCTTTTGCAAACAATGCAAAATAACTGACTTCCTGTTGAGTTGAGCCAATGACATGCAATGTAAAAGTTGTTCAGCTCAATCAGCTCTAAATCTGCACCGGCTTTCGTGTGCATGCATGCAAGTGTGTGGCTATGTGGCAAAATCTCGTGTGAGGGCCTTGTGCCACGCCAGGGGCCCAGACATAATGAAGAACAAGAGGGCCCTCACACACTATGACGACATAGGGCTGATGTCAAAGTGCTTGGGCCCTAAAAAAACTGTAAACACACTTCATCTTAAAGAGACTGGTGGATGTGAGGAAAGAAATTTCACCCATGAGAAGACTGCCTATAGCGAGGAACACAGAATGCCGATTGTGCAGTAAAAAGGACCAATTTGCAGTTTTGGGTTATATCCAGAGTTCACTGAAAGCAAAAGGGCGCGGTGCCATGAAGGATTTTGAGGACTTCTCAAACTGCTTACCTGCAACAGAGGCACTGCATCTGATTCATAAAATCGAACCCTTAAAGGTGACACTTATAATTTGTTGGTTGCATAACCAAAAATTTTTAGGAGGCTGGGGTTACCCTCGGACCCTATTGAAATTACAATGATGTTAAACCATATGTATTGTTCACACCCCATCACATTTCTGTTCCACTGACAAGCAAGGTCAAGAAAAAGTTAGAGCAGAGGCAAGGCATGAGGGTCATTCCCAAAGTCATCAGACCAACTGAGTGGTGTGCGAGCACTGAACGAGGCGCTGAACGTGGTCAAGAGGGTATACAAATGCCTCACCTCTTATCTGTTTGGATTATTGTTTATTTTCAAGAGCTAACATACGCTGCTAGTTCTGTTGCTAGGCTTTAAGTACCTAATAAATTCCTCTGTGTATCACGTGGTTCTTCCCACATCTGTTCAGGTTCAGGTACAATATAGAGAAAATGCCAGGAAAATCACTTACTGCAGCAGATACTCTCTCACGCTTCCAAGTACAGGATGTGCCTACAGAAAAAAATGCTCCAGGTTAGAAAAGGTGTAGAAATGTTAGTGAATGGCATATCAGAGACAGTGCATATACATCATGCTTCAAAGATAGAACTGCTGTAGATCAGTAATGCACTACATTCTGACAAGACGTTTCAGCAGGTCATTTATTACTGTCTTGATGGCTGGCCTGATGAATGTTATATAGAACTGGTAATGAAATGCTTCTGCCAAGAAAAAGAAAATATACACTTGTATGCCAATGGCTGTTGAAAAGTCATTGATGTAATACCACACCTCAGGAGAAAATCGGTCTGTCGGTCTTGCTAACCTACAGTATGTGTTGCTTGTTTGCCAGCCACTTCCAATGCTGTGTTTCATGACTTTGACCTTGACAAATGTAAGGAGAAATACAACTATAGATTATGTTTGATGAACGTCAATGGCCAATGGTGTTATAAACTTCAGCTTGGAAAAGATAACAGTGTAAACATGTGTTCACATGTACAAAATGAACTTGCATTACCACTTCACAAAAACAGTACCACCAAAGTTGCCATTTTCTAGAATACTTATGTTTGCCTTTCAAATGCCAATTTCATGGCAAATGGATTTCTTTCTTTATAGATATTTTAATCGTATGTTAAAACATATTCTATGACTTTAGCCTTAAAAAAAAAGTACTAAATAAGCAGAAAAAACACATCAGCTGCATGTTACAGTATAGCTTTACCACCGATATTTGGACTAGTATTGTCAGCTCAGTTTAATGATGATTGATGAACTGTGATTGATGATGATTTTACTCTGCAGAGAATACTTCCACATGTTAAGCATTTTCACACTCCTGCGAAGCAATAGCAGGTGCATTTGACACGCTTCCCATGTGGGCCAATCGAAAAATTTCTGTTCACTCTGTGCTCTGGGACAGCTCCAAGTATGTACTGTATATAAGTACTCTGCATCGACAAATACATAAAGATACCCAGGTGTCCTGAAAGTAGTAGAGTCACTGGAAAAAGAAAGTACACTCTTCTTTAGTTTATATATTAAAACCTACATAACAACTGGATGGTCTTCACCAATTCCTACAAACAAACACAGTCACAAGCAGTATTAACAATTTCTTCTGAGAGGGTCTTGGATATGACACACACCACCTTTATTTAGAATTACAAAGACAGCCTATAAGACATAAAAAGCCATACACATTTTCAGGGTTACTGTGATTCTGACATAATTTTTTGTAATTTTGAGATTGTCCTGAAAGTGAAATACTAACAAATCTTATCTCGAATCATTCTGCACTCAAGATAAAGTTCATTTAAGACCACAGGCAACTGTTAATCCGCTGTAAAAGGGATTAATGGATTTTGCCAATCAAATTTAACCTTATTTATCACAATATCCTTTTAATTAAGTAAGTAATTTTGTGAAAATCTCACTTTAAGTTCACATGACATAGCTCCTCATATCACTTCAGACCATACCCCTAAAAATCTATTGGTCTTTATCAACCATAAGGCTTAGCCAATCTAGCAATTTCTTTTGAAAACTTTTCATTACTCACTAAATTTAATGAAAATTGGCTTTACCATCTGGGCATCAGCATCAGTGATAGGTTTCTTGCCTGTCATGCGGAAGGTCCAAATTTGATTCCTAGCCACTGGATGCAGTGCTGGACCAAAGCCCGAATAAAATGTGAGGGCTGCATCAGTAAGGGCATCTGGTCTAAAACCTATGGCAAGTTGTGGGTGAATCGGATGGTCCGCGGTGGTCGACCCAGTGACGGGAGCAGCTGAAAGTCCAATGTTGGCTTTACCTAGGAGGATTTAAAAAGAACATTGTAGACCCAAATGAGAATTTGGTTTCTTGTTCCTGACCAATTTGAAATGTGGTAGACCTTTTCCTGATGATAAAATGTATGTTTACACCAAGTCTCAAATGATTGGTTACTTCTCATGGCAATTATAAGCCACTAAATTTTGGCAGCCATGTGTGTCGTTAGTCTAAATGATAACTTAGCCAATGAAGCAATATGCTTCTAGGAGAAATCACATCAAATTTCATATTCGCCGGCCATGTGGACATGGATCTATGACCATTTTCAGTTATAGCACTCCCCAGACGTCAAATGAAAGATAACTTGTTGTGTGTCCCCAGAATGTCCTTCTGATTATACAGTATGTACCAATTTGTGTACAAACATCACAATCAGAATTTATAACTCATTTAATAAATATTGGACATGCCCGGGTCCATTAGTGAATATAAGGCAAATATTGGATCTAAACTTTCTTTTAATAAAAATTTACCATGAGTGTCTTAAAATTATATGTACCCAATATCAAATGAGTTGTCCCATTCACCTAGGAGCTGTTGAATAAGTATGTATAGAAGAAAATTTTGATTTTAGCGGATTAAGTTTAACGGAAATGAGTCCTACACCTATTGTTACAATTAAACCTTCCATTATTGAGGGAAAATAGTTATATCTCTCTGTCAAATATTAAGAAGTGACTCCCTTTATAAAATCAATCAGAACATCGGGCTTTAAAAAAAGCAATTATTGCTGCTCATCAATCTGGGAAAGGTTATAAACCCATCTCTAAACAATCAGAACCCTTGTCTTGGACAGAAACACACTTGTGTTTCTGTCCAAGACATCACAATTAGAAAAAACATAACAAGTGGCTTTCATGGAAGTATGGCTAAGTCAAAGCCCTCCTTTACAAAAAGATTACGGCAGCTAGATTTATGTTTGCAAAATTGCTTTTGAACTACCCGTAAAATTTGTGTGACAATATCCTTTAAAAGACTATGGTGGAGATAATAGGTCAACTTGTACACTGCCATGTCTAGCAAAAACCAAACACAGCATACCACCACCTCATTATAACTGTCAAGCATGGTCATGGAGGGCTGATGATTATGGTTGCTTACAGCCAGAGGATTTGGAAAACTTGCAGTCATTGAGACATGATTGCCATTTTATAGCAAAATATTCTTGAGACAAATGTGAGGCCATCTGTCCAGCAGCTTAAGCTGGGCTGAAATTGGGTCATGCAACAAGACATTTATCTCAAGCACCCCAGCACATCAACATGCGAATGGTTAAAGAATACAAAAATAAAACGTGTTGTGGATAGACAAAGTCAGAGTCCAGACTTAAATTTAATGAGATTCTAAAGGAACATCAAAACATCCCAGAAGGTATGTGAGAGACCAAGAAAATCCTATAGCTAACATTTACTTAAAGTTATTGTGTTCTAAAAATGTTGATTTAGTTTTTGGGAACAATATGACCGGATATTGAAATCTTTATACATTTTTGTGCATGTGAGGTTATTAGTTTGTTTACAGAAGTTGGTGAGAACCACAATTTGTTATTTTGGCCATGATCACCAAAAACAGAATGAAAAAAAAAAATGGTGTACTGTACAGTATGTAGATTTAAAGTCAAGTAAATGCGAGCTGAACATAGTGAAATAGCCTCTGTCTCTGTCTTGTTCTCATGTTTCTGAACAGAGAAGCCTCTAGCTCATGGGCATGTATCGGCTATAATAAAAAGCCTGAGTCTTATCTGAGTTTTTGTTAATCTTATTTTACACACTATGTAAATTACTATCAGAAAATTTTGTCTTGTATGTGATAACTGTGCTAATTATGCTGTTTGTTATTCTCTAGCATTCATTTTAAGTATTAATTAATGTTTCTAGTTCAGCAATGTGGGCAGGTTCCTGTGGCAGCTGAGGCAGGAGGACCAGAGGTTGAGGGAGCAACTCTAGAACAACGTACAGTCAGGCTCCTCAAAAAAATTTCCTTAAGCGGGCTACAAATGACAATGACAAGGTTTTCTCTGCTGAGCTCCTCCCAGAGGATTTCCGAGCCACACCTCTGGTGTCCAGTTTGCTCCATTATCTGACTCATTGGAAGCACTCAACTACCGTACCCATACCCCTGCAGATCACAGTCATAAGGTTTGAGTTGTGTGCTGATTATACTTTCACTGGAGCCTTGTTTGTATCTTGTTTTACACACTATTAAGTTTCTGTATGTAAGCATTAGCATTCATAATTCATGATTCTAGGTCCTTTTTAGTGGCCTGATTTTGTCGTGCTCTTATTTCATGATGTTAATTAAAGTCCAGTCTGCATCTTCATCCTCTCTGTCTCACGTCTTATGAATACCCGAGTATTTAAATAGTACTGCTATATAAATTATATACTGCAAGATATTCAGTTGATTTGCTTGCCTTTCTAAGATTTGCTCTGTCCAGTACATGCTTTGTGAATATTTTCATTAATACAGCAATAGACAGACTAGACTATTTTTTTTTTTATTTCCAGGTGACACATATTCTTGTTTGATAGAAAACTGATAAATCTAACACAATTTAGCAAATGTTTTTAACATTGAAAACCAATTTTTAGATACATTGCAAGAATGGGAGAAGGAAAGTGGGATTATGTAATGGATAACATTTACTCATTAGACATGTGTGTCTGTCTGTGTACCATTTAGACCTTGCTTTTTTTCATACATATCCTGAGGAAAAAGAAGAAAAATGTGTTTACCTTTTTCAGTGCCTGAAATCTTTGTTTTTTTCTAGTATCAGGAAAAGGTTGTAGCCTGAAATTTGGCAACTCTGCTTAATGATATTAGATATTTATGGACACATGCTGCTTTGGACATTATGTCTAAAGTACTCAAAACAAGCTGGAAAACTGTCTGCTGGGAGATTGCTGAATAATTATATATACTGTAGCTCACAGTCTGAAATGAGAGTATGATTTCAGTGGATCTATATTGTTTAACCTTCATACTTGCAGATAGAAATACTGTAGGTATACAAGGCTGCTTGACACTATTGCATTGCGCCTCTGGAAATGTCACCAATTTTTTACCCCATTAGTGATGGTGGCTGTACCACTGGGCAACGGATAATTGTAGAACTAAAGCTAATTAATGAAAATAAGCTTTTCTTATGTAGCCTGCATATGAGTTAAAAGTTACATTTGTGAGCACTTTGTTTACTACTTGTAAGCCACACATTCCGCAGTCTCGCTCAAAAATTTCAGTCGCCTCGGTCCCCCACCTATAATTAATATTCTGCATGCAGATCATTTGTTTATTTTAACAAACGCTACACATGCTGCATGATTCTTTTACAACATATGTGTACATTTCACAACTATTAGCATGGGTCCTATTTAATTGATACTTTTAAATAGCATTATTTTGAATTATATATGTGAAATGCACAAACTTTGCTGTATATGCAAATGAATGCATAAAGTATGTGTTGGGTATGTGTATCAATCTGTGGTCGGTGTAAATGTAGCATAAATAATAAGAAATCAGAAATCTACAAACAATGTTTACCTTTATTTGGGTTGACAAACAAGTTAAGGCAAGAACAGTATAAAAAAAGCAACATAATTTCATGGTACAATATAGTTGACAATAAGTAAAACCTCATGACTGAAAGGATGAACCAAACTACAACACTAACATATATTTCCAAAGATGTGCTTGTAAACATATTTAGGTAATGCAGCACGATTCAAGTAATAAAGGGGTCTACTTTATCCATGTAAGTGAGGTTGGATAGACAACCATACATTGCACTGAAAACAACTGTACATAAGTTAGTATTGATTGCTTGTTAAACTATGTACAAAATGTACATCACAATAGTACTATATGGCACTGAGACATGTTGATTAACTCTTTTCACTGAACACAATACAGTTGATTAATGGCCAGAGCAATTTCATGTTAATAGGTTAATGCAGACAGATCCACTTTACAGTCACTTGTAATCTACTGCAAATCATTCTTTAGCACATAGAGGTTATAAAATATCAAATACATTCAATATCATGGTACACAACAATACATGTGCATTCTACCAGCTAGATGTCGTCATTTACAGGCAGAATAATTACAGGTAAAATTTACATGTTTGTTGTTTATGACAGGCACCCAAAAAAGCAAATAGCATATTTTACAAAACCTTGTCTCACTAGGGTAACGCCATTACATAACTATACAGAATTTCATATTAGTAGCACTGCATGTACTTCTAACGTTACATTCATTCATTAAAAAATGAAAGTAGCCTCACACGGAGGCAATGAATAACACCATGGAATTGATGTCTATGAGACCTTTTGTGAGCTAGGAATATATAGTTTGAACTCACATCTTTCCATCATTCTCTGAAGTTGTAAAATGATTAATCGGTAACATCTACTAAACAGACAGCAGCTATATCCAGTCAGACAATAAGACCATACATTCCTCAGAAAGTGGTTTGTTTGGTTGCCACTTGCTGACTGTCGCACATGGTTACTATATTCTGACCCTCAAGGATGGTTAAACTGAAAATTTGAGCAACGATCGTCATTTTCACACCTAGCAAACCAGCTTTTATGTTTTTTCCCCCAAATATTATCTGGTAACAGGATTTGTTTAGCTTTTCTTTTCACCTGGAAATTGGTCATACTGCCCTGACACAAGAGAGTAGCTCATGCCCAGATGAGTGTGATGATGTGTGTGAAGGTGGTGAGCAAATGGAACAGTTTCTCTATCACGCTCTGTGTCCCTGTCCTCCTGTTCAGTAATTCCTGGCTCTCCAGGCTGAAGGACATGAATAAAAAAATCTGGATGAAATCTCAATTCAATAAACAGAAAAAACACAGTTTGTGAGATTATGAGCTTTAAGAAGATACTCACCACAGGACATTTTCCATGGTATGGATGGTTGTGATGCGGTAGCAGCTCAAGGTCTGTGGGATCAGAAACTGTCTTGCTGTGCTGAATCCCACTTGCATCCTCTCTCTCAGGTGTCTTCCCATACATAGGGTAATGAAAACCTAGCAACCATAAAAGAGGCATGATTATTGTTAGGCATGAATAAAAGAACCACATTTAAAGAGATGGGTTTTTTTTTTTTTTTTTCTTCTTCTTCTTTTTTTAAAATGAAACATTACCTGGATAGTTGTGCACCAACGCTGGTGACATCACACTGAATGACGTGTTATTCGTCTCACACAGATGTAGGTATGGATAAGGGTGCTGGTACTGGATGTATGATTGCTGAGAAGACGACAGAGCCACTCTTGTGCTCTGCGGGTTTTCAGGAATTTCACTAGGTGCCTTTTCAACCTCTGCTCTGGTACTCTCCTCGATGTCCTCAGAAGGTGTCTCACAATGAACATTTTGAAGCTCAGCTTCCAGTCTCGGCTGTGGCTCAGGAGACACATGCCAGTCTTTCCCCTTGTCTGGGCCTATTTCCTGAGAGATCTTGTTTACCTCTTGAGTTTGCTGCTTCACATATTTGGACTGAAATGAGTGGCTCCAGGACTGTGATTCTGAAGCCTAAACCCAGAGGAACATCTACCGTCAAACAGTTTAGGGTTTTACAACCAACGCATTCAAACATCTACAACGGGAAGTTCATTGTCATACAACAGTAATGATTGTTATTTTCAAGGCATAAAGGGTTAACTCTGAGAAGTTAATTTAAGATCAACTTCTTAATCTCCTCAGGGCACAATATCAACAACATACATTTTAAAGTCTAAGAAACATTACACCTAAATCAAAAACATTTCTAAAAATGTTTTACAACCACATTTTCAGAAAATGTGTAGTAATGTCAGAGACTTACATTTAGATATGTTACATTTGTATCCACATTTGATTTTGCATTTTGACATTCGGAGTTGAAGTCTTCAGACTCCTTGTTAAGCCCCTGGTCTTTTGTCATTGACATAACAGAAGACTTCACCTGAGCCTGCTGAAGAGACAACTGTTTGTCCAACTCTACATAGATGAATCCAGGTTTTGCAGAGCTGATTTTGACTGAGTTTGTTCCCTTATGAATGGCCGCAGATGATGCGATTATCTGTTTTGTATCCTCTTTTGTTCGTTCTTTCTGCTCAGGTCCACGTCTCGGTGGGACTCTGCTATGTTTGCTGCATTGCACATCATCACAGCATGTCTCATTTTGCTGCCTGTGATTGTTTGGAACAATCAAAACCTTCTGGTCTATAGGAGCATTACGAGCGTACTGTCCATAGTACAAGGACTGAGCTAAAGCAGTCTGTGTTTGCGTTATAGCCATTTGAAGCTGTGACTGAGTGCTGTTATCAGCACTTGATTCTGAGGTTTTCAGATCCTCGCTTAATTCTCGTACATCCTCCTTAGTTCTCACATAAGGTGTTGAAACCTTTAGGAAAGCAGCAGAGTTTCCTTGTCCAGAGTGCATGTAACCTGGAAGACCATAAGATTCATATCCATGACTGTGAGTTGATGCCTGAGTTTCTTTTCCCATGGCTGTAGTGACAGAAGTAATTGGAATCTTGGGATTGATATTTCCATTCAGATTGGAATCAGGAGCTGAGTTTCTCCTTGATCTAGAATTTAATCCACCATCCTCTGCCACATCTGATATATCTGAATATGCTGGACTGTTGGTCTTGGTGGTACTACTGTCACAGTTTGAAAGGGTACCAGAGTCCATCCTTGCAGAGCTCCCAATAGAAGGACTAGGTGCATTGTCAGTAAACGTGTACACCTTATCAGCTTCAGCTCTGATACTTGCCATTCGACTTTCTTGAGTTTCATTAAGACCGTTAACAATGTCCTGCTTGCTCAGGTGCTCTTTTAGCAAGCTAACTGGTAAGTCCTTTCCTATACCTTTTATGTCATCTGCTTTTATGAAAGCAGGATCAACTTTTGGACTTTTAGAATCTTTATAATTCCTCTCCTTTAGCCTGTGCTTCTCCTTTCTCCTATTTTCTTTGCTCATTGCTATGGCTGTATTTGCCATATTAACTTGTGCAACAATATCCAATTTTGGTTTGATGGGTTTCAGTGAAAGATTCTTTGTCTTTGTGAGAGCAACAGATGGTGAAGGTTGATGAGAGGAGCCATCTGTGACTTTACTAGGAAAAGTAGGAATAGCAATAAGCTTTGGAGGTGCAGGGGTAGTAACAATAAACCGGTTGGTCCTAGTTTTAGCTGAGCACCGTTCGGCCACGCCATTTTCTTTTTTAACTTCCCTCTTATCAATGACACCCTCAGCTTCAAGTTTGGGCATCTCTATAGATGAGTTACGATCTGCAATAAGACAGTTCTCAAGGACTACAGACATGTTGGAAATAAGTGGCAGGTTGTTTAGGTCATCGGTGGGTCCCTCTTTTCCTATCATATTCCTCCTTTGCTTGGAGCTTGCTGAGGGACTGTGCTCACTTGTGAGTAATAACTTTCTGTTCTTTAAAGATCCAGTAGAATTAAGCTTGTACATGGTACGTGGCTTCTTAGAAATAATATCGACATTCTCACATGAGTCAAGGGGCATGTTGCTGAGTGATTCTTCATAATCAGAAAGCCTGTCCTCACTCTCTGCCTCAAACTCTTGTTTGCTGTTGCTGTCCAAGTGTGCATGTGATTGATGATACCGAAGCCCATTAATATGCTTGTATTTCTTGTTACAGTTAGGATGCGGACAGTCTATTAGCATTGGCGAGGCACAAACCTGGTCCAAAAACACTGGATCAGATTTCCCCTGTGGAGTAGATGGAGCACTTCTAGATTTAGGGCGAATTCTTTTCCCATTTCCATTCCTAATGTCCTCAGAAACTAAGGTCAAATCTAGATCAGGTGGAGCTTTGCTTATCCGTTTTCCACACATAAGTGAAGTCGACTTAATGTCCTCTACTGAAAAGTATGCAGGTGTCCTACAGTTGCTAAAGTTTAGACTTCCCCGTCTTCCTTTGCTGCCTATGCCCACACCACGTCTCTTAGGAGTCAGTCCTCTTATCTTGGAGAGACCAGGCTCTGTCACAGCCTGATCGGACACTGCCAGTCTCATTCGTTTACCACGTCCGCGACCACATGTCATTTCAGAATCGCTCATCGGAGACTCACAAAACCTATTGAACAAAAATGAAACAAGAGCATGTTTTCATTAATGATTAAATCCATACCAAACATATTTATTTGAACTAAATGTAAAAAGAAAGAGTATTATACTAATTGGTACCGAGGAGGAGCCCAGTCATGCTTGGTACAATCTAAGAGAGTTCCAACATAGGTCCTTTTTCTCCATGTCACATTCACAACAAGGACCCCTGAAATCAAGCAATCAGACAGAAATTATAATGGGTTATGAGTCCCATTAAAAATAAATGGCTTGCATAGATCTAAAAAAAAATTAACAGTTCTGTATATTAAGACATAATTATACTATGCCATAAATGTCCTTTCTCCAACGAGTTGATCATTATCATAACTTGAAAAAATCTCTGACAGAACATTCTGTTAATACACAAACATATTAATTTTATCCTACATTAATAACATTAATAATGAAGAACTTTGCATAATGAATTAATTTCTTTAACTTTTCAATCTTTTTTCATATGTTGATGCACAGCCTATAATACAAGTGATTTCTTATGTAGTATTTTATCTGCATTTTGTCTGGATTCACTATGTGATCTCAGTCAGAGTTGTTAAGATGGTGTTCTAAAATTTTAATTTGCTTAATCAATATGCAACCAGTGTCTTCACTGCCCTCAAATGCTTAAACGCTTTAGTAGGTGGTTCAGTCTCCCAGCTGCTTTGTAAATGGTGCTCATGGCTCACGGCAAGACTAGCCCTTTGGCCTTTTACATGTATTTGTCACACATGCACTGTATAAATTCATTAACCACATTGTTTTTATTTGATCTAATCTAATTTTATGTACGCCTTACTTATAAAATATGAAATAGGTTTTATACTATATGACTCAGCTATGAAATTTATTCTTAAAGGGTTGGAAATTAATGCAACAAAATTAATTCATCCAACCATGTGGTGTGGTTAAAGAGAAGCATTGTCTGTAATCCCGTAGCTCAAGTACTTGTCCTTACCCTCCTCTGTTTCATGCCACACAATCCCTTCCAGATTTACACTGGTTCCTGGTTGACATGGCTCCATGTAGTTTGACTCAACAGCTCTTTCAGCCTCTTGTGTATTGGTCCCCACTGACCTGGTTTTTATACTTAACTGATAAGAAGAGAAAAGAGCAGATACACAGTGGATATTGCAGAATGATCAACTAAAATCCATCCTTATACTATGCATGTAATTAGATGTGAGTGTAAATATATTTCATTTGATAGAGGACATAAGATAAATATTAGAAGATCGTAGACATATGGGGACAATAGAAAGCAATGGGGTGGGGGGTGGAGCGTCTCACTCCTCTCAATATTAAAACAGTAAATACCACATGAAATCACATCAAACACACACACACACACACACACACACACACAGTGCTTTTGTCCAAATAGGAAGGAGTGATGCTGCTCAGGTCTCCAATAGCAACAGCCATCAAAAAAATCGAAAGGGGTGTCTAACAAAATACAGAGGAGATGCTTGAAAACAACTGAACACGCAGAAGTGATGCATTTATAACAATAAACCCTTGCTCATTTCATTTTCAGATTAAAACGATTTGTGTTTCAGACGGTGTTTTTTGGAAGATATAGGATGAATAATAAAGGACCACTCTTAATAAAGGACCTCTTCACCTACCTTAGTTGACAAACAGCATTTTCTGTGTTAGATATCCTTTATCGCAGTTCGCAGTTCACACACACACACACACACACACGTACACACACCTTTACATTCATTTAAAACCTGCAGCATACTGAAATTGCTCATGACAGATTTTTATTATGATGTCGTTCCCGAGTAAAACACACAAATCTGGCCGTAAATCAGCCTGCAGGACTGAATCATCGACTCCACTCATCAGCAGTCTGTAGTGAGATGTGACAGACGGCACAGAATGAAACCGTTTGTCTGTGATTATCAACAAACTGACGCCATTCGCTTTGAGCGAGCGGTGACTGGCGCAGAGGAGGCATCCTAACGAGGCTCTCAGGCTGTCTTACCGGTTTGTGGTTGGGTTCTCGCCCGCAGCTCCCTGCATCCTCCTCCACAACAAAAGCACTAGCCCTCATCCCCTTTGCGTCCATTTCGTCCCTGTCCATGACCGCCGCTCCTCCGTTTGCACAATAGCACGCGCTCTCTTCATTTCTCCCGAAAGCACGAGCATTCTCGAATTCAAACGCGTCGCCGTGCTTCTCTTTACGCGTCCGCAGACAGTCCTTTTCTTTTTTAAGTCCTTTGCCTTGATGTTTTCCTCTCTTGCCCTCTTTGCCTTTGGCGCAAGGAGCGCTTGCATCACACGGATTCATTTCGAATGCCCCTCCGGGGCGTCCTTGAGCTTCACGCCGCTTAGAGATGCACACTTTGGGAAGCGCGCGCGGCGGCGGGTCCTGCGACCGCAATTTGTCGCCGCCGTCGCTCGCGCACGAATTGCGCCTCTTCTCTTTGAATCTCCTCACCTCCGTGCAGAAAGCGGCTGCGGGACTCGCGAGGCCATCAAACGCGGCGCTCGCGCTTTCCGCGGCGACGCCGAACGGCAGCTCGTCCGCGGAGCTTTTTACGGTCAGGATGCGATTCATCTCCGATTTCCGGCGATCCTTTTCCAAATCGGCTTCCAGGTCGATGATCAGATCGCCGAGTCCGATCTCCCAATCATCTCCGCTGTCGTACGCATCAACTCCGTTTGCCTTACTACTCTGCCCAGCGGAGGAAGTGACTGACATACTCCTCACAGAATCTGACACATAGGGTGATGAGTCCTAAATCAGCAGGATGGGAGGGTATTAGCTATTAATGGCTCATTGTTACTTTATGATAAACAGCGTATGTCTAATTTCTCGCCACACCTGACCCAGTGTTTACCTGGCGTTAGTGCTCTATACATTTCTGATTAAGTGTCAGTCCACGCGTGTTTAACACTACTGAGTTGTGTATGTTTGGTCACTTTATTACAATCATCTATAAAAAGTCATCAACGCCACCCCCTATAATTTGATGGGCCACCCCAGGTGCCCCCTGGCTAAAGATTATTATTTTTTTTTTCCGATTGTCAATCACACCTCGTTCCCTCCGGTACACTAGGCGGCGGCATTCACCCTAAGTTGTTATAACAAGCCAACAACAATAAAGAAAGGAACAATAGATGGTTGATATCTTTTAGAGTAGATAGTGCATAGCTAGTCTATTGCATTAGCGCCAGTGGTCGAGCAGAACCGCCATATTGGATAGGGCTAATTTTACTGCAATTAAAGCCATGTCAGTGTCAAATTGAAAGGACTGTAATATCAGGATAGAAACTGCTGGCATTATAACATCAGTTTGTAACTACTGATCAGAAGGTTCAAACTCCACCATCAAGTTACTACTGTTGGGCCCTTAACTCTCAACTGCTGTAAAATGTGATAAAAATGCAAGTCGCTCTGGATAAGGGAGTCTGCCAAATGGTGTTAAAGTGAGGGGGATTGTTGTAAATTTCTGACATTAACTAAAAGGACACCAGAAGATAGCTTTCACTGGTTAGTTTGTTTTATGCAAAAATACATTTACAGGAACACATATGGATTTTGTAAGAAATTGAAGAAGCCAAAAAAGTACACCGTGCTTTGCGGCATTTCTTTTATTTCTTTTATCGCTAACTTTAAGATTTAACCCAAGGGACCCCACTGACACTCAAGTACACTCACTCACACACTAAGGGGAGTTTGGAAATGGCAATTCAGTTCCAATTCATGCTTATTCAGTATGTCTTTGGACCATGGGATAACACCGGAGTACCCAGAGGAAACCCACCAAAGATGTGAAGCACCCTGAAGGTGTCAGGCCACAGTGCTACCCACTATGCCACCGTGCAGCAGCCTGTGAGGACATCACATTTTCTCCCAATTGCCCTGTATGTGTTATCCTCGTAAGATCCTCATATGAGAACTATTGGGTTTTTCTCTTTTGCCAAACTTCTTTGGTTAATAGTTATCAGGTGCTAATAAGCAGAAACAGGATGAATGAAAAGGCACACAATATTACAGTTTGGGTCTCAGGAGGCTAAAATCCTCTTTTAAATAATAAATGTTAAATAAATGTCTTTTAAACTGTAAATGTTATTTACAGTATGCTAATTGTGGAATATTTTTATCTTGAACAAGTGGAGCCCAGAATCATATTATCTTTACAATCAGTATCTAAAAGTTCCACTACACCCTTACTTGATGGATAGGTCTTAATATGATGATGTGGTATTGATATGATGAAACTGTGATAAAAACACATGCTGTGTCCAATCTATTCTATAAAATATATCTATGGGTGAGGCTCTACAGGTATAGCAGTCAAAGACCACTAATCCAAACGTTTGCTAACTATCTTACCTGACAAAGAGGCATGCTCTTTTTTTATGTCTACACTGCCTACACATACTGGCATAGCTTACTGTTTCTTTTTTTGGACACATATTGGTAACACTATGATGCCACAATTGTATAACAGACAACTGCAGATATGCTTGCTATAGATCATCAGAACTAGAAGTCACAATCCACAACAGTTTGAGCAAAACATGGTTTCTCTAAATTCCTAAAAGAAAAAACCCAGTCCTGCTGATAGTGGTCCTGCAAACAACAACAACATAATGTGTATATATATATATCTGTATTCATGAGACATACCTAATTTAAAATCAATCATGCTACCAGTTATGTAATAAAATAAAAAAATTTAATGCAGTTATACGAGGGACATTCAAATCAAAACAGGGCTTTTCATTGCACTGGGTATCAGAATACAGTTATGAGACTAAAAACTACTTCTATACTTTTATTTCTCTATATAACCCCTGCTAAAGCACTTATCTCCATTTTTCACTATTGCTTGGATACCATCAACATAGACAGTTTTCACACTACTCAAATGTTTTAATGCGACTAAGAGTCATCTGAAATGTCAATGGGTTTTTACACCTTCATTCATGGGAAATTTCATCACAAGTCCTGGTTTGACTTAAAAACCCCTCATAATGTAGTTAGCTAGTCGGGTTGCAAATTTCACACATTAACCATCAATAATCAATTAATTATTCTTAATTAAAGTTAAGAAGATGCCCATTTATTTCTTAATTTAATAAAATTTTATATGGTTCTATTAGCACAATGACAAAAAAAAGTCTGTTGAAAAATACTGCTTTTGTCCATGTGACCTCATTTATACCGCTATAATACAATGTCAAATTTTGAGAAAAGCCTGAAATGTGAGTGCGCCTTCTTGTACTGTACAAATTATTAACGAGAATGAATCAATTAATTATTTATAATTAATGTAACTTGCTGATTAGTAAATGGAACCACTTGGTCAAGCACACCAGATTTAACTGTTTATTTTTGGGGACTGGCTCTCTGGCCCCAACATCTGTGTCATGGTCAAAGTTGCTGAGATCATACTTTTCCACATTCTGTTATTTCAATGTGAACATAAACTAAAGCTTTCACATTTAATTTATATTTTAAGTAAAAGATTGAGTACTGTTTTCTGTAAGACCCTTGTATATGTAGAAATCCTTTTGGTGTTTCAGACTGTACTGAGTGCAGATTTAAATTCTATACACTTACAAGCAGATACAAAACGCAACGAAAACATCACACAAATGTAATAATGTTGTTAAAAAATTATTTAATAAGTTCATTGGTGCAAATACAAAACAATATCCGCTCAACAATGCTTTCTTGCATTTCACTCAACAAATGTACATATTTGTTATGGCTAGTCAGTATAAAATCGGCAAAGCTGTTATGACTGACAGCTTAATTTTAGATGACACTGTAGAGATTCATGAAAACTGCTAAAGTAGTGATAGAATGAAATAAATTATTGCGTGAATGCAGGCTATATTCTACTTACCATTCTGGCTACATAAAGAAGTTGTGTTAAAATTCTGTCTAAATTGCATCAATGTTATAAAATTTACCGTGTTGCAAAATTTTCCTTTTTTACCTTTCTCATGCCATTTTTATCCTTACATTGTTTCAAGTTATGCTACTGATCAACTTGGAACAAAATCTTTTGTTTTATATTCTACCAAACTGGCTCCACATTTTCTATGTGAAAATGAATAAATATTTTGCAACACTGGTCATACTACAATTGTGCAACACACACACTAAAATGCTGTACTGATTGCAATGTATCTCTCTTTTGTATTTGTAATTATGGCATGCCTGCATTTTATGAGTAGAAAGTCAGGACACTCTGATGATTTCCTCTTACAAGCAGAATTGGTGGAAGACCATTAGACAGTGTTTCCAGCCAGCACATATAGAGAGCGCTAGACACTGTTCCTTTCCTGGCAAGTGGCATGCTCCTGTGAAAAAGTGAAGGTTATACATTAATTAACCATTTTAATTATAATGTAATTAAATAGGCCAAAGATTTTATACTTCTAAGTTTCATTGACCATGTTTTTTTGTCTCTTCAGCAGATATATACCAAAGATGAATTCAAATGTAAATACAGATTCTGGTTGATGTTTATGGTTTGGTCAGTTGCTAAAAGTCTATTAAAAGCAGGCAGCAAACTTTCCAAGTATCTGATTTTCTAATATCAGTATTTATTTCAATATGCAAGACCTCTAAAAATTTTGCTGGTATAGAGCAATCCAGATGATTATACATGACAATTGACCACAGAGCTGCTGAAAATTAATGAAGTGTGGCAGTGGTAGCCTGCAAGGTCTACAGAATCTGTGTAAAAAAAAAAAGATTACCTAGACCAAATCTGTCACCTCTCCCAAGCCATACAACTCTTGATGGAACTGAACTGTTACTGAAAGTTTAATAACCAGTAAATGTACAGTTATTCCAAAATTCACCGCCCATTGTTACAAATTTTTCACTGTACTTGGACTGTATTGCGAGACTATGTTAGCAAATAGTTACTGTACGTGTTCTATGCCTCAGAATGGATCACATAAAGGACTCAGACATCCTCATATGGCATCATGCATGGGGTGACAACTCCTAAATGTTGAAATAAATCCTTTGTTCCTATGCCACTTGACCCCATGCATCATGGGAAATTGTGACACATGTAGTGTTGCCAGGTGTACACCCACTTATGGAATTTTTCAGGCCTTCCACATTTTTGAGACTATGTGCCAACCGACTAAGCACCCACAGAAGAAGAGAGCACTGTGCACATTCTCTGTGATTTCTAAGAGGAAGATGGCTGAAGACTGAGTTGAAGGTCTTCTAATCAGTTATAAATACTTTTGTTTTTTTTTTTGTTCCTTGAGCACCTGACCCCTGAAAGGTCTGTAAACGTCCCCAGGTGGCATGGAAAAGGGTATCCAATAGTAATCAAAAAATAAGGACTTTAAACTATATAATCCATATATAAAAATAACCATGCAAAAATTTTATAGTTAGTGAATTCGAGGTTTATTTAGTCTAAATAATTGATTTAGTCATTATTTAGTCTTCTTATATGAAAATTCACACACATACACATTCAGAAGCACAAAGAGGATATGAATATTTTGATTAAATGTTTCTTTGAAGGATTTACAAATAATCTATTTATATCCAGCTTTATAATTAAGGGGTATTAGTCATGCCAGTTTGCCAGTCTTCTAATGTTACTAGTATTAAAGATTTGGGAATAACTGCATGTGACATAAAGGCTTTATCAAATTGTTCCTCTTAGTTTCAGTTTTTAAAGCATACTGTTTCTTTACCCATTTCTGTTTTCTTACTAAGCCTTATTAAACAGGTGATAAAAATGCTGAGCATCCTGAACATCCTTCATTTACCTTAATATGAGTCTGATGTCTTATGTTGCATCTATATATAACTAATTGGAATAGAGAAAACCCATCTTAGACCAGTTTGAATGATATTTTTATCTGTTGATTATTTGATTAATTATGATCAGCTATAACATTGACATTTGTCATATGACAATAAGGTGGATTGAAATTAAATGAAATGGCTTATTCAGACTAAATGCCTCTGCCTTATGCCAGGTTGCAATGTGGTTGCAATGGTGCTGAGATAAATTCAGATTCTTAATCTATATGTCTATTCATGTAGAAATATGGTGTACTGCACTGTCTGGCCAAACAAGCCACCATTTCGGAAGAGTCCAACTATTCTCCTATATCGAGCAAAGAAAACAACTAAGTAGATTTGAAATTACTGGAATCGGGGTAAGAACCCATCAATTCATTTTTAACAACTGGGAACAGTGCTGTACCATGAACTTAGAAAAAAGGTGATGGGAAAAAATAATTGGGATGGTAATCACTTACATGTTTGGAAATGTTGCATCATAAAATAACTGACAGTACTCGTCAATTTTTAGTGTTTAATAGTGAAATAAGAGCATTCCAATGAGACAAGAACTTATAAGACTGGGACTAAACAACTGTGTGGCCAAAATGAAACTACTTGTTAGTGAGAGAAATTGAAATAGTCAAGGAATCAGTCATGTGATCAAGTTTGATCCAATTCCAGAGCGATGGGCAGGTCAGGGCAAGAAAGTGGCCATTATACAAGCCCCTGGAAACAGTATTAAGATCTGTTGTGTTATGGTTATTTCAGTTGGTCAAATGTCAGCAATGTTTTATTGTCGGCAATAAATGAATTCAGCTGACTACCTGTATGTACTGAATGACCAGTTTATCAATTAATATTGTTTCTGTCCTGAGGGCATGGACATTTTCCAGGATTTGACCTGGGGAATAGTGTTTTTGAGGAATCATTAGAATGGTGAGTGGAAAAAAAGGTTGCTATAATGCAAAACAGTTAGCAGTACTTCCCAGTGTTTTACTAAGCTATCGCCACATAAATGCACAGTATGTGTAACTGTCATTGCTTTAGCGTTCTGTGTTTCTGTCATCTACTAATGAACTATCGTTCTAGCTAGCACCAACTGCTAATTGGTTGTCTTGGCTAATATCCTTAGATTTTGGCTCCAGACATTCCAATATACAAAATGAATAGTATTTTCTATTTTTTCCCTCTTATAGTATTTTCTAAACTAGGCACCTAATGGGTTTGATCTTATTTATTTATTTTATTTTGACAAGCATCAGGACATGACCCACACCATTTAAGAGTCAAGACTGAACCATTTCACATTGGGTGAAAGTGTGTAGACAGATTATATCTTCTTCTTAATGATTTTGCCCAAAACAGAAGAATGAAATATGCTTGCAAAACCACATAATATAGTATATATTCACAGTGTTATGACTGAGCTGTGGTTTATTTTGTAAAGTTTGTTGTATGACTGATTTTACTAACTGCATTGATGTAAAAAAAAAAAATTAGATGTGCGCTTTTTCCCTGTTGCCCCCACAGTTGCGCTTCCATTAGGGAGACCTGAGGTGAAGTCCACCTAATTTTCTCCCACCCCTAGACCTTCCTAACCCTCATGAGTGAGGAATTGTACTGGAGTCAGGGAGCCGAAAAGGTTAACTGACCCACACAGTGATGAAAAAAATGCAATATGCAAACAAACATTTAAAAAAACGATCACACAAATGTTATCACTCTATTCACCCTGGCAAGATTAAATTTAATTAATAATATAATTAATCTTACAGGGTACACCTAAACAACAGGAAATTATCTGTCAGCCACATGCTCCATTATTTTAAACACTTAAAATTAATAATAAGAAGTTAAGAAAAGAAGTAAAGAAATATTTTTTTCCTGTGGGTATTGTTTACTTCAATGTTTACATTGAATTGTTATTTTAGTTTCTTACCTAATTTTAAAATGTTATTTATGGATACCTACACAGCTTTGTGTAAAAGACAAGGTTGTTTTATCATAAAACAACAGCAGGAGGCAGTATTTCTCTCACTCATTCTTCATACTGCTTATCCTTTACTGTGTCACAGGAAGCCTGGAGCCAATCCCAGGGAACTCGTGGTACAAGGCAGGGTACAACCTGAATGGTGTGCCAATCTATCGAAGGCATGCATTCACACTCACTCACAAACTATAGGCAATTTGGAAATGCCAATTAACCTAATCTACATGTCCTTCAACTGGAGGATGAAAAGCAGAGCAACAGGATCCACCAAGCATGGGGAGAATATGCAAACTCAATGCACACATACTCGAGGCAGGAACCAAAGCCAACACTGGAGGTGCGAGGCCACTGCGCCACCTATGGCAGTATTTTTATCCAAGAAACAAAAAATAATCAGAGGTATTGGATGTTTTTTTTGGGGTAATTTCTCATACATATTTTCAGAATCAATACTTCTAGAGTGTAAGGATGTGTCTGCTGTTCTGGAATAATTCTTGCAAAAACAGCATTGTCAAGTACATTTGCAAAACCCCTTAAGCACCATGATAAAACTGGCTCTCATGAAACAAAATCAGAACTTACTTCTGCTGCAGAGGAAAAGTTTATTTAGAGTTATCAGGCTCAAAAATCACCAATTAACAGCACTTCAGATTAAATCTGTTACAAAGGATTTAAAGAGCATAAGTAGCAGAAATATCTCAATATTAACTGTTTAAAGGAGATTATTGCATATTTTGGATGCCTTCAGCATTGTTTTACAATGTCGAAAAAAATCAGGAAAGACCATGGAATCAGACGGTGCGTCCAAACTTCTGACTGGTAGTGTATAAAGTCTGATGAAAGTATTAAAAGAATGTGCCTCCATTCAGGTTAACACTATGATGAACCATACTTTTATGACATGATCTATTTATTAGAAATCAAATTAGAGAAAGCTTTTTTTAATTGCTTCTGTGTGAGGATAGTCTACAATATGTACATTTCTGACCCAAAGTAACTAAATAAAACTTTGCTAAAAATACACTATAGCTATTTATATACAGACTGAAAAAAGCAAATATACATATATAATGAAGAACTACTCACATGACAATGAGGTTTGCTGTACTTGAGTGCTCCTTCAGCAATTCATTCAATCTTATTTGTCGATTTGTCTAATTTAAGAAAACAGTTTAAGTTAGTATCAATGTCCAGAAAAACAGCTACAGTATGTCCATGTAAAATGCATGTCCTTAACAAATTTCATAAGGCTCATACTTATAATAACTAAGAACAGCATGTTTTAAGTGAACAAAACAGAAGAAATACATGTGGATCATTTAACCTCACCTTGGCCTTGTACAATTCTAGTTCATTATCAGTAATCCTCCATGGTTCCTCAGCCTTTAGTCTCTCAGCATCCTCCTGCTCCATATCTTCTTCTTTCAGTCTGTAGGGCTCAATCATCTCCTGAAATTTTTCTTTACTGAAATAAAGGTGCCATTAACTACTGCTTGGCAGCTGCAAGTAGCCTAATTGTTTGTTTTGCTTGACTTAATCATTTTCATCTTACTTGTGTTTCTGTGGCTTTATGTTGATATCTCCAAGAACATTAATGTCAGAAAAGTCAATCCTGAACTTGCTCAGTAATGCAGCCATTCTGGAATAAAAATTAGTGTACTTAATCATGTAAGATTGCTATACAGTTCTTAAATCTGTTACAGAACTAATCAGTAATTTTATATTCAAAACTATATTTGGATAAATGTGCCATCTTTGTACA
>JAQQZT010000040.1:16897811-16919011 GCA_030068275.1 Clarias platycephalus
TGTGTGTGTGTGTGTGTGTGTGTGTGTGTGTGTGTGTGAAGGGGCACGGTGTCCAATGACGGGCGCGCAAAGTGCAGACTGATACAGAGAGAGGGAGAAAATGGATCTTTAACCTCTCTAATGAGCCTTTGTTTTGCAAAACAGACACGGCACACATGTGTGTTATAAGAAACAGTACACGCGCGCTGCACACACACATACAAACACAAAATAAAAGATGTTTTACGCGCACACACGTGGTCAGTGTTATAGTAAACAGTACACGCGTGCAAGGATGTTGATTGTACCAGTGAGAGGCGCGCATTAAGACCGAGCAGGGGAGACGATTACCCACAATTCCGCAGCAGAAAAAGAGAGACAAACCATTGGCTCAGTTGTGATCACGTGACACTCGGTGTCAAAACAAGAAGCGTATGTGTGCTACATGATACTCGGTACTCGTAAACCAAGACTTGTTTTTTTTCCAAGTCAAAATGTATTAAAAATCTTTGCTCGTCTTGCGGAACGCTCGCACACCGCGTTACTCGTAATCCGAGGTTCCACTGTATTTGACATTTACTATTTATTTGTAAATTGTGTATGATAGAACATGGCTCATTGTTTCTTTCAGTGTCTTTAAAATGTTCAAATCCTGTGACTATTTAGTTTGTTAGTCTTGCCAAGGGAACCTGGTTTATTAGTTCTGCATTTTTCCCCTTAAAACTAACACTAACTCTGATGCAAATTTGATATTCACGTGAGAAAAATTAAAAGGTACTGTATGTGAGACATTTTACAACACATTTGTACTTAAAAGTAAAAAAAAAAAGGAACAATATTTATTTTTAGTTTCATTTTCTTAAAATCATAGATCAAATTAATTAAAATTATAATTGTCTAATTTTTACAAATTATTTTAAGACGTAACAATGGTACAATAACATCTATGTGGATTTGTTCTTGACTTTTGACGTTTTGACTGATTCCTTTTATAATATCTACTGTTCTAGAACATCAAAGTAAACTCAAGCTTACTGATAGGTCCCCTGAGATATTAGCTCCTGCTAATATACCAGTTGCAGCAGGGAAGAAGATAGCAAAAACAGAGAAAAATGTTTCCTCATCTCTGAAGTCCGGACCCATGTTCTCCAACATAATTGCAGCTAAGAGGAAAAAAAATCCTAGGTGAATTTTTTCATTTGTTGCCTTCCACAAATCAAAATAAATACATTTTATAGTCAGTTCTATTTAAAGTGGTATAGAAGGCTCTCCACGTTACTTTGCATTTTACAATTTTGATTGAAGTAAAATAGGCCTAACCATCATAACCAAAGAAGCCTTTGGGCTGTTTTGATTCCATAGAGATGAAAGAACCGATGAAGTAGTTAAAAATTGCTGCCACAAGAATGATCAACAGCACAATCTGGGCCTGTGAAAACATAAAGCATAATTCATGACTAAAATCCTGAAGGTGTTTACTAGGGTCGATATTCAGCATTATTGAGATTTGATGATAGTTGATGAATAGATTAAAACTGAATGGCATGACTGCTCAGATACAATTAAACTTGATCCATAATGTCATTGAAAACATGGAAAATGCTCATAAGTACCTTAGCCTCCCATTCCATTCCTGCCATAGATATACCAAGCAGCAAGATGATGGTAAGTGTCCCGACTATACGGATGTCATTGATCTCATCTGTTATTAGAGCATCTACACTCTGACATACCAAATAAATCATAATTAAATAATTACATTGACATTCGTCATAACATCTATGCCCGGATTAAAAAGTAAAATTACTGTCCACTGCATCCATGTACATAAATATTTTATCATACTTACATCAAGGAGCTCTACCACAGTTTCAGCAAAACCCACAACATACATGGCAACAGCAACAGCATTGGCAAAGGCAAAAATGAGGCCAATGGATCCACCAAACTCTGGACCCAAACTCCTAGATATTAGGTAATATGCCCCACCTGTAAAGACAGTAATTTATTAGATTGTTCATGTACAGATAAATGTACTTTGATCTTACAAAAACAATTGCATACTTCATACCAACATTAAATGTATAAATATTCTGAGACAAAACTGTTCCAACCTCCTCTGACAAAACCATTGGTGGCTATTGCTGAAGTGGAAAGACCAGTAATAGTAGTCACCAAAACTGCTATTAGAATGATAGCACATGACAGAGCTAGGGAATAAAGAGAAAAAACAATACCTCCTCACATTAAAGTCTGCAGCCTTGTAGTTAGATTCAACAATTATTGATGGAAAGTCATTTACGCTTTTAAAAGATTACCAATGCCAGCTTGGCCAACAATCCATGACATACGAATAAAGAGCATCACTCCCCAGATGTTCAGCATACATCGTACCTGTAGTGATTACAAATAAATGACCTGTGTCATTTGTTTATCAGTCTTCCTCCTTTAGTATTTATGTCCTCCTTTTTTCTCATTGACATTGTTGAAAGCAATGATAGCTCAATAGGTAAGATTGTGCACTTCTGACCAAAAATTTGTGAGTTCAACCTCAAGGACTGCCACACAGTCACTGGCCTATTACACCTGTACACTGTCATCTTTCAAGCTAATCACACAGACTACACATCAACCAGGAAATAATATACTAACAAGGACGCCCTTTATCCATCCAAACTTTACTGTGCCCCCTTTAGACTCGGGTACATCCTTTAGAGCAGCCTCGTCTGCAGCAGCTGGCTCCTCCCCATTTGCTAACCCATCCTCAAAAGGTTCCTGTAAATAAGGAAAAGCTGTTTTAAACACCAGTAGTAAATAGTTTGAAGTTTCTTGCAATTAGAGTATCATCAGGAAAAAAAAGCATTACTGATATCATTGATGACAAATGCAGTTTGATAATTTTACACATAATATTAAGTGCATTTATTTTGAACTAAAAGACAATTTGAAATTCCACAGATTTTAATGTAATACTATACACTCATAAAAGAATTACATACAATAATCTGCATATGCCAGTGATGGAATTTATATAGAATCATTTACAGCAATTGTCACTGTGACAAAAATTCTTGACTCACAAAAGTTTATATAACAGAACTGTCCTTCAGTTATCACTGCCTTTGGCTAACCTAGGCTCTCAATTCTGCAATAAAATATCAGTAGTCATTGAAAAGTTTACAGTGAAAATTTGTTTTACAAGACAGTATCAGTTTGTCTTGCGCAAAATATGTCACATTAAGTCAGATCATGTGATAACATGCTGCCACCCTAAACAAGTCACATTATCTCTCCAGCAGTGCACTGCAGCTGTCCACAGCAAGGAGACACTAGGCCATTGACATTGATGTTGGTTAAACATAAGGTTATTGTTATGAGATCCTGTGTTCTGGCCAAACGTCCATGGCGCTGCATGGAGTGGGCTTTGGAAGAAAGACCATTGTCTAAAACAAGTGTGTGGGTAAGGTCTCTGACATCACACAGCCCATTCAGTTGGGAACAAACATGCATGATAATAAACGAATGAAGATGAGGTATTATGGCAATGTAAGATTGAAAACACCTACATAACTTCAATCCTCACACTTCAATCTTGTATTAAAATTAGATATACATGGTGAAATTTTATTGTTATTACTATTACTGGAGGTGTGTAATAGCAGGTTTTGTCATGAAATTATGAGGAGCTAATTAAGTCAGAGGAAGCCAAGAGAGCCAAGGTAATGACTATATGACATTACTAAGGTTAATATCTTGACCAATTTTAAAAGTTTAGTATTTTTTGTTTGTTATGCAACTTACGCGTTAGCTAATCATAAAATAAATAAAAAAAGAGAGTATGCGAATTATAGGCAAGTTAGAGACTTTGTCATATTTCTTACTTTATCAAGTTCATCATGAAGTTCGGATAGCGATGGCCGAATGAGCTTCTCTCCAAGAGGCGCCTGGGTTTGCCTGTAGAAATCGATATTCGGCACGGCATCGATGGTGTTATGGCCGAAGGTTCGCAGATAATATGTACTGGAGTGTGTGTCGGAGAAATGGCTAAGTCCCCCTGTAGAGGAGTGCAGACTGGCTTCGCTGCGCACCGTGTCGCCATCAAACGCCACATCCGCCGCTCCATCCGCAGGAGCGCCTGAGGGGTCCAAAAAGTTTACGACGCGAAATCGACCTTTGGCCTCCTCTCCACTTCCACTCGATCCCTCCGCTGCTTTACCAGATCGCGCTGCTGGTGGGGTTTTTGGTGCTCCGCTCGCAGCAGCAGCAGCTGCTGCCTCTGCTACGCGATCCACCTGAAACCGGCTGGAAGTCGTGCCAGTGCTCTTCAGAGTAGGTTTCTGACCTGATGGAGGTGATGCTGGTGGATCTGACATGGTGAAACTGAGTATTTAAATCTGGCAACAGTGGTTTATCCAGGTTCTCGCGGTGCCTTCCGAATGACCTGCACGCGCGGATTCAGTGGAGCGCGTGTACTCGCGCGCGCATCCACACGCAGCCAAGGACGTAATTCATGAGCTCGTGACTAATCAAACTGGCCGCACTGACGGCAAATTACCTCAAAGTGAACCGTTCAACAAGTGTCCAAACTTCTACACTCTAACTTCACGTTTCAATTTTAACTAAATTAAAAGCTCATAATATCTAAACCTAACATACTGCGTTAAAAATGTAACACTTTACCAATATTTTTGAAAAATATTCCAAATAATTAGCTCAGTCGGTGTTAAACAAATTATGCTGCTTTACAGATTAAAAATAATCACATGACATTTTTTTTATTATGAATTTTTTTTGTTTTTTTTTTAAAGATTTTTTAAAATAAATTTTTATTAAAAATAATAAAACACACTCTTTCCCCCAAACCGCGAAACATTTAGCATATACCCAATGCTGTGCTCACTTCAGTGTGAACAGCTTAACAGTTATTTTCATACTGACATGGTATGTAAAAAAAAAGAAAGGAGAAACATTAAAGTTTTCCCTCATGCTCTCACATTTGCATACGCAAGTCAGAGGAAAACAATTGTTTTCTGTACAGAGAGAAGATGACACAAATCTTCATTAACATAAAGCACAACACTCCCTTTCACTCTTTCTGTGACACAGGACTGAAACATATCTTTAACAGATATAGTTATCTTCATATATATTTTGAATTGTAATTTTAAAAAAAATGCCTGTAACGGATTCTTGTAACAGACTGTGACAGTGAGCGATCTGTATGCTTCAAGTGCACAGTTCAAAAAAGCACATTCATAATCATCAAAATCAAATCAAAGGCAAGACTGTGTTTTTTTTTTTTTTTTTTTTTTTGCGGTTGTCAGTTGTGACAATTCAGTGTGGCCCCATCAGTGAGGGTGCTCTCAGTGAAAGTACTAAAGATGTAATAAGATGCCACCCATGACATACTTCAAGGTTATTAACCCTTCCAGTCTTCCAAATAATACCTTGTTCCACTTCCTCATGAGGATGGTGCTTGGCATGGGTAACAAACAGGTTTTAGGAGAGTCTCAGTAATTTTATCAATAAACCTTGGATTCCATTTCTCTGAATGAAGTCTCAGTCTAGGTTCTCATGTAGACAAGCTCCTCCTTTGTCCAGATCACAACTGAGGATAACATTGACAATCGGCGTGGGCCTTGTGACGTCAGATGTCATACATACATACATGTGCTGCCACCCATGCTTGCTCACTGAGCTTTATCCAGTAATCTGTTGGTACATCTGTGGATACCCCATCTATAGAATCAAGGAAATGGTGTAATAGATACAGTTAACTGATTACAGAGTTTTGTACATATTCTGCCCCAAAAAGTATCTGAACACTCGTTGGAAAAACACATCTGTTTAAAGGGGGCTAGAGCAGTAATTAGCATGGAGGCCTTGCACCTCTAGGGTCAGGGTATGATTCCTTCCTTGAGGTCTCTGTGCATGGAGTTTGCATGTTCTCATGGGTTTCCTCTGGGTACTCCAGTTTCCTCACACAATCCAAAAATATGCAGATTAGACTAATTGGCATTCCCAAATTGGCCGCAGTGTGTGGATGTTTCCTGGAGGTCCTAATTCTTTGGACTTCAGGTCAAAAGTCAATAATGACATCCATGGTGATGTGAAAGATTTTTTTAAACACAGGCAAATGCAAATTCTCTCATCCGTTTGATTTAATATTGGCCATAAGAATTTGCTTCCCACCACCCAATATATTCTTTGCATGCCAGAGTGCCTGGTATTAAGTCATTGCAGTACGATAAAAAAGGTTGTTGTAGGTACATATGCATGTTCTAGACAGCACTGTTCAAGAGCAGAGTCTGCTAAAGTGGCTTATTGTATCTCTTCCATGATGTGCTCATTTGTTTGATGGCTAGTGATTTCTGTTCGTTGTTACATTGTCTCTGTGTGTGATTTAACATTGGATTCAAAGGCATGTACTGTACTTCCAGCACGAATGGTTGTGCCAAGCAAAGATGATGTAATATGGAAGCATTAACAAAGATTCAAAGTCTTTCATGGCAGCCTCCAACCAAATTACTTTTGTGTGGGTTAAGAAGAAACCACAAAAACCTCAAGTTGTGTACAATTCATTATTGTGTTTATTTTATCTTATCCATATTGATCTCTTAAGGAGAGATGTTGCGCCCAAAAATTAGGTTTTGATAGTTAGATTTGATTTGGTAGGTTGAACAGTACTAGTCATACAAGTTGTACATATCCTTAATTTTCTAGAATTCCAATGGTAGTTAAAAGCAGTGGTGAAGGTATTATTGTATTTGTAATAAGCTATGATCCAAGATGAAGGGAACCATGAGTGACAGGAGATCAAAACCAGAAAATCAAAGCTCCTGGTTGATGAGTAATTAAACCTGAAATGAGGGACATGGTGGTTCAGTGGTAAGCATGTTTAACTTACTCCTCCAGGATGGGGGTTCAGACCTCAGCTCTGGTTTGTGCCTTGTGCGTGTGTATGTGTGCATGTGTGTGTGCCCATGCGTGTGGGTGTGGGCACACTGCTGTTGTTTAAACCTGACAACAGCAGTATAATTCTTTCTCATTTCTGTCCAAGCATACCTTATGCTATCAAACCACTGGATTGCTATAAGGAATTAGGCTTAATCCTTCAGGCAGTATGGATGGAAGCAGGAGTAGGTATAAACAGTTTGATTTAGAAATAAAATTCAGCTGTACAGATGTGTGTGCATTCATGGTAAGATTAATTATTGAGTCTAGGTGTGCATTATCAAAAGGAATGGTGACAGGGAATGTCACAGAAACTGAGAGTACTGAATGATGTTCACATCAGCCATTCACACTACAGTATATCTCCCTTGAATTCTGGGAGATATAGTGTGAATGTTCTTTCTGGGCACTGATGTGAAGCAGTCAACATACTGAAACAGCAGTTATATTTACATTTACATGTCATATAAATATGAATAAAAAATTGATTGAACAGGTTACTTAGATCCAAGCAATTATTTAACATCACTGGATTTTGTCCAATAGTCTCTGTAGACCTTTCTGAATCTGTAGAGCAAAAAAAGAAATTCAATTATGTTAGCAAGGGCTGCATTGCTACTCTCATATGTTTGACATGTCATGCAGTTTATGGAGAAGCAAGGTCTTTTTATTCAGTAGGCCTAGTAAGTACCTTTTCCAGTTTAATAAGGTTAATTGACACAGCAGAGTAGACCCTATCCTCAGAGTATATGCTGTTGTATTCATCTCTATAATTGACACATAACATCAAACTGATCAAGAATCTTTTATTTTATCATAAAGAAATAACTGGCCATTCATAGATTTATCTTACCCATTATGAGTAAATTCAGCCATAGAGCCCAGAGAGTTCAATCTTTTTTCCAAAGATATGATTTTGAAAGCCATGTAACATGAAGACAAAATCAAAATGCTGATTCTGTAAGAGCAAAGCAAAGCTGAATTAAAAAAAAAAAAAACTTTTCTTTGGTAATTTTTAGATATTAGTAATCTGGGCATATATAAGTTAAATAATTAGGAAAGATACTCACACAAATAGGTACACCATCATTAAAACATTGAGCAAGCTTGGTCTCAGTGGTTTTCTGTCATAAACATTTCGTTTTCCATGTTCTTATGGATAAAACAAAAGACAGTGTGTGTAATGGTCTATGGTGTTTAAGGTATACACAGTGGAACCTTGAAATATAAGTAACTTGGTGTAATAGCGTTTTGTAAGATAAGCAAAATTTTTTATTAGATTCTAACTTGTTAAACGAGCGAGGTCTTTATATATGAGTACTGTAGTACGCATGCGCTTTGTCTGCTGAGTGTCACATGATCACAACTGAGCCAATGGTTCTTCTCTCTCTTTCACTGTGGGATTGTGGGTAATCATCTCCCATGCTCAGTCTCAATACGCATGTGTCACTCGTATAGTCAGCATGCGTGCGCATGTGTACTGTTTACTATAACATTGTGACCACATTTGTGTGTGCACGTAAAGCATTTTTTAAAATTTATTTTGTGTCCAAGTGTAGTGACTGGTGTGTGTGTGTGTGTGTGTGTGTGTGTGTGTGCGTGCACGAGTGTGTGGAAGTTGTCCTACATAGTAGCCCCCCAGCTCCTGCTTCTGCTCTCGTCCAACATCACTCACGATTCTTTTCAAAGGTAAAGTGCAGGTTAATTTGTTTAAATTTTATTTAAAATTTGTATTAATCATTTTATATGAATATTTTTGGGCTGTGGAATGAATCATCTAAGTTTTCATTATTTCTTGCGGGGAAATTAATTTTGATATATGAGTGCTTTGATATACACAAATTATGCTCACAATCCAGGGTCCCACTGTATGTACAGTATACACAATGTGAAAAGTATCAGAAAGTACACTTTTAATTTAAATGTTGAAACTGAAGAAAATAAACAAACCTCTCATTTTCTCATACTCTGGAGAATCTGGAGAGTCTGAGCTACTGCTATATCCTAATTCTTGTCTCCTTTGAACCACTGGGTTATCGACATCTGACAGATCCGCTGAGAAATTCTGCAAATTCACAAAGCACAACAACTGTTTGATATTTAATTTGACAAATAAACAATAACATTTAGACCAGCTACAAAAACTGTTTATTGTTACCATGGGAAGTGTGGAGGGTGACACTGTGTAATTGCCATCTGCAGCGGAATTAGTTGGACTGTTTCCCAGACACTTGTCCTGTTACCACATAAACACATAAGATGCTAGCTAGTACTAGCGATATATTAAATGTAGGGACTATAAACATTAAAAAAAATAATTTGTGTCAAACACTCACATCCAAATGGGTGCACACTGACATCAATACTTTGTATGTTGTGTCTCGGGACAGGAACGACACAAAAACATACTGTACAACAATTCAAATCTTAATTAAAATATGTCTTGCTTTGTTGTCGTTTACCAGTTAAATAAAATCAAGCTTACCCTTTCTTGTGCTGTGGCAATAATCAATGCATTTGGTACTAAGATGGCAGTTTTGGTTTTCTTTATTACTGATACAGATATAACTGGAATGGTAATCTGGAACATATAATGATATAATGAACCTATCTATAATGAAGATAGGTTAATTATAAAACTGAATTTAAATAAACCATCTTTACATTTAATAAAACAGATGAACAGTAAGGTCATGCCATCTACAAACACAAACTACAAAACAAACAAACAAACAAACAAAAACCATATCAACTACCCCAAAATACAAATATTAAGACAAGAAATATGTTTAAAAGTGTAAAAGCAAAACACATTTCAATTAAATCAAAATACTGTGCATAAGTATTAAATGCCTAAGGGAAATTTTTCTTTTTTTTTTTTTTACAGTTGGTTAACCATTTTCACTTTCCAACGGAATGTAAAAACTAATGCAAACTATTCTAGCATTTTAATAACATTTGGTACAGTATTTGTATTTTTCTGTAAATGGTAATCGAATACCTTGATGTCTTTCCCAAAGACGTTGGAATGGAAACAGATCCAGTTATCAGACACAAAAAGCCGCCCTTGATAAAGAATATCTTTCTGCAATGCACATGTGTAACCTGTGGACACAATACATAGAGAGTGAATAAGTTACTATTTTACTAATAATATATTTATATAGTTTATTCATAATAATCTAAGGAAAGTCCTTCACTTTGTATCCAATTACAGTTGCATTTAATAAGCTAATACTGTGAATGCTTGCTTACTTTGCTTGAGCAGCTCATTCTCACTAATGTCTTTGAAAATTTTGTGGTACTGATTATTTGTTCGAGGAAACTGAAAAATCAGATAAAAACACTTAATCTGGAGAGCTCAACCAACACAACGTATTTGACAAAAACAACAAAAAGTAAATAAATCTGCTTCTCAAAATAATTTAGACACATCATCACTAACATGATAACACTGCTGCTTTTTCCTTTCAGACTTTGACTCAATGTCACTTTGGACATGTGATAAAAATGAGGGATCAAAAGTTTTGGACCTGCAACAAGAAAGGAGGCAGAGCAAATCTTTTTTACATGTGTTATTACAAGTCATAGAATGTAAGCTTTTGAAGAATATGATACATAACCAATGTGGAAGGATAGTTTCTTACATAAAATGGTCATACAGTATAGCCATGCAACTTTTTACCTAATTCGTGTCAGTTTTCCTCGTCTGTCCAAGATTTCGGATTCGGTATCCATCGATATGGGCACATTTGTTTTTATTATTTTCTTTGAGTTCTCTTCTCTCACAATTTCAGTATCATGACTAACAAGTAAAATAAATTATGCAAAGATATTCATGATTAAAATGTGATAAATATTAAACAAATATAAAAATGTAAAAGTTTGAAAAGAGTAAAAGTTGAAAAACTTACATTTGAATTGTAAAGATAAAAGATTTATTATGCACATTATTTCAATGATTATTTGTCATTTTTATTACAATAATATTTTAGAAGGCAAAATATCCAATAACACCTCTTAACAAATTTGGCTCATGTAGGCTGTGTAATATTTGCTCCCCATTGCAAATTTGCTCTGATTTAAGGAAACAAATATAATAGTCTGAATTGGTCTGTGTGCTCTTTGAATGCAATTCCAAGATATTTATAGAGCATATTTAATTTTTAATCAATTGGTTTGTTAGTTTTGCCCCATGAACCTGGGTAGTTTTCACTCATAATACACTTATATGAGAGCAGATATGCATAATTGAACACATTATATTAACTTACCATTGTAACAGATGCTCATCCTGTTGACTGGGTAAAACAGAACATGTTGGTCTGACTGAATTAGTCGTGCTTCTGGGGACTGAGTCATCGACAGTAAAAAGGTTTTCCATCTCCAAAAGTCAAAATTATTCTCCTCTTTTGATTAACTTATTTGCAAAGACCCATCCGTGTTGTCAGATTTTAGTCTGTTGCGAGGTTGCTGACCTTACGATGGTGAGTAAATAAGTGATTTGTTTGCTTCTCTAAAACTACCAACACTGATGTGCTTTCTGTGTGTAAAGGTTACAATTATGCAATGTGTCTCAGCATACAAAATTCTCTGTTTGTATATTGGTACATGTAGAAAAAAGGAATGTATTAAGGAATGTATTAAGGAATATAAGCCTTTAATATTTTAAATATATGATGTAGAGTAAATACAGTGCATAAAATATGTAAAGAAATTACATGATGCAAAGTAGAGGGCAGTTGCAAACTTTACAAAGTTTTCTAAAGTTTTCTATAGCATCACATTCTTGAATTGTTTTGTTCCTCTTATACCAAAAAGCAACTAGCCAATGTTTCCAATTTTTGTTTATTATAAACAATTAATCATATTTATCTATTTAACAGTTACATTTAAGCCCTACAGAAACCGGGAGTCTGGGAATCAAATCACTGACAAGGAACCCCAGTCACAGTGGTGCAGTCTCTGTGCTGATGACGAAATAGGGAGGTTTGAGTAAGGAAGTGCATCTGACATAAAAGCTGTGCCAAAAATATGTACTTTGGATAATCTGCTTTGGTAATCCCTAATGAAAGCGCAGAAAAAAAAAGAAAAACAACAGTTCCCAATGGTGGAAAACAAATGCCCTCAAAGTGCTGGAAACAGGGCACAGGCATGTTTATATGATGATTTTCTTCACTATAGCACCATCAGTCAAACCAATAAATATTTGAATAGTGACATACTTGGAGGTAAATGCTATCTGTCCTTTTGCACACTGAGAGTAAGGTCAGGGGTCATGCTCCAGCACCGCCAAGTTTATCCTGTTGGGCCAGGCCATGAGCCTTACCTGGTAAAAAAGTCTATCATGACTGTCCACAACTGCCTATGAAATTGGGATATGTGAAGAAAATAACTTCATTGTATTGTTGCATGTGACAAATTCGAGGCATTCTCTAATGTGTCAGTCTTTCAAATGGATTACATTCTTAATGTATGCCAATTTTTTATTATTATTTTTTTATCCCTTCAGGAGGTCACCACTCACACCAAACATACAGATCACTGGCGCGATTTTGGCAGCTCTCTCTTTTTCTTTTGACAACTAAAATGTTTTTAGTTTTGCGCCAATCCATTTAATTATGATCGTTATAGACGATGAGTGAATTCTTTCCTGGTAATCTACCACATGTTAAATTCCACATTCACAAGGCAATATAATACGCAACGATGACTTGTTAAAAGTCTTTTAATTTTGAATCATTTGTATACTCCTAATGATTTTGTAATCTTTTCGTCACCCTCAGTAGAAACCACACTGGTGAACTCGCCTGTATAATCTGTTTCAACCACTAGAGTCCGCGTTTGAACCATCAATCGACATAGGCTGTGTTCCGATCGGCTAGAAGTTCCCTGTGAAGTGGACCTCTTAAGGTGTTCAGCCATCTTAAGATTTCAAACCGTAGGGAACAACTACAGGAGCGAGTATAAAGGGCGACATAATATTAAGATACCATAATGATATTTTGTAAATAATTTATATATGTAATCAATAATTGTTCTTAAACAGGCTATCTGCAAAATGGTATCTTTAAACATAACAATGTCCATCTTATAAATAAATCAAATCACATTTATCCACAAACTATATACATTTAAATAGGATATGTTTTGTAATGTACAATTATATATATTTTTGCTTTAATAGATAAATATATTTTTTATTTCAGTAGCGTGAAATTGCTACAGTATGTCAATAGCAGGAACTAGGTATCCGAGGTGCTTACGTTACCACCCAGGGTAACGCACAGGAGAAGTGACGTATGCGTAAAAAAATAATAATAAAAAAAAAGCGATGTCTGCGTTGGTGACGTCGCAGGGTGTTCCAAATGGAGCGATGTTGTTGAAAGAGGTTCCCTCAACTAGCATTCCCGCAACGTGTAGTAGCAGAAAGCACACTTTAAAATTCCAACGGGGGCGCACTTTAAAAATCCACGCGGAATGTAAACGGGCTATTGTGTCACGTGATGTTCACGTCATCAACACGTGATGGCTGACCTTGTTGTATATATGTTTGCAATCCCACCCTGTTCACTACTTAGTGTACTATTTGGCACTAATTTGTATTCACGTAGTAATACACTGAGGGGAATATCTGCATTAAATTCTGCATTGCACTACAAAGGTGTAGGGTCCAAGAGATAAACCCGAGAGTGTAAAAAACACAAGTGTAAAAAAACACCCTGTAGGGAGTAGGGAGTAGGGCACCATTTCGGACAGTCTGTTAATGATTTACTCCTACCCTACTTCTGTCAGCATGTTATGTAGCGCGTTGCCGTTTTGCGTCCTTGATGTCAAAATTGTAAAGCTAACGTTTTAAAGTTGTATTCATTTTAAACGTATTATATTATACCTAAAGACCCGCTTAGAACAGTCTGATCTCTGCTAACTGAAAGTTCTGTCATCACACACTACCGCCTGATACTTGACAGTAAGTCATACTTTACAACACAAAAGTATTGCAGAATGTTAAGTTTTAAAACCCAATCCTTTCCAATACCATCGACTTACATGCATGTACGTAAACTATAGTTTTAGTGCATGTTAGAAGATATATACATTTAAACGTACAGTTAATTCATCAGTTTCTGTGTGTTACAATGGTTTTTATTATTGTTGTATTTCAGTATTTAAAACATGACAAGTGTTCAGGTGAGTGCTATGGATGAGATGGTTGAACAGTTCCTGGATTGTGCTTCCAGGGGGGACTTGGCCAAAGTTTCCACTATGATCTCTCACTCGAGTCAACTGCTCAATGAAAGTGGGAAACAAGGATGGACAGCTTTAATGTTGGCTGCAAGAAATGGACACTTTGATGTGGTAAAAGCATTACTTTCAAGTGGGTAAGTGTGTGAGTGTTTCTACATTGTTCAGTCATTGTGGCTCAATAAAAGTATCTATCTATCCATATAGATCTATCTATATATATATATATATCATGTAGTGTGAGAATCCTCTCGTGATCTTTAGTGTGTGTGTGTATTTTATTCTCTCTCATTGTTTTAATAAAAATTCTGAATAAAGTGGATTTTAAACTGATTGATTTGATACAATTCCTTGCAGTAAGAATGTGTAAAGTTTCTTGATTAAGCTTTTTTTTTTTTTTGCCAACAGGTGTAATAAAAACTTGGTGAATAAGTCTGGCCAGACTGCTTGTGACATAGCAAAATTTTGGGGACACAGACACATTGCCCGTTTCTTAGGGAGCACTGGAGATGTCACACTTCATGGAATTCTACCAAGCACTAAATCTCCAGAGAATGAAACATATTTCAGTAGGGAATATCTCAACAGAATGAGTGACAAAAGGACTGATTCGGAATGGCTTTCAGCTAAACAGTCTTCTCCTGAAACAGTGTTTATTGTGTTTCATAACTTAAACCCTTTTGTTACAACAGAGCCAGAGGAAATGAATGATATTCAACCTAAGTTGAAATTATACAGGTTTGGATGGGACTCTGTGAAAGTGGTACTTGAAAAGAGTGACACAGTGGTTATATTTCTGGGAGTAGAAAAGCAGGAATGTTCACCTTCTTCACCAGTGTCAAACGGAGATGGACTCATTGCATGGTTTGCTCTAAATACAGAGGGGAATCCCACAGAGAGTCTTAAGGTCACAGCTCCAAACAGCTTCTTCCTTACAGGGCTAATGCCAAGGCTCCTAATGCTGAATGAAGATGAAGCAGGTGAGACATCCATTTAATGGTGTCTAAACAGTGAAACATGTCATGGTTTCTGTATTTTGTATATTTTATATAGGATGATCAAGGATGTCCAAGTAGAAGCACTAAGTTTTGAAAAGAATTCTTACTCCAAAGATATAAATCTCATGCATTCAGTTTTCGGCAGAGCATTTTTTTTCTTCTTTCATGTGCACAGGTATTGTTGCACAAGCCAGATCTGTACTTGCATGGCACAACCGGTACAGTTTCTGCCCTTCCTGTGGTGGTAAGACCAAAGTGGATGAAGGAGGTTACAAAAGAATCTGCTTGACAGAAGGCTGCAAGAGTCTGCAGGGAATCCACAATACCTGTTACCCTAGAGTTGGTCAGTAACCTTCTTGTTGTTTCTATTGTCTATTATAAATCAGGATCAAATTCACCAGTGAATTACATCACCAGATTTACGGACTCTTTGTGCTACAGATCCTGTCGTGATCATGCTGGTGCTTCACCCAGATGGGAATCGGTGCTTACTAGGAAGGAAGAAGACATTTCCTCCAGGAATGTTCTCATGCCTTGCTGGGTTCATTGAACCAGGTAAACAAAATTAAGACATTACACTCTGTAAATGTAGGGTTTATCATTATGGGATAAAAACTCAAAGCAGCTGATTATTGTAAAATGGTGTGAATATTTTTGGTATAATGTGTGCGTGCATGGTGCTTACAGATGACGTGACATCCAGGGCTGCTTTTGGATTCATTGCAACAGCAGTTACTAAGGATAATTTAATTTTTAAAAAAAAATTGCCAAAAAAGTGTACTTTAATGCTTATAGCTGTCTAGCATCAATATATAATTACAGAGAAACCCTAAGAGTGTTATTACAGTATGTAGACGAACTGGACAGCTATGATTTAATTTATGTTACCTTTTTATTCTTTGAACATCTACAGAGTTTTGTAAATTAATTAGCTGCTGTGCTTGTTGAAACAGGTGAGACCATTGAAAATGCAGTAAGAAGAGAGGTATTAGAAGAGAGTGGAGTTACTATTGGCCCTGTCCAATATGTCTCCTGCCAGCCATGGCCAATGCCTTCATCGCTCATGATTGGTTGCTTTGCTGTAGCAGTGTCTACAGACATAAATGTTGATGGAAATGAAATTGAAGATGCTCGCTGGTTCACTAGGCAAGAGGTAAGGGCGTGCATTTTTGCTGTTCTACAGTTGTACAAAACATTCCGAAATAAACATTCTGAAGAAATGTACATTTATTTATATTCATTTTGAAATTTATTTACCCAAGGGGGAGACTGAGCTAATAAGTGGGCTTGGTCAAATTAAGCAACTATTACATGTGTATTGAAACAAACAAACCACTCTTAAAACATCTTCTCTTATTAATTAATCTCTTATTAATTGCATTAGCAACTATCTTAAGTCTATCATTAATCTTTTTCAACTTTTTCCCATTAAATTATCATAAAAGTGGATTTTATTTGAATTTACTTAAGAAGTGACAACCATATTTTTGTACATAATTATCGTCCTCCACCACGACAAACATAAAATAAAAAATAAGAGCTGTGTGATTCATACATGAAAATGACCTGGTTGCGCAATGCATGTAATCTGTTGGAGAATTTTGTTGAAGTTTCATATTAATTTGTCAAATCTTTGTTAATTTTGCAGGTAATAGATGCTCTTCTGAAGAGTAATCAAGCAGGATTTTTCATTCCTCCAAAACAAGCTATTGGCCATTATCTTGTAAAACACTGGATTGGTATGAACTCAAACCTTTGAACTGAATGTAACCGCATGTTGGGTATAACTGCTCTGAAATGTGTTTTGGGATCTAAAAGTGTATCTTGCATCAGAAATCTGAAAACTTTGTTAAATTGCTATACTTAATATAAATCAATTGTAATATTGCTATAGATAATAGATGAACAAACTGTCATTCTGACAATCTTACTAATCATGACTCCTTTAAGTTTTAGTACCAGTTTGATAGAAGTTTGATTCCAGTATGCTACAGTGGATTCCTTCAGCACTGGTACTATATTTGTCTTTGTTTGTTTTCTTCCAAAATACCAAGAGCAAACATGTCTTCTTTTGATTAAGAATGGGTAGCCTATAAAAGGAAGGACATCTTCCTGCTAGTCCTCTTTCTCAGCCTTATCTTGTCAAAGAATTGAGAGAGTGACTTGATGGATGATTAATACAGGGCTCCTGTCAGGCCAGCTTCATAAGGTCCTGTCGTGATATCAGACACTGTGTTTACTGCAGTTTCTGTAATAAGGTTTCCACAAGTCAGGATCGTTGGACCCATGCACAACCACAAACCGGCATGGCGGCATGGGCTGAGTTTAGTCTGGCCTAACACATACTAGGGATATTCATCCCTACTGGAAGAGCACTCTTGTTCCCAGGAATGCACAAGCAGGTCCACAAAGTAACAGCTTAGGAAGAGATGTCCCAACATGCACAAAAATGAAGGAAAAAAAAAGTATAGGGCTCTAGTTGCTCACTTCTTGCTAATAAGTCCAATCTTTCAAATGAGAAAGATTAACTCCTTGCTCAGTTGGCCCAGCAGGAACGTAAACATCTGTTATTAACTGATCAGACCCTCATAAGAGAAAGAGCACATATCTTTAAATGCAGGAGAGCAATGAAGTGAAAATAACTTGTAAAGAGTGCCCAGATATAAATTCAGTGACTGCATCTCCTTCTAAACAGTTTATACATTGCTTTACTAAATAGTGTCTCTAATACATGCTTCTGACTCTTTAAGTGAGATACTGCATTGCATCCATTCTATGCAACTAATGTTGCTCTATTCTAGCTGAATGGATTGTCTAGTTCCTGTGTGTTACTGGTAGGCCCTTCACGCCCTCTAACCCACTGGTTTCCAAACAATAGGTTGCGACCCACAGGTTTTATTTCGGTTGCCGCTGATGATTTATGTCTGCAGTACACCTTTCAGTCACATGGGAAAACTAGTTAGTTTTCCATCACATGGCATGGTTTCTGTCATAATTGTGCCTGTAGTTAGTGTGAGAGTAGAGAGAGTAATAGCTAAAAACAGTCAGATAGTCTGTGAACTCCACCTATGAATGCATTTATTTGTTATCAATCAGTCTGGTTTTATTGCTGACTTTTAAAATCAGCATGTCTTCAATAAGACATGCTTATGAAGCTGTGATTTATCATGTATATATGTAACCTATGTCTGCCAAACCAGTGGCTGGTTTACCATGCAAGGTAATAATGTGTAATGTGTGCAATTAACGTGATGTGTTAATTGCAATAAAAATGACCAGTAACATTCACTACAGCACATATAAACTTTTCTCGTGATTTATGGATAATTCCTGTTGTGAAATTGGGCAATGGGGTTTTGGCACTTTTAGAATGGGGGTCCCTAGAAAAACCAACAACTTTGAGAAACACTGCTTTGATTCATCAGGCTGGGAATGTGGTCCCCGATGAATGGGTACCTGTATCATAGAGCACAAGCAATTATGGATTTGGCCAACATATCAAACATGTTCACACACACTCTTGTGAGAGTGCAGGCTCCATCCCCATTGCTACATACAAATTAAATGTTTTCTCCTGAAAAGGCTAGATAAAGCATATCATACCTAACCCAGTGTTCCTGGCAAAAATGTTACAGTTTAATAATAAACATGTCATTTATATATTGATCTCGTCTTGCACGTTGGAATGTGCCTAGTCTAATTCTTTGTCCAGTGAGGGATACTGGTTAAGATACGCTGTATTCCATTAAATGCTATTAGATGTACAATTTTAAGTCTCACACAGAAGGAAACTGCTCTACTGTAGTTGTCTGGAATGAATGGAAGTAGAACAGAAGATTAAGCATGTAATTGTAGCTGGACAATTTTTAAGTGAAGTACCACGTTGGGTGACCAGAATGTCTGAAAGGTTGGGGCTGATGTAGTAAGGAAATTTTGTACACAACTACTGGGTCAATATACAGTAAGGTCAAACTGGAGTACATCACTAGTTCAAAAGGGGAACCATTCTCTATCCAATCACTACCAGAGTCATGATTATACATCCTTCCAATCTCAGTATAAAGAATGTTTTTTTTTTTCCACCTTCAAATACTTTTTAAGTGGATATAAATGTATGTAGTAATAAAAATCATGTGGTATATAACTTATGAAAGAAGTTGAAAAAGTATTAATATGAGGTGTGTATACGTACAACACGCTTTTAAGTGTGGAATAAACATAACAGTGTGTGCTGTTATATGGCCTTATGCAGTAGGGGGCATTAATACCATGGAAATGACTCCTGATTGTTTCTGTCAGATAAAGAAAGCAAAACACGACATACTGTACAGTAAATGCAGACATGACTTTAGTCAGGATAAAACAAAAATAACAGAATAAAAATAACTATGAAAAATAGCCATATTAAGTGAAACAAAACCACAGACAGAAATATGGCAACGGAGAAATCAATAATGCAACAAATGCAGGACAATAGACTCCTAAAAAAAAATAGAGCCTTAAATAACCATCAGAATTAAAAGTAAACAAGGACCCCCTGTGAAGCAAAGACTATGAAACATGAAACGTGTGCAAAAACTTCCAGGGGACAGCCCTGACAGTTATCCTATAACAGCACATCTCAGTGTGTTCCAGTTCATTTTTATCCACAGCGATTAGCCAGAGATTATTTGTTTACATATTCTTTACATTTTATATTTTTTAGTATTTGGGGAAATTATAGTAATTTGCTATACTTATATATATACAGTATAGGTAAACTGCAAGGGTATAACAGGAATAAAAGGCTTTGGGAATTACTGATGCACACTCTGGATGCGTCAAAGCATTCTGTCAATGGTTGTCACTACAATATAACATCGTGCTCAGTTGCATTTCATTCATTGTATGCACAAGGTAACGGCATCAAAAGGAAGTATAGTTGGAACAGAATAATTTCATGCAATATATTAACATGGTTGCAAAGATATCTGACTGCAAATGGATATTATACATATTAGGATGTATAATGTATAAAGTTTATATGGCATGTTATTTACAGTAAATATTGATTAAATTATATTGATTGTATTATAAAAAACAGCTTTTTAGAAAGTAACGTTACAGTAACGATAATAGTTAAAAGCTGTCTGATTACTCTTTTCTGTCACTTTTTCACTTAAAAGGAAAAAGGTTAGGTAGCTCAGGTGTTTTAAACATAACTAAAATTAGCATGAAGTAGAGGCAGGTCAACATACTCGCTAAAACCAGGTGGAGTGAAAGAATTCTCCAAACTATCTGCATTTTCTTTAGGTTCATTATCATGAAGGGACATATTTGACATGGGTATGTATTTATCACAACTGTCTCCACCTAAGGGCATTTTGGGCTCGATGTAAATGATACTCTTTTCACTGAATTGATTGTCCACCAAGAAATCCTCCAATTTTAGCACATTCATCACTGACTCCCTCTGTAAACAAAACATAGTAATTAAACAGACCACAATACTATAATTGTAACCATAAAAAAAACTTGCCTCAAAGAACTTTGGTTACTGGAAAAAAAATTACAAGAATTAAAAAAAGAGAACATGTACACATTTTCTGTTGGTAAACCAGAAATACTATCGTTACCTACAGTGCTTGCACAAGAATATTAGTGTGTTTTTTTATAGGGCTGCAACTAACGATTATTTTAATAATCGATTAATCTGTCGATTATTTTTTTGATGAATCGATGAATGAGTTTTTTTTTAAACAAGAAAAGCATTAATTTCCAACTATTTATTCAAAAACAGAACTAAAATCTTTAGAAAGTGCACAAACATGTTGCTCCTTGAGCTATTATGATAATAATAAAATAAAAATGGACTAACACAAAAAACATAGACATGCATGCTTCACATCTGCCAAATATATACAGTAGAAGCGGGCTCGTATCCCAAAACACTCGTAAATCAAATTACATTTTTAAAAACACACTAACGGAATCACTGCTGTAAAGTAAAAATAAAACAAATTAACCTGCACTTTACCTTTGAAA
>JAQQZT010000040.1:16938542-16951483 GCA_030068275.1 Clarias platycephalus
GAGATTTAAGAATGGGCGTAATATGGTCATATTTACGCCCTCTCATCAGGATCCTAGCAGCACTGTTTTGAATATACAAAATTTTGCTTTGTCTCAAAGCTATGATTTAACAAGAACAGAATTAATAGTTTGACTCATCTCAGACTTGTCACATGTTTTCAAAAAGTCAGAAGGTGGACATGGTTCATAAAACTTCAGGTTTTCTGTTTAATAAAAATTATTTACAATTCATGTCAGACAATGTACTAAAATCTTAAATCCTTCAATGAAGGCTGCTTAAAAAACATTGAGATTTTGCCTCATATATTCTTATTTTAAAAAGTAAATTACCATTTTAAAAATCTTGCAACATATTTCAATTGTTAGCGATTTCATCACCTTTTATCGATTAACTACAACAGATATTGTACCCTCACTTACTAATATTGACTTCCGACCATCTACTCCTCACATTTTAAATATGTCTCCTAGTTTATGGACTGCTAAAGTGAGCTCCCCTGAGAGCTGGAAATTTTCCCGCAAGAACTTTCCAATATATTCACAGTAAGATATGTCAGAGTACACCCAGATTTGGGTCAAGTTTCTTTGATAATTGGCATTGCACGTTGGAAGCTTGGAGTGCTTAATAGCATGGCTGAGCTTGCACCAAACCTCCTCAATGCTTTGTGGCGTACAGTTCGGCTCAGAAATGACCCATTTCGCTCTCTGTTGCAAGTCAAGTCCATATTTCTGTACAGTTTTGTGGAACTGTCTAGAGATGCATTGTGTTCTTGGAGGTGTTTTCGTTTTTGGTGGAAAGGCACTCCAGGAGCGTTTACATTTCTTCGGGACATTCTCCAAATCTGCCTTTGAGTGTTCATCATCAGGTTCTGCTATTGATTTCCTCTTACTGTTTTTCACAAAGTTCTCTTGATCATCTGTACAGCGACTTGAAGGGAAAACAAAGTCTGGTTGTTGAGGGGGAAACTCTGAACTTTTCTGCTGATTAAATAAAATGACTGGAGGAGGCTTTTTAGGTTTGATTGGATGAGATCTGTCAATGCTAGAAGGAAACCACGGTTTAAATGTTGGCAAAACACGACGTGGAAAGTCCTCTAGAGCTTTCTCGGATATAGACACCAAATCATCCGATTTATCCTGGTCGCTTTTGTAGTGTAAACACACATCCATCCAGTGCTTCTACAGCTCTTTTCTTCTTAACTCCCACCGTCTCTTCTTTAAATCTGATAAATATTAATAGACATTACAGTTTTGAACAACATAACATTTTTAACGAAACTATTAATAAAAATAATGAATGACAAAAATAATGAGAACATATTCATTGCTCAAGATTAGCTAGCATGCTAACTAGCTGATTAAGGTTAGTCAATTGTTGTAATCACACGCTGCTGACACAACAGTAATTTTGCGAGCACTGAGAACAGTTCGATTTCAACTTACCCTCGGTTTAATTCGTCTTAAATTCCTGTGCCAGTGTCTAATATGTTAGCTATACCGTATTGTGTTAGCTATCCACAGACTAGCCTTGTGCAATACTTCCTCCTGTCCAGTAGAGGTGCTGTGGCGTGGATACGCTAGGACTGCAGCAGTACCGCTGCTTCCGGTTTCTGTAATGATGAGGTATATGTAGCTTTTCGTAAATGCAAGCGTGTCACACTAGCAACATAATTTGTCCAGTATCGGGTGTTTTATTTGAGAAAACTCGTATAACGGACGATGGCTTATTTAACAACCAATCCTGCTGATGAAAACAGGTAAGTGAATTCATAATCAGGTGCTTTTAGCCAGAAAAGTTACTTAGACAATATGAAGGTCTATCGGTTTGTTCATATGTTAAGACAGAGAACGCTGGGGGAACCTGCAAGCTGGCAGAAAACTACAGTTTTACATAGTGGGTCTCTTTCAGTGTTTTTAAAGGCTGTGTGGATTTTATGGTCATTTACAAATTTTTTTTAAATGTTCGTGTGGAACAGCTGCTAGCGTTATAACACTGATCTGTGCGCGCGCGTTCGCCTGTAAAAGGAATTGGGGGGAAACTGTTTTGACTTTTGATCATCATTCCACAGATCATCCGCTGGTTAAAGCAGTGGGTCTCAACCCTGGCCCTGGAAGAGCCTATGCACATTCTAGTGTTATGTCAACACCAGACACACATGATTTAATCAATCAGCTGATTAACAGCCTTTTTTCTGAATTGAAGTGTGTGTGTGATGAAGCACAAAAGCACAGAAAACACAGAATAGTGCAGGGTAGGGGGTCTTCCAGAACCACTGGTTTAAATAGTTTGAATGTTTCTTACAGAAAAAGTTACAGCACCCTTTCTTCAAATCTTACTTTTGTTGGAGATTTGCTTTAAATATAAAGTGCGTTATAAATGAAATGTAAATGTGTTAAACATTTCTTAACACTTGAATAAAAAGCTAAACATGAAATTTACACAAAACTCAACTAACTGAAAGCCTTAGGAAAAATTTACGTTTTCAAGCCTGAATATAAAAGGGAGCGTAAATGATCTGGGAGGGAATTTCACAGATGGGGAGCAGCAGATCTTTGTGCAAATCTTAATGAAAGCCATACAGATGTGCACAAGTTTGGGGACAACATTGATATTAGAAATAACAAAACTAACACTATTCTGTTTGCAGTTATCGGTCTCCTCCACCTCCCTCAGGCCTGTTCCTGCCTTACACCCAGTGTTCCTGGGCAGTTAGTGCTCGTTGAATAATCTGGAAGTTGAGTCATGTTAACTGGACTTCTTCCATGCAAGTTAGTTAGAAACATTTCACTACTCAATGTAGCTTGGATGAGTATTGAAACGTTTCTACCCAACAAGAAAGAAGGCCAGTTTACATGATTATAATTCCAGATAACCTCACTGAGAATCTTCACAGACACAAGATGAATAATCTGAGCAAATCTGTTCTACTTCTTACAGGTACCTATGCATATATCCGTCTTACATTAACAGTAAAAAGACATTAGCAGAGGGTCGAAGAATACCAACTGAGAAGGTGAGGCAAAACAATAATGCAATCAGCTCCAGATTTATTGTCATCATTGGTGGCAATGAAAAATGTCTTTATGGTAAATTAGTTTAAGAGACTACTCCAGAAGACAGAATCTTACATAAGATTAGGGAGTTCTTCTAGCATACCTTCCAAAGGATTTATTTTGTTTTGGAGATGGCATCATACTATAGATTCAGAGAACTGGTGACCCTAAGATACCTGTTTTATGAACACTAAATGACTAATGGCTAATTTTGTTTCAGTAGATTTATTTTTCATATCCAGACATTTTGTATATTGTACTTTTGATCTGTTTCCTGCTTTGTTTTGCATCAGGATACTCTTTTTGTGCACCATTCTCAGTGAATTTTAATTTAGTCTAAATTCCTTTTTTTTTTTAAGGCTGTGGAAAACCCTTCATGTGCTGAAATCAAGGATGTTTTAACTGCAGCAGGAATGAATGTCAGAGTTGAGGTGTGTGTTTAACTTTTTGGCTACCTCATCTTTGATTCAAATTACTAAGCATAAATTTTTTTGAGTTTAAAGCTTGATTGCTTGATTTCTTAAATACTTACTCATATAAGCATTCGGTAATCAGATGTAGAGGAGCTTATATTTTCATTTGACTTTTCTCATACAGAACAAACTATATCCAAGGGAATGGAATAGAGATGTACAGTTTAGAGGAAGAGTGAGAGTTCAAATCAAACAAGAGGATGGAAGTCTTTGTCAGGAGAAATTTACCTCAAGTAAGTGTCCATGGAGCTTCTTTTAAACTGTATTTTCCAGCCATTGACTATACGAGTGAGGCAAAACACCCTGTTAAGTGCTGTTAGGAGCTTCCTTAATCAACAGGGGGCCAATTAGAAGCCTGGACAAAACATCATTACCTGTTGCGCTTTGTAGAAGTCCAACGGATCTTGTCCGAAACCACCGTCACTGTCTGTGGGGTCTGTGTCGTCAGAGTTTTGTGCAGTATGTCGCAGCAGTGAGCTTAGTAGTACATTTAGGCACCTCTGTTCATTAACATAATGTGTGAGTAACTGCGCGTGTATGTGCACGCATGTAAAAAACCATTAACACAATCTGGCTGTTTACAGAGTGCTGTAACCAGGCACATTAATGGAAAGTTGAATGAAAGGGGAAAAAATGTGGTGAAAAGGATGAACAAGCAACAGGGATAACCGCAGCCTTGAGAGGATTGTGAAAAGCAGCCCACTCAAGAATTTGGGAAAGATTTACAAGGAGTGGACTGCAGCTGGAGTCGGTGCTTCAAGAGCTACCACGCACAGCCGTATTCAGGTCATGGGCTACAGCTTTCGTATTCCTTATGCCAAGCCACTCTTGAAACAGCAATAATGTCAGAGGTGTCGTACCTGAGCTAAGGACAAAAAGAACTGGACTGTTGCTCAGTGGGCCAAAGTCCTCTTTACATATAAAAGTAAATTTTGCATTTCATTTTGAAATCAAGATCGTAGAGTCTGGAGGAAGAGATGAGAGGCACAGAAGTTGCTTGAGGTCAAGTGTAGAGGTTGCACAGTCAGTGTTGATGTGGGGAGACAAGTCATTTGCTGGTGTTGATCCACTGCGTTTTATCAAGTCCGAGGTCAGTGCAGCCGTCTGGGGCTGGACCAGAATATTAGAATATTCGTTTGGAGGGATGGCATTCGATTTTTCATTTTGAGATTCGAATATCGGAAAAAATTTTTAACACGTGACATTGCTCTAACAGACCTGTTATTGTTTTGTATTATTGTGCAGTGTTCGTTCTTAAATAATATAAACCCTGCCCGGCCGCATGTAGCGCCCGGCCTTCGGCTCGTGCTGTTCTGTCATTTATTAAAGTTTTATTCATTCTGAAAGTGTCGCGACTTGCCTGTATCCATATTACACAAAAATGCGACTTTGCACTCCCTTGCGTCCGCAGCAGTTGGATGAACGGTTCTCGACATAAAAATGCAACAGACAGACACACACAGAGAGATTCCTGCCTTTATTAGAGATAAGAATATATTCAGCCCCCTCCCACCGAAACTTCGAATATTCGATGTTGATCAGTACCGAATCCTCGAAGCTCAAAAAAATGGTATTCGGACCAGCCCTACAGCCGTCTACCAGGAAGTTGGAGCACTTCATGCTTCACTCTGCTGACCAGCTTAATGGAGATGCTAATTTCATTTTCCAGCAGGAATTGGCACCTACGCACACTGCCAAAAGTAGTGATACCTGGTTTAAGAACCATGGTATCTCTATGCATGAGTGGCTAGCATACTCGCCTGACCTAAAGCCCATTGAGAATCTATGAGGTATTGTGAAGAGGAAGATGCGTGACACCAGATCCAACAATATAGAAGAGCTGAATGCCGCCATCGAAGCAACCTGGGCCTCCATAACATGTCGGCAGTGCCACAGACTAATTGCCTCCATGCCACGCCGCATTGCTGCAATAATTCATGCAAAGGGACCCGGCCAAGAATTGAGTGCTGTAAATGTTCATACTTTTTCAGTAGTCCAAAATTTCTGTGTTAATTTTAATCTTAAGTAATATTCTGATTTTCTGAGATTTTGGGTTTTCATTAGCTGTAAGCCATAATCATCATCATGTAATGACTCTATAATAAGTTTCACTTTTTGAAGTAAATTACTAATATAAATCAAGTTTTTAATGATATTCTAATTCTGAGATGTGTGTGTGTGTGTGCAGAATGTTAGTGACATGCACACCACAAGCTGATGGTGGCAAACTCTTAACATTGGTTAGCTGCACTACCTGTCCCAAAGAAATGTCCAACACTCTAATATTTAATTCAGTCCACAATACGGTGACCAGTTCATGTGTAAAAATGATTCCTCGTGCTCTCAGAACCACTCTTTCACAATTTGAATTCTGGAGTATAGCTGCGCCCCATTCTGAAGAGTACTTCACAAGGGGCTCCCTGCTCCGTGTGCAGGGAATGTCGGGTTAGGGAAATTTTCTTGACAAAATTCCAACATTCGGAAACCCTGCAACATCACCAGCACAGACGTCACTTCGTCCATGGGTTACCATGGTAACATAAGCACCTTGAATACATGTTGCTGCTGCTATGGAAACTTCATATTAAGGACATTTAAATATTGAATATTTATTGAAACAAAAACTGATACCATTATAAAGCGTATTTAAATGTATATAACTTTCTAATTAATCTAATAATTTATTTACAATATGTAAAGAGTTAGTTATTTTTAAATAGATAACTAGCCAATATAATAGCAAGGATTTCTTGACAAAATAAAAATTGTTCTCGTTCTCTACACTGTTCACAGTTGCCTTTGAACTGAGCAGTTTCGCCCCCAGCGGTTTGGAATCTTGACTGAACACCCTGTGCAGTGTACTTCACGTTCTCTGTTACTACAAAGTCTAATCTTAATATCCCAAGCAAATTTATTTATTTCTGATTTCATGTTCATTTCTGATTAATCTCACTAACAGTTCTTTTTCTTATGGCCACGAATTGTGCATGTGGAAATGCTCATACTTTAACTACTAAACATGGATATGATTTCTACCATCAGTTTTTACTAAGCGTTTAATTGAACTTCATTCAGGTTTTTTTTTTCTTTTCTTTCTTTCTGACCGCATTTCATCTGGCGCTGAGGTTTAGCATAATCCTTATATGCTTTAATAATGTGTTGGACAATTCTTAACACAATTCCAGTAATTTTAAATATCCTTAATTGTTTTCAGTGTTCGATATAGGCCAATAATTTGACCTTTCTGAAATGGGAACTTAATTATTATTATTTTTTGCCAGGCAGTGTGTAGTTCAGCTTCTATAACAATGATTTGATGATTTTTTTTTAATATGTATTTTTTATGGTCTTGCTACAATACTTTTAGCACAAAAATATGTAGTCTATAAATTACCTAACCACTTTTTTGATAGTTAATGTAATTTTATCAGATGCAATTTTTACAACCCCCTAAGCCTTCCCTGCTTTCATTGAAATAGAATACAAATAAGCTCTTAACAACTTTAGTGAGAGGGAAGGTGTTTCAGAATGTACAGCCTGTCATCTAGTCCGATGAATATCAAGATGACAGCATGATCCATGGATACAGCCTGCCTTGTGTCAACAGTTTCAGCTGGTGGTGATGGTGTAATGGTCTAGGGAATGTTTTCTTGGCACACATCGTTGACACGAGTTGAGCATTGCTTGAATGTCATTGCCTATTTGCGTATCATTGCTGACCATGTGTATCTTTTCATGGCCACAATTTATCCATCTTAAAAAAAAGTTGCTTCCAGCATGATAATGCATCATTGCATGAAACAAAAGTAATTTTTAAAATGGTTCCATGAACATGATGATGAGTTCACTGTATTTCAGCAATTTCTGTCACTGGTACTAAACACCTTTGTGATAAGGAAGAACAGGGGTTGGCTGTATTAATGTTCAGCTGACAAATCAAAGATGTGATGCATTCATGTTAACAGGGATATTTACCCAATATCTGGTGAAATCCATGTCGGGCAAACTGAGGGTCTCGGGGTGGGCTTCTTCCCAGTATAAGTATAGAGTTCTAAATAAGGTATTATTTTTAGATATTAGATTTTCTAATTATTACACATCTGCGCTACCACAACTAAATCTATTCACACTCCTATTACCAGTGGTGAGGAAATGCAGTGCACTTTGCACAATGATCTGGCATTAAACTAGAATGTTCAGTGTTACTGGTGAAAGATTATGTTAACAACAGTAAGGATCACCTGCCTCTGTCAGAGTAATATAACACAACTAAGTGACCTTGTGATCATTTAAATACATTTTGTTATTTAATCTATTGGAAATAAATACATACATTTAATAATACTTTTTATTTTTATGGCTTTTTTCATGAAGAAACATCTCGGTGCTTAAATAAAAAGATAAACAAATTTTCCCCCCTAAAAGTCTTAGGAAACATGTAAGTTTTAAAGCCTGATTTAAAAGCAGACAGAGACTGCGGGAAGCGTAATTCGTCTGGGAGTGACTTTCACAGACGAGGAGCAGCAGGACACAAGGGTCCCTTTGAACATAGCTTAGTCCTTGGGATACGAAAAAGCTAACTGTTGTGCGCTTGCCGATTTGCGGTTGGAGCTTGGCGGAGATAGCAGTTCTTTCAACAAGAGGAGGGTAGCCCCATGGAGGCATTGGTGGGTCAGGAGTAGAATTTTATAGTCTATCCTGTATGAAACCGTAAGCCAATGACGACATTGCAGAATAGGTGTGATTTAAATTCTTTTGCTCTCAGCAGGATTCTAGCAGCACTATTTTGCATGTATTGGAGTTCAACAAGCCTCTGGCCAGAGATCCATTGAAGAATGCATTACAGTAGTCTAGCCTAGAGGAAATAAAGGCATGGAATGGTTTTTCATTGTCTGCAAGACTTGGAGCGGGACGTAGCTTCGCTTTGTTATTGAGGTAAATAATGAGGTTTTGCAGAGGTGTTTGATGTGCTTAAGATAAAAGTCAAAATCATTGCCTAAAAGGATTATGATGTTGGTTATAGGACAAACTTGTGGTGGGTGCCAACTAGAAGAATTTCAGCTTTTGAGCTGTACTCAAAGTATGAATACAGCATTTACCTATTTATAGCTTGTTTGCAACACTTGTTACTCTAAAGTATTTACTTTTCCTTTTCTTTCTTTCTGGCAGAAAAAGATGTTATGTTCTACGTGGCTGAGATGATTCCAAAGTTAAAGACAAGAACACAGAAAAGTGGAGGAAGTGACGCTGGAGCACAACAAGGGGAGGGAGGGAAGAAGGGAAAGAAGAAGAAGAAGTAGTTTTATTCCCCTGAAGATAGTCCATTCATACAAACCAGAACTTTGATCTTTATAGTTTGATTGTCTTGATACTGCAGAACCAGATACTACACCAGAAAATTAATTTTATTTAAAATCTTCTGATGTTTATATTGTTTTAGTTATACAGTATTAGGCCTGTTTCAGAAAAAAAGCTATTTAAGTTTTTGTTTGTTGTTGATGTAACAGTTGCAAACAGTCTGGAAAGGCTTTGCTTGTGAAGTAATTTTTTTTAAATTGAAATTTCAATAAATCTGTCCTTTTCAGCAACAAATAAAATTTAAATGCATCATTAAGTTTGCTTTTGTTTTGTGTGGTTATTCTTTTATTTAGTTATTTAGTAGTGTGTTTAGGTACAAAGAGAAGCCACAAACCTTAATATAAAACGTATATAAAGACATTTGGTTATATGTCCTCATATTCTAACAGTTTGAAATTATTTGTTTTTAAAATCCAGTATTTTCTTCTCGTATGCAGTTTACATGATGAAAGTGTTAATGCCGTTCATTTAGTTCTGCAATATTTAGACATGTGACATAACAGTCAAATTTGTTTTGTGACTTGTAATAACAGTATTTTCTTTTTTTTGTTTTTTACCTTACAGCAAATAAATTAATAATGGAAATGACAAATACTTTTTGTTTAATACCTGAAGATTGTGGCTTTTGTGAAACAAACACTTAAACAAATTCCTTTAGTTTAAATTATGGCATCTGTTATGGAAAAAAGCAGGAATTAAGCCCGGTGAACATCCTTTAAGTTTTGTGATTACATAATTTTTGACATGTTAATGAACCATCAGTTATTGTAAATCAGTCTGAGAATGTTTATAGGTCATGTGTAGGTAAACCTAATGTATATTAACCTAATCTTTGTCTTTGTCAGCTAAACTGGAATATATTAATTTAGAAATATAAGATTAACAAACTTTTAAATTTTTCAGAGCTTAGAAAAATAAAAGTAACCTTATATACATTATGTAAAAGTCTAATGCCTTTAAAAAAAAATGAACTGTGATAGAGAGATTGTCATGATGAATAGTGCTGCTGCTTTTGTGTATAAACTGTCCTGTATATTACTTATACATAGCAACCACTCTGTGTAATCACATTTATCAGCTAAACGGAATGAGATAATGATAAACTAACTAAATGCGACAAGTTTGATTGATAACCCTTCATTTGCAAAAAAGAATATAATGTATAAAAGAATGCATAAATAAAAATAATGACATTAATATTAAATCAATAGAATATACTTAACATTTCTGTATTAATATATTTTATTATTATTTTTTCACATTTTATATATTGCTTTATAATCCAAATGACCAAAAAAACCCTGCAAGTTATACATATGTGAAACCTCAGGCCTGATCAGTTTGCTTGACCTCTCTTGACATTATGGCATTTCTGTCATTCAAGTTCTTGATATTTTTTGTTCGACTTTCAAGTCTTATTATCCATTCATCACGGAGCCTAAAAAAAACACAAATTAAAAGAAACATTTAGGTCATGGTGTCACATATATCTAGGGACATATGGTGTTAACTGGAAACATAGACTGTTAGTCGGTTTTCTAGCTGCTATGAATAGCCAATTGAAACAATTTTAAAATAAATGTCATTATACACGTTATAGTAATCATTGTCCTTTAATATTAAAATTATTTTCATCCAATAATGTGTAATAATCAAAATAAATAAATAAGTATATAATAATAATAGTAATAATAATAATAATTGTCTGTTCTGACATCTGGAATGCACTAGATTCCACTGGACCTGTAACCGGCAGGGTACAAGTCATCAGAATTAACCAAACAACAATCATAATCAAACAAATCACAATGTTTCCACTCATATCCACTCCTCTAGTCGAATTATCCAGTGCAGCATTTTAATGTTAACCAAAAGCAAAACAAATTAACATAATAATAATAAGTAGCATTTAATTAGAACCTTTCTCATACTCAATGTCATTTTAGAAAAAATACATCTGATAAGGTTCTAAAATTTTAGTTATAAAGAGAAAGCAGAATGTCACGTAGATTATTAAACAGCCATTTCCAAATCTTTTGTTCTAGTCTTTTGAAACACTTTCATTATATTTTTATTAAATAAAAAATTCAAGTTAAAAAGTGTTTTTTTTATACAACAAATATAATAAGAAAGTGTCATTCTTACTTTGACAGAGAACTGTTCTTCATCCTTAATTCCTCACCGTCTGTCATCTGGGTGTGATTTGAAATTCTTTTCTCCCAGAATGACTTGATAAATAATTTGTCATGGATTAGTGCTGCATTCATGTCCGATTTAGAGCTCTTGCACTCCTAAGGCACTGAGGAAAAGCTAAAATAATGTAAGAAATCAAAAACACAAACCATATAAACTAAGCTACAGGAAATATTTACGCACGTTCAGTTAATTTTGCTAGATAGTAAGTATAAATCAAAGCATAATTATCTATGTAATCTCTGAATATTAGCATAAAACACTATTGCTGGTTTAAAATCAGCAGAGTAACATATAATGAGATTGTGAACCTTATGAAGCGTCTCTCTCTCTCTCTCTCTCTCTCTCTCTCTCTCTCTCTCTATCTTTCTGTCTCTCTCTCTCTCTCTCTCTCTCTCTCTTGTAGTCACAAATTTCTAATACTGAAAATAATACTATATCTAAAGTTGAAGATTACCTTTAAAGCTCTTTGCCCAGAGAAGGTTTTTTATTGACTGCGCAGGGAATCAACTGTGCAAAGGACTGAAATGACTGAGATAATTTTGGAAACCTCAGTGGAATTGTGCTACAATTCCCAGTGTGCGGTGTGTTACATTCATTGATACTTAGTTTAGTGAAAGCCTATAACGGTATTACGGTACTCAACAGGTGCCACAGAGTTATGCACACTGTACAGTATCAGGGTGCTAGCATTGCACGTTCTGTTAAGTGTCACAGGAGATTTTCAATATCAGCTTTTAATGTACACATACATCATGTCAAAAGAAGCTGGCAGGACAAATGAGAATACACAAACAGCAAAGCAACGCTGGCAGCCGTGGATCTTATTACTAACGCTGAACAACTGATGTCTATATCAGGTTGTTGTCTGCAGCCAATCATTCACTATCTCGCCACTTCCTGAACCTATGGTGTTACTTAGATGAGACCAGTTTGTCACTTTACGGATGGTGCATACTTTTACAGGAATATAAGATTATAATAATATAATAGAAGACCACAAGCAATAATAGTACTTAAGCCCTTCAAGCCCTAATTTGGGACTAAAAGGTTTACATTAGGATTACCGTAGAAACTCAATCAAGCAGTAGGCAAATAACCATATACTGTACGATAACTGAGTCTTTATTGAGGAGACCCACTGGGGAATTGTCTGAGATTGTATTTGACATTGATCTAAGTCACATTATCACTAGGATCATCTCAGTGGAAACGGTCAACAGTATTCTGGAAAATATGGAGCGCCATACAAATCTGTTAGCACATGCTTGACATTTCATTTCCTTAGAGCATGAGATGTCATAAGTCCAGAGCATTAGCTAGAGGTCAACTGAGATTAACGTGTTCTATTTTTATTATTCTTGAGCAGTGCTCTTAAATGATACTAATATTAATTAGAACTTAAGGCAACACTGAGGTGAAAACTCATGAATATATATCATATATATGTACAATATATGGAACTGGGGAAAAGTTTTAGGCAGATATGAAAAAATGCTGTAAAGTCAGTTAAGAATAAAATTAGTAAAAATGCTTAAAAAAAAATTGAACTGTTACCAGTTTATTACATCTTGGAGAACTAACCACAGATATTCTGTGGATGTAGGATGTCTTAAATCCTTCTGTCTCTCCATGTAATCCCAGACAGACAGAAAATGTTGAGATCAGGGCTCTGTAAGGGGCCAAACCATCACTTCCAGGTCACCTTGTTCTGCTAAAGATAGTTCTTAATGACATTGACTGTGTGTTTCGGGTTAATATTGTTATTATTATATTGTTATTATTATTCTGAAACAGAGTACAGTGGAACCTCGGATTACGAGTAACGCGGTTTACGAGTGTTCCGCAAGACGAGCAAAGATT
>JAQQZT010000040.1:16960818-16973824 GCA_030068275.1 Clarias platycephalus
TATGTTCTATTCTGAATAAAATATTGACATTTGCCATCTCCACATCATTGCATTCAGTTTTTATTCACAATTTGTTTTTGGAATCCGGTTTGTATATATATACATAACTATAATTATTATTATTCATTCAAAAAGGTGTTGACAACTAGGCAGGTTAATCTGGGTAAGATGGTAGCATGCAAACATCCTAGTTATCCAAAACACTCATGAACCCCCCTGAACCTAAGAAAAAAAACAAATGGCTTGACTAAACAAACATGAGCTTTAAAATATAGTCTATATCTGAGTACTGAACAGAAATTGGAAGGTTGTGTCATACCTGGGGAGAGCTGTGAAAGAGATGTTTATGCCTCTACAGTGGACTTCACTATTCACAATACGAACAAATAGCCTGCACCTTTTGATTAAAGTAATGTGGCAGATCATTAAAAAATGGTACTGTATAGGGCAGAAAAGAGTACAATTTTCATTTCCATTGTTCTTCATTGTTTTTTAAGTAATTTTTTTAATGTACCATATATCACTTTGCTTTTTTATTACCAACTGAAGCCAGATCAAGTCGCCTTAACCCCTTAAGCCAGATTCATAGTTCTCATTTCACCTGCAGACATAGCCGCTTAATGACTTACAGTTCCTTGTAGGGGGCAGGCATGACTTAGCTTTATTACACATGCCCGTTCCACTGGCCCATATGATGTCTTGCATTAGAATTCACTGTTTATAATGTTAGGAACTGTAAATAGAAGCTCATTATGACATGCCATTAGCTATTTGAAGCTGGCTTACCTCACTCTGCTTTATAACACATGCTTATCACTCGTTGTAAAGTCAAATTGCTTCTTTTACCATTTGCTATGTTCATAATGTTGGAAACTGTGAACAGAAAGCTAGTAACAGCTTTTAGTTAAGCTTCAGTGTTGCTGTTATGTCTGTAAAATAGTTACATACTTTTACAAGATATATATTTTTGTTATGGCATTTTCTTACCCGTTATACATTAGAATGTCGCAGGAAGTGACTTTGTTGCTCAGTGCACTTTTCTGACAAACTATTGTACTTCCCCATTGTATTTTTCACTCTATTGTTGTATTTATAAGAGTCACTTGGGGGATTGTATGTGTGAGGCTGCTAACATGTGACATCTCTGTGAGTGTGACATTGGGATATAATATCTGTCAATGTAAAAATAGAAACTTACCCAGACATACTAAATATAGATGACTCATAAATGTGGATTGTGTTTGACTCTGGTAAACAAGCAGCTCTAGCTAGAAAGGAGCAGAAAGAATACATATCTCAGGTAAGAATATGCCATGTCTTCTGATTCAAAATACACGAACATGTCCTTAAATTGTCATACATTTGTATTACTTATATCTCTTCATAGGACTTTGAAAACAGTTATAGCTTATGTAACATCTCTGTAATCTATACTGCAATGTGCTAATACAACTTACAAGATGTATTGATTTCATAGTATGTATTGTATAACTGTATATTTTGTAAATCTTACTTGTTAAATCTTACTTATTTGCTGTAGTGTTTTGCACAGAATGTTTCAGTTAGAAAGAGCTTGTCTTATTGTTGCCATTTTAACTATTTCTAAAGGTAATGTAAATGTTAAAAAGGGGTCTTTTTGTTTTATGGGGTCTCGTTTTGTTTTTAGAAGCTCTTTTCATTCAGGACTAATAAACATGAGGGTGGACAGAATTGGAAATGATATTCCCGTGTATGACCTCTCAGTGATACGCAACCTTTGGGAGGGCCGGGTGAAGAAATACAAGCAGCGTCAGAAGAAAGAACAGGAAAGGGTCAACAAAAGTGCCCTAGCCAAGTAAGAAGAAAAAAACACAGACGTGTTGGACAGACATGTTAACCTGAATACTAATAATAGTCATTAGTAAAACTAAAAACCTTTTTACAAGTATTGTGGCATTGGAATAGTTTTGCAGAGTCTGGAAACATAATCATGAGTAATTTTCATTTTAGGTTTAAACAAAAATAAACAAAGATTGAATAGATCTAACCTTATACACCATACCTCGGGCTATTTTCTTGTAGGATAAATCAGGAATGGCAGTATCGCATAATATGCAGAAAAATGAAGACCAAAGAAGTCACTGCACTCCAGTGCTATCTGGAAAGATCAACCTTTGCAGAACTGGGCATTTTACCCACAGTTTCCACAAGTATGTTTACTGATAAGGTAAAGTTTGTGTAAATTTCTTAGGAAACAGGATACACTATAACACAAATCAGGGCACGATATTTCATATTTGACATGCTCAGATTTTTTACATATCATCTCGAAGATATATATGTGTGTGTGCATAAAGTCAGTCAGTTATTATAGCTGAAATAACAGTGGAGACCTTACTTTACAGTACATCTTTAAAAATGTTGACTTACTCAAGCCAACTGATGAGATGTATACACCTGAGCCATTTCATAAAATCAGTGAGAAGTCAATCAAATAATAGAAATTAAACGTTATTATCTACACATTGTGGCATGGTGGTGTAGTGACTTGTGCTGCACCTCCAGGATCAAGAGTTCAAGTCCCACCTTAGGGTGTGTGTGGAGTTTGCATGTTCTCCCTGCACTTGGTGGTTTCTACCTACTGTTTAAAGACATGTCGGTTTTGAGACAGTGTTGACACAACATGTTTCCCACATTTACTGAACCGCACTTTAACATCTGTATCTAGGGTGATGTAAAGGATTTCTTGAATGTCCTCTTCAGTTCAACAAAACTTGTCCTGCCTAGTCTTGGATACTAAACTGTAGCACATTGAAATTATTACAAATATCCAGTGAAATTTTAAAATAGCATTCATAAGAGCTTTGCTTTTTCATTCAGGCACTGACAATGAAGAGAAGAAATACATTTTTGAGCTGAGTGGAGATAAATGGAGGGTAAAGATTAGCATGCTTTTTTTTTTTTTTTTTTTTAAATAAAAAGATGTAAAATCACCTCCCAGTTATGAAAAGAAATTTGTTTTTTTTTGTCTGAATTACAGAAACTACCAGAAGATCTTCAATATATGACTTATCTTCGAGAGTGGCACATTCAAAGAACACAAATTCAAAAGTTGCCTGAATACATTGAACAGTTTGTGGATTTGTGTGTCCTCGACTTACCTAAAAATAGGCTCAGAGAGCTTCCAGCTGAGATAGGTCAGTTCCTCAAAACACTGTTTTTAGATTATTCTTATTACTATAGCAGGCATGGTTGAAAACAATTTTACTGTATGTATTTGATAATTAATGAACTTCCTAACTAAATTGATCCTTGCTGACAGGAAAATTGGCAAACCTCAAAGAACTCAATGTAAATTACAATAAATTATCAAGCATTCCACCTGAGCTTGGAGACTGTGAACATCTGGAAAAGCTGGAAATGGTGGCAAATTTTGACATCAGTGAATTGCCTTTTGAGGTAATATAAGTTAAAGATCTTAAACATTGCGGTAACATGCCTTAAATATACCAAATGTTTGTTGTTAATCCATTTAAGATAATTGTGTTTTTATGTTAGCTGAGCAACTTAAAAAAACTTAAACATCTGGACCTAGCAGAAAATAAATTTGCTACTATACCAGTCAGTGTACTTCGAATGTCAAGTCTTCAGTGGTTGGATATCAGTAAGAACAGTCTTTGTGATTTGCCAGAGGACATTGATAGGTATGTTTTTGCATGTTTAATATTTTAAAAGTCTTCTCATAGACAAAAGAAATGTTGCACATGTAAATGTCTTATAAAAAATATATTCGTCAAGTAAACAAGAAAGTTGATTTGGTACAAACATCCGTGTCCCCATCAAGATCAGAAATCCACAGTTCAGACAACAATGATGGAATCAATAGTTGTTGAACAGTTCGGTGACTTATCATGTGTGAACCTGAAATACCAGCAGCAGGATTACCAGCATTTCCTGGATGGTTCTCAGATGGCGCCATCGAATTCTTCTGTCTTGTCTTGGCGCTTTCAAACTTGGCCTTCCAGATCTAGAGCAATTAGCAGTGGAATCAGTTGTTCAGTATCTGTCCCATGACCTGAAAATGGTATTCTTGGCACCTCTTAACTGTCTGGTGATGTCTGCTTGTGTTGCACCAATTAAAGCACCCTACCTGCTAGCATTTCTTAAACGAGACATGATGTGTAAAGACAAAATGTACGATCAGAATGTTGTTCTTATTTTTGATACCAAGACATGTCAGCTGGACATAATCACATGGAAAATTGTGTGTGCTTGCATGCCGCCCTTTAAGAAGATGTGAGCTAGATTAACCATGATGAAGTAATGCAGTATTGAGCATGACAGTAATTTTAACCTTACCAGTGTTCTTAACATACGAAGACAAACTAAATTATGAATTCAATGATGAATTATGAATTATTAGTGCAACATTTATTTTGCCCTTAAGTACAGTGTTTATGCGACACTTCATGTTTTCTCTTGGCTTATTTGTTGATGTTTAATTTTGTATCTTAGGCTGGAAATGTTACAGACATTGTTCCTGCATAAAAACAAAATGAAATATCTACCAATGTCAATAGCAGAAATTGTCACTCTCAAAATGCTTGTTGTCAGCGGAGATGAACTGACTTGTACTCCTGCCAAACTCACAAACGATCCAAATATAAAGTAAGTATGAAATTAGTCAGGAACATCTCACTTCTTAATACAGCTAATTGAAACAAAAATAATGTTTTATATTTATATCATTATCAGATTCATACAGTTATTTGACAATCCAATAAATTTGGACGTCAATGAGGATAAGAAAGACGACCCCCTCGAACAGACAGAGCATGACAAGGAGTTTATGCAGACCTACATTGAGACTCTTAAAGACAGACGTAAGTTACACCTGATTTTGCAAAAAACAAGATATTATATAAGCAACAAAACATGGCATAATTGTTATAGGATCCCTGAAGTAATAGACATTATAACGTTAATGAAAAACCACAAAGTACAAAGTCGACCCTTAAAGACTTTATTTACGTTTATCATATGCAAATAATGAAACATAAATGGTGTTTGGAGTTTTCTAAACACAAAAATAATGTGCTTGAAAAACAATAATAATCAGTAAAAATTACTGGAGATATCTAAAATTCACTTTCATTACTGCACTGATTAACAGTGTTTGTTGTTGATGGCTCCTTAATTAATACTGCAGTTTTACACAATCTCATTAAATGTTTGCTTTAATGTTGTTTTCCAGAAACATCACCAGCATACACCACCAAAGTGTCTCTGACATGCGTTCTTTAGTCAACCTGAAGATTTCAGAGCCACCAGGGAAATCCACAATAGGATGAAAACCATATTTAGTGATGCTAAAATACTTCTGATGCTTTAGTGAATTATAGAGACTCTGTAATCAGAGAAATCCTCCTATTTCCCAAAGGCATGTCACCAAAAATGCAATGTGTCCATGCAAGTAGGTTTATCTTTTAAAAACTGATGTGTGTGCATGTATGACTGATACTGAATGAGTTTATTACTCATGTATTAATTTAGGAAAATATCACACTCACTAGGCTTTAGTGCACTGACAAGACCAAACAATTATTGCTGGACAATGGTCTATTAATATTGTTTTCTAAATGTTTCTTATTGTCTAAGGTGAATAATCATTTATGGATTTGACATGTATTGAGAGCGGTGATTTGTATTTTGTCTTTATTTTATTAAAAAGTGAACAGGTATGCTGATATTGTCTCCTTTTCAGCCCATAGCCTTAGTGAACAAATACTGCACAGGTAAGAGGCTGACCTCATCTAAAACCAACCCTTTGTAATACAATTCACTGCCTCATTCTAGCCTAATAATAACAACAACAAATCATCTACATTTTTTACTGATGCCATTATTTGTTTTACCACAAATGTCAAGGGACAACGTACATCAGTAACTCTTGCAAAGGTTTAAAAAACACTTTTTTTTTTTTTGCTTAGATTCTTATATACATATATTTCAGTATATAAGTATATACAAACATTTAGTTTGCACAAACTAATTTGATAGTTGTATACATTAATAAAACTATACTTGACATTATGTTTGTGCATTCTAAGGCCTTACAATTCTACCAAATGAAACTACACAGTGCTTTTCTCGTGTGCTTTTGCAGGTAAAATATGCCACTCATTCCAGTAGAAAAGACATTTCATGGCATTTTAAATACATCCATGCAACAGCAGTGTTAAAGGACACATATACTGTATTAAATAATGATTCAATATGGTTAAGATTAAATGAAAAGCATGGAAACAAAAATTTAAAAGTAAATAAACAAATGGTGTGACTGTTTTATGCATCACAATTGTATACTGCTTGTCAGTAGCATGTGTATTAGAGATCATCATATATTAAATTAACTTGTAAATAGTTTTAAGTATTATACAGTACACATCAGCAACATATATATGATGATCAGGAATGGCTGGGTTCCATGTATGAAAGTAATAATGAGAATTTTGTTTGCTCAGATGGGGTGAATTGATATCTTATTTGAACATCGAGTATCAAGAATTATATAGGTTTCATCCAAGCCCAATGTTAAAGACTGAGGTAGCAGATATCCTTTGAGACGTGACCACAAGCAGAAGATATACAAGTACAGTTAAATAGTCTTACACAGAGAAATAAATGCCCCTTTTGCATATACATGTAACAGTTGAAGAATTTACAAACTGACAAAAATACTTAGGCCAGCTTGTGACAATTGTTTGCCTTATGCTAGATATGTTTCATTTACTGTTCCTTGACTATATCTCAGTAGAACATATTATATAAGCTGAAGTATGACAATGCCTTGTGAATTCACTTTGTAGGTCAAACTATAAAGCTGCACTGTGGGCAGATAGTGGTTGTTCAGTACATGTATATGTCAAACTACGAACATTGAGATTGAATTATAGGAATTTAATTACCATAGTTTTCATATAAAGATTGTCTTTCAGGTGTTCTTTAATAGAAGATTATTACAGTGCTACATTAAAAAAATTAAGGACATCATTGACCTATAGTACATCATATACATTCAGCAGAGACTCAATAACAAAAAAATAAAATAAAATACTTTGCAAATGCATAGTGAAGGCACATTTTCAACTAGGAGCATGACATGAATACATCTCAACTGGCAAACATAACCAAAGCTTACCTTATGTTAAAACATTAAAAAAAAATTCAAACAGCTCAGTTTGAGACAAATGCGTATATATATATATAAATATATTATATAAATATATATATTATGTATAAATATATTCTTATATATATATATATATATATATATATATATATATATAAGAATATGTTTCTGTATATTACTATAATGATGTCATTCCATATCTCATGTTTTCTTGGACCTATATTTCTTGCATGTTTCAAAAAAAAAAAAATGAAAAGGGGAAAAAAAGCTGAGGCGGTTTCAGGTAGTATCAATGGGCTACATGCTGCTGTCCTGCAAAAGAGGCTCAATGTCCTCGTCACTGCCAGGAGCAGAACTGTTACAGTGTGCTCCACCAACAGGGGAAACCCGTGTGCTGCAGGTTTTTACCACCACACTACGGCGTTCTGGGATGAAGCAGGCAACACACATTGCTAGAAGAACAGTACAGGCTCCGAACAGGAAGGGAGGGCCCGGAATGACTGATCTCTATAAGAAAAAATGTTAGACATTAGGTTAAACAGCAGTATGAGATTAACTGTAAAGAAGAAAAGTTAAATAGCATCTCACATAGGAAATTATTTATATGGATTGTTCATGGTACAGTTTCTGAAACAATTTTGTTCTATTACAAATCCTAGCACATTTAGGCTATGTATAGTCGATTTTAGAATTATTGTGCCACACAGCATTATCGCTATTCCCCTATTTGGCTTTATTCTATGGCTATATTCACAGTGAGAAGCAGTTTTAGTTATTCAAAATTAAAACTAGATAAGGTGTTGATTAATTTTTTCTAAGAACTTTAAAATTAAATTTGGATTTACTTGGTTAAATGCTTTTGTCAACAGAATAAAACAAGTTTCTCACAGGAGTAGAATAATTACAGTCTAAATGGACAGAGGGTTTTTACATAATGAATTTTCTATAGATAGTAAAAATTTATGTAACTTCTGTGTGTGTCCTATCCTGTATCTTGTACAAATTACTTTTTTTTTAAACTTATTTTAAAATTATTATTAAAGGAAATGTATGTTTTGTTCTAACATCAGGATTTTTTTCATGTAATTTGTTATTTAAACATTGATCCCATTCTTATTTCCATTTATTTTTAATGTATACATTTAAAACTGGGATCTCAAATATGTGAAAGGTATAGGACATTTGATTAGGCATTGTTTTTTTTTAATATACTGTATATAAAATGCTATCTGGAGGAAAATAACACTTTAAATGTTTTTATTTTAATAATGTTTATATGGTAATGTATATTATATCTGTTTCAGTACACTTTTGCTCCATAACATATGTACACAGCAAAGACCAAATAACAACACATTGTGAGTATATTACAGCTACTGATCAAATAACACTAAGGTTGATTTTATAAAATTCATACCTCATTGCTGACAGCTGAAGATTGATCATGGTCCATTGGCCCAATGTCATTCAGTTCCATATCGAAGAGAAAAAAGATAAATCCAAAGAGGGCTGGACCAAGTCCATTGCACAGGCCCCTAATCCCAGTTATCATTCCCTGCACTGCACCTACATGAAAAACACCAATAAAATAGCAGAGTCTAAAAATTCACACCTTACAAAACATTGTAGGATATAACGAAATACTTAATTTCATATTAATAATAAATAATATTTTTTATTTATCGGCCTGGCCAAACAAAATTGCAGTTTCAGAAGGGCCTGCATCAAGCAAATAAAATAACTAAGGAGATTGAAGAAATTACTAGAATTGGGATTAAAACTGTTCAGGTCTAACATATTATTAAAACTTGGAAAGAAAATGGTAAAAATTGTCAACTTCATTGACAGCTGGAAATATGTTAATGCTAAATGACTTCCATCACTTGAACACTTGGTGAAGCTGCATTGGTTTAAAAAAAAAAAGAAGAAGAAGAAGAAAAAAAAAAATCAACAGTAGAAATCACAGCTATATTTAACAGTAAAATAGTATTCCAGAGCCATTGGTCCATGAGGGTAAGAAGTGAAGTGATGCACCCATCATGCATAGTGATCACTGTACAAGCTTCTGCAGAGTGTTTTGATCTGATGTTGCATCAGTTGGACAGGTCCTGGCTTAGAAACAGTATGTGGCAATAACATGAACTACATTAATATACTGAGTAACTGGGATGGAGCATTTTTTTATCAATCAATGGGTTTTTTTCGCCTGTTGTCATGGGCACATAATCAAAGCTAAAGGTCATAAAAAATGTGTATGCCTTTTTTTTCATGCAGTTTTTAAAGATATGGTTATAAAAAAAAAAAAAAAAAAAAAAAAATGCAGAATCATATTTCAAGCATAATGCAATCATGAGACTGATGGCAGTAGTAATGCCTGATATTCTCTTACCCTGTTGGCCCTGATCTGTGATGTGGGACACCAGAGCACTTATTGTAGGGAAGGTGATACTCGACATAGCTGCCACGGTTCCAGCTGACCACATCATCCTACAATCATTGTCACAGAAACGTGTCAGTTTCATTTAAAACCATAAAATAACCGGGCAACATTAATTTTATGATCAAACATACCATGTTTCTGACCCAAAGCCATACCAGGCTAGCTGGAAGAGCTGAAATCCAAGTCCCAGTAACATAGTATTCTTACTACCAATTTTTTTCATCAGCAAACTTAGGAGTAAAGTCTGAAAGGAAGGCAATGGGTAAATCATTAGTATCATGTAATTACAAAAATATTAAAAACTATTAAAATCTATCAGATTAAAGAGTACCACCTTATACCACACACTGGTTTTCACTATTTTGCAATAATCCATGTAAACAGTTTACTTATATAATTAGTTTTTATTACACTGAACATAAAGTTTGAATTTCAAACAAACCGATTAAGAACAAATGTTACATATGCCTGTTTACACCCTCAAGACTGGATGCATGAATCTCCCTTTAGACACTTAAATATGTTTTTTTTTTTTAAGACTGGTGACTAGTGAAGTGCATTGTGATTCACTGAAATTGTCATGCATTTATGATTGCTCTTCAGACAATGGCTGACAATCTGAACAATGGGACTGACATTAAAGTGGACCTAATTTGCAAAATTCACTTTGTTTTCATTTATAGGCATATGGATGGTTCTTAAGTGAGTGCATACAAACAAAAGACATGGAGGGGGGGGGGGTGTTAGGGGGACCAATGCCCTTGCCGTGAAAGCCAGTACTGCCACAAACCAGGAGCAAATATCGACCTGCCTCATGATAGCAGTAGTAGGGTTTTTCCCAAATTTTCACTGGAGGAGCTGTGATTGTGACTTGAGAGAGAGCCAAAGGAGCAGCAAGTGGACGCCTTTTATGGTGAAGGAAATGAAAAAATTCATTGGCTATGTGTCATCATTGGAATGCTACATTTGCTAGCAAGGAGAGATTATTGGTGTCATTGCTTTTCAGACTAGCTTTCCTAAAGCCATGGCAAGGGGAAACTTTTTGGTTATCTGCAGATAATACTACTACTAGTACCACTAATAATAATAATAATACAAATAATAATAATATACTGGTTATTATTAGTAGTATTATTACATTTCAGTGTGTCTGCCTACAAGATAACCAAGCATATGATGTGGACTGCTTTGATAAGTTGTGGCTCCCACTTCAGTCAATTTCAGTCATCCTGTGAGTTGCCTGGCTTTTTGACAGCAGGGTGAAATTCAAGGGAAGAATTGCCTTCTGTCAGTATCTCATGGACAACTTCTAATCAGGGCTGGATTACCAAAAAACAATACCAAAAACACATAAATAGTATGAATTTGCTGAATCAGATGGTTCCATATTATCAAAAGATAATCTTTTAAAAGATTTCTTGATTTCTTAAACGTCAAAAGCTGCAAGGCAAACAATGATCAGCCATAACAATAAAAACACCTCCCTAGTATTGCATAGGTCCCTTTTGTCTTACCAAAAAAACCTCTGAACCATGAAGACATGGACAGAAGGTGTGCTAACTGACATCAAGACGTCCTGTTAATTGCAAAGTGGGACTTTCATGGGTCAGACTTGTTAGTCCAAAACATTCCAAAGATGCTCAATCGGATTGACATTTGGGGACTTTGGAGGCCAAGTCAACACCTTTGTCATGCCTTACACTGTTCCTAAATGATTTTGCAGTGTACATTATCCTGCTGGATAAGGCCACTGCCATTCAGAAATACTTGGTCTGCAACAATTCTGATACGTGTTACATGTCAGAGTAACATCTACATAAATGCCATGACCCAGGATTTTTCAGCAGAACATTGTCCAGAGCATCATACTGTCTTCAGTGGCACTGGTGTGTGTACAATGCGTTTTTTTTTTTGGGGAGAGAAAAAAAAAAAAAAAAAGTACAAGAATACATACAAAGAGTGGCTTGAGGATAAGGCACAGAAACTTGATACGTAAAATATCCTACAAAACAACTATATCAGAGATTGTCAGAAATAAATACACTAGAAGCATTGATCTGCAAGTATTTTAGAATAATGAGTTACATCGATTTGTGACTCAGGGAGCAAACAAACCCCATCAAGTACAAGAAGCTATGACTAAAGCTATGATAAAAGTAACAACTAAAACATTCTGGATTAATTTTAGCTATATTAAACATTTTAAGTTCCCTGTGCACCAATGTTGCATTTACCTCTAACACAAGCTAACACAAGTTACCACACACTGTACTTTATTATATGTTCTAATATGAAACATGTATAAATCTATATCTGTATAAATTTGTTGATATGATTAAATTGTATTTTTATGCATGTGCTTTAGCTACAAAGAGTGATTGAAATGAGACAGTACCTGTGCTATAATAGACAGGATTCCAACCATTGCTATATATGCTGCAATTGATGCTGATGAGAACTTAACCTGAAAAACATAAAAATACTTAAATAATCCAAAATTGCATGAAGTAAACTTTTTAATATATAGTATGTAGGTTATTCAAAACAGCTATACTGTAAATAATGATTAAAACACTAAACAAATCTCAACTGTTACTGAACTGTCACTTACCTGTCTTAGGTATAAGAAAATGCTGGAATACTGTCCTGCCTCCGGAAGGTACGACAGAAAAACCGTGACAAATATGAGAAGCACTGTGGTGTCCTTACCAACTTTTCTTAAAGACTGTGAAAGCAAGGAGCGGGAATAATAAGTCCACAGATTACCATATATACAATAATACACTGTATATAGGGTACATGATTATTTGATGAGTGACATAATCTCTGTAATTTTGCCTTTGTCCACTACCACAATAGATCTGAAATGAAGCAATCAAGTGTAGACGTTCAGCTTTTATGCAAGGGGTTTAATATTGCTTTAACCGTTTAGGATTTAACTAATGTGCAAATCATTTGCAGTCAATGATAACTTTAAGTCATACCCATGGATATCAACAAATAATCAGTTTCCAGTTTTACAAATAAATAAATAAAAATTTAAATAAATCCCTGTCCAAATACTTATGGACCAAATTGTATATAGTTTGATGGCACTGGCCAATTTTGTTTGAATGCAAGGCCAATTTTACTATACACTGAAAATATTAATGTTTGAAAATATTGGACATCAAAATGTCTGCTTTAATTATACTTACCTTTACATCAATACATCTAAATATGTTAACTTGCAACAAGGCACCTATTGGATTTCAAGTGAGTAAAAATAAAGGAATATACAGTGCTCAGCATAAATGAGTACACCCCCCTTAAAAGTACGAATTTAATCAGTAGCTCAATGAACAAAAGAACAATTTCCAAAATTTTCACAAGGCTGAGTTTTATTAAACACTTGT
>JAQQZT010000040.1:17006528-17020377 GCA_030068275.1 Clarias platycephalus
TGTGTGAAGCTGCTTTGAGGCAATGACAATTGCTAAAAGCGCTATACAAATAAAATTGAATTGAATTGAATTGAATGGAAGGTGAAACTGGGGCAAGTACAGATGGCGTGTGTTAAGGCATGTTACACGCATCAACAAGTAATAAAACTTTATATTTCTTATCGGATAATTAGTTACATCCGGGACCTGCGCAGGGAAAACAACCTAACGCTTTCTTTCTCCGCAGAAAAAGGGATGTGGGAGTGCTGTTCATTCCGCAAAAGTCATGTGTCCTCCAAAACAAAGAATGTAGCCTCTAAAGGTCACTTTCAATATAAAATGTTTTTTTGTTTGTTTTGTTACAATTTTAAACCTTTAAAACGTTTATTGATTAATTCAATGTAGCTGGTTCTTTAAAGCATTATTTTTTTTCTCACTTAAAAACAGCATTTAAACAATACAAACTAACTTTACATACAAGAATTTAATATTTAACTTCAAAATAAATTAAACAAAAAGCTCAATTTCACTAAGCAGCACATATCTTTGTCATTTGCCAGGGTGTAGCTCAGTGGTTAAGGCATTGGACTACGGTTCGGAAGATCCCAGGTTCAAACCCCACAACCACCAAGTTGCCACTGTTGGGCCCTTGAGCGAGGCCCTTAACCCTCAACTGCTCAGATGTATAATGAGATAAAAGTGTGAGTCGCTCTGGATAAGAGCGTTTGCCAAAATGCCTAAATGTAAATTTGCCATAATTATTATTTCTAAACAAACTTGGCAAATAATTCACTCCTACCGCAAGGGATGCCCATGTGTAAATAGAGTGTGTGACATTTTGTCACCTCAGTTGTCTCCAATGTGTGGGTTTGAGATTAATTAGCGCACATAGTTTGCAGTATATGGTATCAGAGGCTTTTAATGTATGTAATACATTTCGATAATGTAACGCCATAAAAATGTGTTTCTATTGCGCCACTCTGAAGCTTCTGCTCTCAGTTCTCGGCTAAACTGAAAACCAGCTAATTCTGGGCACTGGCCGATCGACCGGTTTGTCTTCATTATAAATCTAAAAATAGTAAAAAAAAATTATAATAAAAAAAAGTCGATGCTGTAGTCAGTGTAGCGATTCATGAATCGACATTATATATTTTCACTCACTCATCGTCTATACTACTTTATCCTGCATACACTGTCGCATGGGGGGCCTGGAGCCTATCCCAGGAGACTTGGGGCACAAGGCGGGGTACACCCTGGCCGGGGTGCCAATATATCGCAAGGCACATACACACTCATCTACACTGCGGACAATTTGAGAATGCCAGTTAGCCTTATCTGTATGTTTATGGACTGTGGGAGGAAACCAGTTCCCAGAAGAAACCCACCAAGCAAACGGAGAACATGCAAACAGACCCGAGGCGGGAACCAAACTCGGACCCTGGAGATGCAAGGCAACAGTCCTAACCACTAAGCCACTGTGCCGCCCCACTATATTCTACATTTTTAAATATTAATAGTGCTTAACTAGGATACTGTTATTCACGTTCTGTACTTGTGCATATGAAGTGGAAAATTCTGTGACTAAATGGATGTGTTCACCTGTGACGGGGAAAAATGACTGCAGATTAATTGCAAAATCAAACCGAGCTGCTCTGTGAGACTCTAGCGTAAAGACCTACAGTAGCTAACAGCTAAAAACAAATAACATTCAACATGCTCACATTAGACCATATTCTAGATTAATAGTTTTTTTAAAGTAAACAAAACGTAGGAAGCACTGATACGAACACTGTGAGAACATGGCCAAGTTATATCACCCAGTTAGGGGGGAGGGGGGGCAGGGGGGGGGGCATCTTATTTCAACAAGAGTTGGTCTGTTAGATCCAGTTATTGCATGTGCATTGCCAACCAGCCACAGTGTAGCTGTGCTCATTCTGTGGACCAGTTCACAGACCACAGATGAACTTCTCAGCTATTTTTAGTCGTATAGCTAAAATACATACTCTGTTGTGATGTCATTGTATGCTGTGTCATAGTGCTACAGTATGCTATGTCTTTTCCTGCTAATAAACCTACCCCTCCTTATGCCCAAATTGCACATTTCGTCCTATTTCTGCATGAAGGCATATGTTTCTATCTCCTACCTTACCAGTCTGTTGTTTTTACTCCTGATGTAAGGACCTTGAGATTGTGTCTATATGAAAAGAACTATATAAGTTAATTATTATGATTATTGTTAATATTATTATTATTTTTTTTGTTGTTGTTACACTTAACAATTGTATTAAAAATAAGCTAGTTTTAATATTTTCTTTTCTCTGAAAACCATTTATGAGTCAATATAGGCTTAGATTTATCATACAGTTATTATTCATTTATTTTGTGCACATATTATGCATATCTTATGCGCATCTTCATTATCTTTGTGCTCACCACGGTTGCCAGATCACACTGTAAAAAACACAGGAGGAGGGTGATGTAAACCCACTCCGCACTCAGATTTTAAAAAAGCAAAATACTAACATTTGCAAATTATCCTATTTGTTACCCACCCAAGACACATTTTTCCAACAATAATAAAAAGTATTGCTGTTATGGATTTTTTTTTTTTTCCAATTATTGCTGATCTGTGTAGTCTTCCTAGCTTTTGCTGACTTATCATTTAAAGAACATGAGCAATATTTTCTTGCTTTAAATGTTTGTCAAGTTCTACAAGTAATTAATGGGATTAAATGGTTTTTATTTTGTTTTGTTTCTGGTTTTGATGTTATGTTTTTGATTTAGCTGTTTTCCTTTTGATTTTATGTTCTTTATTAGTTTTTTAGTTTTTTTTTTTTTTTTACACATTTAGTTTGTTAAAGAGTTTTGTACTATAGCGCCACCATATTTGTAGTCTAAAGAATATGCTATATTGAAACAGACAGCGTATTGTAGCTGTCCAGCTTCGGTCACACTTGATTTGGCTGCCTCAGTGTTGTCTTCCCAATCACATGAATAAAGGTAGAACAATGGTTATTCATTGAATGAATAACAATTCATGTGACCGCTGTGTTTCTCATGTCATGAGATGTCATTCTCATCTCATATAATTTAAGCTGTGATGCTTGATGAAGTAATCTAATTTACCGTCATTTTTTTCAGCTGGACTTCCATTTGCAATATTAAATATTCAACACAACCCATTCAAAAGAGGATTTTTTTGCAGTGATGATACCATCAAGTATCCATACAAAGAAGATACTATATCTTATCAACTGCTAATGGGAATAATGATCCCATTCACATTAATTGTAGTAAGTAAATCTTTCTTTTTCTTTTTTTTTTTTTTTTTTAACAAATAGAGAAGTCTGAAATGCTGTGAATATTAAGCCATTTGTCAAAGGACATAAGTTTCCAAATATTTTAACTGAAGACTTTAAATGTTTTGCTCTAAATAATTTTGTACAAATTATTACTGAAGTATGTGAGACAAGCCAGACCTCTACTGTTTACTAGAGGGTCTAATTACCTTTATCACTATGACCAGGATTAGGATTAGGCCATTTAATTGAAATTTAAACATATTTTATTTAACTGTAACTATTTTACTCCTTTAAGGAACTTATTTTACTCTGACACTTTTAAAAAAGTTTTTAAACAAGTAAATCCAAATATGGTTTTAAAATTCTTAGAAAGCATAAATAAATAACATCTTATCTAGTTTTTGAATAACAAAAATGCTTCTCGCCATGAATATAGCTATAGAAGCTGGCATGGCGTTAAAAAAGAAAGAAAGTACAGTGGAACCTCAGATTATGAGCATAATTCGTTCCGGAAGTGGGCTTGTATTCCAAAACACTCGTAAACCAAATAAAATTTTCCCATAGGAAATAATGGAAACTCAAATTATTCATTCTACAGCCCCCCCCAAAAAATACATAAAAATAATTAGCACAAAATATAAACGCGAGCGTGTGTGCGTTGGTGTGCGTTGGTGTGCGTTGGTGTGCGTGTGTTGGTGTAAGTGAATGAGCGTGCGCGCACACACACACACTCGCTCGCGTTTACAGCCCCCCTTCTCTCAGGTTCCCAAACACACAAACTCTCTGCCTTACACAGACACAAACACACACGCACACTCAACTCTGCAAGCACTAAGACCCAGCGGGGGAGACGATAGGTCTCGGCTTTACAGGCCCACTCCTCTCAGGTTCCCAAACAAACACACAAACTCTGCTCTGTCGCGACTGTTTTCAAATGTGAGGAACTGGTTAATTAGTCTATTGTTGTTGTTGTTTTACTTTACAGCAGTGATTCCGTTAGTATGCGCTCACGTGAGTGTGACTAGCGATGTTCCTTCCTAATTTTTAAACGGTTTTAAAAACGGTCTCTTCGTTAATGTGTGTGTGCACGCACATTACGCACACACACACACACACACACACACACACACACACACACACACACACACACACACAGAGCGTGTGTGTGTATTCACCCAGCAGGGGAGACGATTACCTACAATTCCGCAGCGCAAGAGAGAAAAAAACCGTTGGCTCAGTTGTGATGACGTGATGCTCGGCGTCAAAACAAGAAGCGCATGCGTTATACATGATACTCGGTGCTCGTAAAAACTAAGACAATGCTCGTTTTTCAAGTCAAAATTTATAATATAATCTGAGGTTCCACTGTAATTGAAATTGCAACACCTGAGCCAATCAGCAAACAAAACCCACCTACCTACTTACCAACCTCGCATAATTATGATATTTTCTGCATAATGCAATTTTTAGGACTTTGCATTCAACTGATATAAATGATGTTTAAAAGCATCTTGTCTCTATATTACAGATCATTGGTGGAGAGTCTATTTCCATATATCTCAGATCAAGATCTTTGTTAATTAATGATTATGTGGCCTGCATCTACAAAGCTGTTGGGTCGTTTATCTTTGGAGCAGCAATAAATCAGTCCCTGACTGACATTGCAAAGTACACCATCGGTCGTCTGAGGCCACATTTCCTAACCATATGCAAGCCAAACTGGAGCCTTGTGGATTGTAAATCAGGTTACATTCAGAACTTCTCGTGCACAGGAGACGACAAGGCATTGGTCAGTGAAGGCAGGTAAGAAGTTCAGATTTCTGCCATACTTTTCAAATTTGTTGTCTTAATTCTTCTTCTTCTTCTTCTTGGTGTCATTATTATATCCTCAGAAACATAAACAAATTATTGTAATTATTTTTTTACAGGCTTTCATTTTTTTCTGGACATTCTTCCTTTTCGATGTATTGTATGCTGTTTATTGCAGTAAGTACTACAAACACCCCATTATATTACTATAGAAACCATGCTTTGATTACTCATTCTTCTCTTTCAGTTAGATGCCACATCATGCTAAAACTGCTTTGGCATACTAAAATTGTTCTGTTTTACTTGAAAAGCTGTATCTGCAGTCAAGAATGAAGGCAGAATGGGCTCGGTTAGTGAGGCCAACTATCCAGTTCTTCCTAATTTCGGCATCTGTGTATGTGGGTCTGTCTCGAGTCTCAGACTACAAGCATCACTGGAGTGATGTTCTCACTGGATTCATACAGGGAGCCATTATGGCAGTATTTACAGTAAGTATGTCTTTTGATGTTGAGTCAAAATTACTTTGATAGTATATGCTTTTTGACATTTTATAGTATATTTTTGACAACCAATAACTAAAGTCTACACCCTACATTCTTTATATATGTCAGGCGTACTCTGAAATACTGGGGATTTTATGGTGGAATCTGTGAATTTTTGGTTGTCCTGACTAAAAACTTTGTTTGCTGTTATTTTACATACAGTGGAACCTCGGATTACGAGCATAATTCGTTCCGGAAGCGGGCTCATATTCCAAAACACTCATAAACCAAATTTAATTTTCCCATAAGGAATAGTGGAAACTTATATTATTCGTTCTACAGCCCAAAGAAATAAATACATAAAAATAATTACTACAAAATATAAAGTAAAAATAAAACAAATTAATCTGCACTTTACCTTTAAAAATAAATTCAGACGGATAAGTGTTTCCGTTTGTGCGCGCAGGCGCTGTGTGTGTGTATGTGAGTTGGACAAACTGGTCGATGCATGCCCGTTCTTTTATTTGCTGCATTGTTGGGCTATAGTACAAACCTTCGGGTGGATCCTGCACTTAAATCCAACTAAAAAAAACTCCTGAAGAGAAAACAAAACTCAGGCTCTATATCCTAGCTTACATCTCGCATACGTGTTCACACACACCGGACTGCATTACCCACAATGCATCTCCTGCACTGGACTACACTTCCACAAATAGCTGTCATAAATCAACCTCTCTCTCCCGCAACACTGTTTTGTCAGGAAAAATTAGCAAGGAACATCGCTAATGACACTCGTGTGAGCGCATACTAACGGAATCACTGCTGTAAAGTAAAACAAACAAAACAATTGAACCTGCACTTTAAAAAGAATCGCGACAGAGCAGTTTTTCTGTGTAGACCAGAGAGTGTGTGTGTGTTTGTATGTGAAGCAGAGAGGGTGTGCTTCTCACACTCACACACACACACACACACACACACACACACACACACACACACACACACACACTAAAGACTAGAGAAACCCCACAGTGTCCCACAGAACCGGTACAGTGTCAAATTACGCGCACACACACATAAGCTCACACAGGCTGAAACAGAGACGGAGAAAATGTATCTTTAACTTCTGTAATGATATTTTCTTCTTACAAACACAAAATAAAATATGTTTTCTGCTCATTTTGATTCATGCACACTCACATTCCATACAGACTTAAATAATTCTTTTGATTGTGTAAAGCTGCTTTGCGACAATGACAATTGTTAAGTTTTTCAAGTAAAAAAAAAAAAAATCTTTGCTCGTCTTGCGGAACACTCGTAAACCGTGTTACCCGTAATCCGAGGTTCCACTGTATTTACTTACGGTGGCAATTATATAACATGTTCCAGCATCAATGGAAATTATAAATCATTAAGTGTAAAGCCTTTCTACAATAATTACTGCTCATTAAAAAAAAAAAACTGTGCCAGTTATTCAGGGAAAAACATTTTTTTTCTTTTATTGTAGGTGATGTGCTTGTCCGATTTCTTTAAAGCCCATCTTAAGAGAGACAAAGATGATATCTCCCACACGACCTTACAGGAGACCACAAATGATATGAACCACTATGGGAGCACTGAGTGAGAAGGAGATTAAATTTTCACCACTTCCATTAGAGAAGGACATTTGACGGACAGAATGCTGTTTCAGAAACCTATGATATATATGTCAAAGTTTTGCTGGTTGTAAGTTTTAAACTGTTAAGCAACTATTCTTACAATGGTCATAAAATCCTTCATAAAAACATTCATAAACTTCTGTTCTACTTCCATACATTCCAGATCGAGGCTGTATATCCAATATCCATTATCGCCAATACCGTTCATATTCTTTATTGATCATGAGAAGCTCTGGAATTGTTTAAAGTTTTTGTGGTTCTGATGTTGTAAAATGACTTGAAGTGAATCTACTCAACTCTATTTGAATGGGAATCATTTAAAATGCTGAATCTGTTCTATATTTCGAAGACAATAATCATTCAACATTCTCATATACTGCTCTTTATGTAAGGTAAGAATAGGAAATGTGTCAGTACCACTTTTTTTATCGGGCCAAGTATGCCATGTGCTGAGCTCAAGTTCCAATTGAACTATTATGCCTGAGCCAGATACTAGATATTAGACAGCAGGTAGCACCTGGTGTTTTTTATTCTGCCATTGGGGTTTGAGAAAGCCAACTTGTCTTCTCAGATCCAGTAATCTATCACATTCTATGACTGTCTCCCATTATGTAGACTGTAGTAGATAACGGAGTTTGACTTTTTATTTTTCTGGTGCAATACCACAACAAAGGAGATTGCCTGTATTTTGTTGGATTTATGAGATGCTGTTTAACTTGACTACCTGCTGGGGCCACATTGCATCAGGGGAAGGATAATGAATCAACAGTTTTCTCATAACCTACAAACTTAAATCTTTGCTATTGGCACTATGTTTCACTTAAGGCAAGGCTTTTCCTCTGGATGCAAACAGAGAGCACTGATCATGTCCATGATACAACTGAATCTGGTTATGTCAGAAAAAAACAGCTCATCGTTCTGCCTAGAAATGCCAGAGTTTAGGACGTTTAGCCATTTTTAAGCTATGAAATTTTGTTTCATGCTTCATGAACAATAGATCACATGTCTAACAGCATGGTGAAAAATGCAAAGCATAAGGTCCTGTAATAAATAGTAGAATTTAATGCATGGAGGATAAACGTTTATTTAGAAAAAAGAGAATTAGACTTTGTGAGGGGAAAAAAAGAAATGAGAGTTTTGCATTTGGAGTGTCAATTCCTTTTCAAACTCCTTGTTCAAATTGAGAATGAGACAAAAAACTGTGGGACCATTTAAATAAAGAAATGTAAAATCAAAGTAACATGACTTGAATTTTGTATTCAGAAAGGGTGAATCTTAGATATTATAATAGCTTAGTAGGCAAAATTGCTTTCTGATTACATTTTTAAAATACACTTTTTTTTTTTTCCCTCACAAGAAAAATTACTGTGTGTAGTTCTGCAGGACTACATTATTTGTTCTTGATTAAAAAAAAAAAACATATTTGTAACCGACAGCCAGACATCACATACATAGGATTTTTACAGGATTTTGAGACTTCCCACATTCTGAAGATACTGGTCAAAGGTACTTCAAAATTTCAATAGAAAATTCAAATTTTAAAAGAGGTCTATTAAATGAAAATAGCCAGTGTGATCAAGAACTGTTTTGTCTGTTTTTGTCTTTTTGTATTCGATCAAATGTATTTTTATCATTCTATAAATACAGTAATGCCAAATATAGTATTGAGACAAATTATGAATTAATTAGGTAAATTAAGCATGTATTTATTTATTTGAGTTTTGTATTATGTTGCTTTATTGTAAAAAGAAAAAAATTATAATAAAAGTTCAATCTATTCAAAGACAAATAATTCAAAGACTAAGTATTTTTTTTTTTTTTTTTTTTTTGAATGAAAGAAGAAAAAAGTCTATATACATCCACCATAACATATGCAATGTAAATGTACATAACGAATGGAAAAATATGTATGGTCTAAATATATGTCTTGTCTAAATACAGTATGTCTTTGTTCTGTCATTATAAAATATACTATAATAAATGACTTAATAATCAGCAGTTTTACTTTTATGATGTCCTAATAAACGTCACAGAAATGTTCATGAATAAATTACTCTTCGATTAATGTATTAGACTTCAAGTTTAAAGGTCGCAAAAAATGTTCAGTTTTAGTATATACTTGGAAGGAAAATTTCCTTTAATAAAATCATGCGAGTTGCTCTGTTCTTGGATATATCCTAAGACCATTTGCTTTCTGAATTGATTGTTCAGCAACCTTATTACACTATCTGGCCACAAAAAGTCACACTCTTAAGATTTCATTTAATCACCGTTAGTTTGGATCACAGCACACAATGTGTTAGCCAGTTAATGTGTAAAAATAAATCCTTATGCTCCCAGAATCACTCTTTTACTATTTTAATTATGGAATATATTTGTGCCATGAAGGCAGACAAACTCTCACTGATGTGATGCAGTAACCTGGTCATTAAGTACATTCGGGTCATGTGATCTCCATGCTTGATTATTTTCTGACCATATTTTTTCCACAAAGTTGCCGGTTCAGCACGATCCTCCTTAGTTTTGATAATGTTTTGAAGGGTTTTAACCCAGTTCCAGTAATTTCACATATCTTTAGTTGTTTTCTTAGCTTGATCCACCCCAATATTTTGACCCTTCTGAAATAGTGACCTTTTTTTTTTGGCCAAGCAGTGTACCAGTGTATTGTAATATAATCCAGAATTCCATAGTATGCCATAGAGCAATGGCTAGTGTTTGGACAAGTATTTCTGTCACAGGTGTTCCTCCCCAAATGTAATATTAGGCCATTAATATGACAGGCAGAATTAAGGGCTGAGGAAACATCAGAGCAGCATGAGGAGCAGCAGCGAGTTGACCGCACACTCCATTGGCAGGTAGTAGTAGCATGCAGGCGATCTGCATATGGCAGGGCCCATGGCTAACCTCAAGTGTTATATACAATGCAGCCTGGTTTACATGGAACCTGACTTATGTAAAAAAGAAAGAAATATAGCATTCCTATTGCATTCATATATTGAAAGTATGGAGAAAAGCTCAGAAAATATGATCCAAGTAGCAGACATGCATATTTTCTGCTGTGTAACTGCTGACTGCATTGCCCCTACCATTTATATTGATGATGCATCTTGTGGACACGTTCATGTTAATTTCGAGGATGTGCACAAGCTACACACACGAATGAAGGTGGTAAGGATCGGTGGTAGAAGCTGGGGTTTCCTCAGGGCTTTCTTGTGCAGGGAGCTGGTGTTGTAGGACCAGATGAAGTTCTCCTCCACCATCATCCACCAAAGCACGTATATTTCCAGCCTAATGTTAAAACCGTGGCTTATTTTAATTATCTTAATTTAATGAAAGCTCTCCTTTCTAAAACAAAAGTCTGTTGTGTACCCAATAGTAAAGAGTGTGCCATTGACGCCACAAACAAAGATGGAAAATAATTCCATCCATGATGATTTAAAATATGAAATAAGCATAATTGCATTTGAGCAGAGGTGGAAAGTAATGAATTACATTTACTTGCATTACTGTAGTTGAGTAGATTTTTTGTGTACTTCTACTCTCTACTTCTAAGTTTTTCAAATCTGTAATTTAACTTTTACTTAAGTATGTTTTGTTTAAAGTATTGTACTTCACTACATTTTAAATCATATTTGCTACCGAGTAAAAAATAAATGAATGAAAATTAAAAATAATACAAATAATACAACGGGGAAGGAAAAAAATTGCACCCCGGAAACCACTGCACTGATTGATTGATGGAGAACAAATGAACGATGGAGACGGACAAAACAGATGCCAGTGATGCAGACACAGCTGAAAGTGAAATGCCAACAAATTCTTATGAAGCAGACACCTGGTCATATTTAAGCGACCACTTTGATTTCAAGCACAACAAAGGGATCAGATTTATTATGCGAGGGTGTTCCATCCCCCATCCCACCCCCGCTGGTAAAAAAATGTAACTCAGTAACTTTTACTCTGAGTACAATTTTAATGAGCTACTTTTTACTTTTACTTGAATAGATTTTTATAAGGGTAACTTTACTTGTACTTCAGTAAAACTACACTAAAGTAACAGTACTTTTACTTGAGTACAAAATTTTATTACTCTTTCCACCTCTGCATTTGAGTTAATTGCATTAATGCTTCCGACACCTGCCACATATTTTACCAGAAGAGATGGTTGCAATTAATATGCACAGACCATGTCTCCCTTTAATGATTTCAACCAAAGAATTTTAGAAGTCTCAGGAGCAAACAGAATTTCTGCTTGTGAATCCAGGCTTGTGCTTACTCACATGCTAAGCACTTTCAAATTCAAGAATGCCAAAGAATCTCAACTCATTTTACTGTGTGTGTGCATGTGTGTGGGGGTGCATGTGTGTTTATACTGTACTTAAAACTCATGCATAAGTAAATATCCTCGCACCAGAAAAGCATTCTTGGGTGAGAGCATTTATGATTTTCTGAGTGAGCTTTGTCCATAGTTGCATTGTAATATTTTCATTATTAGAACTATAGCCAGAACAAATCCCAAGTCTCAGTGCCTGCCTTAAGTCAGATTTTGATGGAGAATTGTTTTGTTACATCTCAGGTCAACCTGGCCAAATGTTTACTTTTTTTTATATAGATACTGTACATTCCTGCTTGACCAGAGGAAGGCTTCCTACGCATCAAGAATCAAACTCAGAGTTTCTGTTTGCCTATGGGCAACCTGATACTGGAAATGCTAATTTTTTCCACCAAAGTGGCAACTTTTCCCTGGCTTTGCCTCAGTCCACCTGGACATAGAATCCCCATGAATAGTGAGAGAGGGAGTTGGAGGAAATGGTGAAGGCAAGAGGGTAGTGGAAGGAAAAACAGATTTTTGTGGAGCTGGATTTGGGGTAATGGGCCCCTGTCTCCTTGCTGTGGTGTGAAGGGATCAAAAAGGGGAAGGCTGATTGAGAAAGCGGAGAGAGAAATAAAAGAGAGAGAAATACAAGGTGAGTCACCTACCCCTGGATATGCTGCCAAGTGGTCCTCTCCTGGCTGGATGACCTCAGCATGCAATGCTGGTAGCTGGCACTGGACCCACCCTGCTGTCCTCTGTGGTAGTCAGGCAACAAATTGTTCCAGCACCAGTCAATTTATGATCTCATCTGCATCGTGCTCCTTCGCCAGAAGTAGGCATCCTGGTGTTGCTGGGTAATGTTCACTGTATGCCAGCAAGCAGAAGTGTGGATGGTGTTGATCATGGGTGTGGCCAACCCACTGCAGATTTGGCCATATCAAGTCTAAGTACTTTAGCATGTTTGCAAGTTGGAAGCTGTTATTCACTACATAAGAGTGAAAGTACTGTAGGGAGGTCACCCAGTGCGACTCAGATCAGCCCCACACTTCAGCATCCATCTTTTCTGGGCATGTCACAAATCATTTATGCCTCTTAATGAGATTAGCTAAGGGCAAGGACATGTCAGAGTATGTTTTTTAATCCTGGGTTTTGGACAAGCGTGACACTTTGTGAGGACGTTTGGGTATTGAAGGACCACAGGCAGGCTGGATGAGTCATCAATAGCTTTCATTTCCACGTACACTGTACACACATTTGAACACTGTTCTGTGTTTGGCAAACTCTCTGGTTACCAACCTTCTGGAAGCACAAAGAGACACCCTCACTTTCAACCACCACTCTCACTATAGCTGATACAGTATGTTACCATGCCCCCACTGCCACAAGGTTTCAGAAAGCATATTGACACATATGACTCAAGCTGGTTAAGACTTGTCCCATGGTCATGAGTCACAATCGACTGTCCTAGAAAGGGAGTCAACATCTGGAAATCGGTGACTCTGCCTCAATGCTTTGGACTTTTAGGCTTATTCTTACAAAAAGCCACGGGTATGGAATATCTTTCCGATTACTGTTTTGGATTCAAACACAGCTTTAATCATGCCTTAGGTAAAGGAGCAGATCTGGAGGAATCATGGACATACAGTAGTGTTATATGGTGAACTGGTATACTGTATTCTGATGCTGTCTTCCTCTACTCTCATAAGTTCTCTCAGGTTTGTTGACAGGGGCCCTCCAGGGTTTCCCCTAGATTTTCTTTTCATTCACAGTAGCAAAAGGATGATAGAGGATTTGTGCACTAAAGATTATTTTTATTTATTTCTCGCACAACATCGCACGATTTGGAGAGTGACCTACACATGATACCACATATTAGTCAACGCATGCACCAAGGAGCCTAGGTTGGGGCTGCAATGTTGTTTTGTTCACAATAAAATCATTACCTATATTGTTCAGGAAATACTACTTATTTGATTTCACTTTAATGACATACTTTAATAACAGTATGTCACACTGTTATAGGAATAGGATGGATATGCCTGCATACCTTGCTTGATGTTACATCCATGTATTAAAAATGAAGCATGTTTGTCTTATTCTATGTTGGATAATGAAATGGACAAAATAAAATTACAACTGTTTTATCTGATATGTACAAATAAAGTGGTAAATGTGAATCTTTGTGCATTTCAGGTAGAAGTCAGACAGCAGTTTGAGCAATGATAAAATAATTATTAATGTGACGGGTGGAGGAAATAATCTAATAAGGGTTAAAAAAAAAAGCAAAGAAGAAAAGTAAACCCCCCC
>JAQQZT010000040.1:17056740-17067586 GCA_030068275.1 Clarias platycephalus
AACCCAGATTGGGTTGTTTTTAACCCAGCATTTTTTAGGGTGTACTAATAATGATAATAAAAATAACAGCAGTGATTTTATCTGACTTAACTTTTCGAGTAGGATTTTGGAGATGTACTAAATCTATACAATTGGCCTATTTGTCATAAAGCTCTGCCAGAATTTGAATTTACCAGATATTAGCGGCAGAGTCCTCTCTGAGGAATGTTTATGGTGATGCTTCATTTGATTTCTGCTTGATCAATTTGTCCAAATATTCCATCCTTTCTTCATTTTCCATTTTTTTCATTGATGCGAAAAAAATTATTTCCCAAATAAGAAATATGAAACCTTAAGTGGTATAAGCATTATCAGTAATAAAATAAATATGAAACCCGCACTATACACCAATCAGCCATAACATTATCACTTCCCACCTGATTTTGAGTAGGCTCCCCACCTTTTCCCACCTTTTTATCAGAACCAGCACTAACGTTTTTCATCAATTTGAGATACAGTAGCTTTTCTAATGGGTTGGACTACAGTACATGAGCCAGGGTTCAATCTCCATGTGCATCTGTGAGCCTTGGCCACCCATGACCGTGTTGAGTGAGCTCCAGTTTACCTTTTTTGGACAAAGTTTGGTCAGACTGGGAACATCCCTTAAGAGCTGAAGTTTTGGAGTTGCTCTGACCAAGCAGTCTAGAAATGGATACGATATATTAGGCAGCAAGTGAGCCTTTTTTTTCTTGAAGTTCATGTGTTGGAAGCAGAAATAATAGGCAAGCTTTAGTATTTGAGTGACTTTGACAAGGGCCAAATTGTCAGTATTAGGCGAGTGATCATTATGTATGGCAACATACAGTATGATATGTACTATATATATATATATATATATATATATATATACACAAAGTATATATACTTTGTAACTGGCATATTTTCCCCTAATCTGTACTATACATGAGTATTGTAGATTTATATGAGAATAGGGATAGTTTTGATAGTTTCCACTTCAACCTGCAGGAAATATCTATATTTTCTCTGCCACTACTTTTCTGGATGGCATTGCATTATATTTTAAAACCACACAACAGGCAACTAGAGATTAGCACATGTGTGTCACAAAGCTCAGAAAGATTAAAGATCACAAAGATTTTAAGAAAAACAAACATTAACTTTGGGCTTATTTAAAATAATTATTTGAGCTAGTAGGTAACAAAAAAGGAAGATTTCAGTATCTTATTTGTCTCCCCTGGGAAAACAAGTTACCAGTGTGGTAAATGTGAGTTGTGAGTATTTGTGAGCTTCGTTAATAATCTGTGAATCAAAGAATGAAATTACCCATCGTGGTAGTAGAAGCCCAGCACTGAATGTAAATGACAGAAAATACTATATCTTCGGGTTATGGACCGCCTGGTAGATAACTGGCTTGCTACAATAACTTGCAAAAAATCTTCTTCGCTGTTCAAATTAAAAAGTGGCCATTAGTGTTTTAAATGCTTTCAGCTCTTTTTCTAAACAGACACTGATCAGCCATACCATTACAATGCATGCAATTATGCCCAGTATTGTGTAGGTTCCCTTTGTGCCACTGGAGTGGCTCTAACCCCTCAAAGCATAATTCCACAAGACCTCTGGGAACGTGCTATCGTGTCTGGCTCCATGACCTTGGCAGCAGATCCTTTGCTGTAGATTTGAGTTGGAGCCCCTAGAGATTGGCCTGGCCTTATTTGTCCACACATTCCACTGCGCACAGTGTCAGTGAGTTAGCTGTTGCTTCCCAAAGGTATAAATGCCTTGGGTGCCCATCATACTGTCACCGGTTTACTGGTATATAATTGATATATTAATATGAACAATGTTAATGCTTTAGTGTTATATGGTGTTAATGTTATTGGTAATCACTGTATAAATATTAAATGCTGCATAAATATAAAAAAAAAAATGTGATCAGACATTAGGATATACTGAAAGTAACTGTACACTGCAAATTCAACAGCTTCCTGAGCACAACACATGTATCTCATGTCTCTGGTACATAAAGCAGTTGTGCTTCTAGGCAGGACATACTGTATAAATCCTATAATGCAAAGTGTCTTAAAATTAAAAATAGACAATGTCACTTGTTACTGGCTAATTTATGTAGTTTACTTTCCATCATTATTTTAATGTGAACTTTTCCTACTTACAAATGAAAATTTTAGTGTATTACATTGTAGGCTTCAACTCATAGGCAGCAGCATTCAATCCTGTGTCTACTGTGTGTTTTGGTATTATCTCTATAATTAATTTCATATTTATAATATTAAAAGTATTCACACAACATCCAAATCAGATTGTGAACTAATTCACGGACTATATCATGATTATTAAGTTATGGAGTCATGTAAAAAAAAAAAAAAAAAAAAAAAAACATTTAAAAGTGAAAAAAAAAAAAAAAAATCTTCAATGGCTATTCAGTCTACAAGTTTGATTCATGAAATTTTTATATTTTAGACACATTCTATTATGCAAGCACAGTAGCATAGTCTAATGTAAAAAAAAAGTTAAGTTTACTTTTTATACATGCCATGAAAGTTGGTGTATATGACATGGCACATGATTACACATAAGGGCCCTGATCATCTAGTACTCACAAAATCAACTCTGAAACATTCTGTCACACACATTTACATATAGAATAGTGCTGATAGATGTCTGGAAACAAGAAAGCTATAATTTTAATCACACTGTCCGGTGCCTCCCAGATGAGGAAGCGTTCTTTTGAGTCTATGTATTTCCATTCTTCCTCTCGTCACCTCAGAGGGTTTTTCTTGCCACCATTACCCCTAGCCTGACAACAGAACCATAGGTTTTACGGTTCTGCCTGTCTGTCTAGCCACAGTATCTATTAGATAGCTATCTATTATCTACTATCTATCCTAAATAAAGGGTTACAGCTTCTATGTTTACAATATTTAGTATTCAGTGGAAACACAGCATGAAGGCAGTAAAGCATTACAGACTTGAAACTCGTCCATAAAATAAGAAATCAGTAATGCAGCTGCATGTCTTTCTCCCTTTAGGATTGTGTGTTGCGTGCACATGATTACAATTACAAATTAAATTCATCCAATCTAATACCATGACCATCTGTCACTAACATTTTGCAGTGAATTTTTGTAGACGTATTGCAGGTTGAATATACTGATTGTATGAATGTGCTGCTCTACTGTGATAGTCATACTGTATCTGAATGCTCACTTGGCGTATAGTGACAATTAAGATGGCTTCACATAATGTAATGATGGGCTTGACTGCCAAAAAAGCTAATGGTGTCCAACATATACCATGTTTGCATAACTGTAAATGGAGGAAGGTCACAAGCATAGATCATCAGAGTATTTCATTAGACATGCACTGCCCAAGTGCAGTATGTAGAAGTTCCCAGATAGAAAACAATAAAATATGCCACTTCGAGGGCAAAATTGCCATATTCTAGTGATGGGTACTTTGGATCATTTTAGTGACTTGTTTTTTTTTAATCTCATTCATCAAAATGAACAAATCTTTTTTTGCGTCATTTAGATCATTTCGTTCTTTTCATCAGAAATAAAATAAAATGTAGCATTTTCAATAAACAGACCCCAAACAGACCCCAAACAGTTCCAGTAATTAAAATATTACACTGAAGGTAAGGACATATGATAAACAGAATGAGCAATTCACCTCTCATATCTTCTGGTCCGAGTCATTCGCTCTTTTGTATTATTGCACTGCATAGTGTCTATGGGCGTCACCTGACAAAAGAACGAACGACTCGGACTAGAAGACTCATGAGTTTCCTAGATAGAAAATGAACGAATCACTCTCTGAGACTACCCGCTCTTCTGAGTCATGTTAAATGCTTGTTCAAAAAGAACGAATCATTCATGAACGACCCCGTCACTACTATATTTCCCCCAAAAAGCGCTGGCTGTTGTGAGCTAACCTTGTACAAAACTGCTCATAACGTCCCTTCTACTCAATTTCTGGTGCAGATTTAACTTCAGGCAAATACCAAAACACTAGCAAAGTTCCATTAAATTCTGTCTAGCCAGTTTTGTGTGATGCTGTGACAAAATCGGAGGTGGACAGATATACAGACACAAATTATTTATACAACATTTCTATAAACATCATTAATTATCAAAATGATTTGTTTGTTTATTTAATCATCTATTTTGCCTTGCCAACACATCCTTCTGCGACTGGTAGAATTAATATTAAGCAGGTGACCAACGGTTAGCAAACAGCACTTAGTGTTATCATGGGTAAAAGTAGCTTTAAATTCTTACTGGCGGCACAGTGGCTTAGTGGTTAGCACTGTTGCCGTGCACCTCCAGGGTTTGATTTCTGCATCAGATCTGTGTGGAGTTCGCATGTTCTCCCCATGCTTGGTGGGTTTCCCCCAGGTTCTCCTATTGCCTGTAGTGTGTGAATGTTGACCGGATGTACAAATGGGAATAAATACAATGGTCACCATTGGCCTCCATGGTCCATAATTGGACTACAGATATGGTAGTGCCAACCAAGATGGATAGGATTGGATGAATTCTTTTTGCTACTGTGGGTTTTGAATGTGAGTTTTGGCAGGCAGCTGCTCTCCCCTATTTCCAGTACTGCCGTCCGCACTGATCTACTTTCACCCATGCTGGTGTCCAATTGAACAATTGTATCTTGTGTAATTACCAATTATTAGAAAACCTATGATTCAAAGTGATAAAGTTAAACATCCCAGTGTTAGGTTGTATTATCACCACTTGTTGAATAGCTTTCATCCAATCAGATTACTCTGTCAGAAATAACTGTTGTATTCCTTCATTTAAAGGCCAAAGTTCATTTAAAACCCTCGACATTTCTGCATATTTAAACATCCTCCTTGTTCTAATTTATATAACAAGAGTGAATTTATTTTTCCATTTTAAAGTTTTCCAACAGTGAACAAGTTTAAAGATTATGATAATAAATAATAAATAAGTAGACTGTACTTGTACTGTATGCTAACTCCAACTGCTTAATTTAATAGTTTTTCTTCCGCCATACTTTGTAACATTCGAAAGGAACAATAATAAAATGATAAGCTTTCCCAAATACACATATTGTTCTGTTCTAACCAATTACACGGTGTCTTTAAATTATTTGTTGTTAAAAGTGCAAACAAGCATTCAACAGAACAACAAAGCAATGTGTTTTTTCTTTAATTATTATTCATAGTTGCTCAGACACATGTATATACAAATACAGACCTTTTTTTATTATTATTATTTGTTTCAAAATTCTGTTCCTGTTTGTACAGTGGTGAAAGCTGATCAAACACAGCACCAAGAGATGTGAAAGAAAAGTGAGAATCACAGAAAAGAAACTTAACAAAAACAAACAAAAACAGGAGCACATGGGCCTTTTGATATACAGTATATGTACAAATGAGTTATCCCCGGAATATGAGAAAAAAATGTTTAAGGGTTGAGTAAACAACAAACTAAAATAATACCTAAAAATCAGAACAAAGTTGCCAATGATTGGATGGTACAAACATTGGTCTTGGCATTTAAAGGATTTAAGGACTACGGCAGGAAAGGCCACCTCATTGACAACCAAAAGTGGCTGCAGCTCACAAAAAGAGAAAAAAAGGGCAAGCATTGCAGGTGTTGCGTTATTGTGTAATAATATGAATCCATTGTTGAAATAAATTATTTATTGAAGGACAGATTCTCCTTATAAGAAGAAAACAAAAAAGCAAACATAACCTTGCTGTATCCCTGTATGCTTGATGCCAGTCCATACCAGTGGTATATATAGTCCTCCTCTGTCCTGCTGGGTAGTGTGGCGAAATCTACTCATCTGTGCAATGCTCCTACTTCAATGGACAAAACTTTAAGTGAAACATTTGTTTTATGTCACCGACATACAAAAAAAAAAAAAAAAACGAGGGGAAAACAAGCAAAAACAACACTTTTTAAAAAATGTGTTTTTCATTGTCAAGTACATGCGCATGCCACATAATGAAACTGACGAGTTCGTCACGGAAAAAAAATGGTGAAAAAGAAATGCTCTTAAGACGATGAAACCCTAAAAACACTGAATCCAGTTACACACAATCTGCCACTGCTCTCTGACTAAATCTTACAATTGATGGTGACGTTGGGAGGAGATCTGAAATACAGGCATGTGAAAGATGAAAGGCTCCGGATGCCGGTCGGTTTCCCTCCGCTGATCTGAGTTTGTTATGTATGCTCTTCAGAAATCTTTTTTCAATTTATTACTTTTTTTTATTATTTTTTTTTTTAGAAAAGATTTAATCAAATGGATACCTCCATATCAAACACTATATACAACAACTCTCACATATCAATAATAATAATAATAATAATAATAATAATAATAATCGTGACGGGAGATGTTTTCTGTAGTTGTTTAATGACATCTTGACTACTTTAGGATACACAGTATCCATGTAATTGCGCCTTAATTCCTGGTTTAAAGTGTGTATAAAGTATGATATGCATTATAATCAAGAGTATAAATAAAAGGTATACAAATACTATTCAATTAGAGTTTCAAAGGCTTCCATAGTTTTAGATTTGGATAATGAAATTAAGCACATGTGGTGGCATTTTGTTCCTCATCTATATTGGTTTAACACCCCAAGTGGTCTTTCTGCACAAACGGTTACAATTTTAACAGGAATGCACCTCCTCTCCAGCACCCCAGAAAGGAAAAGTAAAGGGAAAAAACAGGCCTATTGAGCATTGAAAAGCAGAAACAATCACACCACACAGTATCAGACCATTTCAAAAGTTCCAACCATTGTTTATTGTGCCAACTACCTAATCTCTCTCATGCCTTCACCACGACACCTTCTATGCTTATGTGCTCACCCCAAGGCTAAAAAGTCCCGGTGACATCTGAGTCACCTTAGCACTCTCCATGCAATTAACCTTCTAGTTTCAATACCACAAATACAGATAGCAGAGGTTCTGCATGCCAGCCAAATCGAACCCTCATTAAAGGGTTTCTTAAAACTGGAAATAGTCAGTGGTGAAACTGGACACTCTCTGGTCTCACTCAAGCGTCAGCCTCCCTGGTACAGGCCTGGCGAAAGCACATTTCATATCTAAGGCTGCCATGCAAAGGCAAGGAGAAGGCTCAAAGAAATTTGGTGTCAAAGTTAATGTTAATGTTATAGAAGAATATGTGGGCACTTTACACGGGTTAATGGGCATTTCAGTGCAGCTGAAAATAAAACGCTTCTTCAGTTTTAAATACATTTTTCCTAGCTCTGGATCGTAATTTGCAAAGCTTGACTCTAAGAGATGCTAATATTTCCATCCGGAAAATTAAGGGGAAATAACGTCAACCATGTGCAGGCTCTTGTGGTGCTGTGTATATACGTACAGAGCTGCACACTCACAGTCATCAGGACCAGGAGTAATGATTTGTTAATGTTGCTATTCAATATCAATAGATAAAAGCCAACAGGAAAAATAGAGTTATTTATGCTGAAGTAGGTTTATCCTACAAAATACAAAAGCACGGTTGTACTGCTGCGGTCTACTAAGATAAGTCCCTTGCTCGCAGAGAATTGATGTTTTACCTCTCCCTCATTTTTAATCCAACATCATGTCAAATAATAAACATACATAGCCATTTCCTCTTTGAGCACAATCGCCAGACATCTGGTCATACACAGTTTTAGTCAAATTTAGATTTTGACAATCTGTTGATCCTTGCACATTTTTATGGGGTAAGAAAAAAAGAAGTCGACAGGAGCAAACAAATAGACCTTCAATGTCTCATAAATCTGTACCAGGGAACACCCTTTATGTAGACATTTATACATGTTTATTTTAATTAGGAAAACATTTATAACCACAGTTTTTCAAACTTGGCTACTTGGGATGGATCCTGTGTGATGTTACAACTTGATTGAGGTCTCCGCTGATTTTACTAAAGGCCAGATTAGCTTTTCTCCCTCACACTACTAATCAATCTTTTCTTCTTGATAAAGGACCACTTAAATATTTGAATAAAGGGCCAAATGTAGTGCTCCTGGAGAGTCTCAGAAGAATCCTGTGGCCTGGAGCTCTTGCCAATACAAGCCTTGTGGCTGCTGGGGCAAGGAGCAGTAGGGGCTGCTGGGACTTGTCTGCAGGTAGGACATACAGGGCTATAAGGTGAGAAGTGCAGAAATGCAGAATAGCAGGAAAGCCATCAGTGGGATTGCGAGCAGGGGCCGATGCCCTGAATTAGATGTATCACTCCGAGATGGTTCGGCTGATTCGTGACTGGTGTCATCTGTAAAGGAGATTGAGAAAAGTGCTTAGAGCTCCAGTGCAGAATAAAACCTACAGTACATTAAAATGCAAAAAAAAAAAAAAACCTGTAAAACGAAATAGTTTGCATTTTCTTAAAATTAAGACGTGGGATGTTCCTATTCACTGTTGTAATTTATGTACTGGCTACTTAGTTACACTAAACATATATTGAGTACACATTTTAGCAATCTTCCTCTTGATTATTTACAGTATAGCAAGGGAGAAAACCTGTTATTTTGACATTTGCTATTTAAAAAGACTTCCAAGGCTTATATACAGTACTGTGCAAAAGTCTTAGGCACCATATTATATGCTGTACCAATTTCGTTATATACAGTGGGGGAAATAAGTATTTGATCCCCTGTAGATTTTCTAAGTTTGCCCGCTTACAAAGAAATGAAGGGTTTATAATTTTTCATCATTGGTTTATGGTTCAGGATAGAGACAGAAGGGAAAAAAATCCATAAAAAGCACACGATACAAATGTTATAAATCGATTTTGCATTTCAGTGAGGGAAATAATATACCCTTGCATATACCGCTTCCGGAATAAACTATGCAAGGTCTAAGGTTATCCAAGGTTTGACTGTATTCAGATTCCAGAAATTAACAACATTAGGATGCTATTACAAAATGTTAGCAATTACAGATTCAATTCATAAGGTAGGATAATAGTTAGCTTTTTGTTGCATTGTTTTAATTTTAGCCTATTCCTTTTCTTAAATTCCCAAACGTAACGTAGGTCCAGCATTGCAATTTGAAAATTATCCACAGCTCTTAAATACTGTAGGATTAAAGTCAGGAGATACCCGAGTTATTTTGGATTGTGTTTGGGTTCATTATAATGTATCATGTCCCTCTTTTACCGAGATTTTTGAAACTAAATTCTATCTCATTATATTCAAGTTCATCTCTCTATTCAACATGTCATGATGCTTACACCTCACAATGTTCTTATGAGTATCATACGGTGGCTGAGTAGTGCAAAACAAACCAGAAAACACAATGACATATCCAGAAACAAAATACCAAATGATAAACACCACAACAACGATTCAGTTAAAGCGAAAAAAGGTAGGTACAGTTTGCAAATGAAATAATCATCGCTGATAAGATATAAAAGATGTACTTTAAAAATATACTCCAAAAATACGGGAAGTAATATACTTCCTGTATGTTTTGAGTGACAGATGTCTCGTCCAATCAGCTGGAAGAATCAACAAACAGAAAAAGGTAGGTGTGGTTTGCGAATGAAATTTTTATTGCTCATCTTGAGTGGCTGATGTCTCATGTCTCATCAGTGATAAGATTTTCATTCGCAAACTATACTGTACCTACCTTTTCCGGTTTGACTGAATCGTCGTTGTGTTTTCTTATTGGGTATTTTGTTTCTGGATATGTCATTGTGTTTTCTGATTTCTTATTTTGCTTTCGGCTTTGTTATTTAGTTTTGCACTCCTCTGCCACCATACTGTAGTACGGTGCTCTTGTGGACAATTATTCCAAAGGTTTGTCGAAATGCTTTTAGATGCACATCTATGAACAATTTCTTCCCTTTTTAAGCAAAAAAAACATCAGTTTGGAGCTGATCATAAGAGTTCATTCTTTTAAATATATTTTATGCATGCTTGATGTTCATCAGCTCGAAAGGATAGTAAAAAGAAAGAAAAACTATGATCAAAGCCTGTGATGCTTCTATAAAGCAGGAAGACTTGAGGAGGAGTAGTGCTCCATAAGGGAATGCGAGAAGACAATAGCAACAGGTGTAGAACAAAAGGAGACAAATATGCCTGTGCAGATGGAGCGGTTTGCTGACTGGTTCACTTGAGAGATCATCAGACAGGCAGGCAGCTCCTCCACACACTCCCTAGGTATCTAGACTAATAAATCAATGGCTCCATGTTGACACACACAAAAAAAGGACGTGTGTATCGTTTGGGCAAATGTGCACTCTAAAACCCTGTTCAGCTTGTACGTTATGCCAGTATCATCAATCAAGGTGGCATTAATATCCTGACTTCAGTATATGACTGTTTATGTTTTACACATACTGAGTGCTGAGTCTCTTAAATTTGTTGCGGTACTGCAAAGGAAAAAGAAAAGAAAATGGCAATAGATGTGCATTCATGTGCATGGTTAATGGTATCACATGTCCTTGTGGTATTCATACTTACAAGAAAGCAAGAAGCGTCTAACATAGTTGAAATACTATCATTAAGAAGATTTTTTATTCATTTTCGGTAATGAAAGTAAATTCTCATAGGCTTCTATGTGAAGCTGAAACATTTTCGCTTTGAGGCATTAAATAATCAATAATCTTATGTATGTACGGTATTATGTATTCACAGGTTCTTTTTTTTTTTTTTGGTTTCTCAGCCTGGCCCAAAGCATGCATATTGTAAACATAAAATGTAATATACAGTATTACCACCTGATGTCTGCTATGATGTTAATGGTTTCATGCAATCTACATAACCAGTTTGTTTGTAGAGTTACACTAATACTTCGAAAACACAGAAACACATCTG
>JAQQZT010000040.1:17069742-17080370 GCA_030068275.1 Clarias platycephalus
TGACAAACATGCAAAAGAATAAGAAATCAGGAGGGGGGCAAATAGTTTTTCACACCACTGTATATATATATATATAACTAGAAATAATAATAATAATAATAATAATAATAATAATGGTTTACCCTTTCCTTATAGAGGATCTTAGGAAATTATTATTATACTGTAAATTAGTACTTTCTGTAACTTCAAAATGTCAGATTGAAGAAAATAAAACATAAAAATACATTTAAAATATAAAAGTCCACTTTTCACTGGGTTTAAAGCAGGTGAAATAAGCACCAAGGTTTTCCACAAATTTCTGGGTCTTGTGCAAAAACAGTCTCAATTGTTTCAGCTAAAAGTTCACTCTAGTACGTGTAAAAATTGTAAAAACATACAAATTATGAATTCTCAATAAAAAAAGAAAGCTACAGTAATAATCAAATTGAGAGAGCTCAAGTCCATTTACAACTAGTCCATGAAGACCACAATAATAAGCATGCAGTGGGAGATTGGGGAATGCGCGAGGTAAAAGCATGCTAATTACTGTGACCTTTTATTAAGTATTATGAATAGAACAGGCACAAGCCTGTTGCGACAAGCGTCCAGAGTCTAACAACAAAAAATAATATATAATTATTATAATATATAATATAAACCGATAATATTCTCTGTTTGTATCCCTGTTTTCTCCTTTTGTTTTTCTGAATCTTTCTGTGGTTGAAAAAGTGAGATACGGAAAAAGACGGACTTTTAGCTTTATAAAAAGCCAGAGTGTATTTTAGATTGCAGGTTATGCTAGAAAATGCTCAGATAATACATGTGTAATGCTCACAGCTTATATTCTGTGAATGTGTGTGAGAGCGAGTGTGTGACCGAGTGAGATCCACACAAACACCAGGGGAGAGAATTAGAAAGTCACAGCATTGACTTCTGGCCCTTATTTACCAAGCACACTTTCTCTCATTGTCTTTCCTTTGTACCTTTTGTCGTTCGTTCAGAAGCTATACGGCCCTGTACTCACCCATCTGGAGGCCTGATCCGTCCACCAAATGCCCTTATTGCTGGAGGTTACACCACAATCTCGTCAACATGGTTCACAAAAACAGAGGAAAGTTTTCACTTGCTGGACTCTACCACTAAAAAGCTGCATTGAGTGATGTCGCTCAGCAGCTGGTGTAAACCTTTTTTTTTTGCGTAATGTGCAGCCATAAATCAGGGCAGTTCATTAAAGAGTATAAATCCTTCGAAGCGGATTCCATGGATGCTTTTCCCTCTGCCTCCTGTACACTGTAATCAGAGTATATAATAACCCTGGAACGTGTGGAGTGGAGATCGGACTGATAAAGGTTCTGTTAAAGAACAGAACTGCGGTTACTTGCACAGTGCAATGCTTAAAAAAATAAATAAACAAAAAAATGATGGGTTCTGTACACCTCTCTTTTTCATGATACTGTAGAAACTATTTTATCAGTCAAAACTTAAAGTCTGTGGTTTTACTGTATATAAAGGAAATAACTGAGTAAAAATCTGATGAGGCGGTGGGCCATTCTGGCTCTTTACTGTTAAAATCGCTTGAATCACTTGAATAAAATTATTTAACATGTCAACGCATCCAAAGATTATTCCAGCAGACCATTTTGAGGGTTCTCCTAATAGATTGAAAAAGAAAAACTTCACTTTCAGCAGAAACGGTTTGGCTGATTTTGTGGTTTACCCCGAATCAAGCAGAACCCCTGGTCATCTCGGACTGCTTATGTAACGACAACACTTCACAGCATTTTCTCACGACCTACTGTAAAACGTTTCTATTTGATCCATTGCACAACTAATTTTATGAAGGCTAATGATAAAATGTTGTTGAAAGGCTGGGCAAACTTTTTTGAAATGTTGTGAGAGCTGCTAAAATGCTTGATTTCATTTCTTACAGATCCGGCGCTGTGGCTGGAGCATTTTGAATAACTCTAACTGTTATCTTAATGAAAGTCAGCTCTAATTGGCGTACTGAAATGTCAAAAGCACTTGTAAACCCAGCAGTACAAACATGTCTAATTTTAACAGGCTATTTTCTGCAAACAGCTCTGTGGAGAGAACGTGATGTGTTCAGCTGCTGGATTTAGTCGATGTGTAATGCTGAGCACTACACTATACACTACCTTCTGTGCTGTCTGTGAAAGCTCGCTTGTTGTGTTCATGCTAAGCCTATGGATTTGTAAACTTCCTGACATGTATGTTTTTATCTGCTGTAGCTCTGACAGTGTGTGCGAGTGTGTGTTTATGTGTGTTTATGTGTGTGTACTGTACAGTATGTGCGTGCTACAGTATACAATTTGCAGTTCTGGAGTGAAATAGGCTTAGAGAACTGGCAAGGGAAAAAAACCTCTTGAACGATAGCCTTTGAATTTGTTGGCAATTTTCTGTAACCGTTTAAGATCTTTTCAGCGACTGCTGGCATTTGGCTTCCCTTTTCAAATCTTTGCCCATGCTGTTTCGCCATGGCCCGCCCAGTGTTCAATTTCTAGCCTCACAACTATGAGATGTCTAAGCATCATCTAAAATATTGCACATTAAACCAATATTTTAAATGTACCTTTTTATATATCAGATTATTACAGTCACTTCAGGCTGGTAATGTGATGTGGTCATGTGACGTGGTCATGCGCAGCCTGAGCCAGCTGGTATCCATGCTACGCTCATCAAGACACTTGAGGTGTTTTGGCCTCCGAGTGGCGCAGTGGTAAAGCGCTCGCCCTATCATCCGGAGATCGCTGGTTCGAACCCCGGGTGATGCTGTTACCTCTCACAGCCGGAGGCCTAGAGAGAGCTGATTGGCCGAGCTCTCTCAGAGGGGAGGGATGAGAGGTACTTAGTGCTCCCACATTAATGACGGCTCTACAAGCCAATCAGGGGCGTCTGTGAGCTCGCGCAGGCAGAGGGAGCGTGCAGTTCGAAAAAGATGGTCGGTGACGTCATATGCGTATGCGGCCCTCCCGACTGAGTGGCAGTAGAAGTTTAATGTGATGATGTAATCAATATAGAAATTAACGCGTGACAGCATGTAGCATCATTTAGTGATTTTTCCAGCAGGTTCTAGCTACTTTCGATTACAAATAGTTGGCAATGCAAACCTTCCAAATGAAAGCATGTTGCCATAAAAGAAAAAGAGGACAAAGCAGTTGAAGGATATGCGAACAGAACGTTTTGTGAGATGAGGCAGTTTGGAGAGGACGTTGTTTTAAGAGGCAGCCTACAGTATGTACTGATAAGAACGTATTAATGACACAAAAACCTGCCAACTTGGCTGGTAAGTCAAAAAGTTCATCTTGGACCCTGGTCTAAATGACTGTTCACCGCCTTTAAACTGTGTTTAACAAGAGATACAGCTTGACCGATCATGTCCATTCAAAATACAAGTCTATAGATGGATGTCAACTCTACTTATCTTCTTCTAACATGTATACACAATGTGACTTACAAGTCCAATCCAAGTGTCCTGCTAAGGGGGTTGAAATTTAAGAGCTTTGCATAAGTATCCAATAGTGGTTTTCTGGCCGTGCTGAGATTTGAACTCACATTCATCCTGTCACTTGCACTAAATTTTGTTCTTGGCACTTGGCAATCTGACCAAAGCTTGATATTAAACTCAGCACTTTCTACATGATGCTCCAGTACCATTTAGCCTTCCTCGAAATGATTTGAAATGAAAATAAATGCGAAAGCAGGGAGAAATAACATTCTGCCTAGATTTTAGCTTTAGATATACAGCAAAGAGACCAGTGGATAGTAAAAGAACGCACATAAAAACTTGTGGGAAAAGAGAGCAAGCAATACAGAAAAGAATTTACTTTGAATATCATCATTTCCAGAAAGCGAGAAAATGTGGCCTCTTATGCCCTATTGTTTTTGTATTATTTCATTTAGAAGCAATTCTTTTAAAAAAAAAAAAAAAAAAAAAAAAAATGCACATCATCTAAAGGTTTTAAAGTCTACATTGTGTTCTACCTACACATATTCTCTGTTGAGATAACTGTTGCAGCACATCTAATAAAATTAATGTCATGTTTAAAAATGTACAGCTTTTTTTTTTTTTTTTTTGCTGCACATGGACAATATTTTGTGTGCAGACAGATATTCATTTGTTAACCTTTGCAGTAAAACTTTTTTTTTTAATTGCTTCTTCAGTAACTTCATTTCAGTTAATGAAATTAATAGGAAATGTGTTCAATTACATGAGTCATGAATATTATGTCTAGACTCAGTCAGTGACATGGCCTGGGAGCACAAGGGATTAATCCTAGTTATTTTAGATTATGAGGAGGGAGTGTATCCTCTTATGAGGTCACTCACTCTCAGTCATCCTCTATTCCGCTTATCCTCGCAGGGTTGCGGGACGTTTGGAGTCTACCCCAGGGCACTAAGCAGGGTATACCCTGGATGGGGTGCCAATCCATTGCAAGGCACAAGTACACACACTTACACACTATGAAATTATCTTTTTCATATCTTATCTCATTATCTTAGTCATACTGCATTAGGGGGAATATCTACAGTAACAGATATCAAAGCAACAAAGCATTTTGCTAAACCCCCAACAATAGCCTAATGTTTGTGGTCAGGTTTAACGGATGCACATGTTCTTGTACTGGAGTTCTGTGTTGCCATGCCAACTCTGACACAGATATTATCAATCAAATATTAAGACCTTCACCAGCACATTCTATTCACACCACAAAAATTTGATTCATTATTTTTTTTTTTTTAAACTCCCTCCTAGGAGTTTCTCTAATATTGGATTTACAGTACAGACCTTCTGAGATTAAAATCTATCCTCAGATTCACAATATTAGAAAAAGATGCTGCCTCAAGCTTTTCAAAGTGGGGGGTTTACATGAGCCGTCAACATGCGCCGGCCTTTGCCCCAAAGGCTCACGCCCAGACTTCTCATCCGTTATAAACACACACACACACACACACACACACACACACACACACACACACACACACATGTGCGCGCACACATATATGATTCTCTTCAATTGCTTGCAGATGTGTGCAACATTAAATAGCTTCCTGTGTTGTCCTCCAGGCTGTAAAGTTAGCATGTGTAGCCTTGCTTTTCAAGTCTGTACAGAATGGAGAAGTAGCAGTTTAAAAAGGTAGAAGAAAAGTAAATGCTGTTTGTCCCAGATAAAAAAAAATTAAATCACGTTGAGTTCAGCATCCTGATAGACAATTTACCTTCTCCAGACCCAGAGTCATGGCCAACACACACAAAAAAAGAAGAATTATAGCCTCAATTTGATTCCAGCCCTGGCTCTGCTTTCCTTGATCAACCTGCTTGTGCTTCTCAAGGAGAAGACGGTGCAAGTCTGACTTCTCTCCCTAAATCAAAAAGCCTACAAATCGCGCTCAATCCTGCTGAACCTGGTTAGAGTGCAACAACAACAAAAAAATGAGCCATTTTCCATCTGGAAAGCCACAATTTGACATTTTCATTTTCACTGTCGGACTGAGCTCTAATTAAGCCGGTAATATCCGCAGCAGTTTGTCATCATACTAACCCATGAGACTTTTCCTAATAAAAATTACAAGCATCAAAGGGACAATTATTTCTGCCTTATAATTTGGATATTTACACACATTTTAAAATTAGAAATCCAGGTCAAAGATTTCAGAAGAATTCATAGAGGCAGATGCATTTAGTACCGTCTCAGCACTCCAGTCCAAACTCATGGACACAACGAGCAAGCAAACACGCAACTCTTTAAGAGCATGCAACTTTCTGAACTTCACACTTTGACTTACAAATTAGCCAAATCACTGGAGTGTGAAACGACACAAAAGAGGAATTTGCTTCCAGTCGCACTCGTTCATCTACTGTATGTGAGCTTTAACCTGCATTTATGGAATACGCGGAATTATGATTTAATATGAAGCTAAATGGCTGACGTTGGCCTTTTGCCCGAGGTTTTTTTTCCTAATGGACATTACTTGCCTTGCATCTGAAATGAAAAGCAAACAAACAAACAAAAACCCTAGTAATTTCTTTACCATGGGTCACAGTAGATTTGTGGTGAGTCCTACAGTAGGAACAGATTATATGACCCACTGATTCACCCTGGCCTTAACACCAGCCCATTGCAGGATGCCACAAACCCACTTATTCATACAGTCCTTCCCAGCAAGGGCACTTTAATGTAGCCTACTGTTTATGCTTAAAGATTGGTGGAAACCAGAGAACAAGAGCCATGCTTCCCTGATTTAATGATATTCGTTCCCATAAATAAATGAAAAAAGGTCCTAAGAATGAAACTTTAATGAAATCTTTATTTATAGATTACGCCCGGGTACAGTTTAGTCTCTGATCTTTCCTCAGATTTAACAATCCAAGATGCCTTATCAAATCCACCGTGAATAGCAGCATAATCAATCATCTGAAAAAATCTGATTATGAAATTACAATGCAACGAAGACGATCACAATGGCAGTGTTTACTCATCTTCAGTTCAGCATGGTCAGGGTGGTGGATCGTAGCCTACCATGTAAACACTGGAATTAAAAAGGAGAAAACTTGGACGGCATGGCAGTCCACTGCAGGACACCAAGCACGTTTCCAATATCTACACACTCAATGATATCTAGGGGTCATTTAGAGAAGCCAATACACCTTCCCTGAGGAAAAACACATGGACATGGGGAGCAGAAATGTGAAAGCCTGATAAATCTGCGGGAATCTGGGGGGAACGATTACTTCTAAGAAATGCTCTAAAAAATAATGTTTAGATTAAAATTTGTATTTATAATAATAAAAATAAACTACTACGACGACGACGACTACTACTACTACTAATAAACTCAAGGTCAAACTCAAGGTCACTAAACAGAGCACTCCAGCAAATCAATAATTTCTAAACATTTAGGTTAAAGACAAGTTAATGCATTTAGGCAACAAAAGTGAGACTATAAAGCATAAAGTCCTTAGGCAAAAGGAGCAGACACAAACAGACAGGTGAATCAATCAATGAAAGCAAATATCTTTCACAGATGTTTAGACTGTAGTGAAAAGCGGTTTGTAGAAGAAGGATGAGCTTGACAAGCGTTATGCCTTCACCAGCCAAGTATGTAATATATACTGAGTATAATGACGTCTCAGGACACACACAGTCTTAAAGCAGATCTTATGTGGAAAACCTAATTAGGCTTAGCCTGATTACTGCTTATCTCTCCACTGAAGGACATGTGTTCTTCAGTCAGAAGCTCATTTTTTTTTTGGAGTACTAATTTATATCCATGTTGCCTCTGGAGGAGCCTATTGTCCAGACACGCATAGCATTTCTTTGTTTATACAGTAATTGTGTGGATAAATCTGTCTGGCATGACTGTTGATGACTTATTATTGAAGCATCACCAGAACAGACCATAAGATATTAACCCAAATGATGCACAAACGTAGAGGAAGTGTCACTCTTTATAATTATAATCATAATCATAATTACAACAACACAATTGTCATTGAACCTACAATGTTACACCTACAGCGTCTCCCATATCATTGGTTATTTTTTTTCATATAACCCTTGGTGCTTTGGAAACATTTAATAACCGAAATAAAACAAAATAAACCTAAACCGTTATAAACTAAATGAAACAAAAACCCCCCCGAAATAAACCATTTTATTCCTGCAAGCCCTCAGTTACTACCTGATCCTGGTGGAACGTATTGATAATTATTGCTTACCCTACAATTTGTGTAGGTAATTTAAAAAAAGTAATAAAACCAATAGGAGACATGTATGACCCAAGTTTATATATCATATTAAGATATTTAATTAATATGTGACCTTCTTTAACTTTTAAAAATGTCTGACCGTGCCAGTCTTCTCCAGATGCCAATTATTCCATATGATTATACTTATATTTCATGCAAGCAAATGAGAAAGATTATTTATTTGAAGTCAGACTTACACACACACACACACACACACACTATACTTGGGCTAAATAGTACAAAACAGTCAGTGCACCTAGAGATCAGTTTCAGTGATGCCAGTGTACTTACATATATAATAATACTCCCGGCCTGGTCGGAACTCGAACCCCAGGGAGAAGGGTGTGAAGAGCTGGAACTTCTCAGAGAACTTGAGCGGCCCGTTGGGCGAGTGTGGCCTATTGCACTCCCAACGCTTGAAGCCCTTGGCTGTGTCATCACAGGTGCTGTAGCCATCGTAGTTTACCATGTAGAGCACATAGCGCTCTGTCCTCTCTTCAGGCACTGAGTCCTCGTAGTGTGGGCAGTAGACGTCCAGGTAGTCGTTTATGCAGACATCAATGTGGTAGTCTCCACGGTGGAACCTGCATGATAGAGAAAAATGAAAACAAGCTGTAAAAAAAATGTGCTACAGTACAGTATGTGACTGTCTGGAGTATCTTGGCATTCACTTCCTGAACGGCAATCAATCGGTTTTGCACTGAAGTGCTTTTCGTTATCTCTTCGAGAGAGGGTGTGAGGAACCTGAGAGATATAAATGCTCCATATTCTAAGGCTTTGAAATATACAGTAGTCACTAACACTATTGATGATCTCCGAAGTGAGACTAAAGTTATAGTAATCAGGATGTTGGATCTATAAAGCTCTTCATGGAAACGATGCAAAAGAGTTTCAAATGTTGAGTGCAGAAAGCTTTTAGAGAGCAACATGAATCTAAGATGATGTGTTACAGCACGGATGTCATTTTATCTGGCTTTTTAAATCAAATTAAAAGCATTAATACTACACTTCAACTCATTAACATTATCAGAGCTACAGTACAAGAGGATTATATAAAGTGATCATTCCACTGGTTTGACTCTTAAATCATTCTGCTGGATAAACACAGTTCATTCGAGGTTTTCTGCTCTTTTCTCCACATGATCTCTTTTTAATAACCTTGACCTCAAAACATCTGCCACAAGCAGGACCTTTTTTTTTTTTTAAAGCAAGGAACAGCAGGTCAAAGCATTAACCGAGGATCAGCTTTGTCTAGTTAAATTGATCGCCTGACAGGAGCTTGCAGGAACGTTTAATTGAGGCCTTCCACCTTAGCATATGACCCAGTGGTGCAAGTAAGTTCTACAGTCTGTTTGGCCTCACATCAAACACCAGAAAGATGAAAAGAATGTCTTTGTAGAAAAGAAAACGAACGTGGTCACAATATGGAACATATACTGAAATGGGCAAAAAATCAATAAGCCTAAATATTTTGTAATAATAATAATAAGAATAATAACACAGTAAGAAAGGATTGATTTAAAACCAGAGGAAAAGGACAGGATACACAGCTATGTCCGTGGAAAAGAGACAGATCAGTTTGTGTGTCCAATGGTGCACACTATACATAATTGCCATTTGAAGTATATAAATGCGAGCTTATAGTTAATGTTTAAACTTGCTCTGCTGATAATGCTCGAGTTAAAGCAGCTTCCTCTCACTACAGTAACTGAGATGATTACACTGGATGGAGAATGGCTGCAGTAAACCTGGTGAGTTCAGTACATGATTTGATGCGAGCGCTACAGTATGAATGACATGAATTGTTTCTCCTCCAGTCACTTTGGGACGAGGAGTTGAGGATGTTTTGTACAATGTGAGCACATTTTACATAATAAACAGCGACAAACTTCAGCAGTCCGTCCTCGGTGCATTTCTAATAACCAGTAAGAGGAGTCACAGCATGTTGCTAAGATACAGCACTCTCCATGTGACAATGGACTTAATGTCATTTCCAATCAAACACAGGAAATGGGTCTACAGTTTAAGTTATTACTATTTTAACCTGTTTGTTCTGAAAAAGACACCAGCATGAATGAATTAGAATAGAAATCTCTATGCTCCACCTCTACAGTATAGCACAATGACAAGGTTTATGTTTTTAGGGCGTTTCAGCAAGTAAATAAAAGTCAGTATTTAGACATGCACTGTACATTTTTGATGGTGATTTATGAATTGATTTTGATATTACCTTTGTCATTTTGCTTCTCATTTGGGTTGAATTTCATGAGAATGACTATATATCTAATTACAAAACATCTAGACATTTTCTCCTGTCTGAGAACGTGCACAGAGAGCAGGATTTAACCACCACATCAGCAACACATGACTAACATGTGTTCTAATTTTTTTACTTTCTATGAAAATCTAGTAAGCTAATGAAGAATTTGCACAAAGAGACACAAAGTTTGCAGAGGTCAAGGCTGCCTGTAACATTCACTGAATGCTGATAGCAGTCTGGCTTTTTGCAAGAAATATAATACGGTACTGTATGCCTTTCCATGATTATCCTTTAACAAATGTCTATACGGTATTCTGAAATAAACTGCACAGGCAAAAAAAAAAAAAAAAAAAAAAGTAACCACCTGGATTTAACTATCCAAAAATTAGCTTTCCACTAGATAATTACTGCAGTGATTAATACATTTCAGCTGGCAACAAGTGTCTGATGCAGTGAGGAGCTTTTCATTTCATAAACAACCATGTCAGAAGACACATCCTGTGGTCAGAGCAGAGATTTTTCAGAAGGGTCAAATTACTGCATTAACTAGGGCTGGGCGATATGGCTGAAAACTGTATCACGATATCAGTGTTTCATATCGGTCGATATCGATAATTATTG
>JAQQZT010000040.1:17104507-17119768 GCA_030068275.1 Clarias platycephalus
ACACACACACACACACACACACACACACACACACACACACACACACACACACACACACACACACACACACAGATGTCCAAGTAAACCTTGTTAGAGCGCTGGCAGTTTAGATGCCTGCACTATTAATGTCACACGGTCACTAAAATAAGAGGCAGTCACCCGAAGTCGTTCAGCCTGGCCCTAACACATTTCACGTTTTGATCTACATTGAGATTAAGAAGGTGGCTATTTGGAAAACATCTAGCACTTAATGCACTCAGAAGCTCAGAAGATGAATCACAGGAGAGGACCCCAGAGCCCGCTCTGCAACTCTCTCTCTCGAAATAAAAAATGTGCTATCGGGCTGAAGTTATCATCATGATCTGGTCATCTGTTAAACTAGAGGGCAGCGCTTTGAGTGACCCTGGAAAATGGATATTCTTGCTATTTTCTTGAAAATGTATCTACCAGACCCTTACATTTTGATCAGTAAAAAGAGACTGTCCAAGACCTCGAGCTGAGCAGAAAGCCACCCAGCCACAGTTCAGGTGGAGAGCAAGAAGATCTGCGCGTGTTTGTCCAGCCATTGTTCGAGAACTGCGCATTCCTTAATGCATGCTAGCTCTCATCAATCCACACCCGCCATATTAAGGCTCCGCCACTTGAAAAACTTTGAAAGTCGTTAGAAGGGCCTTTTACTAGTTCTGTTAGCACAAGGAATGTGTCAGGTGACGGTAATGGACCACCCACTGTCTAAGAGGGGAGGAGGTGAAGGAGGAGATTGACGTTTGTGCTGCCAGTGCCCTGCTGTCTTGTCATCCAACTTGACGAAAGTGGCGGAATGCAAGATGGCAAGATCCGGGGTCTTATCTCTGATTATCTCCCCCGAGGGCTCTGTGATCAGCTGAGCTAGAAGGTCAGCGTATGATCACTTGGTGGCCCCTGCTAAGTATGTGATAAGCATACAGTCTGCAGGGAGGAATGCTGATCAGCGAGCATCCTACTGCACCGCACACAGGCAGCCAAAATACTTCTCTTATATAACTGATAATGTATGTCAATAAAATAAGAGACGGAATATGTTTTGTGTGTTCAGAGCTGGCGCCGTCTCCTACATCTGGGTGGATCTTTTTCAGCTTTCCTGCCAGGCTTGTAGTAATCACGTTCATACTGGAAGGGAAATAACAGTCTGACTTTGTGCTGAAAGGCCATAGTAAGACACATTTTAGTGTCTACAAATGTATGGATTTCCTTGGAGAGAGGGTGTGTTTCATCAGCTTTGTAAACCATCATCAAATCAACAGTATACATAGATAACCAAAAAAAAGTCTGATATCAAGACGAGGCATTTGAGACGTACAGAGTCCATCATTCCCCGTCCAGGGCTTTGTCTCTGCCTCGCTGTTTCTGCTTAGAGAAGAGGGGACAGCGAGATGTGTCAGGACTGCTAATGGAATTGGGGACGGGGCTCCACCTGGCCATTTACCGAGCTACCCCTTGTTTCGCCTGATGGCACACCAACACTAAACGTGAGCTGCATGAAACTGGAGACTATAGATATATGAATACTAGAGCATGCACACACTGGAACTCAGAGAGAAAATGCAGAGAAAAATACACAAGACTTGGAATCGATTGGAATAGATCGGTGCTGCAGCTGAGGCCCTTAATAGATACGTATTTTCCCAACATGCAACATGCTGCACTGTCCATGAAGTCAATGATTTGGATTAATCCATGTAAAAGAGACTCGAGTGGTGCACCTTGTGGGTTCTAAATGCAGCAATTATGTGCAGTTCATTAAAAAAAGAAGAAAGAAAAAAAAAAAAGAAAAGTTTTTTTTCCTCACTGAGAAGGACGAAGACGGAGGTCCGCATTCCCAGGTCGCTAAGTGATGTACCAACCAATCAGGCATCTAGTCATGTGGCAGAGTTGAGTGCCTAACGCTTCCCTGTGAGTGTATTGAAACCCGAAAGTGCTGTAGGGCATACGCACGCGCGCACGCGCACGCACACACTCTGCAGTTCTTTATCCTATTTACAGAATGCACAAAAGCACTTGTGACAACCCAGAGCCCTTCTTATACAAGAATTCATTTGTTCTTTCAACTAATTTGAAGCCTGAACGCAAATCCCACAGGTTAACCAACTTGCCAATTAAAATGGAAAGAATCCTCGCTTGCATTACAAAAGCGGTGCCATTCAGTTTGGTGGACCTTTGCAAGAAGAATGTTTTAGAGGCAAAAACGTTGAGTGGAGGAGACTAATTTGGGAAATGTACACTGAATGCAGGCTGAAGATGCTTGAAGATTTGGCTTCTTTCCTTAATGGCACCAAACTTCATAAAATTAAAGGTTCGCTATGCCAAGGGAGCCATTAATATTTATAATGCCAGGCACACAGAAAAGAAAATAACTAAATCTAAACACCAGTAAAAGGGCAAAGTCACAAGGAAAGAGGTGGGGGAGGTGGAGGAGAGGGGGGGGGGGGGGTGCCAGGGAAAGGGGAAAAAATGATCATAAAGAAAATTGCCTGGGTCCTAATTTGTTCATTGCTCCTAATAACTGGGAGACGCTTGTGTGCACTTCTATTACACTGCCTTCCGCTATTCTCCTGAGAGCCAATTACCACAGAGAGTGAGAGTAGCATTACACAGACTGAATCTTTCTCACCCATCAGCCTCAACAGGGTTTGATTCACCATAAACATTTAACAGCCTATAAACACCTTCGGTTGATCTCCGACCTCGGCGCTAGACAAAGCTCTATGTTCTATCTCATGGCATTTATTTGGTTTGGGGGTTTTTCTGTGTGTGTGTGTGTGTGTGTGTGTGTGTGTGTGTGTGTGTGTGTGTGTGTGTGTATTAGGACGAGGTATGAGAAAAGCATCGAGCCAATATGTACTGTATAACAGGGAGGTAGGATGCCGTCAGTAAGCTTTTGTCTGTCTCCTGTAGAGTCCGCTCAGGTTTTTGTCGCTCTTTGTTGCACAGATCGGCAGGAGGAGGTTGCACACTGTATGCTCCATTCTGCTCCTCGTGACTCTCAGGAGGCAAACCTGGTGGAATGTAGCTGGTGCTGAGACCAACATACAGTACACAACTATATGAGCACACGCGTTTCTAGTAAAAGCCCAGGGTCTGTTTCCCCAGGGCACCAAGCACGCCCAACACATGTGCCAGACCAACTAAGCCTGCGAGATGTGGAAAAACAAATAGTCAGTGGACCACCATTGTGTTTAAAAGGTCTACTTGTTTCTGTTTAGCTTCGTCACTTCTTTCAGCTGCTGTTCAGGCGATGTCATTTATTCAATCTGACTTTAAAAAAAAAATGATTTAATATATACATAGCCGATGAAGTCAAAGTTCTAATAGCACCGAGACATTTTAGCATGCAGGCTCTCTAATAATTTAGCACAGGCATGCAGAGTTGTCACCTGAACACAGACCTGAGAGGTGCAGTAATTGCCTGTGAACTTCTATTATTAACGTAAATGAAAAGGGCAAATTATACCGGCAGGAGAGCAAGTTATTTGAAGTTGCCACGCATGTGTGAAAGAGCTTCCAAAAAGTGAACTTTAACTAGCATTAATTAATTTATTCGTATATTTCACTTCATGCGCTGAAAAGGTTAGGCTAAAGAAAGTGCAAAACGTCACTTTGCTACATCGATGCTCGAAATGATGCATTTCCAAACCCACAGGATGAGATTTTCCACGTTCTTGTCTTTAAAAAAAGTATATTCTGTCTTTCTTCAATTTTCTCCAGCACTTTACACTTAGATTAGCGAGTGCTTCTGCTTTGGGAGTGCATATGGCGCAGTGTGCTAGCACTAGCGAGAACAGCTTGGCCTGCGCCTCCGGGCTTCTGAAAAACGCTTCAGCAAGGCGGTTAAATCGTAATTAGCGGTGGCCCTTTCTCACACTGGGAGCCGGTGAGAAAGCATATGAACTGTAATGGGCTACAATAAGCGGCCCCCTTCGTCCGATCCAGCCCGCTGAATGACGGGGCCACTAATTGGACTCTGATTTGCCCATTTAATGAGAGGGGAAATGGAGGGGCAGAAAATAGATAGTGGCCAAGCAACATTCCCTTCCAGCCTGGTTTTAATTATATTTACCTATAATGTGTCTGACCTAAGGACAGTGTGGGGAAATTGAATGCCCAGTCGCGCCTTTTTCTCCTCACCAGGTCCAAATGTAATTAGTGTTCATTAGTGAGACACACATCTGGCTCTGCTTAAAGACACACATACATTACCTCACATGAGGTGCAGTTAAAGTTTGTGTGTGAGCATTTATACACCTTAGTCTGTATAACAGAACAAGTCCAAATATGGTACGCGGTATGCACAGCAGCAAGCCCGTGACTCCTTTAAAACGCATCTGTCCATCAAAGGTATGAACTTTCTGTAGGAACGACTATTCCACATGTTTCTGGACTTAGACATTTAGCTACTATATGTACAGTTATTATAAATAAAAAAAAATTGAACTAAAACAACTTTAAAACATTAGACTTTTTTATTTCTTACAGTATGTATGTTATAAGAGAGGCTTTCAATTCAAACCAGGATTGATTTGATTGTGCAGAGTAACAGAACACAGTTATGAGAGTAAGAACTACTTTTATTTCTCTATATAATGCACTGTTACACTAATGCACTTATTCCAGTGTTTCACTAGTGCAAGGTACAAAATTTTATCCGTACGCCGGAGCAATATTAGACTGTCTACTTCGCCTCTCAAACACTGGCCTCCCAGGAACTCCTTCACCAGCCTAAATATGTCATGACCAACATCTTGAAGGTCATGACTGTATGAGGAAATGGCAATAATTCTCTGATGAGTTCCTGTAATGTGCAAGTGGTGTTCATGACATCTCTCATTCCGCAAGTTTCCAAGAATTTATTTCTTGATTTTTAAAAATCAGGCTCTTCCTCTCACTAAATGTTCACAGGACTGAACTCGCAGGCTCCAAGACATCTTGGCCTGGGCTTATTTTAGAATATTTTTATTAAAGCCACACAGTGACTAATTAATAAATCAAGCATTAAAAAACAATTAACATAAGGAATAACCCAGTGAGAAGCGTGTGTAGGTGATGACAGAAGATCAGGCCGGTGATTAGTGTACTGGTGATGCTGAATGCTGAGTGGTTGGAACAGACGAGAGGGGAAATGAGGTTGCTGCAGAGGTTGTTATATGAACAGAAAACATTTGACCTACATCATTTAATTAAATGTTATTTCATTTGAATAAATGAGGAGTAGCTCATGACTTTGTGATACTGATAAAGAGCCATGAGGTGCACACGCTGTGTTGTGGAGCTGAAGGTTAAATAGTGTTTACCTGTACTCTGATAAGGAGCTGCAGTTAAGTACTGAGGGGAAGTTTCTGTATCGCTCATGTTTCTCAATATTTCTCAATATAACAACAACACTTTTTTTTTTTTTTTCCATTTTCCTGGCACTACTTCTTGTCTGAATTAACTACACAATCACCATCAAAGCATAAGAATTTGCTATATCTTTGATTAAAATTCAACCCACGTATTATTGATACTACACTGCATACTTAAACAATCAACACACTGCAGACTGATTTAACCATTTTGACAAAACGGTTACAGCGTTTTGAAGAATCACACAAAATTCACACTCATTTAACGAAAACAAATTTGAACAAAAAACATTTCTTTGCGCTTTTTAATAGCTTTATGTCTCAAACAAAACATGCACAAAATAATTACTCGGTTTGCAATCCTAAAAAAACAAAAACAAAACATTTCTGTCTCAAAAACTGCAAACATGGAGTTATCTGATTTTGCTATCAAACTATTTGTATATCAATACACTACTCCTGCTGCTAATTAGTCATCTCATTGTCCTAATTCATTTCGAAAACAAACAAATGAAAAAATTAACAAGTGTCATTAATTGGGTGTCAACAAATGATCAAAGGAAATTTGAAATGCCTGGCTAATTATGTTTATAGTGCTTAATGAGGTTGATGTGTTTCTTTAATTGATACTTGGCTAATACACTGTGCACTTTTACTTTTATGTAAAGCACCTCCCTTCAGACTGACACTCCTTCCATTAGTGGAATTTATACAGCAGCGGCACTGAGAAAAGCGTGAAAGGTAAAAACCTCTTCATTCCTTAGGCCGGCCTGGGTATCTGGGATCAGGTTTAAGCAGGACATTGGCAGCAGCATTCATTCGTTCGTTCATTTACAACTTCTGAAAACATTATTCTGGTCAGGGTCGAGAAACTCTACAGCTTACCCTGGGACGACTGGGTGCGAGGAAGTAATACGGCATGGATGGGACGCCAGTCCATCATTTACACATTTATTCAAATTTTAGGGCAATTTAGAATAGCCGGACCACCTACTGTACCTGGCGTCAACAGGCAGGAACCAGAGCTCAGGACTGAGGCCAGACCCGCACGACCTGCTGTGTCACATTATTATCAGAAGCAGATTCATCATTATCTGTCTGCTTCCGTCCCGTATTCCAATTTATCTTCCTATACTGCAGCTATACTCTTTACATGCATTACATAAAAGGTAGCATCACCTCAGTTATAATTCCAGATCTGCTGCCTCTCGGTCAGGCATTAAATGTATTACTGTTAGCTTTGTAGTGCCGTGGAGTCTCCCGCGGCTTGCAGCTACAAGTCGTCTTACATGGAGCCGTAAGCTGACTTTTGATCGGGGATTTTCGCTGCTGTTTGACAATGCAGATATCCTGTTATTACTGCATTCACAAAGACTCTCTGTCAATGTCCCACCCTCTCAATTAGTCTCTCCTGTTGTGTCTTATACAGAACACTTCTACACAACCAATTAAACAACCATCTGTCTGATACATCCTACAATCAGAGCTAAACTGCATAAAATATGTCAGCTTCTAAGGCTCTCTCTCTCACACACACACACAGTCTTAAAAACTCCCAATTTTTAGAGATATTTAAATATTTACGATGTTGCAGAAGAACATGCAGCTCAGCTCCTCAGCGATGACCTTGCCGATGTCCGAGGCAGCGTGAGAACACCTGAACCAGACATCAGAGCAGATGCACAGACACTGGGAACCACATCTGGAAGCAGCGCTCACAATGATACATCTATCACACATGCGCACGCACACACACACACACACACACACACATGCACGCTGCTTTCTTCCTGTATTAATTACAGTAATCACAATGATACATCTATCCATGTTTTAACTGCCCAGTGCGTGCACACATGCATACTGTTTTTTTTTTATTCTAGTGTGCATATACAGTACGTGCAGACAATATTTATATTCAAACCTACTGTAACTTTCCCAAAAAAGCATGTTCTCTAACAAAAAAACAAAAAAATATATATATCTATATATTAGATATATAACTAATATAAGTTTTTTTATTAATGGTGAAGCAGCACAGTGATGGTCTAGGGTTTGTGTTCTACATGGAATCCCTAATCAGAGCCTGAGGCTGAGCCGGACGTTACCCCCATCCCATGCCTCTTGTCTTTGGCTGATCACAAATGTCACGGATAAGTTGTGAACAGAAACAGTCTGGAGCATGTTTTTTTTTTTTGTTGTTTACCACAAACAGCTCCATACTGGTCCTCCCACTTTGTAATTTCATCTCGTCGCTGCAGGACATTCGCGGCAAACCTGCGGTTAGAGCATCACAGACGGGCGACGCTCGTTAAGAAAACCTGACGGTGTTGTTGCTCTTTGCCCAAGTGGAATGACAGGTGAGTCACCTGTTTGCCGCAGGCTGAGCCACCTAGCCTTGTGCTGAAATCAGATTTAAGGGACCAGGTGCTTCATAGCCATCAAAAGACTCTTACAAGACGCAAAGTGGCAGCTTCGGGACCGGGTGCGAAAGGGCGAAATGTGTTGAGGGACACCTGGGGACATGAAGGGCACTTCAGGGAAGCTAGCTGTGTTTTTCGCAGCTTGAACTGGTGCCAGTACAAGGCCTCTGGCTATTGGAAGAAAGTTCACATACTGTAAGTGCTATGACAACCAGTTCTTCAGCTAGGGAAGGCGCAGCCTCTTTGTTTGGTTTCTTTTTTCCTGTTGCATGGCAGAAAGTGATCAAATATCGGTAGGCCGTCAGTAAATATTTTATTAAGGCAGCACACAGGATGCACTGGTACTTCTGTCCATAACGGCCTGTAAGGGGAGTCTGGCACATACAGTAGATGAGAACGGACTGGCAGGACGAGGCGTCTGTAGTTATCCCTCCATGCTAGAGCTCTGTTGCTTCGCTTTGTTTTTGTAAGCATATCTTCTATTTATTTACACATCTACAGGTTGTTAATCCTAGCACCATCTCTCTGGCTTGTGTTGAAATGCTTCGCCTGCAACGTGCTCATGCGTGTGCAATTATTCCGAGTAAACAATTCGAACACGAGACCATTGGTGTAATGGCTTTGCTGCTGTTTTGAGAGAAAAGCTATCTACATGTGCAATCACAGAATGGGACGGTGATAAGAAACAGAACAGCTTATATGTGAAGCGGAACGGCTGAAAAAGCTCTCTATGGCCTCATCACTACTGCGGAAACATAATCAGCCCATGCGAAGGCACTGAGAGAGTACCGATGAAGTAACGCGTAGATGAAATTAGCCATCTCACTCTTTTCACTGACCTTGAATAAAAGGTGAACTGTAGCAAGAGGTCAAGATCTCGAATTCAAGGCTGTGGCATCTAAGGGCATTTCTCGACTGAACATTCTTTCTATGCATTCTTAACCGCATGACAGATCTCCATGAGTTAGGCAGTCACGCTTGCATTGAATCCCAACCTCAATCGAACCAGCTCACCCTCATCCCGGTTACCTCGTACTGTACAAAAACACGGTTTTGTAGGAAAACAACATCCTGAAAGAGAAAGGAGTGCTGTCACAAGCACTGTGTCAAACCGTCAGCCCCTGGCTAATGTTTGTTGAATAAAAATGATGAGCAGTGTCCTAGTTCTTAATTAATTTTTGCACCAGGTTCCTCTGGAACAGGTCGCCTCAGAGGGATGATGTAAAAAGCCGAAGGACTGTAATAACTCACCCCGACACAGCACCACACACATCTCCATCTACACTCGCAAAGGCACTCTTTGACATTTGGCCAACGCGTGTGAGGTAAATTCACGGTGGTGAACAGAGGCACTTGTGCAACCGTGTTACATGTGGCGGCTGAAGCTTTTCCATTACTGAGGCATGATGATTATCCTCTTAGTACCATGACCTGTAGAGGCAGCTCATTTGTCTCTCTGGAACATCCAAAAAAAAAAAAAAAGTGCTGCTAAATTTACAAGAACGACTGAATTAAACAGATGCAAGATGTTAGACGTTCATTCTTCTTCATCTCCAGTAATCACTTTATCCTGGGAGCATCACATCCAAGACCGGGAGGAGCACGGCACCTGCTTGGAATGCCAGTCGACTGCAGGGCGACATGAACAAACACACTCGCGCATTCATTTACACCTAGAATGTAGTCGACCGGCATACTGGAAGGTGTGAGGAAAAAGAAGATTTCAAAGAAACCCAGGCGAACATGGGGAGAAAACAAGAAACTCCAAGTTCAAACTGCAAACAAAACAAGCAGATGCAAATATTTCATATTAAGTCTTTCATATCTTTTATTGACAGGATGTTAAATTCTAAGAGGTGATGTTACCTTGGTAAACCAGTGGGGAAAAAAACCTTATCTAAAAAGAATAAATTGATCATTAATTCTCATTACTCTGTAATGCTTTTAGGTGGCAAATCCCATCCACATATACACTTTATCTCTGGACAGTAAAAGTAGTCGACTCTGAACTGTTTGACATTAAGCTTATTCAAAGACAAAAACCAAATTCCAAAGATACTGCGTGCTGACAAGTTAATTGAACTGATAATGTATTTCACCCTGACGCGACTGCTCAAAGAGCTCTGTCCTGAGTCTCTTTGACAGATCGGTTTAAATGTTTCATTAGCTGTGAATGGAAACCTTGACAGTCTCCTATCGGGACAGTGTCTGAGCATGCATGTTACTGCGGAGAGACAGGCTACTTAGTAAGCGCGTACGAAAGACAATGCTAGTATGGTTCGAGCATGCAAAGGGATTGCATTCTTTAGCCCTTAGGTTTGCAAACTGAGGAAGGCTTCTGGGGATTTACTTAGTCTTTTACAAGTGGAGAAAGAAGCTTCACTTCCACGATGCATGAATAAATGCCAAAGCCAGAAGTACAGTAGGTGAACCCAAAAAGGCTGCTTAGACAAAAAAAAGCTCCAGTCACCTCATGGATGAGACACAGCGGCCTTGATAGCCAGCCCTAACCCCAGTATAGTATAGTAATCTGACCCATTAATGGTGAAGAAGAAGAAGAACAACAACATCAAGATAAAGAAGAAAAAGAACAAATTTGTTGATCAATTTCATTTCAAGCAAGATTTTTTTTTCCCCCCTGATGTTTTGTCTCGCTCTGAGTGCTGGACCTGGCAGCTTCTCATTAAGTCCATGAAAATGGCAGTTCCATTTAATGCTAACAGGCCAGAGATAAGACACTCCCTCTTGTGCTCTTCAAAGGAAAGCTAGCTTTATTATCAAGCCAAACAAAGAGGCCTGGCTGGAGGAGCAGACGAACGCAGAGCCAGGATACTGGAAAGATTCTGACTGAGGGAAGCGGTGGGGGGAAAAGTTCAGTCTGAGATGCTGATTCTGATCAGAGAGCGGTTTTGCTTTTCATCATTCTGGTGCACGGCAGGATTACAGCGGAGGAAACTGATCTTGCACCAGCCTACCCGGGTGTAACAAAAAAGAAATGGACAGAAAGGACAACAGAAAACTGGGTTATTTCGCTGTTGTTTTTTTTTATTTTTTTTTTTTACATCTGACCACCCATACCTCTCTTCATGTGCATGATCAGAAGTCAGACTTGTTGGTTCAGAGCTTCTCCATTTTGATCTTTCAACACTGGCATAACAGGAAAATGCTGGCAGAGTAGCATCCAACTCTCTTAAAGAATGATGAAAAGAAAATGACATGGATTGTACACTTGTTTGCAGTGATTTTTATTTTTTTTTAATTTCTTCAGAATTGGCAGTTTATTCCTTGACTTCTAATGGCTTCTTAATGACTCGTGACTATAGCTTCCAGGCATGGCAGAGAAGCCAATCTGTAAAGGCCACTCCTGCAGCTTCAGAAACAACAAAGGCCAACTGAACCACCAGTGGGCATCTCTTTACCGTAATTGTATTGCCAACCCAATCCAGCTATCCGTGGCTTCCAGAAAGACATCCATGCACATTGCTAGAGGAGTCTCCAAAAGCTGGTAATAAACCCAGCCAGAGCTAGACCTGAAATATCATTTCCTTGAACTGCCAAATCCACTTACCATTCACCACACACATACACACACACACACACACACTAGAAGGCAAAGGAAGAAAACAATATATCCCTGTGATATACTGCGCTTACTTATCCGATGTGGACAAGCTCACCCTCTGGACCACCATTCATCATCAGTAGACCACAGGTATAAAAATATTTCTCCTGCACCATTTTTTTTGTAGATGCCATTTAGTTGACCAGTTTTACAGGGGATAAAAAATTGTTTTGCTTTGCTTTTTAAACCTGCCTTGCTAAACATCAAAAACCTTGACTCATCAAAATCATGATCTTGAAATATATTACAATTGGACAGGATTCGCAATGTCCATGTTTGCTAAAACCCAATGCCAGAATGTGAGGTGATCTTGAGTATCAGAGTCTGTCGAGAGACATTGATCAACCAGGAGGCAACAGCATCAATCTTTGATCAGTGTCTTGGACCACGAAGGACTGAGGCTTGTCATGGAAAGTGGATAAGAGAGGCATTGGGTTTGAGTTGCACTGTAAGCAGAGAGGGACACGAGGGCCATGCAAGCGTGGTACAAGCACATACAGAACATGGTACAAGCACATACAGAAAAGGACACCTGTTCCTCAAACACAATGCAGCCCTGTGTGGGCCTCCTGACTGCTGGCAGCACAAAAAACGCCTCTGTGACAATCTGCTCTCTGATAAAAGCCAAAGAGAGAAATCATTACATGGAAGCCCATACCTGTTCCGTTAGAGTGCTGCTGTGCATATGCTTCCATCAATCAGCCTTAAAGCCACTGCTGCGCTCCGTCTCCCTCTCGCTCGCTCCCTCCATCCCTCCGTAACCTTTACCTTTATGTGACGCGAGCATACACTCGCGCTAGCTGAGAAAGTGAGAAAATGAAAGGTGCTGCTCGAGCTTTTACACAAATCCGGATACAGATTTACACCCGGCGGGTATCTGCCGCCGCACAGTGTGAACATGCTTCTAGCACTGAGAAAACAATTAATGTGAGCATACGTGACAATTAGCTGATAACACGATCTTGTATCTTTCACACAGATGAGGAGTCCTGGTGTTCATTATAGAGTCTGAACAAAGCATCCACGGAAGCAGAACGTTTGGGACAAAAGCTCTACAAAGAGGTGAAGCACAAGATGTATTCAGCGAGACTCTAAAACTTCCAGAGTGTACAGTAGGCATGTGATACTACAATTCAATAATGTCATGAGATCCATTATTACTGTATATGACCGACATTTCTTCCACATTCCGATGCTCGGTTTGAACTTCAGCAGATCGTCTGAGTTGTGCACCGAGTTGCTGCCATGACGTTGGCTGATTAGATGTTTGACTCTAAAAGATTTAAAATGATCACTAAGGGATTGGGTCTTGAACACTCAAGGAAAGGTGTTAAAACTTGGGGAAAGTACAGTTTAACTGGAAAGCCTATGTACTGTACTACTGTATGCAGTGATGTTTGCTACTGATATAGATTCATTTATATGTACAGTATATGCCAGACGTGAATCCAATGCCGTGTGGCACACACACAGATGTACACACCATTTAAAGAAAGGGAAATAACTGAAATCCTATCCACACTCCACCCAAAGTGACATGAAGTGACGTCCACCCAAACATGTCCACCGCTTACACATTTCCTTGTGTTGATCGAATATGCTTGTGCGGTGGCCAGACAGAGGGAATGCACTTCTCAGGAGATGCTGCTGGTAGACTTAACAGAGAAACAAGGACGAGGATGAGAGAATGGAGACAGGATGGCAGACGGGCCGTATCTTATACGGTTCAGTATAAACTCTTATCATCCACTGTAACGGAGCACAAAAGCGAAACTGACACACTGCCACTTGCCTTTAACTCCTTTGTGCTCCACTTCATTGTGTGCCATTTCAATGATAAAGACAGGCGGAAAAATTCATGTCACCAATCTAGACATCAAGTCGCAGCACAATATACGCTCTCTCTCTCTCTCTCTCTCTCACACACACACATATGCGGTTACACGGAATATTGACTGACAAACACTGCGTCTGCACTTATTATCTCTGGAAATGGCAACACTGGCAACATCTATGCATTCTATTTTAATCTAAAGCCAGCAATATGTCATGTTCCCTTTCGTCAATTGCTACATATGCCAATTATTGTCAGAAATAGAGCAGGAAAGATTTTCACGCAAATCATGAAAATAAATAAATAAATAAATGAATAAATAAATAACCCTGCTAGATCAGAAGCGACTGAAATTTTATCTGACTACTCTATCACACGTCAGCAAATAGAGACAGACGAGGCAGCTCACCTGCCAGGCTATAATGCAAATTTAAAAGCATCAAAATGTGCTTTGTGAAAATGAAAAACATAATTAGAAATGCATTTGGTTATTCTATCTTTGGTATGTAAATATACACAAACATTTTATTATTATTTTTTTGTTTGTCTCATTATTTCATTATCAACTTTCAACATCAACTGAAGGAACAATATGATTCAGAGACACTATTTCCGTGTCTCCGCGATGAGAAGCTCTCGGTGACAGGCACCGTCTTGCACAATAACACAACCCGTGAAATAAAAAATAAATAAAAAACGCAAACTAAACGTCCTTTTCCTCTTTACCAGTACTGTAATTCACTTAACACTGGAATAAAGCCTTGAATGGATTAGATAATGAAGCTGACTTTGACCCCGTCCACTTAGCTCCATAACGGCGGTTATGATTCCAACGGCCATTATCCAAATGGACAGCAAGCACTCGGCCATATTGATCTTCTGCTCGTTTTAGTCGTCTCGTTTTTCATCTTGTTACCCCTTGCCACTCATCCATGTTCACCGCACACGACAGCCCAAGCGACTGGTATCTCTCTATCAATCAGTTCCCCCAGAGGTGGACGCTGCTCTCGGGAGGGAAAGTGAAGACTGGACACTTGTAAGGTGAGTTTAACGAGCCCACGCGCACCCATGGGACATGCTGGTTGTTCCAGCTAAACCGGCTGTCATGTGCAAGTCAGACGACTTGTGCAGTCGTGCGCCTTAAAGCAACACCAGTGCCCGCGAACGTGTGACATTCACAGAGCGAGTGTGGACGTGCTCAGACATGGCGGTCCTGCTTGCACAGTATCGGCGCTTTAGGCGTTTGGGGATTTTATCAAAGAACCGAGCCACACAATGGATAAGAGTATTAAGATGGTTGTATATATTTAAGCGATTAGTCAAGTTGATCTTTCATCTTAACATGAGCTTTGCACTGCTAACACTTCAGCAAATTAAAAGAAATATCAAAGACTCCTAGCCTACATGCTGCTAACACCATATGGCTGCAGTACAGATTTTCTAGTCATTTTACATGACACGAGTGAGCCTTAAAATAAAAAATTTAAATGATAAAAAATGAGCAACATTCCCTTTTTTTCATATCTGCTTAGTTGGAAGCCGACCTTGTGATAAATTATGTCTTGATGTGAAGCTGCAGCACCATTTTTCCTCACATGCACCTCACCTCATTTTAGAAAAGGAAAGAAGGAAAAAAAGGCCATGTCATCTCAGAGCTACTTAAGTCAAAGGCTAATAATGGATGAGCAGGCTGCTCTTTGGCCCTTTTCATCTGATTCTCCTGAAGACTAGCTTTCATTATCTAGAGATCACAGTGACTGTGCATCTGTGCGTGAAGACAGGTGGACAGGTCAAATTTAACCAAATACTAATTAGACTCATGCTGTTTATGGTCAGATTGAGTTCCTCCCAGAGATGGATTGGCTGTGTCAAGGGTGAGTGTTAAACACAAGGAGAGAGCAATATGGCAAAAATATTTCTAACATTCATGTATATATATATATATATATATATATATATATACTCAGCAAAAAAAGAAACGCCCCTTTTTCAGGACTGTGTATT
>JAQQZT010000040.1:17138604-17163885 GCA_030068275.1 Clarias platycephalus
TGGATGGATGGATAGATGGATAGATAGATAGATAGATAGATAGATAGATAGATAGATAGATAGATAGATAGATAGATTCATTTTTAAAAAATTATAAATTAAACATAAAAATGCAAAAATACTTTCTACAAATATCCTTTTTTTTCCTTGAGGTACTGATTCTGGTACTTGCAAGTCATCAAATGTGGTTCTTCACCTGATTAAGGGATGAATCTGAATCTCATTCACGAACATTACTACACTTGTGTACGCTCATTTCTTTTTTTCCCTCTGCTGTGGAGGACCTGTGATTTTCGCCCGTTTTCCCCCTTATTCCATTTCCTCTCTCTGTTAGCCGATTTTGTGACAGAGTGAATGGTTAAACCAATCGCGAAACCCACCGTCCCTGCTATGCCACAAAAAATACTGCACGTTTTCCAAAATGTACACCATATTTTTTTTAATCCATGTACCATGGGAACCAGCAGTGAAGAAGATCTAAGATTGGGGTGACTGTGAGATCAGCCTCCTCTTACAGCATTACTGGCATCGCTGGGTGCAGTTCAAAGAAAAGCTGGAAATCACAAAAGCGCAAAGGTTATCCTGGCCTGCTTCTGCAAAGTCTCTTACTCTTACACGGCCAGCATCAAACAGCATGCGAGAGCCTTTAATTAAACTCGAACAGCGGCATCCGTCTAGCCTAACTGTAAACATATAATGCGTGATTTTGTTTCTTAAACCTTATGCAATGTAGATATAGAAGTGTACTGCAGGAACCACATAGAAAAAGAAAAAAAAACACATTCTATTCACTTTTAGCACATTGTAAAAGCTACATTGATCGGTCATTCAGAGGAGCAGGTAACGGCACAAGAGTATTTAAACAAGGGAGAACAAAGGAAATCAATCTGTCCTTCCTTAATGGTGCACTGCCTTTTTCATGCAAAAGAGCAGAAAGGACTGTGATTCAGTGCATCTGTCAGTACCTGAACCACTGATTTGCCTCTTTTCAAATACAGCCTTGTTTTTTGTTTTTTTTTTATAAAATGGTGTTTCAGCTCAATGATCATTAAAGGTTAAAAAGTTATCGGTAAACATACCACTACAGCTATACAGCTGCTGCAAGCCTCTGCCTGAAGCCACCTAAATCTGAGCACGCCACCAAAAAACAGAGCTAGGTAAAAAAATGTGCACTGTGTTCAAGCCCATGTCCTGAAAACTCAAAACCTGGTATCACCTAGACAAAAGAGGTCTTCCATAACCTGCCATGGCAACACAAAGCGCCAAGCAGCTCGTTGCTCATTGGCTTCTGTATGCTGTCTGGAGGTTAGGCGACTGTTTTAGAAGGCGGCGCTTAGAGGTTGGTGAAAAGCTTTAGCGTTGCGTGCCAAGAGCCATCAGGGGAAAACATGACAGTGAAAACTCAGCACCATGTGATCACGCTAACCCCCTCCTTCCCTGGACGTCGGGCACTTATCAGCAAGCTGTGGCCCTCCACCATCCCCCAAAAGTCAGCGATCATTGTACTGTAAATTCAAGCAAGCGTGAGAGAGGGTCTGGTGATGGCCATGAAATGTGCCGTGAAATTCAGAAAGTGAAAGCCGAAAAAATCCACAGCACCAAAAGTGTTTTTGGTTTACTTTCGATAACAGTCTTGCGAGGCTTCGACAAAAAAAAAAAGTCAACTTAACGTTAAATGGATTAGTAGCAATTAATAGAAATTATATTTCTGTATTTCACATTCCTGTCTAAAAATAAGTAACAACAAATAGGAAAGTGGCATATTTATACAAATAAGTGGTAAATAATTTCCTACGATAATATGTTGACTTTAATAAAAAAAATAGAAATAGAATCAAAAGGTAATAAAAAAACAGAAAAATAAATTATGAAAAAAAAAAAACTACAAATAAAACTTAATCCGACAGTTTCTAAAATATAATGTCATGTTATAATCATCTAATTATGTCAAGCTACAAAAGTAAAAAAAAAAATGCAACCAATTTATTATAAATAAATATTATGATCTGAATATGATGAGGAGTATATAATTCGTTACACTCTGTGTCTGAACATTCTAATAAATAAGCTCGTGGGGAAGCACTGAGAGGAAGATTTCTTCAATTACCATCACAGCAAGAGCAGGAAAAAATAATCCATAACTACTCAAGGCGGTTTAATTTCCAGCACAGCGCACTGGACTGAAGACACGAAACTATACAGACGCTTGAACATGCAGGACCAGGTCTCAGGTTTAACGTCACGTGAATTTAGTTGAGAAGTTAGAAGGGCTAGATTTTATACACTGGCTTGCTAATATGTCCGATCTTCTGCAGGGGTAAAAACTATTTAATACCAATCAAATAAACCCTAAAATTATCATTTACAATATCATATATTTTATCATGTAGAATGACAGCACAGACTTATAAACTCATACAATCAGAATAATATCTGAAATATAAGAACATTATTCATGAAGTACTGCATTAAAAGTATTTCATTATTCATAAAAATCATAACAAATCTACAAAATATAGGACATCAGGAAATCTATTACAATAATTAGTAACGAGTGGTAGCAAATGGTGACAGATTAGTAACAAATCCTGACCACAACAGTGATCGCAGCTAAGCTAGAGTCACTTAAAGCGGTAAAACTAACTGACTCACGAAGGTGCTCGGACTAAGAGTACACTTATAAATCCTTTTTATACATGTCATGGACAGGCAGAGGCTAATGCCTCCATCAAATGGCTTTATGACTATACTGGAGGGATTCAAGATACCATGAAAGCGTCATAATCAGTTTGAGCAAAGTGCTTTTCCTGGACACCTTAATTGTGCAGAATATGTGTACCTCACTCCTCCATAGAAAAAGCCCCTATTTAATTGCCAGCACTTTCAAACTTTGGTAATATAAAATAGTTTTGTCCTGCTGTATTTACGTCATTAATAATGCGAATGTCCATCTAATGTGACTTAAAACATGTGTAAAAGCAAGCACTTATAAATATATTAATTTAATGATTGATGCATATGTGCGAATTTATTTCTAAACAAAAGTGTACACAAAGCCGTGCCCAAAAAAAATACAACTTTTAAAAATGCTTGCAGGACAAATGCTAGGAATGCAGGGTCATCACGGCTATGTCAGCTTTCAATAGCTACAGAATATTATTGAGCTTTTCATCATTTTGATGTTCACTATTATCCTAAGATTAACTGTGTACAACCTTTTGATTATAACGTTTCCTTATTGGCCAGATTTGGAGACAAGGATTAAACAATTAAGGTTTAACAGTGCCTCATATGCACACACACACACGTAACTAAATATTGATGGCCTTTGTTGTTAGGGACAAAGACAATCTTTCTCGTTTGCTGTATGATTTAAGCAACTGGGGCTCAGCTTTGTGTTCACAGAGACTATTGTTCATGTTCATGCCTTAATATGAGATGCTAGAATGAATTCAACCAGTAAATCTCTGGTTTGGGAAAGCGTAGCCCTTTTATAAAATGAGCATTAGTCAGAGAAAATTGAATGAACTTAATTAAGGGATAAAGAATAATCACAGGGTTTAATGTTTAAGATTCCAGAACGGTACAAAAAGGGAAATAAAAGAAAGAATTTTCAGTTGAATTCTGTATGTTGCTGTTTCTTGACTAGTTCGTACTGTATACTTGTTTATTCATTTAATAAAGATGATCAAATATTTTATTTTCATAAATAGTCGTTATTGTTTAATTCCATAAATGTCGATTCATGTTAACCTTTCCATGCAGGGAAAAAATATATATATAAAACAGATTATTATTATTATTATTATAAAAATTATAATAATAATTATTATTATTATTATCATTATTATTATTACTACTATTATTGTTATTTAATGTCCCTTTTTCCTTTCCAAAGCCTGGTAAAAGGAATATACTAACAGTATTAGAAAAAAAGATAATAAAAATAAAAGGAACGGTAAACAAGATAAAGAAAAGTTAAAAATTAAACCGACACTGTAGCTTTTGTAACCCATTAAGAGTATACCTAAATGGAAAATATTCCATTCGCAGAGTTAATTGTGGAAAAATCCACTCTGTGTTCATGTGGGCTTAAAGAATGCTTTTAATTTTTTTGGGGGGGAAAAATCTAATTAATACCAGTTATTTGGAAGCAGTGAACTCATTGTTCTTTCCAGTTGCTTCGTTCTAAATCTTCAGGGAGAGAACATTCTGGCTCGGCTCAGTGTCAGCCCTTGTTAGGGTCAGTCCTGTGTGTGATCCACTGCACGCCATCCTAGCAGTGTTCGCCTCTCACCACTGGCCCCTCCTCAGGCAGCTGCACACCTACCTGCACTTTCGCTTCCTATTACTTCTGCTATTCTAAGTTTTCCACTTCTGAGCACCATCAATTATGCGCTAAAATAACACTGAGGCCCTGACCAGCTGATTTGACATAAAGGCCGATTATGGGCGTGAATAATTTAGATACCTTCGTGCCATGTGGCTCTCGCTCTCAATACCGAAGCGAGGCTTTTCACTACTGATGTACTTCCCAGAGCATGACATGTAGAAAATGTCCAGTACCATCACTAGACCCTCACCAAAACTCAACAACATCACATCTCGGTAGTCTGATGGAAAGTGTTCCATTGTTGGATGCTTCCAAGTTTCACTTTGTTATTGAGGAACTGTGGGGCGGGGGGGGGGGGGAGAGACACTGTACAAAAACTGTAACACAACACCAAGGGCCATTAAATGTGGTTTCTGACTTTTCAAAATATATTTTAAGATGTCGGAAAAACGTTCCGTACTATATCGTTTAATTCTACTCAAGAACGCAGCGTATCCAAAATGGTGGCAGTGCACGGCATCAAAATATTAAGCGTCTCACATTAACCACGCGACAAATAAGCCCTAGTGTTTAACGTATCCATGCTTTGCCAACATGGCTGCCATGACCTCCTTCCTTCTGTGTTGCGTGAGAAGGTTTGCCAGAACAGCTTGTGTGTGAGATCACAAACAGGTTTTAATATTTCATTTGCACCACCCAGTCCTCCCCTCACTATCCAGCCCCATCCATCTCCCTAAGATCCAGCTTTGGTCTGAGCAGTCCGGAACAAGAAAATGCTCTCTCCCCCGTCTCACGCCTCATCTCACCATCTGCTAATTATCTCACTGAGCATATCATCCCCACTGCATGTCCTACTGACACGTTTATTCTCCAAAATAATCAAAGCCATGTGACCAAAGTGTGGATATCAAATTTTATATTAGCTTATATGGACATAACATTTCTTGCGGACACCCCGGTTTTGTCCCTGATGCTGTTCGAAAGACATTAACACTTAACTTTTTTGTCTTTTTTTGTGCCTATATATCTCAGTAATCCGTCATTTTCGTCTGCTCTCTAAAAATGCCTTCTATTACATCTGACGAGGATAAATGCCAATAAAAAACATTAGGTGCAAGAAAGAAAGAAATATATATATACTGTATATCTGTCTACGCCAATTAAATCATTTCTTGCGGTTGTTGTTAATTGTGGCCTTCTTGTTCTTTAAGTCATAATGGTCTTAAAGACACACTGACCACAGTTATATAAATCAGCAGTAAGTCAACGAATCCCTTGCTTTTTATCTTCACCGAAATGTCAGTCAGCTGATGAAATTTCGCAAAGGGTGCAAGTTCCCGGTGCAATTTATTCAGCACACACGAACATGGCAGACAAGAGTCTGTGTACGACATACAGCAGTTGGAAGGAGACCTGGATCCTACTGGTGCCCTTAGAAAGACAGCACATGTCTCATGAAGATAAAATGCTGTCACTGGTAGCAGGTGAGCGGAGAGCTGTGCTGGGGTTACCACACTTTCGCCAAATCCTTTTCACTTCATTTAACTGCTCTTCGCTCACATCTGAAAGATCTATTCAGCTACAAAAACTGTTTAAAATAGTACAGCAGCTGCAATTTACAGTTGTGGCTTGCATTTTGATACCATATAGGTTATTTCTTTCGCAGGTTTTCCTATTCTTTTTGGCAATATCCTTACAACAATAAAAAAAATTTTTTTAAAAAAGGCTGGAAAGTTGCTGATGGCACACAGAAGATTATAATATTATTTTAGTATGACTCACGATACATTTGCTTTGATTTGCTGCCAGGTTGAAGCTCAGTAAATGTTAGACTTCAATTTAAGCTTGAAAAATCACCACAACCCATCAGACGTGGAATAAAACTCGACCTGCCACGTTGCCCTTTTGCACTCAAAACATAGACCCACTTTTTCCATCCTGAGGCAGTACTAAAGCTGAGGAAAAACGCCAAACTCGCAATCAACTGGATCTCTTAAAATGAAGAGAGTTCTCATCTTTTACGGCACTGTGACTCAAGCAGTGTAGCCACGACACCCTGTGCAAATGTAGCACTTTACTACCACGACACGTCAGAATACCTCCCAGTGAGTGTATTACGAAAATGTAAAGCCGAGAAGAGAATAAAACTAGATTTTAAAAAGGAAATCTGAAAGGTTCTTTAAACAGACTCCGTCTCCATTTTAAAAGTAATGAATCGCAACGTACTTAAACAGATGTCGTATATAAACAAGGCGAGTTAAAGCATATATTCGAAACCTAAGGACAAAATAGGACGTTCAGAGCCGGGCCATTAAAACACAGCAGCCCCGTTTCTCCGGCGATATTTTAACCCAGGAGCTTAAAGCGCTCCGGGGCTCTTCTTCAAAGTTCTTCTTATTTATCTAATTAGGTATTTAAGCTAATGAATTTGAATGCTGAAAGTCAGCAAAGGGGCTTCTGAGCAGAGAGAGAGGAGATTTTCTTACTGGACAAATAGCTGATGGGTTTCTAAGCTTGTTAGTGACTTCACAGCATTACCTCCCGAATGTGGGGGTTAGGAGGAAACATGGGGGTCTGAATCTCAACGCTGCAGTGACCCTACTGTCTGAGAGGCTAAATAAACAAGCTGCAGTCAGTCCCAGTTAACAACCCAAAAAAAAAAAAAAAAAAATTCTTGGATAGTATTACTAGCATTTCTAAAGGAGTCAACTGGAACATTAGAATTTTAATTCAGGGCCATAAAATCAATGTCGACCCAAAGGTAGAATAAGACACTTCGACATATCACGTAGCATTTACTTCAGAAAGAGGTGCATGCCTTTAAAAATGGCAGGCAGCAGGTAATTCTGTAAGCTGCAAATCTTTCCTCTGCTGTGGGAAATAGGAGATGTAACCAAAATGACGATAGTCGATATTTCCAAAAAAGATATCATCTTAATAGCCCTTTACTACAATCCAACTTGGCTTTCAGCTATTTGGGTCATTTGTGAAACTCTATCTGTAGAATTTGTTTTATTTAATAATAAGAAAAACGTAGTAAGATACATCTTCACAAGAAAATCAGGGCCAGATGCAGCAACGATATGTGACAGAACACACCTCTCGCTGTCAACTGGCGACCTGCTGTCACTCCTAACAAGCCTTTACTAAAGGAAGGACAAGAAAAATGCCCTTTCATGATACCAATGCTCTTAGACATCACTTATTTTGTGTGATGCTACCAGACGTACAGTATATATATATATATATATATATATATATATATAAAACTTACTTGGGTACAACACCTGCCTCTAAAACCCTGCCCTGCCTCTCTCAACCTACTGCATTCACCTCCGGCAAAAGCCTCTATCTTCCACTGTACTCTCTTTCCCGTGGCACTCTGAACACTTCAAGTATTACAAGCAATGTTGCGAGTCCTTCTCTATTCAGTCCTTAGCCCATCAACCACCCCCTACACCTCCCTTCTATTTCTCTAAATACATGCATACTTTCAACCCTAGCTGCCGAGAGGCGACGGAGAGAGGGAACAATGCTGGCCTTTCAGGCCGACAGAAGGATAGAGCAAGGAAGAGGGGGACCGGGGCGCTAGTGTATGGGAGCACGGTCAATATTTACAGCACGTTGGGAAGTGAGCCGCTTCGGAGCAGGCTACACTCTACATCCAGAAATGTGAGTTTATTTAGCAACTTCACACCAGTGTGCCACTGTGGGTTTGGGAAGAACAAAATGAGAAATAACATTCTCAATAAATGAAAAATAAACCAGTAGCCTTGGTTCTTTTAATATTTAAGGTTTTGCAGCACATACTTGAATGGCAACTTCCCGAACTAATAATTCTGCTGTTTATCCAAATAGAATAAAATAAATTCTAGAAATGTTATTAGAGTTACTTATTTAGGAGTAGTATTTCATGACTGCAGCATACTTTCCTAATGAAACGCCCATATGATTGGGAATGGCCGAACAGGATAGATATGAACTCTGGGTCTGAAGTGTCTCTAGTTAAGGAACATTGCTTACGGCCTTGAAAAATGTGTCAGTTATACCAGGGACACTTGGAATGGGAGACTAAATATACTTAGAAAAAACATTTATACTTTACTTATTCCAATTTAAGGTGACAATATGATCATCTTCTACATGTCCTATTCCTAACATAACTAAATCCCTCACTGTGGGTTGTTATAATATGTAAAAGAATAAAAGTATGCAAGTAAATAGAAAACAGATTAGATCTTATGCAGTCTTTTATCTGGAGTATGGATTATTCACCATGATGTTCACCTACGTACAAAGCAATAACCTTCTACCTCAAATAAATAAAAACAGTGCCGTGCAACAAAAACCACACAAAACAAAAAAGAAACCCATTCTCTGTATAGTTTGAAGCGAATCAGAGATGATAAAAGGGAAAGCAGCTGCAGTCCTCCAACATTCCCCCATGTGAAACTAATCCTGGGCGGGCGAAAAGTCGACTCCAGACTCAGCCACCACACTGCGTTGGCTGCACATCACCAGCCATCTTTACTCTCATTTACAGACACTACCACCATAAAAATCATCTTACGTTTCAGGATTGGCTAAAATAGCACTTTTCAAAGTTTCACATCAACCACACAAAACGACATGTATCAAATTTCCAAAACTGTATTCTACGTTCTACAAATAAAACGTGTTTCTTAAAACTAAATCTTCTTTTAAAAAAATACTATATACATATAGAAATGTTCGCTTGCTTTTTCAGTATGTGAGATATTGAACTTTTTCTAAATTTCTGTTGCTATAACGCCTCTGGCCTCAGTCCTTTATGTTAGAGATTTTACAAGCGACAGTTCTAAAGCTTTAAAAAAAACTCAACAGTGTTTTATTATTTCAATCCCATACAAAAGATCAATTACAGTTTGTTTTTTTTATCAGCATTTTCCAAATGTTACGTTTTAACGACAGGGCTCTTAATGAAGTATTTCACTTTTACAAACCAGGCAAAGAACAGAGATGGACCAAAACTTAAAATAGAAGCAATGCTAGACCTTCTAATTAGAGAGCCAGGATCAGTATCAGGCCGATACCAGCAAAAACTGGTGTATCGGCTATCAAAAGAAAACATATCAGATATCGGATTCTGTCGGAACATACAGCGAAGATTAAAATTGGAATATGATTTGGACAAGAAATATAATTTGGAAAATAAATGGACCGGAAGTAAAAATATTGATATATATATATATAGAGTTTTTTTATTTGCTTACTTTTTTTACTTTACTGAGGTTTGTTTATATTATAGTTATTTTTTATTTTTTTTTATTTTTTTTTATTATAGTTTTACTTATACTATGTGTATATATAAACTATTATTATATCAAGAATAATTTACAGTATAAGAGTATAAGTGATTTTTCTATGAAGACAAAAAATAAGGTTAATTTTAGCCATTTTTAAAGTAAACAATATGAGATAAGAATCGGGTGATTTTTAAGGCATTGTCTTTATTAGTATCAGAAAAGAAAAACTCACGCCATGTCTACTTCTAATGCTAAACCTTTAGTTTAGACTTTGCTGCCAAATAAAAACGTGTGTAATTTTTTAAATATTGTAAAAAAAATAATTATGTTGGTCTTTAACATTTTTAACTTAACCTTTTGCTGTATCAGTAATTTTAGGAAGTCACAGCAAACTCCCTGCAGCACTAACTATGTGGTTATTCAGGTTTTATGACTGTGTGCAAAGCAACTGTGTAATTTAGTTTAGTTATGATTTTGCAATAGAGTGAGACGAGAACCTTCTTTTACTCTCACATAAGCTATGAAAAGCATGGTGGGAAAACGGCAATGTTTGGGCGAAGGACAGCACTATATGTAACACCAGATCACCTTGACCAAAAATAAAACAACAACAACAACGAGTCAAACTGAATCATTTTGTACTTGAAAAGTGCTGATCTTTACACATGCATTTAAATAAACGACTGACTGTATATGATATTTTGATTTGCAATGTGACAAAACTGCCAGAATAGTTTCTCAACTGTCTGTCATAAATACAAGGAAAATATTATTTTTATTCAAATAAATGAGCTCATTTGTTACTGGATCTTTACAGAACATTCCCATAAGAAACCACGCTAACACAGTACGGCTGAGTACATGTTACTGCAGTGTGAACATATGACCCCTGTGTTCAGGACCTCATTGGTTGCGAAACAAAGCCAAAAGGCTGAGACAGAGGCAAAGTAAAATCATATTCATTAATTTTCTCAGCCCAGCATGGTGTTGGGAACCAGAAAGAGTCGCGGCAACTAGGGAGAAAAAGGGAGTACGGGAGGGAGGGAGAGTTTGACGGCTTCTAACCCTCTTCACTGGGCACTTCTTAAGCATGGGAAAAGTCCAAAACGAGTCCCTTCACTACAGTGTTAAGAATAGCAGTGGGAATCAGCTGAGTAATTAAAGCAGTTAGCAGCTCAGCTCTGCAGCAGAGGTGTGAGAATACAAAGCCAGCACCTGGAGAGTGCCAACAAAGTGAAGGCCAAAAAACTGTTGGACTAATAATAGATTTCTGAATATCCAAATTACCCAGAACTAAAAGCAGCCCTACGTTATTTAATAACATTTTATAATTAGCATGAACCACCAAATTGGTGGTTTCAATATTTTTGTGTCTATATTGTGAAGACCAAGTGACCGACTATTGTACATCTGAGATTCTCCAAACAGACACTGGACAGCTCGTACAGTGCAACTTTTTCTTTTAGTCCACTCCTTATATCGCTATTCACTTGGATAACTCTCTATTCCTCACAAACATTTTTTTTTTTTACTTGTAGTGAGAATACCGTAAATACGGTAGCATTGAATCACTCCATCCTAAATCAGTCATTCAGACATTGTTTTACAGTCACTGAGCAGTGGGCAAACATAATAACAAAGGTTTAGCTAAGGACAATTAGTGAATTCTCTGTACAGTCATTAAAAAACTACAAGTTTACAACATTATTATTATTATTATTACTAATACTATTAATACTATACGGCTTTTTCAGTAAGCTACTGTACTCGCCAGCACATCTGGAGTAAATTGCTTTTTATTACCTATATATATACATATTTCTGGACTCTGATGAAAGTGTCTATCAGCATGTGTCAGATTATACTTGACTTTGCTTTTCTGTGTTTGAACAAAAGTGGTGCATAAATAAACACTGCTCAAAGACATGCTGACCACTAAACTCGAAAAAGGGCACGCACTTACACACACATACACACACAGTAACTAGAGGGAAATTGTGTTGTTTTCTGTACATATAAGCCAATTAAAGGTCTTCAGAAAAAAATTATTTTAATAGCAAATTTAGGGTTAGAATTTAAAAATGTTTTTTTTTAAATAGCAAGCTTTCGAGATCGCAGTCTCATGTCATATAACTTCTTTTCAACTTAAAGCTGACGGTTTGCAAGATGTGAATAAATCCTAACATATTGTACTGAACTGGCTTGAAATAACCATGATATATTTTGTGACATAATAAAAAGAGCATTAATTAGCAACATAGAGTAAATGAAGTCTTCATGATACTGTCTTCATGAACACACATAAAACACACGTCTAGTGTACACACACTATGGATTGTAGGCTGTAGTGTTGCGACTGAAGTCAGTGTAACTTATTAAAGATGGATTTCTCTCTCTTTGATCTTAAAACGCGTCAGTTATATTAAAGTTATATTAAAGTGACCCACGCGCGTTTAAAGCACGTGGGTCAACATGAAAAGGAAAAGAAAAGGAAATATACTTTTGGGCTTATTGACTTTCTGGCTGTTGCATAAATTTGCAACAAAGTTACATTTTGTGTTTACTTTGTTTCATATACTGTAGCGAGGCGAAGACTTCAACCGTTCATTTCTTTTGGTTCAAGACGACGATAGTCAGAAAAATTATCAGATCACGGGAAACGATCTAAACTTCTAAAACATTCGATTATTAATTACCAAATGCTTCACGCGTACTTTTGTGTCGGTGTTGAAATATGTTTTAATGGAAATTGCTGTTTGAAGAGCAAAGTGAAATTCAGTCACTAACCCTAAACTGATCCGCTAAACAAAGTTCACGCAGAAGATTCAAACCCACTGCGAAGTTCAAACCAACTCACCCCCGTTTTCTCTCTACTGCACTTTTACAGATGTGATGACTTATTATAATTATCTAATAAGACAATTCAAACAATTATCACAATAAACACATGCCCAGGAGTTTAATGAATTAGATACATATATAAAGTATACATGACTAGATTCAATAAATGCGGCGATCTGCATGTGAATGTCTTTAATGTAAGTGTTGTGAACTCCTGAAAGATCACAGCATGAAGTCAGGATTAATGAATGGATGCTTTTTTTATTTATTTTTTTTATTACACATTCAGTTTCCTGCGCGTCTTTCCTCCACAATCGCTCATAAACCCTCCTCGTACCTGATCACACTTAAAAGAAATGAATCTACGTATAGCGTGTAAATGTGTACCACCTCTGTGCAACACTAACACTCACTCACGCTGTGTTTCGGGTTGACGTTATTTCTGTTCGTGTTCGGGAGAAGTCGCAGCAGCGCGCGCAGTTTGAACGAACACCCAGCGTATTCAATTAACACGTGTAGACTTTAAACCGGCACCTCCGTCGTTGGATTGGCAGCTAGTGTTAAATAACTGTGTGCACTACATTAGCACTGCGCAAAATTAAAGCAGCACAGCAGCACATCTCCCACGAGTGGCACCGCGCCGCGCGTGACCTGGACACACGCGGACATGGACACATCTCCACCGTGTCTTCCGCTCTAACCGCCAAGGGAAAAGTTTGTTCACACGCAGTCGGGCCGACGTGTAAATTCGGGAGAGAGAACAGAAGAAGCCCTCTCACCTGGGGTTGGTGCGGTTCCAGTAGACAGCGTAACGGTCGGCCATCACCTTGGAGCTCGGCTCTTGGCTCAGCACACACATCCACAGCAGCACACACACGAACAGCACCATCTCCACATGCAGCATCACTACAGCCGAGATCTGCGTTTTATTCCTTCCTCTAAAAGCCAAAAAGCAGATGTGCTGCTGTGCTATCAGCTTTGCTTTCTTTCTCAGTCACGTTTCACTTGTGTTTACATCGGTGGCCTCGATGTCCTCTTCAGCGCACAGGCGGATTCGGAGAAACAAAGACAAACATAGAGTAGAAAAATGTGGAAAAAATGTCCAGAAGCTTGTTTATAAAACAAAACAAAACAAAAAAAAACCACAGGCAGTGTCCACCAAATAGAAGAAATTAGACGTATAAAAGCCGGGCTGCTTATTTATAAAAATCGGCCACAGTCCATGGGATGTCTGGCTTCGACTTTAAGCGCTGCGTCCTGAGTTGATCAGAGCGACCATCTCTCCCAGCAGCACCGCGCGCGCGCACACACACACACACACACACTCCCAGCGGCAGTGACAGCTCGCAGGAGCACACAAAACGGCCTTGTGTAACAGCACAGCAACCCTCAGAGCATGTTTCAGTCCGGCCAAATCAACGCGAACCTTTCCTGTTCCAGCCGCCAGACAGATGTGTCTCCGCGCAGCCTCACCTCGTGCTCGCTTCGCGGGAGAAAAGAAGGCTGCGCGCGTGCGTTTGCCGAGAGGGAGAAAGAAACGCGGCGTCGCGCGCTGTGAGCGCTGTGGGCGAACTTTTACACCGCAGTTCACTGCTCAAAGTCGAGCTCGCTTCTGTCTCTCCTGTTTCCCCAAAACACGCACTCAAAAAAAAAAAAAAAAAAAAACCAACAACAACCACACACTCACACTCACACACCAACCGAAAAGTAGTGTCACGGAGGAGATGGGGAGGAGTCGCCTGGGCCGCCTGAGAATCTATCAGCTCCGATCACACCCGGAGTCCGAATGCCATTCCGGCGCGTCATGCTAATCATCACAGCACAGCTCAGTATTCAACAGAGTCTCTCTCTCTCCATCTCTCTCTCTCTCTCTCTCTCTCTCTGCTTGTGAGTGTGAGTGGAGAAGGAGGTGGAGGCAAACCGACGGTCATCTAGAAAGACTGATGAGGGACTGGGTTTGGGACAAAAAGCAGCGGCACTGGTCCAAATGAGGATGAGGCGTTTCGGCGGGGAGAGGGAATCTCTTCTGTAACCTTGACATAATGCAATTAATAAAAATGTACAAGTTCGAGAGAGAGATTACCCTGTTATTCTCTACACTTTAAAGTCCATTGGTTTCCATTTTACTTTATTTTGATTAGGAAGACTATTATTTTAATCTCCTTCTTACATAATAGGTGAGCGGACGCACTGCTGCGTTAATAAATGGATCTACATACTTTTGCAGTTGCTCAGATTTTCGGTTGCACATGACTCACCATATTTATACATCAGCGTATTTACTGCCTCATAACGCATTCTGTGCAAAATTCAGTGCAGCAAATGTTGGATTACACCAGAGGCTCTTAACTCCGGTTTCTGGACTCTCTGGTCTGCTGCACACTGACCTGCTCCAAAAAGCACGCCTGATTGGGCCAAGCAAGAGATCCCCAAGCGAGGGACACTGAGAGACACTGCTTTCAAACTATAACTGCACTCATTTTTTTTTAAAGTGCAGTTACGAGGAAATAGAGAACACACACACACGCCTACTGTACATACACTCAGATCCACTGTAAGATGTCGTTTCTGTAGTAACTAACAATCAGCTGCTCACTGTACTGTTGCACTTGTTGCGCTTAAAGCTGTTGGTCTGCATTGCGCATGCGCTGCTCTGCGCCTCCTCGCGGAAGTACGGTGAGACGACGCAACGCAACTAGAACGTTATAGGTATAATCCCCCACAATACCCCCCCCCCTTCCCCCCCCCCTCCGTCCACACACACACGCACGCACCAGAAAGAAAACAAGGACGAAATCAACCTTTGTAATGTTTATGCAAAAACATGTGTACACAAACCATGCTTAGAACAGCGTGTTCACTACTTTAACAGATCAGTTACCTTGTTGAACTGTTTGCTCTGTAGGCCTTATGGGTGTTTCAATGCGAGTGAATTCAGTGTACAGTAAATAAAGGGGAAGATGTTAAAGCATTTCAAATGAGTTGTGAAAAAATAAACAATTGAAAGTCGAGGGGTTGTTTATGTGTTACTTTCCACTTTCCCGTTGCACTTGGTCACAATAATAATTAAATATATTAAAATTAATTTGATTGTTGACAAATTTATGGCCAATCTTTTTCAACTGAGTACTGTACTGTATATGCCTTGGTAGGTTTAAACTGTTGAACACAGGTACACTACCTGGCCAAAGAAAAGTCACACGCTTTGATTACAGCACACAGTGTGATGGTGAGTTCATGTGTGTGAAAATGTTTCCTCATGGTCCCAGAACCACTCTTTCACAATTTGAGTCAGGGACAATCTGATAATTTTGATTTATACATATTTTCTTACACATTTCATGCAACTTTTCCGTAAAAATTAAATTGAATTGAATTGACCACTGCTTTCAAAAAAGTGTAGTTAGCACTATGCATGATGGGTGCGTTTCCCTTCTTACCCTGATGCACCCATCACTATTTTGCCAGTCTGGACTCATCAGACCACATTATCTTTTTCCATTGTTTCAAAGTATCATCTTTATGCTCCCCAGAAAAATCAAGCATTTGTTTTCTTATTCGAGACAGTAACAAGTGTTTTTTCTTATGACCACACAGTTGTTTCGTCCTAATCCTGTGGGTTTTCATCACATTGTGTGCGTACGGAAATGCACTTACTTTCACCATAAAACACAACTATGTTTGTTTTTTGTTTTTTTACAGTGTGACTTCACTAAATGTTTAAGTAATCTATATCATAGTTTTTTAAAACCAGATTATTTGCACAAAGTTGACTGTTCATCCCTATACTTCCAGGTTTTTGACTTCTTAACGCATTTCCATTAACTTTAAATCTCTCTTTGCTTGATACAGCCCAATAATTTGACCCTTTTTTGGCCAGGCAGTGGAGATCTCAACACACTGTGTGTGTTAGGCGTCATGGTGTTGGTGGGCATTCACCTCGCTTAATTATAGCCTGTCCTGCACCATGTTTCCTCCAATCTTGTATTCCAGCCAGCGGAAGCAGGGGGGGTGTATGAGGTCATCACAGTGACGCCTTCATCATATCCTTTTCGCCAGCACAGAATTTTGTATTGTACTTACACTGACGTTTTTTTGTTTCTGCCAAGAAGCAGAGCTCATGAAAGTGTTTGGATGTAATATTTCACTTAGAAACACATGCTCGAGCCATGAAGATCTCCAGGAGACAGGCAGTGAAATCTGTAACATTAACCTGAACCAGCTGCCTTACAATGTAAATTGAATTGCTTTAAGATGAAAATATTGTGACATTCATATTTTATGTTTTATGATTTTTTTTTTATATGGAATTTTTTAAATCAATGTAGATTTGCATTTGAGCACTGGTTCCCTACTTTCAGCACCATATTTATGCATAACTATTGATCGGCAGTCAAATCTTTTTTCATATATTTCTCATAGACCAGTTTGTATCTGGTTTATATTAAATAAATAAGGAACTGCAAATATAATTTGATCAGAAAAACTGGATTTCACAAAGCATTCAGTAGTTTATCACAACAGTGTAGGCGTTACTTCATTTTTACCTAGGATGATAAAAATGTACTGCAAAATGTAGACAATGCTATTAAAAAAAGCATGCAGCACATTTAAAGGTCTGTACTCTAGATACAGAGGCAGATTTTACATTGGACACTGTTCAACTGACATTGTTGAAATCCCTGCCTTGTCCAGTTCCTACTGCCATATTTAGGGCTCCTTGTGCCAGCTATAGAGCAGCACTTATCATTGCAGCGGCCCAAGTCAAATCTGCTGGTGATCATTTGTATACACATCACAGGCCATGCTGTAATGCTGCTTTCGCCAAAACAATGGAGTCATTGTGAAAGCGGATCCGGGTGGCACTTCTGCACATGGCCCTGCAGTGCACTGAGACACAGGCAAACACAAACATACGCGTGCAGTGTGTGCCTGAGCCAAAAGGCTCAACACAACACATCACAATGCATACCTCAGAGAACGTCGAAAGCTTCACTCTGAATTTTCTCCTGTGCATCGATTGTCCTGTGTAAATGATTAATGGACAGGATGGAAGGTAAAAGAATGGAGGAATTACAGTATAGCACCCATAAAATTACCCTCTGGATATCGCATCATACAAGTATAGCTTTATAAACTAATGTACTAGTTCTTATTTCCTAATGGTGTAAAAGAGAAAACAAATTACATACTGACAATCATGTTGTTCTTATATTTGTTTAAACAATGCTGCTCAGCACATTAAAGTTTAAACACGTACATAACTATTAGAAACTGCAGCTGAGAAGAGAATTATTTAAAAATAAATAAATAAATAAATGAATAAAAGTCTGCACAAGCTATTATCCAAGTGAGGAATATAAAATATTATGGTATAAACTTATGTAATTTTATATATTACAGATTGCAGAGACAGCTGAAAACTTTCTGAGCACTCCACCACATCACATATTCTTTCTTAGAAAGTGGCTGCTTGTGCACACACCAGCTAATGGCATGATGTCCACTTTCAGTCCTTTTTCCATATTGGACTAGACATTTTATTATATTACCAAATTCAACCAAACAAGCGACTTACATCAGACTTACATCCTACACCAGAGGAGGTTATATTGTTAGGCCAAGCTGTGAAAGTGGCAGAAAATCGAAAAGATGTTCTAATTGGATATGTTTGCTCAGACACTCCTTTCTGCTGAATGTTGATAATGAAGAGGCATGTGCAGCAGCTGTTAGTTCTCACTTTGTGCTGTGCTAAGAAGAAAAAAGTACTGGTTGTCAGGACTATAGGATGTAGAGTTTTTTTATTTTTTTATTTAAAAAAAAACCAAGGCATGTTTAATGTGCATATCAATTTGTCTTGGAAGATTTTTTTGTGGAAGACCACAGACTAGTGTTCTGGAGAATATGTCCTGCTCATTTTGGCCATCTTTATGCTTCCTAATAGGCTCTGCTTTTGTTAATGATATAACTGCATCTATGATACAACCCAATTTAGCACATTATTAGCACTTGGGAGTGTCGTTAACATACAGTAGATAGCATGCATGAGAACCCTCCGACATAATACTATTTGATTAAAATAGACTTTTAATATGCCTGGACCTAAGATAACTTCATTGATCGTTCTGTTGTGGCTGTAGGATAGGTTTAAGTACATACGCTTTATATAATAGTATGTTAATGTGTCATGGAAGTTTTAATTTGTTCATGAAATTTTCATCTCAATTTTTTATTCTGCCTCTTCTTACCCAGTTCTTTCTACTACATATTCCATCCACCATGTTAGCAACAGTAGCCATACATACTGTATCTTGGGACAAAGGTTACAGTCTTCATTAGGATCTTCCTTAGTGTGAATGGAACTGCATGCACTGATCTAGCTGAGCACATGTATTAACTCATGTCGATGCTTACAGCTGCTCCATGTTAGCACTACACACTGGTCCTTAGGGGCACAGATATCATTTCTCTCCATTTAATACAATCTCTCTGGACTCATCTGCTACATTCACAAGCATGTCTTACTTTTCGGCCACAGTGCAATCCCTCTGAATGCTTACTTGGTCTGGAATAATGGAGTTTCATTCTGTATGTCAGCTCATGATGCATGGAAGGGATTACCATTTGCACTTATTATGCAACTGAGCTTCTCCAGCTGCTTATTCTGCTTACTGCTGACCCCTGTCCGTGTGTGTGTGTCCAGTCAGCCAATCATGTAGCAGCAGTGCAGTGCATTGAATGATGCAATTACAGGTGTACAGATGTTCCTATTAAACTGCCTGGTGAGCATATGCAGTATAAATATATTCTTTGGAATGAAGGAATGAATATTTATCAAAATAGATAACAACAAAGATACAGTATGTATAATTATCACATATTCACATTTGTTCATTCATTCATCTTTCGCCACTGCTTCATCAACATCTCGACAGTGGTTTGAATCAGATTGTATAATTAATGTATATTTTAGATTAATTTTGAAAGTGACGTAGCTGAGGTTGAGGAATAATCTTAACCAAAATTCATAGATCAATCTGACAGTGCTGGTAATGATTTGTTTAACAACTTTCCATTGGGGCATAGAGGTAGTGTTCATAGTTATTTCAAACAAATGAATTCAGCTAAGGCCACACCCATTTGAGGTTAGATTTAAACACCGATACAGATACTTGGAGAGCTAAACAGACACAGATACTAAAGGCATTGTCTGACACCCTTAACCGGCTTGCCTGGTTTCAGGTTATCCGGGTTCTCCGGATTCCTCCCACCTCAATCTCCGGAAAAACATGCCAAAAGGTGGACTGGCTTCTGTAAATTGCCGCTAGATGTGAATGAGCATATGATTATGTATATGTACGTTGTTCATCCAGGCTGTGGTCTCTCCTGACCTTCACAGTTTCCGTGATATATCCAAATCCACCATGATCCTGACTTAGATAAAATGATTACTGTTGAAAGAAAGTGAATGAACAAAAGTATATTCAACTTTGATTACATATTATTTTTTGGGGGGTTTGCAATATTACATTGATTATCTTATAATTTCATAATCCAGTTTTTCTTTTTCAATGATTGATTATGCTGCCATTCATGATGGATTTAATAAGATATCTGAGCTAGATAGATCTATATTAGGCCCAAACCATTCTTAAAGGAAATAATCCCACTATTGTCTGTTGTAGTGGTGTTCAGTATTTGAAGTGTTAAAGTTATAAGCACGGATAAAAGATAAATTGGGGCAGAGTAACTTTAAGTCAAGTATGCATTGATTTCTTCTGGGTTCTCCTCAGTTTCCTGCACCTCCCAAAAACATGCTGGTAGATGGTTTGGCAAACCGTACCGTATATGTGTGGGTAAATATATGAATGTGGCTGTGCATTGTGAATAAAATGGTGTCTGATCAAGGCTGTATTCCCAGGATAAAGTCTTGAAAGATTATTTAGACTGTTCTCACTAGTCCACACTTACATGTGCATACAGCACTGAAGCTGCGATATTACTATTCCTACTTTATTAAATAAATGATCCAGGACAACATTTTAAGCAACCATGTTCAAAGAAGGCAAGCACAAGGATATTAGCTTTTATTGCAATTCCTCTCAAAGAAGAAGAATCTGTAATTAATATAAATTTAGATTTCTCTCAGTGACTTCTTCATGATAAAGTATCTATTGTGCCCAGCCTTGCTTCAAATGGAATTAAAATAATACATCATTGATCAAAAGCAAATAACATACAAATGATGCTATATTGTTATAATCTTTTCTACAGTATTTCATAATACTGTCAGGAAGATACTGATGACTTTTTACTTAGTTTTCAAAGCAGCTTTTAAATTATAACCAGTCAATCCATGTACTTTCTAGGGCTTAGCTACAAGCGCATTGCTATAAGGTCAAGCCTTATGCTTCTTTTTACTTTTTATATATTGAATTTCAAAATTTTTTTTAAGACCCTAGGGATTTATATCCAAATTCATTTAAATTAGGAAATGGAATGCTTGATCACATCCTTTTCATGTCTGATATGATCTGTGGTTCTTCATACATATGCCACTTTAAAAGAAGAACAAATACCTTACAATTACCTTATTTTGCCAAACACAAAGTGATTTAATGGTTTGGTAGATTTGCTGCCTTCTTTTTGTTCTAAAATAATGCAATCATATTCGTTTATCAAAAATACCAAAGAGTTGTTTGCTTCATCTCTTTGCAAATATAATATGTTTTAAACTTACTTGTAAACCCTTTTTAATGTAGGAATACCGGACCAGAGTGATGACAGATGATCCGGCTGATGATTAGTACTGTATACTGGTGATGCTGAATGCTGAATGAACCTAATATGAAGAAATGAGGGGTGCCTCAAGGTTTTTGCATAGTACTCCTTTTTTTTAATTATTTTTTTTAAACAGGGTCGTTTACTGAACAAAAGCAGCCCTGTGGATGATTGTTTTAATAAAGTAGGAACAACCAGTACAAAAAGTTGCCCTATTGAACATGGTCACAGGTTGTTTACACACCACATGATGGACAAATGTAAACCATGCATTTGTAATGTAAGGCGTGTCCTAGTAAAAGACCTTCTGTCTTGCACTTGCATTCTTGGCAGCTTGTTCCTAGAAAGAGGAAATCTTTTGTTGTCACCATTTTTAGACATCACTTTATTCTCTAGTAGGATGCAGACAAACTGGTGGTAGGAATGTCTGATTCAAATCCACAAATTCCCTGATTTTCCTACTCTAAAAAGATTCTCACCTTTTTAGAGTAGGAGCCCCTTCCACTTTTACCCCACATCCTTCTAACTCTCTTTTGCAATGTTGTTTATTTTTTACATGAGCATTTGTGTGTATGTATAGGTTGGATTCTAGAAATTTCAAATACAAGAAGCAAACAAAAAGAAAGTTCGGTCGAATGACAAAAGAACCTTAAAAAGGTTTAAGGAGGATACAGACAGAATAAAGGTCAGGAGCCAACATTTCTTTTTCATGTGCTGTATATCATGATTACCGTCTTCTTTAAATGGCAAATTTATTCACAGTTTTTTACACTCTCGTTTCTTGTGGGTACAGTAGCCCTGAACGTGGTGTAAGTAGAATAAACACGTACAGTAGGGAGGTGCACAGGGGCCATGCAGTAATAATAACATTTTCAGAGCAAATTACCCAAAACCAATGAGGGTGAGGTAAAGACTAATTAATGGTAATTATTTTTCTTTTATTAAACAAACCTATACATCATACAGTTTTCTTTATCTCATTTTAATACCAATGAATAAACAAAATTAAGGTGACTAGTGAATGCATAATGTGCACATGGTGGCAATCATTTGTTTTGGACAGATGAAAAAATCATGAGAAAGTGTTTCAGCACTCCGTGGAAACAATGGTTAACCGGAGCACACCCGTGCCACACCCACAATAAGTCATTATGGCATTTTAACACAATACATCAGCAGAATGTGTCACACAAATCGCTGGTTATTCACACCCCTAGTGCACTTTGGAGAAGTTGCTGTTTTCTGCTGGAAGCCTTTTTCGCTCTGGCTGAAGCATTACACGGAATGAGACAAAGCTGAAATGTACTTCTGCAGATAGACATTCATGACATTTCCAGACTAATACAATACACCTCAATACTTCTGAAACTGATAAAAGTGTAATGTGCTTTTGTACCCTATAAGACTGTTTTAAAAAGGTTTTGTTGCTTTTCACTACAGTACTGTATGTTGGCAGACTGATACGCTTTTAGGGCAAAAATACCCAGGGTGAGAAATCCTGAGCATGTTCTCTTACTGTATATAAGTTCAATTAAACTGTAGGGGAAAAAATAGCACGGAAACAATTAAAAAAGGCATGCGTTGTAAAACAACTGTAAATGAATGATTTATTAGATACATCAGTTATCAGTTAGCGTTACAGACATGTATTCATGACAGCCATAAAAAAAAAAAAAAGTTACTCTACAGTTTTACCATGAAGACGAAGAGGAAGAAGAAGAAGGACTGCATTTTTCAGTTGTTTTTTCAACAGTAAAAGCAGAGCCTACGCATTCTTCCTCGCATTACATAACGAGTTGTTTCAACGTCTGTCTGCAGCAAGCTTTAACCAGTGCCACACATTCCTTTAGCTAAACCGGAGGATTTGGTCACATAACAGCTACTTTCTAAATGACTGGCATTGAACCATCACCTAAATAACATTCAGTTCAGTGAGATCCACCTCACCTGTGCAGCGTGTCTCCTGCCGGATTCAAGCTCTCAATCCAAAGGAACCAACACCACAGGTAAAGATAAGCCCGTTTTGGATAGAGAAATGTGCTTAACTTTAATTTCTGGTGACTGGGGAGAGGAATATTGTTCATTCATGGTGGTGCTGATTAGTTAGCTGATATGATTGGGGGGAAGTTAGGTTGTGTTAAATTCCACACCTTGACAGCTACATGCAGCTTAACCACAGGAGAACTTTTGAGAGGAAGTGTACTGCTGCGTCCTGTGTCAGTCAGTTACCACACACACACACACACACACACACTAAGTGAACATTTATGAAGTATTGTACTGTATTGTTGTCTTGTGTTGCATAAAATATTCTTCGTATTAAGATAAATATTTGTACATTTTCAGAATAAATGATCATTTGTAATGCCTCAGTGGAGCGTCTGAAACAACTTTTGTGTAAAAGCCTTGTCTGCGCAAGTCAAGTGCTTTTGATGATGATATTTTTGGAAAAACAGGAGGTATTTAGAAACATACACCTGTCTCTGTGTGTCCATTAGCCGCAGGCCAGTCAGCCTAACCAATGCACCACCTGCTATTGGTAATGTACCAACCCTGCCAGTGACAGATTTCCAATAGAAATAACAGCAACAGGCCTGAAGGCACTGGATGATGTGAGGAAACTTGCAGAAACAGCTTTTCAGTCAAACAGAGTATCCTGGTGCAGATATTCTAAAATGAATGAACAGAAAATAGAAGTAAATCTCAAGTTAACACTGCTTTAAAAAAGTTCTTAAAATCATGTTTGAAAAATTAAGGTCACGTATATTATGCCCATTTTGGTCTGTCAACCATCACCTGCACACAAGCAATACAAGTTGCAATGAAGGATGAAAATAGAGAAGAAGAAAATATTTGAAAAAAAAAAAAAACCCCAAAATCAGCAAATCCAACAAATGTAATGTACAACCTTGCTCCATTGTGTAACATAATGCTCCGTGTTGTGTGAGTCATTATTTTGCTGATGAAATTTTAGCTGTAAGCAGATTTGAGTGGGTTTTGACTTCTGGGCTGTCATGGTGTACACTTAACAGGCAAGCCACGAAAAAAAAAAAAAAAAAACAGGCTAAGAATACTGGGGAGACGCCACCTGAATGTCTACCTTTGTTCTGAGATGCCTAATATCTCTAAGTCTCTAGAACATACTGAAAGATTTCCAGGCCACCCCTTTTCATCCAGCCTTTTAGCTTCACGGTTTTATTTACCACTCAAGGGTAATGACATACAATTCTTCCCTCCATGCAGACGACATCTCATCTTGGCGCAGATCTCAACTTGCCTCAAAGCCATCACATTCCGGATGAAGGATTGCTCTCTTCAGCTCAACCTATCATCGTAGCCTTATGTCTTCACAGCATGTCCTTTTTAGCTCTCCTTCACTGTCCATCTCAGCTCATTGTCATTATTACCATTATGGACCACCAGGAACCTTGGAGAAATGATAGATGAACAACTGAGCTCTTAGCCTTCACGAATTGCTCTCTGTGAAAACAGGAAGCTCATGTCAGACACTCACCATCTCAGAACTGAAGGACTGTAAAGTCTGTACTAATCAGGCAATCCACCTTCATCAGTGATGATCCAAACGTGGATGTTTATGTTAGAAGGAATCATTCATAGCATTTCATCATCATCACTAAGATGTGTATGGCAGAAGACGGTGATTGGTGATAGCGCTACCATATGGCCTTTCCTTACATCAGGAATTGTTGGAAGATTACGTGAAATGTGAAAGTAGTCGTAGATTGGATATAAATCTCTAGTTTTAAATTCTGACTCCTATTAAAGTCCTCTTTAAAAGAGTTATTTAGATTTAAATGATTTGTAACTTGGAAGTCAGAAGCTTTTATTATATATATATGTACACTCACCTAAAGGATTATTAGGAACACCATACTAATACGGTGTTTGACCCCCTTTCGCCTTCAGAACTGCTTTAATTCTACGTGGCATCTCCACTTACTCTAGCCTCACACACACACACACACACACACACACACACACACACACACACACACACACACACACACACACACACACACA
>JAQQZT010000040.1:17187082-17200115 GCA_030068275.1 Clarias platycephalus
GTGATTGGTTGATTAGATAATTGCATTAATGAGAAATTGAACAGGTGTTCCTAATAATCCTTTAGGTGAGTGTGTATTAAGAGCATTTTCATACACATACTGTACAGTGTAATGAGAACTTTAGGATTGGGACTAAACAGCTAATTAAGAGACTAATCAGAAGAAAATGCTTTACTTAGTTAGGCAGCCTAAAGATTGGACTTTGGAGCAATGGATAAAGGGTTGTGAGTCTCGATGGAGCATATTCCATCATGCATAGTGCCCAAGCAGTGTTATGATCTGGGGTTGCTTCAGTTGGTCAGGTCTAGGCTCAGCAACGTTATGTGGAAATAATATAAAGTCAGCTGATGACCTGAATGTTCTGAATGTCCAGGTTATCTATGCATATTTTCTTAATATTCTTAAATTGTGGAAGTTCTGGGAGCATGAGGAATCATTTTCACACATGAACTGGCCACCATATTGTGTGCTATAATCAAAGCTACTGTAAAGGTAATTGATTGAAAAGTTAGCGTGAGCAATTATTTATTTATTTTATTCATGTAGTGTGTATGTATGTTTGCAATTCCCTTATAATTTGACATGTATCTATAAACATGTCTATCTGTGCATTTGCATGAAGCAGACCCTTTTCTAGCTGACTCTATAAACCTGGCTCTGTTGGCTGTTTGCTCCAATGGAGCACTGACAAACTGGCTTTTAGTGCTCAGAGCTATATTACATTTCTCTCCCTCCTGCACCGTCACCATCTCCAGTACTGCAACTATTCACTTGCATTCTTAAATGAGATTATCAGCTGGGCTGCAAGCCTCCGACACACAGTCCATCACCCAGGATGATGATAGTTTCACTACATAAACTGCACATGACTTGTGGAACAGAAGAGACAATTGAAAAAAGCAAATAAATGAAGGAATACTGGGAGAGAATAAAAAAAATAAACAAGATTAAAGATGGTGAACAAAACATCTACAGCTAATCCGTAACTATCTAAAGGAACGTTGAGGAGTGCTATTTAACTTAAAGAGCATATCTGCATGGATTGGAGTAAGCTTTTAATGAGAGACCTAAAACAGCACAGTGTGTGTCTTGCTGCAGGTTTAGAGTTTCCACTTATGGATTTCTTGCCCCATGGTGGATTTGGTTTGGTGTCTATTAGTCTTAATTCCCATGATCCAGCAGGAAGCAGCGATGTTGAGATAAAGCACCACTGGATTTCCCAGTCAGAAAATTGCTCCTTAAGTCCCACCTGTCTTTACACAGAGGAGAGCTGAGGACAATCCCACTGAGCTCCCAAGCTGTCAGTCAAACCCCCAAAATCTCTGGATCCACGTTCTAATTCCACCCACCAGGTCTGACCACAATGCACCTCTTCATCTGATTGTACTGTAGATATGGTAGCTTGGAGAAGCAAGGAGAAATAATACGACTTCCATTATTGGCAAGCTGGAAACAAACAGTACCATCATAATTTAAGTTTTTGATGAAGTGTATGGACAAATTAAATATGCATGCATTTTAGAGGGCAGGCTGATCCTCCTTCAATTGCTTTATAATGTCTCTAATTTAATCATTTGGGTCAGAGGCAATTTTCTAAGTGTTTTTTTTCTCAGTGTGCAAGTCTGCCGGGCAAACAGTCTTAAAAAGAGAAGTTGAAGGGGCCGAAGGAAAGGTCACTATGAAGAAACTTTCACAAGTGACACGAATTTTAAATGCCAGGTTGAGGCCTTTAGGCTATAGTCTTGTCCAAGGAGAATCAAGTAGGTCTGATATGTCAGTACATGAATGTGAAAAACAAACTAGGTTCTGTAGGTTCTGTAATAATGTGCTTACAATATTGTATTTGTGAAAGGACTTGCCACAATCTATGCATCTATCTACAGTACAGTATGCTGCTTAAGCGTAATGATAGTGGCATTACCAAGTCTAATATGTTAATGCATTGCTGTTTTATTCGTTAAACAGTAATATACAAACCCATTGTAGCTTTTATACTGACATGCGGTGGAGATTAATCTCAAAATCCTCAAACTCCTGAAGAGAGAATGAACTATCCTTAGCCCAGAACAGGTGAAACGGGACAGCAAGGACACGCTGTGTGAATTCGATGTTAATTAAACAGCCATTCTGCTATTCCCATTTAACACCTCTGTAACCCCTTACATCAAGTTGACGCTGATTTCAGTGCATCCCTTTGACCTATCCATGACAGCTGTTTATGCTCTTGGCATTATCTGCGTGCCAGAGGAGCTCACATATCGAGTCGCTCCCATGGCAGATGATGACAATGGCAATGATAAAGATGATTCTGCTGATAGCGGTGACCATGCAGGCGTGAAAAAGAAGCAGGAGGTAAAGGAGGCAGCAGCACAGCTAAAATATGGGATTCGGCGGCGATTCCCGAGCAGCCCCAAGCTGTTGGTGAATTAAAGTCGTGAAGGGCACGGCTGCAGGTTCCATCGGTGTAGAATTGCTACACAATTGACTGTGCTTCAAACTGAGACAGCTGGCGCATTGTCCTCCATGGAAATAGCTTTTACTACCCCCCTCCATACACGATGATTGGAATATAAATACATAAAAAGGGTTTTGTGCGAAAGGAAAATAAGGCTTGCTGAAAGCATCAGCTTGAGATGGGAAAGGTGATTGATGGGCTTAGCAGTGTTTTCAAACATACACACTTCAAGCTCATTAATTATTTGGACACTGTCACCGAGTTTAAAACCATCAGACGAAGCAGTACTGTATTTGCAGATGCATTATCACCCATTAACCTCTTCTCGTTTATTACGATGCATTACTCAGGAAGACTCTGAAGAACACTCCTGATGAACAAATGGAACATTGCCCGAAGAAGATAACAACACTGACCATGAAAGACTGTCAGACAGCACTGTTGATGTAGCTGCAAATAGACGTACTATATGTATTAAGCTTACTGGAGTGCATAATTAATTTGATTTAATATATAAGCTAAAACACACACGCACAAAATGGTCTTCAATTTCCTTCTTGCAAGAAAGGCCGTATTTCCCTGTTTAAGCTGCTTTCCTATTACTTATGTCTGCCGTTGAGCCGTAGCCTAATGTGGGCTGCTTTTTCCTCTCCTGTCTGTTCGTACAGGAGAAATTTGCCAGATGAAGCATGTTGCTTATTAAAATAATGCGTCTTTATTGAAACATGGTGGACAAAATGACCTCAGGCTCAGATCAATAGTTCTCCTCAGACAAAGATGAATCTATCGATTTCATTTTAACAAAAGTATGCGTCTGCATATATACGGCACTTGTGGCACACAACAAGGATTTCTTTTTTTTTTCTTTTCAACGCCATGCTGAGCCGGTATAAAAGCAGGCCAGACTAAGTGTTCTGTGTGTAGCAGTCACTGGGGACAGATGGTAGATGGCTGTCCTTTGAATCTAAAAAACACAAAGGAATCATAAAGTGTGTTTTTTTTTGTTTAAAAAAAAAAAAAAAAAAAAAAAAAAAGCAAGCCAGGTTGTGTGGTAAAGTGGGTTTAAACATGAGGACTCGCAAATGGTGGGTGCGATCAATGGTGTGAAGGGTATTGACGAACCTGTTTACGCAGGCAGGACCTTGATCAGAGAAGAGCGGGTCTACAGCAGACTCAGTAGAATGCAAAATATATACCGACAGCACACTGCTTTTGTTTTAGCTTTGATGAACATGTCTGCTTACAGGAAGCTGAATAGCAGAACAACAGAACAAAACAAAGGTTTGATGCTCGCTCGCTTCTTTATGGCACCTTGCCACTCCGAGTTGATTCTCTGACGTGTGACTGAAAAGCCATAACACCAACAGGTAATTTACAAAAACAGCAACAATGGGAGAAAAAAGTACAATGCATAGACACCAACACGCCATAACATGAAAAACATTATAACGACCTATAGGTTTACGATTCCCCTTGTGAAACTGGGCCGGCTCTGGATGCTAGAAATGTGTCTCCACAGGGTTCCGGTGGTCATCTGAAGGCCAGCATTGATGTTTTTCAGCAATTTTTGTTGCATTGGTTGTTCTGTATGCTTGATGATCTGGACTACTGCCGTGCATGGGTGAGCCTTGAGTACCTCTGATCCTGTCATTGGTATATAATTGATAATCAATAATAATATGTTAATGTTATGGCTGGTTAGTGTACAGTCTGTAAACTATACCATCTTTAATTCTGTGTTCAGGGAATAAATAACAGTTGTTACATCTTATGGACAAAATGATTAAGAGAGTAATTAGCAGCCAGATGTTACTAAAGTAATGCACAAGATAAGATATTCATCCAGATGTGTGGCCACCTCTATAAAAGCATAACTTTTCTCAGTTTAATATTCTGGAGTGTGCTTACATCATGCCAAGGGAAAAGAACGTGACTCAGGAAAACAATTGTTGCTACTCACCAGTCTGGGAAGAATTAAAAGGGGATATAATTTAAAATTCAGCATTCTGAAGTAGAAAGAATTACTGTAAAGCGAGTCCGCCCAGAATTCAGCCTCCCAGCCAATTCCCTCCAGGATCAGACTGTTAAAGGCTCAAAGATATAAGGACATACCCTGAGATAATGTAGGCACTGTAAGCACATTCACTGTTTATGTCCATGATGAGAACAATCAGAAAAGGGCTGAACAAACCAAGCTTTCATGGAAGGGTGGTTAGGAAAATGCTGTTCTTTCCAAAAACAATATGGGTGCATAATTGCATCTGAACAAACCACAAAAGGTCTGGAACAATACGCTTTGTATTGAATAGAGTAACATGGAGATGTTTGGTTCATCATACATAGTGACATGTTTGGTGAAAACCAAACACAGCGTATCACCACAAACACCTCATACCAACTGTCAGTCATGGGGTGGAGAACTAATGATCTGGACTTGTTTTGAAGCCACAGGAAAAGTTACAGTCAACGAGCAACAAGAATCCCCAGCGCACCAGCAAATCAACATCTGAATGGGTAAATAAAAAAATAGATAAATCGAGGTGTTGGAATGTCACATCCAACCGTAAAACCTATTAAAATAATGTGGCTGGATCGTACTGTAAGAGAGCTGCGTATAAACAAATGCCTTCAAACATCAATGAACTTAAGCAACGTTGTGAAGAAGTGTGGGCCGAGTGTTTCTAAATGATGTGCGCGTCTGCCAAAATCCTACAGGAAAACATTTACAGTAACACGTACGCAACAGAAGAAACATGTTGGGAATTGTATTTTTTCTTTTTACTTGAGCATCAGTACCTCGAGAAAAAAAACGCATAAGTAGAAAATACGTACTTTTGCAATATTGTATACTTAAATAAAAGTGCCGTTAACTTAATCAGTGTTTTAAATGTTAACACATTTTCGAAAAATGATCAGCCTTACCATGTGCAGGACCTTCACTGACCTGATTCGTAACATAAAAAATGACAAAAATGTTACATTTTGAAAAAAAACAAAAAAAACAACTTGATATAATTTATTTGTTTATATACACTAAGTGTTTGAAGAACACACACACAAATTGCACTTTTGCTCTGATAAATGAAATAAGAACTAAAGGAGGGTGTGCTTTATTTTTTCCATGACTGTATTTCAAAATTGGTCACATTGTTGGCTGTCTTGTAACAGATGATTAAATAACAGCCTTGAGGATATTGATGTACAGTACAGTACAGTGCAAAAGAAAAGGGTGTGTGCCTTTCAGCTCACAAACGGGCTCCACCTTCAACTGTCTCTCGGGGGACAAACTGCACTCAATCAGCTTTTCTGAAATAACGAATTTAACTGGATGATACTAACAGTAAAGATCAGAATGTGTCTTAAACATCCTCCTTTAGAAGTTCTGACCAGACAGCTCATGTTAGCTCGCTGGCTGGCTTTAGTGCTGTGCATTATGAACATGTATTTGTGACAAATAAAAGTGAATTAAATGAAATGAAAGCTGCTTGAAAATTCTCTCAGAAATCTGATTTTTTTTTTTTTTTTTTTTTAATGATCAAAAGCGTAGATAGAGCTTGAATGTAAACCAGGCTTCCACATGATTTGTTACTTATTACATTTCCCATAGATGGTGTTAAATTACCCAGGTTCCTTCGTTCTTTGTTCTCTGCGAGTTTCTTCTCATTCCTTATATGGAAATTCTTCCTATGGCCAGAATCCAGAACCGTTGCGCTTCCCCGGAACTTAACCGGAACATGTTAATGACTCATTGTTCTTTGATGTGAGTGTGTGTGTGTGTGTGTGTGTGTGTGTGTGTGTGTGTGTGCATGTGTGCATCCCAGCTGACATGTTAAAGCTAACCAGCAAGCTTATCGAGGTGACATGGACGCTTAAAGCAATTCTCCCCTCATTTTAAATGTAACAATTTGGGGGCTCGAGACAAATCTTTTTTCTCTGAAGAAGGTAATAAATAATGAAATACGTTATGCTTGGTCACATTTTAAAGACGTTTCCATCATGTTTGATTGATATAAAGTATGATCCATTAGTTGTATTCAGACTTATAAGTATAAGTTCAGGCTTGTATAAGCAGTTAGATACAATTTAATATCTAAACAATCATGCACCACTCGATATGTTTGCATTTAGTGTATAAGCATTTATTACTTTTGATGTGCGCGTATTTCTGATAAATGTGTTGATCTTCACCTTTATTTACTTCCCTTTAAAAAGAGTGAATGAAATGTGAGGAGGTCATTTAAACCCGTCAGTGATTTTGAGTTTTGTGGATCTTTTGATTAATCACTGTTTATGCATTAAATGTACATTTGGGCTTATGTGGCCCTCAGCTGGTGTTTATGGAATATTATGAATTTAAGCTAATGTAGCTACAGCTGTTCCAGGGGTTCATGCACTGAGCATTTCGATTAATTTGGTTTTAGCTGTTGAAGAGTTTAAATCGCAGGAAGGTGGGAGACCGAACCTACAGTGCATTCACAGTACGGCCACTCCAGCGGTATGAAGAAGACAGCTTTGACTACTTGAGAAAATCAACAGCTAACCTTGCAAGATGTTCGAGTTCACGCTGAGTTGAGCAACACATGTCACCTGAAAACATCTCAAAAACAGGGCATCTCTTCTCATCTTTACACATACAGGTTTGATTCGGTATTAGATTGATTTTTCACATTTGATTTCTGTGTAATTATTTGTGGCAAACATCTGAATGTTTCTGTACTATTAATTTGCTCTTGATTTCTCTCTCTCTCTCTGTGATGAGACTCTGTGATGACAGGCACCAGGTCATTGGTAGTGGATCCTTTGGATGCTATGGGTCGTTTCATCTGTGGACTTGTTTGCCTGGCACATCCAGTGAGTGCTCAACTGGACTAAAATTTGGAGAGTTTGGAGGCTGGGTTGGCAGCTTTGGGCTCTTTGGCTGCTGAGCCTCGTGCATGGTGGGCTTATGGTGCACTGGGTGTTCTGTGTCTGTTCATCATGGCCAGTGTCGACTTCTTTATCTATTTGTGCTACATTAGCTTTTCTGTTGGATCAGAACAGACGGGTTGTCCTTTGCTCCCCGAGCCTTGAGCCAGTTTACAGGTATACAATTAACAATCAATCAATTCACTTGGTGGTGGGTTAAAGTTATGGCTGATCAATGTGTAATGATTGGTGGAGAATAACCATTTTATGTTATTAAACATTTTAAAATATGATCTAACAATTTATACAACATATGATGAGATGAGATGCTTTTCTGCTCATCCTTGTTTTTAAAGAGTAATGAAGTTACCATAGGCTTTCTGTCACTCTAAAGCAACAGTCTGGCTCATTCTCTCTTGGCTCCAGCCACTGTTTGTGGAAAAACTCGGAACATCAGCAGTTTCTGAAAAACTCAAACCAGTGTGTTTACGGTTTACACCCTAAACCATGCCAAGGTCACCGAGATCACATTTCACGGTTTCTTAAGTTTGATATGAATACTAACCTAAGCTCTTGACTCCTATCTGCCTAATTTAACACTGGAAATCAAGTTAGGAGTGTAAGTAATGTTTATGGTTGGTTAAAAAAAAAAAAAAAAAAACCCATCCAATTGGGAGCTAATGAACAATGCACAGGCTGTGTGCAGACCTGTGGCTGATTAACACATTTAAGAGAAAATGACCAGTTAATGAAGACCAGAATATTTCTGTTTAACAACCGCTTCACTACAATCACTTAAATGTGCCTAAAATGATACATTTGCAATGCAGATAGTTCTATACAAAGCAACTAGCACATAAAGATAAAACTCATTGCCCGGTGTAAAAACATAATATATGTCATAATATACATCATAATTCCAACATCTGTGGGTTACTTATTAAGGGATTAATTAGGAAGCTTTCTGGAGCTTTTATGTTTGATGGGTCCAATAATAATAATAATAATAATAATAATAATAATAACTGAAAGAAGCCGATATTTGATCAGAACAACATCAATATAATTATTTTAGCATTTCCCAGGCCTCCACACAATTATGTATTTTGCCACATAGTAATCCAGAGCAATTGTTAAACATATGAAATTCATTGGCTGTGAGCAGGAGTCATAACTGTCTAAGAAGAGAGGTTATTCATTTACTTGATTTATATCCTTTATCATGTGCGTTATATTTTTGTACAGAGCAAAAGGTGGTATTTGGGCGAAAACCACACGCTTCAACGTCCAGGAATGCTCCCCCTCCTCTTCTATCCACAGAACCGAACTCTAATATCTACATACGCTAACTCTCCTCTGAAAAACTGAATATATTATAGTATGAATATAATGACGGTCATGATGATGGTGGCATCATTACAAATTTAATCCTCTCTTCAGAGACATATGGCCCAATAATGTCCAAACCATTAACAGCCCATTAACGGAGCCCAAATTGTTAACATGCTCCTTCATTAAGGGCATGTTGTCTTTTCATAATAATGGACAATAAGTCATGGTGCACATACACGAGGTAGGAATGGATTTCAAACTCAATTTAGTCTATAAAACAATCGATCTTTCTGTGTCTGTAATCAAATTATTTCCTCTCAAAGGTCACCGGATTCAGTAATATCTGCCACGGCTGCTTGATGGTGAGAAACCTCATAAAAGGCCTCTGGTGTGCAGCAAATCACATTATGGGTTGGGGGGAAGTTGAACTAAAACCAGCTATTGACTTGTAGCTTGTGTGGTGAAATGAAAAATAATGTGGAGCAGAAGAAGTAAAAGCACCCGCATACCTACATGCGCACTTCATCCAGCTACAGATGGAATAGAAAATAAAATAAACAAAAACAACAACAAAAAAAAAAAAAACAGAAGAGTAAATCCAAAAGATTTAAAACAATTCATTCTGGAAGGGCCCAAGATGTCAAGTGAGGACTTAAGCAGCTTAAATAAAAAATGATATGTTAACATCAATCAGTGAACAATAAAAGCAATGTTCCACCTACAAATGATTTTGGCATCTTTACGCAGTTCTCGATCCAATCATTCACAGCTAATACTTCAGTCACTAATCCACGTTCACATAGGAAGCCCATTCTGTTTGACCTGAACCGCACTCACCTAATCACGCTCTCATATACGAGGAAGACGGGGAAATGAGCTACGGAAGCTGCTAATTCGATACCATGGCAACTACCGTAACATAAGTCTTTAAAACCTGGCAGCAAAAAGTTCCTTAGTGTCAAGTGGAAAAAAATAAATAAATAATTCTATCTAGTGGGTCGTCACTGTTGATAGTAACATCAAGGCACGGAGAAAAAAAAATTGTCAAAGGTTTCACACTGAAATCTCTCAGAGTTGTGCTTCTACAGTAACGTTACCACCGGCCAGGTGTAACAATGCACTTTCAATTCGTCGAAATGGCCACATTGGAGTGTATTTTAATGACTAATGAAATGTATTTCTGTTTTTCTTTCTTTAATGTTTGTAAACACTTTATTATTGTTTGTATATATTAATTAATTATTAATTTATATATAGGAATTTATTATTTTCTATATATAAATTAATATTTGTAATTTGGCTGGAGATATTCTTAGGCACTGTATCTGAAGGGGCTGATTAGGGGAAAAACAATTATACAGTAGGTTTATAGGTTTCGATCATGTAAGTGTTGTAGTCAAAAATACAATCAGAAATGTGAGATGTTAAAAATACATATTCTCAGGAAGATATTCGCAAATGACCAGAAGACTGTGAGTTCAAGAAATAAATGTAGAAACGTTTTATAAACAGCATGGGTTAAATAGGCAACCGTGAGTGATTTTGAAAAGGCGACACATTTTTTTTTTTCCCCCCTGGAATTTATGTAAGGTTTAATTCAAAGGCCAGGGAGAGGTGTTACAAAGCTACTAGGTATTTTTTTTCTGAGAACAAAAGCGGTGCAGACACGGTCCTCGCACTTTCCCTCTGTGCCACTGAGGAACATTACACACATGCGCGCACTCACAGAATTATTGATTAATAACAAAGTCAGACCACTGAGTGTATAGCTAAAACCTTGGCACACAATCTTCTAAACACACACTTTCAGTACTCTGTATTGTGGGAAAATTGGTGCCGGTGTGTGCGGTGGAAAAGGGTGTGGGTTCGAGACATGTACACTCTTAAAACAACCTCGGTGTGTAGTCACATGGATCCCATAAGATGCCGAAAACATTCCTTTGAGGTTATACTCTGTGACGACATGGTTGCATCATGCAGTACCTGCGGATTTTCATGCTGCAAATCTCCCCATGTATCGCATCCATCCCAAACGTGTTCTGTTGCATTGAGACTGAAAAACACTGAAATCAATCTCATGTTCTTGGAAGACTCAGCTTTGTGACATGTGGTGCATTATCATGCTGAAAGCCATTGGATGATGATGATGGGTAAACCGCACATGGTCAGCAGGAATAGACAAATAAGCTCTGGCTTTAAAGCAATAACTGACAAACCCAAAACTGTGCCAAGACAACATTGCCCGCACTATCACAGCACCTCCACCAGTCAGGACCAGGCAGGTTTGCTCCAAGGTTTAATGCTGCTGGCACCAAATTCCAAACCTTTCGTCTATGTTCAACTAGATTACTTTTCATGTCCTCAGCAGTACAGTTTTGGTGTGTACTGTATGTGCATGCTTCGATGCATTTCACTACCACCACAAATTTAGCTGATTGGTCAATTGCATGTATTATTAGGCGTACAGGTGTTCCTAATAAAATGCTCTATAAATACAATATAACTTTTGTCACTTGGTAGCCATTTCCTTTTAATTTGACCACAAACAGCATGAAACCTCATTAAGACCAACAAAATTCAACACTGAGGCAGCGCTGCATCAAATGAAATGAAAAATTAAAAGCAATCGAGCAAACGCTTACCATTTCAGAAATCAATTCAGGTGTAACATTTTCATTTCAAGCTGATGATAATTATTTCTTTTTTCCTTATTGCTTCAATGTGTCCTATTGTAAACCGATATTCATTAGTGCACCATTGCAGAGAAAGAAAAAAAAAAAAGTCCTTTCAGCTGTGATTACATTGTTCTCTAACCTATAGGTGGATCTTACAACAGAAATATAAACAGCTGCTTCACACCGAGTATGTATCTGTTCCATTGTGGATTAAAAATACATAAATCACAAAGTCTTCATGAATCAGACTTGACAAGTACATTATGTACTCCACTCCTCTTTACACAGGGGATCAGGATCACTTTGAGACCATTACATTCGCACATATCTCATGCCGCTTTAAACGGCGCTATGATGGTATAGACTGGTGAAATATTAAATAGTACTCTTTTTGTTTAGCTCAAATGATAAACCGCCTTTCATCCCCAGACCTTTCACATTTAAAGCAATACTTAGTCACTTTTAAATGTCAGAGAGCCTCAAAGGTCTGCAGCCGGCATAAAAATCACATACGTAGACGGATGACACATTAAAGGAAATTTGTCGCTCAACTAGAAGCATAACGTGCAGCCAGAGACTGGCATACAACATGATACAATTATGAAAATGAAATCACCTGCTATGGCCTTCTGTCATCATCCTTAACGCAGCTGAACACTGATGGGAGATTTGGGACTGATGCGTTAGATAGCGCTCTCAATCACTATCAACTGAGGGAATATCTTCTGGGAGAACAGTGTTTATTTCACCAGCACAGTTCCACAGATGTGTAGCGTTTTTATGCTGAGTACTTTCTTCAACTGAAATCATTCATGTAAAGGTAACAAAGATCAAAGTATTGTAAAAGAGTTACAATTTCCAGACATTATTAACATCAATTTCTCCGAGTTGAGATCAGGATGACAATCAATATTTAATGAAACTTGTATTTTTTTTTGTCTATAAATGTCGGTCAATTTAGCTAAAGCTTACATTTTTTATAAGTTATTCATGCTAGTGTACTTTGGCACCATGCTTGGTTAGCATTGTCGCCTCGCAGTCCCAGGGTTGGAGGTTTGAATCTTACATTTTGTTTGCGTGTGTGGAGTTTGCACTTGGTGGGTTTCGTCTAGGCATTCTGGTTCTCCTCGACAGTCCAGCACACACAGGGTAAGTGAGTAGAATAGTGTTATAGTGTATGATTAGATGTGAATGAATGGATGAGTTGGCACCCCATTCAGGGTGTTCCCCCACCATGGACCGTCTGAGACCCTACACCAGATACAGGGCATATGGATGGATGGATAGTTCCCATTTATTAATTTTTTATTCTGGAAAAAATATTCTGGAATTCATGTTAATTGAGTCTACACAATGTATCCAACGTGCACCATCACCATTTGTGATGCACAGGTCACTTAACTAGTGGGCAATTTTTGCAGACAGCAACAGAGACCTTCAGGCAAAGTTCCTCCCAACAAACTGAACAAAGTCGCTGCCAGGCAATTCCTTTGTCAGAAATGGTGCATGACTTACAAAAGGTTAAGTAAGATTATACTTAAGAAAGAAGAAAGAAGAATAAAAAGTTTTAACATAACACATAGAATCGTCAATGTCAGGTGGACTGGCTTGGAAAATTGGACCTTCAATATCGTCTTACTATAACAAATGCAATATTTGCTGCTGG
>JAQQZT010000040.1:17219150-17230905 GCA_030068275.1 Clarias platycephalus
GTGAAGCACTTTGGATCAACTACGGTTGTGTTAAACCTGTGCTCTATAAATAAATTTGACTTGACTTGACTTGACTTACCACTGTACATTTGAAACCAAAATTTAAACAAAACAAAAAAAAGGCTTGTGTGAAATGTTTTTCAATATGTTTCACTTATGTGTAATCAAACTAGAATAACTGAGTTTCAGTAACTAAAAAGATTGCAGTTTTGTGAGATGCACTGCATATACATATATACAATAGCCCAATCAGTGCAGCACAGCCCGGTGTAAACGGAGGACAGCACCAGGCTGCCTACTCAGCCTAAACCTCCCCAGGCCTAAATCCGGTCAAGCACCCTTGTGATACACCAGACAAACAGGTGGGTGGGACCAACAGATCCACGGAGGTCCCACACGCAACTTGCAGTACTCAAGGGATCCAATGTCAACATCCTGGTTCCAGACACCACAGAACATGCTGTGTAGAGTATCTGTGGAGAAACGTTCCAAAGGGCCAGAACTGCCCCGGTGGCACAAGGGGAACCAACGACCTAGGTGGTTATAAAAATGAATGGTTTTAAAAATATGTCTGATTGGCGTATATAAATGCAATTGGGCTACAGCATGAGTTCTAGTACAAATATTATTTGGCCTGGTTTTTATTAGGGTGGCTGAGTTTTCAGCACTGCATAATGGGATCTGGCAATCATGGCCCAGGTGAGAGGCGGCTGGAAGTAAATTTGTGCACTAAAACAGGGGTTGTTTTATTTAGCACTATGACAATTAAACTTTGCGGCAAATCTGTGGTTACACGCATGCCAAACCAGTGGGAGGGATCCACATGGAGTATGGGTCAGCTCTGGTCTGTTAGACCACTAATGTTAAGTTGTAAAAGGGGATACACTGTATTTAATATTAAACTTTCATTTAGCTACAAATTTAGATGTTTGGTTCGCTTTAAAATCCCCTCAAGCCTTAGATCTCCAATGTTATTTCTATATAGTACAGTAAGTAGACTCATAGTGACTCATACACTCATGTGTGTTTGAGTGGTCACATGGTACGATGTGTACGGACACTGTTTAATGTAATTGTTACCTAAAAGCAATTGCAGATGAATAAACCTGCTTCAATTGAATAAATCAAAAAAACCATTTTACATGCAGAGACACTTATAAATATTAGCTCTATTCTGAGTCTCCTTTGGGTCTGAGGCCAGCGGCTTGGACTGTAGGTGATGGCGCTGGATTACACTAATACTCTAATAGCACAGGAAGTGTGTGGGATTCCCCCCTCAACTGAAAAAAGGCACCAGATTCCCATTTCTACTTAAAAGATGCTTCATGTTCCTACTTGCTGACACAACCATAGTTAAGTAAAAGCACCCAAACCCAAATATAAACTAGAGCAGCTTGGCTGCTGTACTGTAGGACCTCATACTCTATGAAAAGATAGTCGCCATCTGGGGTTTTGATGATGGTGGAGGAGAACTCCAAAAATCTTTCAAAAAGTGTTCATTTTGGTTGGGATCATTTTCACTGCCTCAGCAGACGAGTCAGTAAGCCCTCATCCGCTGTGGATCCTGGTTCTGCCGTTATCCAGAGCAGAGACCACCGCTTACAGGAGAAAAATGTTTCATCACTGCATAAACTCACCGGTCAGAAAAAGAAAAAGATAAAAAATAAAAAAAAAGATTGTACTTTATAGTGATTCGCAGTGACCTTTTATTCTGAGGGGACAAGTGGACCTGAACCATGGCAGCAAAATGTCTCTGGTTTTCCATTTCATTTGTCTCCCATCTGTACAAGTCCTCATGTGGGGGGAACACTTCTATTGCAGGAGTGATGAGAAGGAAGCTCACACCAGTGTGCATCCACATGCAAACAAACTCATTTCTCTGATCACTATTGCAAATGTATTTTCTATCAGGTATCTGAAACATGCTCTTTCTCTGTCAAGCTCAGACAACATGGAATGAACAGAAGTGACCGGGGGGCCTTGGGCTTAAAAGAACGGAAATGTTGCACACTTAAAAACCCTAGGTTTATTTAAAACCCAGAAAATGATACATTTCCTTTCTTGTGTAAGTGTGTCTCAGGTTTCGGTCTCCTGGCAGTAGACTGTTATGTGGGGCTCTGTGTCCTCTGGGTATCCACAAGTGTATAGGTGTGTCTGTGTGTGTGTGTGAGTGTGGGTGTAGGTGTCTGAGTAGGTGTGTGTGTTTGTAGATGTGTGTGTGCCTGTCCGCTCTCATCCCATTCAGCCTTCAAACAGATTAGCTTTCCTGCCTTTGATGCACTCTTTATGAGGGAAGCTCACTTTTTTTTTTTTTTTTTTTTTTAAAGCAGAAATCTGCTTCCCATCTTTTCTCCAGGGCTGCTTTTATTCTGAACACACACTCGTTGTTTTCCTCTGCTCCTCCCCCAAACCCAAACAGCTTGCACTGGTTTACATGGCCACGGTGCATTGCAAAAAGGAGCGAATGCGAATATATTGTTTTGGAACTTCCTGATTATGGGCAGACAGAGGATTCGTCTGCATGCATGCTGAGGCCTCGAGGGCATGAGCAGATGTTTAGCCCACACGGTGTGCATACAATATGCGCAAGTAACTACGTTTCAATTCACCATTAGTTGTAGACAGTTTCAGACGATTTTCGTTTTTTTGCCAGTATTTAACCTAATACTTTACAATTCACGCTATGCTTCTCTGCAGTTGGACTTTCCCTTTCTTAATTTGTGGTCGTTACAGTGGAATTTGTGGTTTCGCATGTTTGCAGGGGCACTGATGTTGTGCTGATGTTGGTGTTTATTCTACACTTGGACGCTGTTGTGTGTTCCTGCGTTATATCAAAAGGGGGGGAAAAAAAAAATATATTTCACAAGCAAGTAAATAGTTTGCATTCAAAGTTTAAACACATGTGCATGAGCACAGAGTTGTGTGTTTTCTTGTAGTCCACACTGGTCTGATTTATGTCTCTTATTTCTCTTTCCTCATTCCCAGATCTACTGTCCAGGACATTCTGAGTACTGATAAAAGCCACATTTCCTCTCCTGCAAATCCAATAATAGCTGGGCGAAGGGAGCACACTTAGGCATCTTTTACACCAACAATATACATCACACACATTATAAACGAGCGTACACTATGAGCTAGCGGCACAGGTTGTGAGGACATTAAAACAAAACCAACATGCCTCCAGCAATCTGTGAGATGAGCGTCTTCGTTTCTACCCCCAACCCGTCTCGTTCACCCTCATCACCGCACGGGATGGAAATGGTGTCTCTCGACAGCTAATGGAATATATTGGAAGTGATGTGCAAGACAAGGTAAAGAGAGTAAATAATGGAGGAAAAATCTATTTTCTGTGGAATTTAAGTAAAAATAAGATGAGAATGTATTTAGTTCTGCTTTTTTGTCCTATTAATGTATCCTACTTACTAGCAATTTGATCCTTAATTAAAAGTAGCACTGAGACAGATTACAGTTTAACATACGTTCAGGTTTAAAACGAATAGCTTCAGTTTTAAAAATTTGATTGGCTGCGGTCTACAATCCATGATTTACACAAACAAATACACACTTGTGGCCCGATCCTAATAACTAACACAGCAGGTTTTACACCATTACAAAACAGCCATTGTTTTGTCCATAAAAGGGACTAATCTTTGCCGGCTGCTTTTCTACAAAAGCTTACTGTTAACACACAATAATGTGTGGAAGAATCATTGTTTATACCAAAGATTGTAATAATAAGGGAAATTTTTAACTCAACAACTGGATTTTATCCACTGGTTGAAAAAAAACAAACAAACAAAAAAAAAGTTGTTTTTGCTTTAATTAAAGTCTGTATATAGTACAGTACTGTACACATACTGTATTTAACACTGAAAAGAGATTGGTTAAAGGAGAGAATCCTTGTTTGAATACAAAACAACACTGTTATAATGAATAATGTTTGCATGAATTGAATAATTTCATTCAAATGCCAGATGCAGGGACTCCTAGCATGTAGAGATAATTGTTACCCTTGAACACCTCATACTGACTCAATTAATACTCAATGGTAATATACATGGTTCTCGCGATTACAGCCATTATTACATAATCGCGTAACAAATAATAGATGAATTAAAAGCAATTCTTGCTCGCTTTGAATTTTAAACCATCCTGTAACTTTGACGTTTTAACAGGAAGGAGAAGATCATGTAGTGTTCCGTGATGTAACATCACACATCATGTGTCTGAACAGAATTGCGATGCTCATATTCAACAGGATCGTTAAAATACGTAAGAGAAGAGCGATTTCAAAAGTAGCTGCTTCTCAGCCCTTGGGGAATCTACGTTGCATACAGTTTTCTACGCAAGAGGTCGATAACTCTCAACGCCACGCCCAATCTCCTTGACTGACTCCACCGAATTAACGTAACTCCTAATAGAATCAGAGTGCTTCTTGACTAATGTTTTCGATTTAGTCCTCAATGACGAGAAAGTGCTCCCATGGACCGTAGAGTAGTGCTGCGTTTTAAGACTTAAGTAAAATGACGGTGCTGAGGCAGTGCGGTCCAAAAAGCCACAGAGGAGGTGATATTTACCAGAGGAAGCGGCCTGTCAAGGACAAACCCCTAGCCTAGGGGCTTTATTTGTGTTTTGCACACAAGCCCTGAGTGTGATCTAAACCAAGGCAAGCTTCTTTCATAGCGCTGAAGTCATCAACCACACACACACACACACACACACACACACACACAGGATCAGAGTAGAAAAAAATACATGCCGGAGTCAAGAGTGTGAATATGATTAAACCTGTTAAGAATGCTTCTCGGAAAACGTGTTTCGGGAAATCGCTGGTGATTTGAGCAACTGCGAGAGATGTAATGGAGAATAAAATCCAGATAGGAACTACGTGAGACATAAAGAGAGAGCGGACAAGGAAAAATAGACTCTTCCTTTCCCGTACACACACAAACTAGGGCCAAAGCTGGAAAGTCACAGATTACTGAGAAATCCCAGCAGCACCGCTTGTTTTCCCTCATGAGACGGGAGGTTACCTGAGGTGAAGAGTCCGACTCGAGCAAACTTAATTAAAACCATGTAAGGGAAGAGCAAAAAAAAAAAACAAAAAAAAAAACCAACCCAGCAAAATGTGCCTTCACATTAGGAATGCTCTGATAGAGTGTGGTGGGAGAGGAAATTCACAGAGACATGGTCAATACAGGAAATAAATTAGCCTGAGTGGTGGGTAGAGGGCACAGGCTTGCTTTTGGTGCAGCTGGAGTTTGATTTAAAATGGCCTAGCGGCTGTTTCCTGAGCTTTCCTGACTGATCGGTCGGATATTCTCCCTTCACCAAGCGGTGAGACAGAATTGTAGATCTTTTGAAGTGTTTTACAACCTGAGCATGGAGGCAAAACACATCGGCATCTCACGAGCTGTGGGAAAACTCATAATGCAGTCTGTGGATGATAACCCGAGCTAGCAGGGTGATATGCTTGGCGGGAAATTAGACCGATTGACAGGCTACACATGCCTATGTGCACACACACACACACACCGAAAAAAAAACCTACACACATACCACCCCTTCAAAATGGGGGGAAAAGTCTTAAGATAAGGTGTGTGTGTGTGTGTGTGTGTGTGTGTGTGTGTGTATGCATGCAAGCGTGCGCTTAGAGGAGCCAGAGGCCATCCCATCAGTATTGATATGCCTCTTATCTTATCCTAAGAGTCATAAAAACAAACACACACCCTCAAGAAAAAATAAACATCAAAAGCAAGAGAAGAGCTCAAGGCTGACACAGACACTGAAATTTGAATCTAAACTGCGCTCTTCGGAGACTACGACGAGAATTTATACGGCTTCTCCTTTCTCTCTAGCTCACACACATGCAACGTCCCATGAGAGACTACAAGGCACCTACAGCAAGTATGACATTACTCTAGAGGAGGCCAACAAGAAACATGCACGACTACGCATCACCGATGTAGCCCTCTGAAGCTCCCGTCGACAATAATAAATGCCTCTGCCGCCGAAAAGCTGCTGATTTACAGCAAAAATAATATCGACGGAACGATCCAGACACAATAAATGTACAAAAAGCCTTGCTGTGCTTAATGCCTTTAAGAATTTAAGCTGATCTACCTGGCGAGGGGAAATGCCTGTTAGGAAGTGACACATTTTGATAACAGACACAGCTGGAAGCTCAAACAGTATCACACAGGTAATCTGCATTTCAATGCCACATCAAAGCGACCACAATCATAATAAAATACCAACACTGTAGAGATTTTGAAAATTAATGCAAAAAAAAAAAAAAAAAAGAGGTATGGAGATCTTTTCTTATTATGAAAGAAAACAAATTCCAAATCCCACACGATAGTTTGGATTGTGCTAATGCACCTAAGAAAACATCTTAAATCCAGCAGTAAAACTGCGTTTAAAAAAATATCCTAGCAGGAATGCACAGCGCAAATTAACGGCTTCTCTCCCCGTGTCCATATATTAAGCCCCGCTCGCGTCCCGCTGCAGTCGTAAAAAAGCAGGGCCTGGTCCTTGACCTAGTCACTACTTCGAAACTGCAGTGGCGGAACTAATAGTGCACTCATGTCCACTCTCCCAAGCCATAAAAACTTCACAGCACATGTGGCCTCCTATCTAATTACAGAGCCTGTTTCGGGATGGCATTTAAATAGAGCAGGTTAACATCCAGCCACCTCCAATTTCCATTTTACCAGAGTGCAATCCCAAAGCAATCACGTGGCAGAAAGACAGACAGAACACATGCATACACACGCACACAGTTAAGAACATAGTGACAAGGTTGATCTTTATTGAGGGAACATGAGTCCAGTAGTATAAGAAGCACAATGCTACACTACTACACGCGACTTATTGATGTCTTACCCTAATTGCTATTTACTACACTTTTTTTTTAACAGTAGTTGGTTTGTTAACTATATCTACTATAAGCTATAAACCATCTCTAAATAATTCCTTTAAATCAGCATGTCAGAACTCAATTTTATATAAGTAATGGTTACATTACCTTTGTTTTTGTACTGCTTTGTATGAATAATGAATGGTGACACAGCAACGCATCACTTCACGTCAATTTTCTTAAGTGAAGTCTGACTTAACTAAAGCTGGAGAATCTTAAGCTGTATGCCAGCATAAGACACATTAACAGATAGTAAGAAAAAGATGCATGAATGTACAGTATGTAGAAATGCGTACAAGAAATTTAAGTATGTGTTAATTGAGAAATGCAGAAAAGAACCTGTTTTGTGAACATGAGCTACCAAATACAACAAATGGACTTTTGATTTGGACCAAATAGTAAATCAAACGCTACAAACCACTGCACTGTAACTTCCAAATGGCTTCCTCTATCCACCTGCATGCATTTAGGTCATTTCACATCAGTGTCCACCAAAAAAAAAAAACTCTCAACAGGGAAAGTAAACGGATTATGGTTCTGAGCTGACACAAGCATGTGCACTCTCCCAGAAACCCAGACACCATGTCACAGCACATGAGTGCAACGTTCCCATTAAAGGATGGCGCAGATCCTAAACACACTCATAATAAATCCGAATCCCAAAGTACACGTGTTAGGACAAAATATCATCTTCAAACATTTAAACATGGAAATGCAACGCTTGATGCTGTTAGGGCTAAAATTACATTTCAATCTGAAGCGTCTTTAATGTCCTTTAATACTTTAAAGTATGGATAATGCTACAGTATATATGGTGAGCAAAGCAGACATCATTTATGTGGATAAAGCTCCTTAAACCACTTAAAGGATGTCTTAAATCCAAAACACAAACCACAATACAAAACCCACCAACGCATTATTTTAAAAGCTGATTCCTTCGCTCCAAAAGCGAGGGTGAAGGCGGCAAAGAGGGAGCAATGCCTCACACAAAAGGCTGAACTAAAGCTCTGACCTCCACACTCTTAATTGTGCTTCATTCATCATTTACCTCATGTAGAACGACTTGAATAGGGCACAGGGGTCGCATCTTCCAGCTGTTGGGTTCTTTCTCTAAAGTGCAGATCTGGAAGCCCTTCGCATCAGGGGGTGTATTTAACTTCACCCCTTAGCTAGTTTACCCAACCTTGACACTCAGTGCTACTTAACCCGAGACAGAGTGATGGGCATTCACAGCTCATGCTGGGCGGAGGAGAGAAAGGCCGCTTGAAGTTTGTTGTTAAACTGATTTTGTGAATGACAATGGAGGTAAAAAAAAAAAAAAAAAAAAAGTGCATGGGGATAAAACAGCGCTAATGGAAAGTAAGCCAGACATGGGTGTGTGTGTGAGTGTGTGTGTGCTGAATTAGTGCTGTATTCTTCTCTTTAATATCTCCCTGTACTCGGCGAGTACTGAGAATTTAAACGTGGACACAGCTTAAACAAACTCCACTGTATTTTCCTGCAGAGTTGCACAGACTTTCAGGCCTGTTGTTTTTAAGCCTTCTGGGAACCAAAACAAGCAGGAAAACAGATAACAGCAAGAGAGAGCAGGAGGCCTTCGACAGAAAACAGTTCGGCATCCGCGGTTGGAATTCTCACCTGCGGACGGAGGCCTTTGGTCTGGAACTTTTAAGACCCAGAAAGTCGATGCATGAAAGCGAAATAAAAACAGTGATAATGGCAGAAACAACAAGAGATCTGGTAAAGCTGTCAGCATGGAAGTTCTGGCTTTCCATCACAGCAGCACTAAACAATAAACCCAGAGGTTAATGACACAAAGGTTTTAGGTAGAACACAGAATGCACATGATAGAGAGAAGCAAAAAAATAGGGGGAAATCTCAGTACTCATATCTCATACAATTAGAAATTAAACTGAACAGGGTCACTGATTCCTACAGAGCGTTTAGTGGGAAAGCAGCACTGTTCAGCGACAACTGTCTAAAATACACAAGTCTTACAAAACATTATCAACATAAATTTCATCAAATCTGATTTTCTGTAATGTATAATTATTACCCCTGAGCAAAATCTATATTGTCCATATTCACCCTCATCTGAATAAGTATACTACATTTTGTGCTTGTAATTTTATTTACCTAATTTTACAAATTTTTGGTGATAACTTTTTTATTATTATTATTATTAAATAATAAAACCTCCCGAATTGTTATTGTAGCATATTTAAATACTGCAAACTTTTACATTTTCCTACATCATTAAAATACAGATGATTGACAAATTAACTGCGAAACCTTTATTTTGTTTTTGATGACAGGCAATAAAAAACTAAAATAAGAATGTTTTGAATATTTGTGGTGTTTTGTGTAATTTCTTCACCACTCATAAGTCTGTGTAACAGTACTTTTAATTGTGTAAGCTGGCTACTCAAAACGATAATTTATAGTTTTTTATCCACTACAAAGTACAGTATGACTAAAAGTATGTGGACAATGGACGGTTGATGTGCACGAAAGCAATCTCTAAAACGACAAGGCCTAAACAGATCCCTGACCTCAACCACAGTGAACACCTTTGGGATAAACTGGAATGCTGACTGCATCCCATGCTTCGTCGGCCGACGTCGTGCCTGACCTTACTAATTCTCTAATTACAAAATCTAGCGGAAAGCCTTCCCCGAAGAGGTGGGGTTGTTATGGATTATAGGCTATGATGGATTTCACAGTGTATGATGAATAGAAACATATTGACACTCAACTGTTGACACTCAGTGCTACTTAACCCGAGACAGAGTGATGGGCATTCACAGCTCATGCTGGGCGGAGGAGAGAAAGGCCGCTTGAAGTTTGTTGTTAAACTGATTTTGTGAATGACAATGGAGGTAAAAAAAAAAAAAAAAAAAAAGTGCATGGGGATAAAACAGCGCTAATGGAAAGTAAGCCAGACATGGGTGTGTGTGTGAGTGTGTGTGTGCTGAATTAGTGCTGTATTCTTCTCTTTAATATCTCCCTGTACTCGGCGAGTACTGAGAATTTAAACGTGGACACAGCTTAAACAAACTCCACTGTATTTTCCTGCAAAAGCTGTTAGAAACAGCTCTTATACTATATACTGTACTTTGTGTCTCAGTATCTTACTAAAATATCATACTGTATACTGCGTGTCCCAGGACCTTACTATAATATCATACTGTAAAACAATATGCCAGTTTTTTGTTGTACTCTCTATTTATTAAGCAAAAAGAATGTGGACATAAAATTTGACTGCAATTAAAACACATCACAAGAAAAAAAAGACAACCTGATGAAAGACCTGGCCATGAGCCAGTGCAATATTAAGAGAGACTTCACAGACTTGAAAATGCTGCACGCTGTATGTGCTTATGGCAAAGTTAGTGCTTAATTACTGTTTAAAAAAATACAAAGACTAATGGGTTATTTATCTGAACTGTCGAGAATTTGTGACAACTGAAGCTAATGGAAATGTCGGCAAATTGGCAGAAAATTTACCAAACCTGAGACTTAACAAACTGTCAACACGTCAACTTCCCGTTAATTACGAGACGACGAAATCACTTGCAAGTTTCTCCTTACTTCCCTAATGAATTAAGACCGATGTTTTTCTAAGAGATCAATAGCTGCGAATAAATCAACTGCCATTTCTGTAAACATCTGCTTATGAAGTGCATTTTTCCCCCCCCTAAAGCTCACTTAAACAGATGGATTATTATGCTTGGCCCTGACATTTTGATTGCCTGGCTGAAATTGATACGTGCATTAAAAATGCTAAATGACAGTTTAAAAGCTGCATGTTAGAGTCCAGGTCTGCAAGAAAACAGTAGATGCTTCTGCAGAAGTTAGCTGAGCTAGAGGATCGACTTTTAGTTTCCTACACATGCAACAACACATGCAACTTATCCGGCAGCTCACCCAAGGCCGCGCCTCGGGGTAAAGACGAAGAAGAAGAAGAAGAAGAAGAAGAAGAAGAAGAAGGGGAAAAAACCTCTTCCCACACACACTAAGTCCTCTTTGCGCGAGCGAGGGCCTCAGACCTAGAGGATTGGATTACACCACACAGGGGTTTATCACGTCTCAAGATCTGAAATTCACTTGTGAAAACAAACAGAAAATTTGTAACGGTCTGAGAAAGGACGTGAAGGGTTTCCTGAATGTAAAAGGTGGGCTAGAATTAACCAGTAAGGAGTTGCTCTGCATCATTCCACAGCTTGTGATGCTTTACTGGTAGTAATGAGATTACAGGAAGGAAACACTGTACTGTACTTACTCTTGTTAATGGAAGCAACTGGAAAGATTCTAGATCTGAATGACTGTGGAAAGCATGTACCGTAAATGTGGTGCGAATACACACACACACACACACACACACACACACACACACACACACACACACACACACACACACACACACAGCAATAACTTGCAGAATAAATAATGTAGTAAAATTAGAAAAATAGATAAAAATAAATATCACTTCAGCTATTATTATTACTACCTTTTATTACTATTATTATTATTATTATCAACAGGAGCAGTAGTGAAATACACATTACGAACAAACAGGGGACTAGTGAAATTAACTTTACACCTTAAAAAAAAGTTTAACAAAACACTTTAAACACTTTCTGACATACTTAATGTGAAATGACATCCTTAAAAGTGTATATTTTTATTTAATTTTTACTCCATCTCCAGAAACTTTACTGGTGCCTCTGATTGAATATGATAATCCTTTAAAATATCCTGTTAAAATCCCTGTCGGTGTGAAATTATGATGGATACAGACGATGATCATATCTTCAAAGTTTTCCCTTTATATAT
>JAQQZT010000040.1:17269736-17287239 GCA_030068275.1 Clarias platycephalus
ATTATGCACACCTGATATAGGGTGTTGATGTCATTAGACCACACCCCTTCTCATTACAGAGATGCACATCACCTAATTGGTAGTAGGCTTTCGAGCCTATACAGCTTGGAGTAAGACAACATGCATAAAGAGGATGATGTGGACAAAATACTCATTTGCCTAATAATTCTGCACTCACTGTTATAATACTGTACATAATATGAATGTTCTGTATCGTGGCTGGGCACGGCTCAGTATAACTTGAGAAGTCTCAAGCTGGTTAAGGTGTACTCTGGCACGGCTCAACTATAAAAGCAAACCGTTCATTAACATGGAATTGGACAGCTGTTTAGAATATGATGTAAATCTCCTCCGAAATCTCTGTGTGCATAGCACATGCCAATTTCATCCCCTATAGCCATAGCCGGTTGCCTAGTGTAAAAACAGCCAAATGTAGCTACCAGCGACATAAACTAAAATAATTTATTTTAGTTTATGTGCGTTCTATGATAAATGATTTTAAAGCAGAAAAACATTTATGTCTAGTATTGTTTAGGTTCCCATTGTGGCATCTCAGCAATTCTGGCTCCTCGAGTCATGCATGACTCCACAAGACCACTAGAGGTGTGCTGTCATGTCTGGTACCAGGACATTGGCAGCGGATCCTTTGGGTGCTGTGAGCTACAGATAGGAACCCTTGTGGATCGGAGTCGTTTCTACGGCACTTAACTGGATTGGGATCTGGGGAGTTTGAAGGACTGGTTGATGGCCTTCCCGCTCTTTGTCTGCTGGGCGTCATGCGTGGTAAGCTGTGATGCACTGGGTGTTCTGGTGCCATTCTATCATTGGCAGCACTTTTTTGGCTAGTTGTGCTGCATTTTCTTTTCTGTGGGCTTAGACCGAATGAGCTGGCATTAGGTCCACGTGGGCGTGGGTGAGCCTTTGGTGCCCATGATCCCATCGCCAGCCATTTCACACTATCTTTATTATTAGATTATATAATCCAGATTACATACAGTCTATTACAGTACTAATAAAGTCTTGTCTGTCCTCTCAAAAAGCCTGTGTATGTGGGTGTGATAAATTACACAGCTGTGTGTGAACACATACAGCTCCTTAATAGTCCATTTCAGAGGCTTGCCACTAGTCATGTGCATGCACAATGGGCAGGAGGATAAATACAGCAGTGGGGGAGGTGGCCATTAATCGTTAAACCCTCTGGCATGTACCCAAAGCCTACAAATGCCCTCATTCCACTGTAAAGTTAGTCAAGTTAAAATATAGGTAGCGAACACAAAATAAAAAAGTACAATGAATCAGCAATGACATGCAGTCATATATTCAAGTGTACATACTGTATTTATTGACTTTCTACTTTTACCCAAAAATTCCGCCTGTCTGTCTTTGTTTTCCCGAGTTCACCTCAGCTTTAATAAGCAGGACCTGCCTAAAGTGAGCTGTCAAGAGAAATAGCAATGAGAGCTTCTGCATTTAAGTGCCAATAAAAACCAACAGCGTCTTTCCATTACTTCAGGACAGACACAAGCCCTCTGCACTTGTCAGCACATTTCCATACACAACATTAGCAAGACATTCCAGTCAAAACATTGATACATGTGTTGAAAACGTGTTCACTCAGTACTATTCGGTACGATGGCACAGTAGACTTTACAGTGAGATTTCCCAGGTTGGAGAGAGAGAAAAACTTCTTATGCCAACTTCAAAGGGGATATTATATGATTGTGATATGGCTGCAATCGCTTTGAATGGAAACCGTACTTTTGTTAGCCGACCGCACTGGGCTGAGTGAAGCTGGTTAGTCATTGGTAGAAAGCAGCATGCAAATGATCAGATAAAATGGAGATCATTGTTTACTCCTGGGACAGACATGGCTTGTCGAGATGAAGAGCTGTTGATATACTGATGTCTAACAATATACAGCTGTATGTGCTGAAGTCAAACTGACATTATTACAGAAAACACTGTACCAATGACAAAGCACACGACAATGACAAACTGCAAAGAAACCTGAAATTTCAGGAAAAAATCCCTACTAAAGTAAACAATAAAAGTCTAAGCTCTTCCTTCATAAAAAAAAAAATGCTGGACACACACACACGCGCGCACACACACACGCAGCATGCCATGGTTTTTTTTGGTCTTTCAGTATTTGACAGGACAAAACAAAACATACGTTTGCGAAAATGTAAAAGAGCCAGCATGGGTTTACTCACGTGGCATATGTGCATTTAATGGGGCATTTAATGATGGCTGATTAGACAAAGATCTGTCGCACTTACCATAGTCTGTGATCTTGCAGGAAACCAAGTACAGCTCTTTCAGACTTTTTCCTTCTTTGGCAATGATTTCCACACATCTGCAAGTAAGCATATGAGAAAGAATAGGGGTCAAATAATAGTAGAAGTCTTTAAAGGAGCACAATCAAAAAAAAAAAAAAAGAACAATTATAAAATCACAACAGTGAGAAATTTCTCAGCTGCATACAGTATAAGACAGCAACAGCAGGTTAAAGTCCTACACCATCAAAATAAGTGATGATAACCAATACACACTCTGTTGATTAAAAGTAACCACTGGACAAGCTTCTTTTTCATTAGTTCAATATCTGTTACTCAAAAATTATTCAGTAGAAAATGAAAAATGTAACCGAATCCACACTGATTAGAAGCTGAGAAGATAAATGCAGACTTCAATTGGAATGTTAGCTCTGACCATGTTCATCACGCTCATATATTTAACAGCCTCTGTCATGTCCAGAGGAAAGCAGAAGCACACTGGGGAAAAAACAGAACTGATAATAAAATATATATATATCCCTTTAAACACTTCTAATGAGTTGTGTTGGCAAAAATAAATGAAATTCTATCTGTGTGACTCAGGAATAAATGTAGCACTCGCTCACATGAGCCTTGCGTTCATGATCATTCATAACACCTGATTGCAGAGGAATAAAGTCTATTCTTAAAGTCTAAAATCAAACCTGGTGAATCTCGGAGACAATGAAGGAAAAACACAGAGTTGGAGCAATAATGCAATGTTACACGGACGCTGATTCATTATTTTTTGGGTCAAAACAATCCAGGTCTTTTCATTTTGGCTTGAACCAAAAAATGTTTTGGACATAAATGCTGAACAAGTACAGTCCTCTCTGAAAGTACTGGAACGGCAGGGTCCATTCTTTAGTCTTTTCTATACCCCCGAAAACATCTGGATTTGAAATCAAAAGATGAACATGCCTTTTTTAGTCTTCTCTTCAGGAAGAGGAATTCAGGCTCCTTTGGGTTAAGTTCTGCTGATTGATTTGGACAGTCTGAAATCTTCCAATTTTCCCCGATCATGTTTCTTTGTTGTGTTTGCAGCATGTTTTGAGTCATTGTCTAGTTGCATGGTTCCTTTCAATTCGAGGCAATTTCTCTCGAATTGTCACCCTGCTTGACCAATGAGCTGGTATGTTTTAAATCATGTGTATGTTTTGAATCTTTTCGTTCTCCACAATTTCACCTTTCCATCACTTTGGTAGAACTTCACCTTGGTTCCAGGACTTTTATGGCTCATCTTTCTTCTGTGAATTCCAATATGGCCTTTTGATTCTTATTGATGAAAGATTTGCATTTTAGCTCTCAAAGTCTTGTGGAAAAACTGGATTGTGATACTTGGAAGTTGCTGGTGAGGTCACTGACTATTGCTTTTAAGTTTTTCTTCACAGTACTGTCACAGTAATGTCTTTGACATCATACTGTCACAATACACAATAACCAGTTTGATGTCTGGTTGTTACAGTATAACCAGTGGTTGGTTTTCTGATGTTTTTAATGATTCCAAACTCTTATATAACTGTAACTCTATATATACTTACAGAACTGTTTTATGCCCAATGCTTGCATATCCAGTATTGTAGATCATTTGAAAATGGGTACTGTAAGTTCAAACAAAAAAATGCCATGTTTGTTATTTAACACATCTAAATGTGTGTTAATATTAATTAATATGTGGAAATAAATGCTGGATTCTGAACTATCATCTAATATTCATCATTTGATCTAAAGCCTTTACTGCATAACAAACATAAAAGAAGTGGCCTTGCCCTTTCAGGAGTTTAAGGGTTTAGGATGACTGTACAGTATATCTGAAAACCTGACCGCCACTGTATGAGATACATTTTAAAACGTTGCAATGGCAGTAAATTGCGCATTACAAGAATTAAAAGCAGCATGATCTGCTTCCCTTCAAGTAAAGATCATGTTATAAGCTTCAGTTCGCTGATCTGGATAGTCCCATTTCAAGAAGGACAATTGAATTTGAGCTCATGCATTGCGAAAGGGCAGACCACTCGGCGCTCCAACCTTCAACCACACGGCTCATCATTTTCCATTTCCATCTCAAATGATATTTTAAACGTGCTGAATGGGAGAACAAAAAAAAAAAATATATATATATATATATATCTACAAAGTACCTCACAGTTGATCCTGTTTTACAACTGTGGTAAAAGTGCAGTGACAAAGCCATTGTTTCTCCATTAAGTCACGAAAAAGCAGGGTTTTTTGAAGCTTTCGACCTAACGTATGGACGCCATTTTGAGAGACTAATTCAGTTTCCGCAGCTTTGAAGAGGCACTTTACCTCAGCGAAAGTGCAGGTCCACTGGCGCCAGGGAGGTCATTCTGCCCAAGCAAACCAATCTGACAGCAACCTTCTAGTATGATCCTGCTAATGATCCAGCATCATAATTTTCCATCGTGGTATCGGGGTTCTGACGTTAACGACAATCAGTGGCTTCCAAATGAGCACATCTATCCTTGGCAGAAAGAAGAGAGGAAGACAAGCAGTCCTCATTCTCCTCTGAGAGCTTGTTATGGAGTGGCCTGCACTCAGGGGTTATGACAATGCTAATTAGGATTGACATCAATAAGGAACACTGGCGCATTTTATAGACAACCTGGAGCTGATTTAGGGGGTATGAGAAATAGATCTGCAAGGCCAAGCTTTACTAAAGAAAACTATGTGACTGGAATGAGCTCGACACACACAATCTATTAGTGGAGGACTGTGGATTTGAATCAGAAATGATGGCGACGCCGACAATGACGATACAAGAACTGTAAAATTTTAATTTTATTAACAAAATATTATGAGCCATTTTCAAAAAGGACTGCTCCTGAGGCCTTGATGTCAAATAAAGGGACATTATAGTAGTCTCTGTGACAACAGAGACACCCCCAAAGTCAAGCAATTACTGTAGGTTGCATGTCAAAAAAGAGCAGAGGAAGCAAAACGAGTTTACAGAAAAGAAAAGAGACGGCTTTTAACTACATTGACGACAATCCAGAGAAATCAGACAGAAGCTTGAACATACCAGTCACTCGGATAGATGATGCAATAAAACGCTGTCATTCCCCACAGCATGCACCCCAATTAATTTTACCTGAGCGACAAGGTGAGACGAGATAAACGTTATCAATAGCTATGTTTAGATGGACAATGTATCTTCAAATCCATTTGAAATAATTTCAAATGCCGATTCAATTGACTTAACATGCTGATTCAATAAGACGCATGTTTACAGGCACAACACATATAATTAAACAGGCACAACTAAAAAAAACTAAGAGACTTGGTAATATTCCCAGACTGACATGTTGATGAGGCTGTCTACGCATTTATTTTGTCTACTTGTTTCACAGTGGTATCGGTTTATGCGATCGGACAGAAGGCGAGAAATTAAGTGACTATCAGCCGATTTTGCTCGGTGGCCAATCGATTAAAGGACCCTTTCAGGCAGTGTATACCTCCAGGTCTTTACATGGGTACAGTGATTCTTGTGCTTTGCCAGTTCTCATTAAAAGAGGGAAAAAGAAGGAAAAAAGAAGAGGGATGGCAATAACAATAAACAAGATGGTGACAGTGGTGCATGTGCATCTATACAGGGTCACAGTGTGTCTGACCGTGTCAATGTGCTGTCACACCTGTAAGAAGAAAAACAAAAAATAAAGTCGTCAGTTGTCAGGGAACACAGGTAAAGGATGTGTGTTTGGAAGGCCTAAGTTGGACATGACCAGTGATCTCAGGTTCAGGTGGAGAGATTTTTAGGAGATGAATAAGGAGATTGGTAACTTTCTAACTTAAGAACTGCCAAGTGTGGTGTGCCTGCGTTAACTAATACACCCTGACATGCCTTTGACAGAATGACAGCATAGTAAATGAAAAGCTGTCTAGTTAATCTGTAGCACCCTAAAATAATTAATGCAAGACTGAAACCCAGTTTGTGAGTATATGTTATGTATTTCCAACAACTTATACTAAATACCAACTAAATGAAAATGGCTGACATGATTCGGAAGGCATTCAGACGACATTCATAATACAAGAACGCCATTCGAATCACACATTTTAAAATCATAAACTCTGCCTGGAGTTGCAGAGCAAAGTGTTTAAGGTAAAGATACTTTCTACACCCACATCAGGGAGTTCAAATAAATTAAATTCTCAAAGTCTTCAGCAGAGTTAAATCTGTGTTCTGCACAACCTACAAATTACCCCAAATCATCTCAAATTACTAACCACATGATAAGAAAAGACTAGACTAAAAACTGCAAAAATATGAATACAAAAGGCTGAATTTAATCACAAAGAATAAAATCCAGTATTCGACCTTCCAAGAACCCTGAAGGCCTGTACAAAACCTCACACACTCCATTCAATCACCATCAATTAACATTATTTATATACAGCATAGAAAGAAAAGAGTAGGCTGGATTTGACTGTAAAAGGAAACATGAAATCAGCCTTTATACTGCTGATGAAAAATATTCAACAATGCCCTTTTTCCCCATGACAAAAACTAAACGATAGAACAGTAAATTATAACTTGGTTATCATTAAATGCTATGACATTTTCCTCAACAATAAAAATGAGACAAAAATGTTAGAACCAGCCAAAAGGTAAAATGTTTTTTTTTCTTTTTCCCCCACTCATTTTTGTGCACTTGCTTTGAAAGTATGGAGTATAAGAAAATAATTATGAATGTTCCTGGCTACATGCTCAGCTAGCTGAACTCCAGAGGGCCTTTCTGTATACATACACTAAGCCTTTGAAACTGGAAAGAAAATCCTGTTATACAGTACTCCTTATTTGTTAGGAAAAATTTGCATCTGTTTTGCATTCAGGGCAGTTATTTTGTAAATGGTTAATCTTTGAAGAAAATGTTTTGTGTCATGCGTGTCATTAAACTAATATAATACTAGTGAGCTAAAAAACACATACTGTATGTGGCAACCTTGTCCATGTAATAAATACTACACTATTAAAAAGACTACTATTGACCTATAAACCCCTAAGTGGGAACTGCTGGTTTTCATGATACGTCACTGATCAAAAGATGGAGGTTGTTTATTGGCACCTCGTATAATGAATCTCAGTCTCAGGAATTAAGCCTGGAATGAGCCTAAAATAAGGCTTTTTGAGCCTTAAAGTAGCAAATCTGGGGAGACTCACAGGCATAAAGCTTCGTGGTGAACTGTAATGTTTGGATGGTGTCCTCTCCAACTCTCATGACCTCACTCAGGTTTGCTGACGATAAATTGAACTGGCTGCCTTACTTTTAGTTATACGGTCATATTTATCCCTGGCATGCGCTCGATATGACTGAGAATACCCAATTGTTCTCTCTTTCTCCCTCTCTCACTTTCAATAAAATGGACTACACATTAACTAAAACACATTTCATGTTTCACTTTTGACCATATTGCACACTGTTATAGAAGAGATTTATTTATAGTCATGTTACACGACATCACCAAAATGAAGATGAATTTAACTCCTTAAACCAAAGCTGCAGATTCTAATTCTTGGTTGATAGGAGTGGATACTATGTGGCTTATTGCTGCTGTAACTCATTTTCAACAGTATAATAGGGATGAAAAAAAAGAAACGTACCTTACGGACTGTGGTTTGCAGTGGTAATATAATGAAAAGGGCAAGAGTGACTCATCAAGAGCACTTTTGAAAATTATTTTTGAAGTAAACATGTTTTATAACTTCCTTTAAACCTATGTACACAGAGAGTTATTTATTGCCATATAAATGCTCTAAAGCTGAGTTTTTTTTTCTGAAAATAGGGATCAAGTTTGAAATGGAACATTAGAAACATTCTATACACAGCAGTCTATACACACACGTCTCGCGCACTACAAAGTGAGCAAGATGAAAAGGCTTATTTGTGATGGTTTATCACTGATCTAATATTCTTAATATGTAGCAATATACATTAAGTAAAAATATATGTGTTATGCTAGTTAGACTTTACTGACAATCAAATTCTGTTTTAAATGCACCATGGGCTTTATAAAAAGTGAATATATGCTGTATAAAACCAAAGCTGGTTTGCAAGATTTGTAAAAACTAATTTTACTTAATTTACCTTGTTGGTTTGGAAATTTTTACAAAGATTTGTGGTTCAAATAAATTCTCATGGGAGAGAAAGTCTGGTGAAATCTAAAGCTGTAAATTGCTTTTCTATGGAGCGGAGCTGGTTCTTGTCCCAATCCACTGAGCCCTGTGGCCGACAGTGATAAGACATACAGCCCTGAGACGAAGAGGGAGGGGGGAGAAAAGCAGCCAGAAAAGACACCCAGGAGCGATTGCCAACACATGCAGCTGGTAGTGAAAGTGCTAAAATATTTTTTTATAAATCAAGCTCTATACACTAAATGTTTAGACACACCTAAAGAACACTTATTCCATGGTCTTCCCTTATTTTTATTTGCTTCTATATCACTACATTGCTAAAAGAATCCAAAATATGCAATAATCCCCTTTAAACAGTTGATATTGGTAAGTCTAAATCAATTTCTCCTGTGCAGAAGAGGTGAGTTTTCCGCTTGCTTTCCTGGAATGGTCTTTGTGTGAGACAGTTTCGTCATGTTGCTTGATGGGTTTTGAAAATGCACTTGACAATACCTGTTCTTGCAAGAACTAATCCTGAACAGCTGACATTTGTGCCTTAAAATAAAAACTAACTGTTGTTGTTATTTAATTACATAATCATATGTATTATATTTGGTTCTGATGAGGTGTGTGTGGGTGCGTGTGTGTGTGTAGTTTAGTTATTGATACAGTAATATCGTCTATGAAGACATGTTTGTTAAACATTCACTGAAGGAGCTGTAGTTGAGGTAAAGCTGTAACATTAAGCTTTTTGACAGAGGGTGATAAATAAATGAAATAATTAAATACAACAACTTTGGGTTGTAATGGAGTGGCATCCCCATGGAATGTTGTTGTTCAGGTTTCTGTCCCAGCACAAATCATTGTTTTATTGTGTCCTTGCATGGCTTGATGTTAGTGAACTGTACTAATTCCTCTATATGGTACAGTACAACCCCCTACTTTTGCAGTGATTCTGTGAGCAACATACAGTAGGTTCCTATCCAGGGCAAAAGCTAAATTAATTAGCCATCAGGCAAGCATCTTGTCTCCTTAATTCAATTAGGACTCAAACACACACTTGATTGACTCCACCGGAATTTATGTAAAACTTAAACTCGCAATCCCCAGCAGCTCATCAAGACGGCCTTGGCATTGTTTACGGTTTAATGCGGTAGGAGTGTTTTCCCCCAGGGTCTGTCATGCCTGGAGTTTGAAGACCATTATCGCACCCCTGGAGAACATATCACCAGCCAAATGTGAGATGACCGGAGAAGAAAACTATGTGATCCGTTAATTGTCACACACTTTGATTACCACCATTTATTTTAATGAGAGCGCAGCATGTTCTGCAGAGTGCAAAGAACAACATTACTGCCATGTTCGTGGCAAGGACTAAATTGGATAGCATTCATTAAACTAATGGATATGAAGAGGTGGCAGAAGGGAGGAAAAGTCTATAACAACAAATTCGGCCGAATGAAGAAAACGCTCACATCGTGGCATGTAATTTCCCAACACTGTGACAAATTGCAGGTATTTCAATTATGCAACCCAGCCTTAATTACAGAAAATATGCCTCAGATGTCTCTCACAATATAAATTAATATAATTTCTCTTCCTCACTAACAGCTCAGAAAGTCAGATTAGCATTCATTACCTTTGCTGTTTCAACAGTAAGGAAAAGCTGCTGTAGCTGATAAACTGGCACAAAACGTGACAGACTCGTTTTTTGGCAGAAGCAACGAATCATCATACAATCTGAGAAAATCACTGAGTAAAAAGGGTAATTACATTTTGTCTTTTTTGGATTACACGAGAGAGAGAAATATGGCAGACTTGCATTTCAGCACTAAAAAGCTGAGGGTTTTAATGGGACGAAGTAAATCAGTCAAACATGAGCAACAGGCGGGAGTTGCTTCTTCACATGTGCAGGATGAGACACAAGGAATTCACTAAGAAAAAGGGCTGTCACAACAGCAAGCATGTGGAAACCGTTCTCTGATCTGAGGAGACCAAACCTTGGACAAAGTACAAAGCCACCACCCACCTCACCACCATAGTGCGGCATAATTTTAGCAGGAACTGGAACGCTCTTCCAAGCTGAGGGAAACTACACATTACACAAGGAATCCTAGAAGGAAACCTGCTTCAGACTGCAGGAACTTGAGAGAGCGCTACCACAACCTTGAGTTCAACTCGTGTTTTACAGCACACCACTGAAAACAGCCAATCTTGTAGGCAAAAGATGAGCACGAGATGAGTTTCCCAGCATCTACTTCGACACTGGTGACACAGAGCCATTAGGAATTCAGGGAAACAGATGTCTTCTGGCCTGAGTGGTTTTCTAAAGCCAATAGCCGGAATCCCAAATGAATTTCAGGAAAATAAACATTGTTTGATCCAGTGCCAAGAGAGAGCAAGGAGATTTTATCCACATCCAAACGAGGGAAAAGGGCTGAAAAGGAAAAGGAAATAAATATATAAAAAACGTTATCCTACTTTAAGGTAGAGATTATGCTCTTACCGAGATGCCATCTCTTATTGAAATTAAAAAAAGAAAAATCCTATTATCGAGACAACAAATTGAAGAGATTAAATAGGGCCCAAATCAGCTTCATCCTAAAGCTTATCACTGACCAGCCAGGTTGCAAACACTTCAAAGGCACAATGCTCAAATGTTGGCGTTTCTCTCAATGTGATTGGTCAACAGATTGAATAATGAGGGTGGGCTGTGAGAATACTTCAGGTTATAAGTCATACACAAATGATTTAGCTGCAATATCCCAGGGAGGAGTAACACCAGGAATCAAATCTCACAAATAATCTTTTTCATCCATGGCTTTCCACATCTCTTCAGTTAGATAGACTTTGGACTGCATTCAGTTATTATATTGCATATCAACGTGTTAGAAGCTCGATGCAATATAATCATGTTGTATGGTTTTTCATATATAACAATCTTCATTCAGCAAAGCAACTTGTACTCTAGGGTTCAGTGGCTTATAAGGTTATTTAAAAGGTTTTGCAGAAATGTACATAAAATGGTCTCCATATGTAATGAAAGTCCTACACATGGTTTACAGGAATGGTGTGTCATTTTTCACATGTTTCAAATTAGGTCATGATATGATAAAATCAAATCAAATCCTACCAATTCGAACAGGATGTTCTCTAGTTGGGTGGTAAAACATCAAGATTATATAAAAACTGCAGGTTAACTTAACCCTCTTGCACGACTGAAAGACATCCAGAGAGAATTATATTAAGTGTTCCTAGTTTTATCTTCCACAACTTATCGGCTTTTACGGAGTTAATGAAAAAAAATAACTAAGAGTCCAACTAAGAGTCACTCAATGAAGTCTGTAAAACTTTGCTGACCTCATAGAAACTAAACTTAATTTTAAAACCCATGGATTTCATATACAGTCAAGTGCGAGAGAAACTAATGTGATAAACTTGGATGTTACCAGGATGAGAGGTTTGGCTTCGCTTCCAATGATAATGTATGACTTTCATGGTTATTAAGTTTGCATTGAAAATCAAAATGCTACCAAGCAGATCACAGTAACACTAAAATAGGCAATGCTGGCAATCTGAGGACAGATTTATGAGCGAGTTTGATTTCATAAACTGGATTGGATGGTCACAGGCTTTAATAAGGCACAGTTCATAGATTCCAGATGATCCTACCTCCCCCCCCGCCCCCCCCCCCCAAACCTCCCATTCCCTCTTGCCTTGCCTCTCAGCTGTAACAGTTTCACGCCAAGCTTACACCAAACCGCAGGCCAGCACACACATATTTCCTTTTATTATGTCTCTTGGTCTTTCCCTCTTACCATATGTTTTTGCATAAAGCAGTGAAGCACTCCATATTTATGAGTCTGACTATCTTCCTTCCCAGAAAGGAATGTGTTCCCACACACTAAAAAACAGCCAAGCTCAGTGTTAACGATGAAATGGTAAAACGCAATGATAAATGACAAATGAAAATAGTAGACATCAAAGGCCTCAGGCATGCAGCATTCACACTGCTAGAGCGCTGCCACATAAAAGCTTTTACTAGAAGGGGGCACCCATAAGATGTTCCTCACTGTTATCCATCCTGATTTATTTCATTTCTCTTATGAGGCTGCGAGTTATAAAGCGGTCCGACGCAGCACGTTTGCAAGCTGCATAGTCTCTCGTTCAGACTTATCCCAATTACGACGCTACAGGCATCAGCATGGCTAATTATCCTTATTAAAGGCTTTAAATAGGATTATTGGATTGAAACTTTGATTCACGGTTAAAAGATCTCACTCTCAGCAAATGTCACCGTCATCCATGCCTGACATTTAAATGTGCTTGTAAGAGCATCATCCATATCAGAATCTTTTAAAGCCTTTTTGCATTCTCCTTACACTAATGGAAGCAGTCAGTTAATCCAACAGCTTTTCCCCCTTACGACCAGTAATATCTGATATCTGTACATTATTTCTAATACTGACCCACCTGCCTCTCCTTGCCAAAGTGGACTCTTACGTCCTTAACCAGGGAAAAATAATGTCTCTGGTGATACAGATTTTCACTGCAGGTGGCTGTCCATTAACATGTTTTTGTGAGCAAGAGACTGTGTTGCAAGATCTGTCATCTCCTATTAATGTCCTGTATTGGTTTTTATTAATTTTCATAAGGTCAGTCTAGACTTCTCTATTCCCAGACACATACCCCAGCTCCTCCTGGGAAATCCCCAGGCATCCACAAGCCAAATGTAAGATCTAATCTCTCTAGCGGAGCTCAAGGTCTCAGTTCAATGTGACATGCTTGTTTCAGCTCTAGAGAGGATGACAAGGGGACATCCTTGTAACATTCCCAAAATTCAGTGCCTTCTGCAGAACATATCTGGAACGCAGCAAAATAGGAAAGACAAATCTGCGCAATTATGTGATGAAATATTGTCAACATGAACCGTAATCAACTAAGGGCCATTTCCAAAAAGTTTGCGGTATAAATGCTAAAAAGAAATGAGGTTGTTCTGGGAGCCAAAGTAAAACCCAATGCTACACTAGGAAATGAGTTTGAGCCTGTATCTTCCTGGAATTCGATGTAGCAACTAACCTTGAACATCTAGCTAAAGGCTTAACGTGATGCACTTTCTGAGATCCTTTTCTGCTCATTACAGGTGTAAAGCACGGCTATTTGAGCTATTGTAGTCCTGTTGACAGGTGTGATTATTCACACCATTCCCTGCTGACTGCTCTCAATAACAAGGTGTTCCTGCACACAGAACTAGCACCTACACATAGCGTGATGTTCTTTCGGCTCTCCGCGTTATGGTTAGGGCTCAGTGGATCCGAACATTTTACTTGAAGCAACCCTGCCATTTTCATCCAGGCTTGGGATCCGGCGGCTGGGTTTGTAGCACTAGTTGGAAATCGAAACATAGCCTGGGACTGTAGGGAGTGTTGTGTATGAAGATCCTCATTGGATTTTGAAATACCCAGCCTACCCGAAATCCACAATCGTTCTGACACCCACATTTTTTTATTATTCGTACATTTGAAGTGAACATAAAATTGAAGCTCTTGGCGTGTAACTGCATGATTGTATGAAATGCACTGCTGCAACACGATTGGCTGATTGGATAAAACCTTGAATAAGCAGATGTATAAATGGTACTATTAAAGGTATTGTCCTACTGTACATTATACTATTTGCCAGTAAGTAAAAAAACTAAACAAACAAAAAAAAAAACATACAAAATACCTATCAAGGTCAAAATGCTGGTTACCACTTGAGAAAATGGAAGTAAACTGCAGTAAAAGGAGCAGATGAATCAGCCAACGTAACAAAGAATCATAGACAGGAAACTTCTCACTACTCAGAAAAACTGATGATCCACCGACTACAAGGTCCATTATACTGGCTCTGCCTCTTTATACTCAGGGGTAATTAAGAGGCAGTGCAATGCAGGTCGAGCTGAAAAGAAAACCGTGCGGGTAGGCTTATGCCAATCCCATACATAAAGTGGATTTGTAACATAAAAGTTTCTTTTTTTTTTTTTTTGTAAAGACAAGGGCTGAGAAACTTGCCAGTCACATAAGGAAGGAACAATAAAACAGCTGAGTGCTACGGTAAGAACTTCTAATCTAATTCTGCTGTGACATGAGCATCTGATGAATACATTTGTTATTCGTTTCATATAAACAACTGCACTTTTAACTTACAAACTTCTTAAGTTAATTCCAGCTCAGTTATGCTGGTTTTCTGTTCTTTTGTTCTCTCTGTTAATTTATTTATGGTTTTTTGTAAGCATTAAGTGCTGAAACACAGTATGACTTCAACCCTTAAACAGTAAGGTCGTCTATTTATCTCATCCAAATGGCAATGGGTCTGATTTCAGGATATGCCAGTGCACACATCAAAGCTTTCTAGAAGAACACAAGGGATCAGGCAAACAGTAGCTATACCCTTAATTAGTTATTCACTTCCCATCAGGCAGGGTTCTACTTCGAAGACTGTGGTTCAGGGTCAGAGTTCTGGCAGTGACCGTGTTCAGAGACAAATCTTACTCAGAGTAGAAAGCATTATCCAAGACGTTCCTCAAAGCCATGTGGGGGGAGAAGGGGAAAAAAAAAAAAAACTTTTACCCCTGAGGAAGAGGTCTGCTCGGCAACTTATCAACCACCAAATGTCACAGATCATATATTGACACTTAGCAGAAAAGCAGTTTTCCATCAGCTCCACTTCCACTAGCCTGAGGCTTAGAAGAGACGGAGTGATTTACCAGATGATGTGCAAATCACCTCCGTTTGTTACAGGAGAGGCTGTGAGAGAAGGCATGGATCTATGTTGTGCTTTGAGAATAATATTTCTGAATACCTATATTGAGTTCTCTGCTCATTTGAAGAACTTTCAGCGATGTGTCTTACCGTAATTTGTAAAAAATAAAATAGCGTTAAAATATACTCCAAAAGGAAAAAAAAAAAACCTTGAACCTTCCGACCTTGACCCTCTCTGAAACAATTCTAAAATATAAGTGGTTTAAAAGCTATCCTACACATACATATTCCACCACTTGTTCTTAAGAACTTACATTAACATTTAGGTTGAACTGACAAGTCTATAATGAGCGAACGAAGAAAAAAATGCAAAAAGTACAAATGTTTCTGCTTCTACTGCACATCTCCAAAACTCAAAGAAACTACAAAGCCTCAACATTTACAAAAAACGTACATATATCAGTACGTACATATATTCTGTGCATAGAAGTAACTGACCAGAAACAACTGAATATATGTGCAAATGACGTACTGTATTCATTATGGAAATAAATGAATGGTGAAGCATCACAAGGACTGTTAAAATGGCTGGTGCGTCAATGATTAAAGTGACATCAGCAACCAAGTCTACACAATTACAATCAGCGATTATAATCTTGATGTATAAGTACTGTAGGAGATATAAAAGGAAAAATAAACTGCTCTTCAGGTGACCAGGAACATCAATGCAGAGTGTGATCCCGGAGAACAGTGCATAAATAAAACGCTCATTACAAAGGCAACTTACTGTATGATGCTTCCATTATCCTTCTAAGCAGAACATACATATGGCATGTTAATCTATAAGAGCTTTTTAAATGAGTTTTTAACTCTTATGTCAGAGTCATAAGTGTTAAAAGAGTCTTATGTCACTTGACTGATATCGAAAGCAGCCAACTGCATTTACTCACCACGAAATGTTTCAAATACAAACTCTTGTGGAGATGGGATGTTGTGAACTATGTTCCAATCCAGTGTGTGTCTTGCTCAAAAAGCTTGTCACTGTGTGTGTGTGTTTGTTTGTTTGTTTGTTGGATTGTTCAGCTTAAATCTGGTGCCTGGCAGTGCATGTGCACAGAAGTGCGGATCAAACTCCTGATTCCTGAAGCATGCGGCCGAACACCGTCACTGTGGGCGGAGCATCTTTTGTGACAAAATGTCGTCTTAAGATTTTTGGGTTATAACAATATAACAGTCTGTTCCATTTTCAAACATTCCCGTCTGTCTGCAGCAGCAGCGACATCACAGTGAAGAGGAAAACAACAGATCAAATGTTGCTACTGGCAAGTCAAGTACAGCAAATGTATTTTCGTTGGTCACAGCTCTGAGTTAAATTAAGCTCCTTTAATAGAAGAAAAGCACAAAAGCCATAAGGAGAAAGCGAGTCAGTGAGCTCCAGCTAAAATAGCGTGGGATAAAACTGTTTGGCAGAATAGCCGTGTAACTAGCAGAATGGACGCATTCTTCATGAAACCCCGCTGCCTTGCTGCAATGTTTTCCCACCGCGTTCGTGTACATAGAAGGATTAAGAAAATTTCACTTGACTTGACCCAACCCGCGCTGCCTTCAACCTCCTACACATTAACATTCATCTCAGTCACACAACGTCCGTGTTCTGCTGAGTAACTAAAGAGAACAACACAACCCTAAATATCAGCTCTATCGTCCATCTACCACACATTACTACTTCTAGAATGTGATCGGACTGACCTTAGAGCAACCGTGATATATTTATCTCCACCTACAGAATTTAGTAAAAATGAAAAAAAAATCGGGAAGTCTAAAGACGAGTCAAAGAACACACAGCTGCAATGAACAAACTTTAATAAACAGCCAAAAGAACACACACATAAAAATCACGTATTGGCTCAGTTTCCCGGGGCTCTTTATACCATTTAGACTTGTTTAGATGTTTACCATGTACAGTATCACGGGGAGAACAACCCTGTGAAAAGGTTGCTAAAATTATGCATGTGATGTGTGATGTGTGTGTGTGTGTATTAGTTATATAACCAAATATCAATATACTGAACAGACAATGTGTTGTAAATGAATGCAAATGAAATAAATAAAACAAATATGACAAATTGTTCTTTGTGGTATTTTTTTTTGTGTGTGTGTGCAGTCATTCACTCGAGAAAGTTTGACATATAAGGCAATTTCCTGTAACGCATGCTGAATGTGACCATCCGCGACCAGGACCAGGGCCCGTATTCACAAAGCTTCCTAAGCCTAAAAGTTGCTCCTAGTGACGAAATTCTAAGAAAAATCTTAGA
>JAQQZT010000040.1:17305677-17316521 GCA_030068275.1 Clarias platycephalus
TGGGGAACTTCCGTTACCAGGCCGACTCCTGTACTACACTATGCTTTGTTTAGATTGTCTCCACCTCTTTGTATCCCGCCCTCTTGTAAAGTATAAACTCTCCAGAGCTGAGTTTTTAGTCAAGACTTGGATGACTACAGCGATGCTCGGCGAGTTCTCGATAAAGAGTAACTTCTGCTTGAACGATATCCCAACGTCTCCTGGTCTCTGAAAAAGTTCCCAACAGTTTGAAGAGTCAAAGTAATTGTAAAGCTTTGAAATTGTCATTTTCTAATGACAGCTGATTAAATGAGCTGATCTAACGAGCTGATTAAGGTCTGAAACCTTATAAATAGAATCTGAGACTCTGGAACTATTAGGGTGCCCAAACTTTTGCCCGGTGCCATAATAAAGTTTTTATTTATTTATTTATTTTTTTTCAATTTATGGCATAAGAAGTAACTATGCATCAATGTTTGCTGAAAAATATTGTGCATTTTTGCCTCTTCCAAGACATCTTTTCAATTAAAAAAAAATCACCAAAATCCGTTATTTATCAAGGGGTGCCTAAACTTTTGCATAAGACAGTATTTCAATAACAACAACCTATTGATAGAAAGTGGTCCAGTGCAGTAGTTTGTAATGCAATAAATGTCTAATGATATCTCTCTCTCTACACACTTTCAAACAGATCTAAGGCACAATAAGACAGCTAACCCAATTTTGACTATTTACACACCCAAATCAAAGAATACAAGAAAACCAAAGGAGGCCTTTTCATTTTTCTTTCTTTCTCTCTCTTTTTTATCTGGCCATCGAGACACACTATTTACCATAATCCGTAATGGGTTTCACCTTAAGCTTGCAATTCAACAGGAGATCTAACTCACCTCCTGTGGACAGATAACTCAGCAGCGAGCTGATCATTAATTCAGCATGGAAAAGTAGCGTAGAAACTCGGTTAGAGCCACTTCCATATCTAAACACCTTGGCCTGTTCCAGGTGTCTTTTCTCAGTAAATACACTGGCTTCTCGAATGACCGCAAACATAATCTGCAAAAAAAAAAAATCTCTCTTCTGGGAAGTCAAACAGTGGTGTGGTTATTAAAATGGACAAGGAGCTGATGACTTGCAGGCTCGAAGATATACATAGTAAAAAACGTATGCTCACTTCAGCCCAATGTCAAGGTTTTTATAGTGTGCCTGAGTATATGTGTGCTCAAGAAAATGGAGGGCCATACTGTACATAATGATTGTCATTTAAATGTGAAAACAAATGCATAATTCAATCCTCTAATGAAAGGGAAAAAGTGCAAATACAGCTGCAGAAGCATGCAAATGTGCTAATAACATTATCATACACAACTTTTTTTTTTTTTTTCCCCATCAACTTCAACTCATCCTGGATTTCATGTCTGGAAATATTTACCACAAACAGAGAGTGAAAAGAAAAATATCACTGACTCCATACAAGGGAACAAGAAGAAGCTGAAGCTGTCTGACCACTTAAAAAACCCACAGTCAAAGAGAACAGAGTTTTGCACATACATATGCTGCACATAATCATATTTATCATCACAATATGGTCTCGGCAGGAAACACACTGAAGGATTATGATAAAGTGATATAATCACTGCTCCAAGTGCACGTGGCAGAGTGAAGAAAAAAAAAAAAAACAAGAAAGAATATGAGAAAGCATTGTACTGAAAAAACAAGAAAGAATATGAAAATTGTACTGAAAATCAGAAGCAAAAAGGCAAGACAGTGTTCGTAATGAAATCATCATGCTCAGTGCTCATGCTTTATGTAATTTTGTAGTGTATCTCTGACTTTTGATTTTTCTTATTTTATTAACTATATTGTTAAGATTTAAAAAAAAAAAAAATGTTTTTTGTCAAAATTATTTTAAGGTAATTGTATTCCAGGGTATATTACTATCTCACACACCCACTGTTACTCGGATAGGTTCCATATCCACCACACCCTGACAGGGTCCAGTCCTTACATAATAGAGATGAATGAAGAGTCAGTGGCAATTTTGTCGGTCATGTTCAGCTATTCTGTCACAACCCAGTCAGAGAGCACAGTGAAGAGAAAGGCATTTGGGACTAGGCCTAATGTGATGTGGACCTGATCTAAATCTGTTTGCCTATCTACCGTACTTATTTATCTGTCTACAATATCTATCTAAATATTCACCTGACCATCCATCCATCCATCCATCCATCCATCCATCCATCATTACAACCAAAGGTTTCTGGGTGGCTCATTATCTAAATAAGCATAAGTGCTCGTTGAACATCCCATTTCACATTTAGTCCCCCTTTACTGTGATATTAAACTCCAGTCTTCAGGAAGGGATTTTAAACTACATTTTTGGAACCTGGCTGTGGTGATTAGAATTTTCAGTCACAAAAGTTATGTTAATCAAATTAACAAAAATGTTAATTTGTTAAATTGTTTAAATGTTAAATATACATTGTTTCATGTTTTTATCTTGCATTAAAAAACGTTAAGTGCTTGAGAACAGTGTTACCATCATCATCATCATCATCATCATAACAATAATAATAATAATAATAATATGAAACCTTATAAGTATAAAATATAAATATTTTGCATTTTGCAAGTATTAAGTATTAAGTCTAATTTATTATTCTCCACAACTAATCTAGTGATATTTTCTTGTAGGATGATAAACCTGGCAGTAAATAATAACCATAGCTTTGGTATTTAATATTTTAACCTTTCATTCAAGCACTCTCTTTCATTAAAAATATTTAATTTATAAATAGAAAAGAAAAAAAAAAAAACAATTAAGAGACCGTTTGGGGAACACATGCAGTGACAGAATTTTAAATATGTATACAAATAAAAATAAATAAGCAAATAAATTAATAAATAAATAAATAAATAAAACCCCAAAACCCATCAAAATAAAATCAGTGACATTTTACCATATAAATTTATGGACATATCAATGCAATCCTCTCAGAAAGGCTCATGCATGCCTCACTTTCTTTAACATGCACTTCATGTAGGAAGCAGCCATTTAACTCTACACATTGCTTAGTTGTAAAAGTCTAGACGTGCATTACTTCACAACTCTCCAATCTGCTGGAAAGCAGTGCTGAAACACACATAAGGACAACCAATCTGATCATTTTGATTTATACCTCAATCAAGGTGCACATTTCAAAATCATTTTCCTAATTTTCTTTTTGATTCTGTAAATCAACATTATTTGCGACAATGACCATTGTTTTAAAAGTGCTATATAAAATAAAACTGAATTGAATTGAAAGACTAGCTGTTAGCATCTGCTCTGGAGAATCTCGACTCCCAGGCAATCATACCGTCAGAACGCTCAGAAACACATAATTAGGCTGCTGTCTCAGACTGAGAGAACCGGGATGTTTTGAGATGTGTGTGCTGTGTGTGTGTGATCGCGCTCTGTGGTCAGCCATTTCACTTCGACAGGACCATTTAATTAAGTGTTTAAATAATTTTAGGGGATAAAGTTTTATATCCCATCATGCGCTGGCAAAATCAGTGACAAAAGCAAACACACTGCGACGAACTCAACGAAAGTCGATGCATTTTCAGAATCGATGTAACCGATAACATCGGTGCGTCTGTGCGGCCCTATTCAAACAACTTTTTAAGTTAAATAACTGTCAATAAAAATGCTTGCAGCTTGCAGGAAAAAAATACAATAATTGTCCTATCACTTTTCCTACAAGCCCATGTGATTCGTCCCGATCGTGCAGATGAGGTGCAGATCAGCCTCCTCACTAGAAACTTGTTTTACTTCACACAAAACTCTCATTTTGGGTTCTCTCAGCATTTACAAAGCAGGAGTTGGCAACGTGTGAGCTTTTACAGCTAAACATATGATGTTAAAAAAAAAAAAAAAAAAAAAAATTGTAAGGAACTGTTAGGGCATAAAAGACTCCAGACTTTAAGCACATTATATTCTGATGATTAAATTTGAACACATTTTTACAAGCCTTTTTATTGGCTATTATAAGTGATGTGATTTATCCTTTATGAAGCAATGAGGCAGAATTTCGTCCACAAATGAACTGGAAACATGATCTAATTTAAGGAAGAAGCCTTTACTATATAATTTTTAACATGCTGAAAGACAATTTTTGTTTTTCTGTTTTGTTCAAAATCATTTTTTATTCAAAACATTTTAAATGTTCAAACTTACAGCGTTCGTCCTATTCATCTTTAATGTTAGAATCCTGATTTGAAGGCCCTGCTGTGTAGCAGTGCTTCTGTCAAACCTAAACATAGTGAAACACGGTGTTAAATTATTCCTGCTGTCCACCGGGGAGCTAATCAAGGCCAGCACCTTTCCAGAGCGAGAGATCTGCTGAATCAAAGAGCTGTCAAAATCCTCACTGCAGATTTTCAAGTAGGGTGAGAGAGAGGAAGGGGACTCAAGCAAAGGAAAGAAAAAAGATAAAAGAGTAGAACACCAAGGATGTAGTGTCTTACACAGAAGCCAATAGATGTGGAAGTGATAAGAAGAACCAAGAAACACCAAAAGAAGCAACAGGGGAGGAACAAAAAACAAAAAACATTACTTTAATCCTAAGAAATGAGCTTTATCTCTGAACTAATAGTGTCCATAAACCAATGGGGGTTAAAAAGAAGACAAAGCGTTCAGCGCTCCATCTTACATGAAGAAAAAACATTTACAGAACTTCGCATGACCTTATGGGGAGTGGAGAAGACCTAAAATATGAGGTAGCTGAAGGTAGCTACAAACGTTTGTCTTGCTCTGTGTCAGTTGTATACCTTCTTGTGCAGTGGCTTCCACTCAGTTTGACTCAGGACTGCATCTGACAAGCTCCAAACCAAAGAAAAAAGGATAATGCAGCGGCAACCCAGAGTGCTTGCTGAAGTGAGGTAAGGAAATGGTACACACGGAAACAACAGCAAGAGGTGTATGATGTGTGCATCAGATCTGTAACTCTTAAATCAGAAGAGACCTTTGGCTTCTTTCATTTCTCCTGAAAAATAATTAAAAATCTTCGCAAAAGCACAAACATTCTCTTCTTGAAATCTCAGCCAAGCCTGGTTTATGACAGGTTCATTCTTGAAGAGTCTGTTTATATCACCAAAGTCAAGATATTAGACCATTAACACCATAAATAGAACCACAGTTTGAGCAGTCTGAAACTTCATGAAACGGTTGATTTCAAGAAAGAATTGTGATGATTAAAAAACTGAAACGTCGCTGGATTTGTTGGAAGATATTTTCTTCTATTTTTCACAGTTTGTCATATCTCTGTAGCAAATGTAAACCCTGAACTAGACTTATGCAGGCTGAGTGTACTGTAGGCGTCACATCACATAGCTGAATCTAGGAAAGTTATTTGGGGGGTGATTTAACATGCAAGAGTAGTAAAATGCTACCTGAAACTCAAAAGTAATCTAATTTGATGTTAAAATTCTCTCTCATTAAGTGAATGTTACCACCATAACCTTCTTTATTGGCAGAGAGTGAATTAATATGATAATAACCTTCTTTAATATTAATGAATATTAAAGAGGATCAAAAATTCAGTTAATGAACACAAGTGAATAACATTGGTTTTCTTATTAGGAGGCAAGTTCTCAAAGTTGCAGGTCTTGTGGGATCTCCCTGGTATGTTATGGACAGTACATACAAAAAGTGGTCCATGGAAGGAAAAGCTTGTAACAGGGTCATGGGAACCTGGGTCTCACGGATGTGAGCAGACAGCGAAGGTTAACGCATCTCCTCTGATCCCACCAAATTGCTTAAAAATGTTGATGCTGGCTATGACAGAGAGATCCCAGGGCAAAGAATGAATCACAGCTTGCTTATACAGTAGTTGCAGCCCCAGACCAGGCAGTGTGCCCAATGCTGACTCCTGTTCACCGTTGGAAGTGGCGACATACTGTTGTAATGGAAGAAGGTGGCCTGGTCTGATGAATTATGTCATCAGTGAATGGTGCTTACCTGGTGAATAGAGGGCACCAGGCATGCACTAGGGGAAGAAGGCAAGCAGGCGGAGGCAGCGTGATGCTGTGGGCAAAGTTCTGCTGAGAAACCTGGGGGATGTTACTTTTACTGTACACGTACCACCTACCTAAGTAATGTTGTAGACAATGTACACCCTTTCATGGTATAACAGTATTCCCCCTAATGGCAGTGGCCTTTTTCAGCAGGACAATGCACACTGCCTCACTGCAAAAAGTATTCAGTGATGGTATGAGGAACATGAAAAAGATGGTGTTGACTTGGCCTCTAGATTCCCCAGCCCGCAATCCAATCGAGCACCTGTGGGATGTGCTGGATAAACATGTCTGATCCATGAAGTTCCATGGAATCTGCTGCTGACATCTTATATATCATACCTTCAGAATGCTTGTGAATCACAGTTGATAAAATGTACCATTATCTTCAAAATTCTTGAATTTATTTTGTAGTTCTATAAAAATAAATAAATGAATAAAATAAAATACCGTTTCAGTGTGATGGGTGCACAACATAATTAGAAATTAATTCAACAGATGAAATAATCTGGCGAAAGCCTACATGTTGACAGGCATGCTGAAGAGCCCTGGGAAGATGCTCAGCGTGACTGTAATGAATACTAGGATCTAAGCACGGTAAACATTTGCTCACAGTTTCCCCCCCCAAAGGACACGACAAAAGATCACGCATGTTCACATAGACACACAACACTGTTTTTGCTTGTCAGTGAGATTTCTGTTCACGATGGCACAACAAGAGAGGAGAGCCAGCGACATCAGTGAAACCTTACCCAGGGGAAACAAAAGCTGTTATGATGCATTGGGCGGATGAATCGCCTCGTCTGGCTCAGATGCCATCGCTCTCTCCGAGGTTCCTAGGGAACGATGGAGTGCACCGATCAGTCAGTGTGATGAGGTCTTGGATTGGACTGTTGTGTGTCTCGTGTGACAGCGCTCCTCCATCATACTGACATGTTTCCCCATACACGAGCTGGCTTGCTATCACATCACCATCCACATCAATAACAAATTCATCCACTCCTGGACTTTTTTGCATGACAGCGCTTCAATGAGGCCCTTTGAGAGGAACGAGGAACGGAGCGCTCAATATGAGTCTCAAACTGTTATACAACTACGACACATTTCAACAAGAGCACTGCCTGTTGCCCTTCCTGAAAACATTACTTTGATTTCATGGAGCATAGAAAAGTAGAAATTTCACCACACATTCTCTCCCTCTCTCTCTCTCTCTCTCTCTCTGGTATATGAGAGAAACAGACGCACATAAATTCACATTTATACATTCGGCATATTTTATTGGATTTAGAAGAGAGGAAGTGCACATTTCAGGAAAATAAGAAATGAAACAAAGGTCATAATGTTATAGGAAAATAATCAATGCTAGGTTGTTGTGATGCCAGTTGCACTCCAGTAAGTTGATTATTATTATTTTTTTTAAAGTAATTGAGTAACAATGATATACCTTGTAATCCATTGATGTTAATGTTGTGGACTATCTGAGAAAGTCCTGTTATTACTCACATTAGAGCAGCTTAATCTTTCCCTCTAAAGCATTTTTAAGCTAAACTGATTAGACAAAAATATTCTTGAAAAAACTTATAGAAAATAAATCCACATCTGCTGACCAATCAGAATTGATAATGCAACAGTCAACATATACACAAACAGAAGAGGAAGCCAAAAAAATAAAAAAATAAAAAAAAACGTCTAGTATGATCGTCACTCTACCGCTGTCAAAAGCATAGTTGCCAAGTCAGCGCAAGTCATGTTTGTGGGTTGGACATTTTTCAAATACATTCCATTAATTGTATTTTAATATGTTAAACATGCAGGAAATGGTAAGCAAGAGCGGTAAACCCTTAATCGTACATGTCTATGTGGGCTGGAGTAAATCTGCTGAAGAAGCATGTACTGTGGTGGATCAGCACAAATTAGACATGGTTAATGGATATAAAAAACAAATAGCTGATCATGTTCTAGGTGAATCGACTTTAGGGATCAGTGAATCGTTTCTCTCATTTTCATAAATTTTTTTGGGGAAAACTGCACAGTTTGGACACCGTAGATTTGTAAATAAATCATAAAGTTTGCTTATTATCCTTTTTCTCCTTCACACATACTCTCCATCTCCAAAAGAGCTGCTCTATTTTAAAAAGCGATAATCTCGCTGGTAAAGTCTCCCCAAGTGGACTTACATTCAACGAGTCAAAAATGTATGCGATTAATTTTCATGCATTAGATATTTGTATTCCCAAACCTAAGCGATGCTGAATAAAAAATGAATACAGTGCTGAGATTCCATTCATATTTGTGGTATATGTAGCGCATAACGCAGATTCACTATATATCAGCAGTATAACAAATATCTCTTCTTCCTCAACTAAAAGAAGTCGACTTTAACACAAGTACGCTTCTTCCTGCAGGGATGAGTGCTGTGAAAATTCCCTTTATTCACTCCTAACGAGGATTATATGGCCAACAAGCCTGTCTTTACTTATTTTCACGCCTGTCAACAGGCAGCCGAGAGCAACAGCGGCTGGGCTTCCTGTTCATACAAATACTCCTTCAGGGCTTGCTTTAATGCTTTTTAAAACACCCTCGGCTCTAATTTGCAAATTTCATCACCTCAGCTTTAAGAAAAACAGAGGGGAACCCAGAAGAACTTATGCTCCGTTATTATCTGTACGGTGTGACTTGTCTTTATGGGTGGTCACAGCCAGGCTTAAACATCCAAAAACAACTCTTTCCATGCAGACTGTACAGAAATCCTGTAGCACTGTCCTGGATCAACGCATTCATTTTGACTAATTCAGACAAAAATTACTTGACACAAGAGAGTCAAGGCTGTGAATATGCATTTAAGGATTTATTATAACGAGCAATATATTGATGCAAACAGCACAAGTTTACAATAAAGCCTGAAGGGACTGTCGGGAATGTCAAAACCAAGCAAGGCAGCTTTTCCGCCCGTCATGCGAATATTCCTGCTCTACTCCCTTTACCACTTTCGAAGCCTGAGTCAGCATTTTAGATTCATGTTCGGCTCAACTTCCCGAACGTGAGGTGACATTTCGCACACACAGTGACAGATAGAGTCTAACGAGGTTGGAAAGCTCAGTAGATGTAGCGCAGGATTCAGGCTGTCAAATCACGCGTACCAACATGTTCCACTTTCCAATGAGCCCACGATCCCTGAAAACGATGCTGGAAAGTTCACACTCAAGTGCACTTTGATGTGTCGCAAAAACCTTGAATATTTAGTAACAGTGCAACAATGATTTAGTAATAAACAGTTTATAAGAAATAGAGTGCTCATTAATTATTCTTTAGATAAAAATTTACTTCTTAGTGCTAATCATAAAGCTTTTAATTAAAAAACGATAAGGGTTATATTTCCGGGAAACGTGCATTACCTCGTGCACTATCCGAAATATTTTCACTCTACATACGCGGGACAGCCATCAAACTAGTAGAGGGTGATCTAAATGTACTCCTCTCTCTATTTTAAATTTTAAAATGTGCTCCATATTTTGGCAAATTGTGCCTAGAATCAAATTAACGCACAAATTATAAAACACAAAATTCCATGTAACATTCATATTGTGTTATTATTCATATTCCCAGATCTTAAAAAAAAAAAAAAAAAGGCAAATTCTGAATTTGAATATTGTCTGTTTTCTTTAGATTCAGCGAGTGTGGAGGGGAAATTATGGTCATATTTCACCAAATGGGCATGACACATTTCTTGGGTTATAGTCAGTCAGAGAATGGGCAATGGCTGAATAAAAGGTAATGAGAAAGTGCCTTTTTTTCTCTTTCCCAATACATAAAATATACATAGAACTGACTGAATGAATTTTTCTGTGCATTTCTTTTGGTTCAAAGCCCATCAAAAATGATGGATGAATATATAGATAAATAGATGAATGGATAGCTGAGTTTCTTCACTTCTGCCAAAAACAGATGGCAAAGACAGATATGAGTTGCTTAATCTGTACATTCTGGCCTTTATTTTGTTATTTGCCAGCAAAGCTAATGCAACAAAACTCAGTTCATCTCCTGAGAACATAAAAAAATAGAAAATGGTGAAATTGCTTAGAAACTGCTGCTGCACTTATTTTTGCAATATTTTTAACACAGCCTATTTTAATAAAACCAGAACAGCACATAGTCGCGCACACACTCCTGACCCAAAGTTGCTGAAACCTCACATTTTCTGTGTACCAGGAAAGAAAAAGCACACATTATGCCATTAAAAGTAAAGACCTCATCTTTTATGAGCTTGTGTAATGTTTTCATTGCCTCCTTTTTGTACATTAACATGTTATTGTACTGATCTGGGTCCGACGCAGGTCACCGATGTCTGCTTTTAAGTGTGTCCTGGAACATCCTGATGAGATTAAGTAATGTTGAAGTGAGGCAGTGGAGGCTTTCAGTGTGTTGAGAGTTCATGATTCTGCGAGTCCACTCAATGTGGAAAGCAGACTTTGTCAAATCTCGATCTGGCACTGCGTTACATGACGAAGAGTTGACTTGGCCTCCGAATTCCCCAGACCTCAATCAAACTGATCATCTATGGGATGTGGTAAATGAGAACATTGGTTCTTGGTGCCAAATACCACATCACACCTTCAGAGGTCCATGTCTCGATGGGTCAGAGCTATTCTGACGTCACAATAGGGATCTATACAATATTAGACAGCCATACAGTATTATCCATAACATTAACACCACCACCAGGTGAACTGATTATCACTGCACAACACAGTTTTTGATCCCTAAACACTGTTGGTTGTTTCTTATAGATTTTTGGCTGTTGATCACGAAAA
>JAQQZT010000040.1:17335151-17349404 GCA_030068275.1 Clarias platycephalus
AAAGATGCGGTCGGCTGGCGTCACGTGGTTCGGAGGAAACGCGTGATAGTCTTCGGCCCTCCCGACTGAGTGGTAGTGGTAGCCTTAGTGAGAGAACCCCCTAGCGACAGGGAGGAATTGGCCACGACTAAATTGGGGAGAAAATCGGGGGGAAAAAATAAAAAAGAAAGAAGGCAATCTGATCTACCAGACATGGCAAGGGCCTTTAGACTAGGAAAGAGCGATTTGTACAGTGCCGGGTATGACTGCTTCCCCTTCCCCAACTTGCACATTAGTTACATTGTTCCATACACTTGTGTTTACATTCTCCGACACAGCAAGTGGCGGTATGCATATAATTTTTGGTCGGCAAGCCAGCAGTAAACACAAAGAGAGGAAGCCATCCTAACTAAAAGAATGAAAAAGGGTATGGAAAGGAATAAAGAATTTCATTGCGCAGTAATGAACAGGTATATGTGACAGATGAAGGCTTGGCTTGTGTAGTTCAAAGGATGAGATTGGTGCTCACTGTGCGCACACTGAGATTTTGGAGGAAATGGACCCGATTCATGATGTTGAGTTCTAAACAGCGGTCCACTTCTGTTGGCTTTCTTTATTTGATTCAAGCTGTGCCTGAGTATACTGCACCGTGCTCGAGACAACCTTTTCAAGCGGACTCAAGCACGGGACGCTGATCCCTCATGGGCATGACACAGTGTGTTTATACTTCTCAAATGTCCCAGACTTTGGGGTCAAGTCTACTAGGCCATGTGAAAGCACCCTAAGTCAACTGACTGGACTGGAGGTAACTTTCCAGATGTTTGAGAAAAATTATAAATCAATAAAAAAATGAAATTAATATAAATTACTTAGATCGTTTACAACAGGTTTATTTATATTTATAAAAAAATCTATGAAACTAGAATATCGACTGTGCTGGTAAAATCACAGTTGATGTGACCAAAAACCATCAAAATCAGTTTTCTAATGCTGCACTAGTAAAAAAGGAGCACATCAAACTTTACATTATTTAAAAAATAATAATAATAATTAAATTCCGCATAAAAAAAATACACATTCCGCCTTTTAATTTACTCTTACTGTCTAAGTATTGTGAGCATAGTTGCGATCCAATATTCAAATATTTTACAAAACCGAGGTCTCTTACTGTAAGTCAGAATTTTCCACTGACTGACATGTCTGATGGAGGACAAACCTCGTGGACAGCATTAACAGCGGTGTTTTCCCTGTTGAATCCCCTCATTAGACTCTATAACCCTGTAAGGCAATAAGTCTTTTGGTAACAAGCCAAGGGAGCTCTTCTTAAGAAATGACTGGGGTTATTACATGTTTGCTTAGCAGATCCTTTCATTTTGGGAGATTCAGCAAGCTTTCACACATTACTACATCTGGAAAGACAGTTATTACTTGCAGCCTATGCAATACCACTGATTAACAAATCTTAACAATAATCCAGAAGAAAAAAAAAGGGAGAAAGATTAATAAATTAAGTTATATAACATATTAAGTAATTCTACTGATGGTCAGTTCATGTGGAAATTAACATCCTCATAAAGGTGAAATGCAGCGATGCATCAAAAGTCAAGATCAACTTCATGACAGTCTTATCATTGTGATTCATACACATTCACATCTCATACAAACTTCAATAGTTCTTTTGATTGAATTGAATTGACCCAATGTTATACATCAACATTTCCAGCTATCATCTATCATGAACTATCATCAACACGAAAAGCTAATAGATCCCAGGCAGGTGCTATAATCTTTGTTCAATCCTGCTCTTTTAATGAATGAAGGAATTAATAATTTGCATCAAATTTTCTTCCAAACATCGAAATAAAAATATTACCATCATTGTCTACTGGATAATATTTTGACATCTTTGTGAACGTAAAAGAATAACTGATTAAGAAGCAACTTCTAAGCAATCTCTTACGATTTCCATTAGGTATGTGTACGGCATGCAGTTAGAGGAAATAAATCAAACTGAACAGAATGAGGTTTTCCTATCCTAGCCACCACACATTAATGTAACATCTTGGACTATGCACATGTCATTCATTGTCCATGTAGATCCAAAGACTAACAACCATCAACAGAGACAGCAGAGACACCTGAATTCTGACGAAAAGTTCCCGAGATCACCTCCCTGAGCTCCAAACTCAACTTAAGTTGACAGCACTCACCCCCCAGCTTTGATGGAAACACCCTGAAGCTGGGTAAGAAGTGTGGGCAGAAACAGACAGCGAAGACCCACAGACAGAGATGAATGCTGCTTTCCTCATGAGAAGGAAACTGTCAGAGGCGAGAGGGTGAGGGAAGCATAAAGCATACTGGGGATGAGTACTCGACTCTCCAAACTCAAACACGGATTAGCGCTTGAAGACCTCTTGTCATTTTAAAAGTGAAGGCCAAAAACTCCCTGAATTTACACTCCTCTCCAGCAGGATTCAGACCGAAGCTTTATCCGGGGCCTGTCTCTTTCATTTTTGATGAATACACAGTAAGAAGAGGGATTCATGATACTGCTGGACACTGGCTACATTTTTTTTTTTGTTTCGCGGTGAGATTCGCTTGAATGTTTGGGGGGAGAAAAAAGCTTGGGGGAGAAAACTTATCTCTCTCTGGCTTCCTCCAAAAGAACATTGTCTAAAACTTAAGCAAGAACAAGCGGGGTCAAATGTTACAGAGATAAACCACATCATGCATGAGGAGATTATATTAAAAATTTATACCAAATAATGGTAATTCTCCAAAATATCCTTTTCACTAGGAGTTTTAAGGGACTCCTCCTCCACTGCTGCTTCAGCCAAAATGTGAAGACTTATTATCTTTTTTTTGGCCTGACTGTCAAGATCCAATCTACAAAGCAATTTTCTAAACAATAAATCTTTCCCATTTCAACAGGATGTGATTCAGGCCTGTGCAGTGGTATTCTTTTGTGAGAAGACAGGTTTCAAAAAAGCAAATGACTTTCAAAATGCAGCAGTATAAAAAGATGTTTTGCTATCGACACATGGGGTGCCCATAAAAACCTTCTGCTCTCTTTAGCTTTACAGATTGCACTCATACACCTCGTCTGAGCACAATGTGCAAACGTCCAGGGCATTTTAGCTCCCATTGTGTTTTCGAACGGAGGACAAAGATCTCCAAAATGCCATCATGTGAAAAACTGCAGCTGGATATATATTTGTTTATCGTTACGGAAAACGACAGCTTTTACACCTGAAAGCTTTATCTGTGGTGAAACTGCCTGATAGCTGAGGCCTGCTTCCTTACAACACATGCCTGGAAGATCATTTGACAGGGTCGAGCCCTTGATGTATGTGGGCATCATCTCCAGCACAAACTACTCTGTGTGTTTCACAGAGCTCTGTGCGTTTCAGGAAGTAAAGGAGGGAGAGGAGGGGAGATGAAACATTACATTTCATCATAGCAAGCCTGTGACTAAAGCATCAAGAAAGAGAAACTAAACAGTTGATTAACGTTGTTTTTGCTGCAAATATCTAAAACGCACTTTATGATCAAATCTATGGAAGGTATAGCTCTACATCTAAAATCCATATAATAGAGGGAAAAATGCTACAAAATAAACCTCCTAAACACTAAATAATGTATGTTTATTAAGGTTTTATAGTGGAGTACTCTTTAAGCAATACCAAAGAAGATTTTATACCGTGTGGAGTAGACTTTATAGGCTCATCAAAGATAGTAAACTTCTAAAATAATGAAACAAGAAAAGAAAAAAACTACTGCATTACAATATTTACTGCATGAATAAGTAAACAGTAAAACATCCAATAATTATGCATTTTTTTTAAATGATATCCGTTCTCTTGTGTATACCGTTGTACAGGCTTCTTAAACAACTTGCCATGGATCTTTGTCTCAACCCCAGATGATGATTCCCCCCCCCGCATTTATTAATCATAGACAAATTATATCTGAAGCCTGAAAAGAAAACTCTACTATTTCAAGTTACCTTGAGGCAAATAATTCATAACGTGGATCGTGGATGACGCCGTCTTTCTCTACTGTGCGATTTTATTTCACGACTGCAGGTGCGTTCACTTCTATAGAATTCTAGGTTGTGTCCTAAACTGCACAACACACTCCTAATGACAGCAAACCTGACAAACATTCTTTATAGAGTAGTATGCTTTTTTTGTTGTTGTTGTTCAGAGCTACAGAAGTATTATGAGAATGATACACTGCCTGTCCAAAAATAAAATGCATAGCAGTGGCGGCTGGTGCAAAAAAACTTTTGGGGGGGGCGCAAACAAAATGAAAATTAAACTTTTAATAATCGCCTGTAAATAGCCATAAGAAGTGCTGGAAAAGCACCGAGTGTACTGTAAGCTCGGCCGCGATCACTTGGCCGCTGCTTAATTAGAAGATCAGGTCGATCTGGTCCAAGCTCTTTAACTTTTTTTTTTCTTTCTTCGTCCAATCGCCTTGTGAAGGGGTATTTTAGCAAAAAAATGACAGAATTTTCTCATATTTAGCTGCCTTCCACGTCAATCACTATTCAATACATTAACTAACTAAACCGTTAGTTTCTTAATAACTAACATTAAGAAACTAACGGTTCTGCGGACCGTTAATAAGACTCGTTGAGAATGGCCCAATCACATGAGCCCAAATATTTAAATAGTATATAAATAGTGTTCGTGAACAATTGCCATGGGACTTCATCAACAACCTTATGCAACATCACAACTTTTATTTCCTCCAGAAATTCCTCCATTGAATTTTTGGCCGAGATCTTGTATTGAAGAGGGGAAAGTCAAACCTCTCGGTGAAGTCCTCTCCAGCACATCCCAATCACTTTCAATGGCATAACATCCTATAACGTCAGGGAAATTTAATACAACCACATAGTCAGCTGACGTTTTATTTTATCGCCGCATAACGTTGCTGAGCCTAGACCTGACCAACTGAAGCAACTCCAGAGCATAACACTGCCTCCAGAGGTTTGGTACCGTGGGCACTATGGCATGATGAGTGCATCGCTTCATGTGCTTCTCTTCCTACCCTGATGAAGCCATCACTCTGAAATAGGGTCTATCTGGACTCATCAGACCACATGATCTTTATCAATTGCTCAAAATCCAATATTTATCTTCTTTAGCAAAGTGAAGGCTTTTTCCCTCAACTAATCTCACTAACAAGTGGTTTTCTTACAGCCACACAGCTGTTTAGCGCCAAACCTGTGTGGAAATTTTCTTAATTTTACTATTAAACCTGGGATGTTTTTTTTTTTTTTTTTTTTATTGTTTATGATGCCAAGAATTTAAATTATCTGCATCCTTGCGCAGAGCAACTATGCTCATTCTGCAGTATCATAAAAAGCATGTATTATATAAAAACAAATAATTAATATAACATTAGCTAACTAGTTATAACCCAATCGCTACATAAACTGTGTAAGCTCAGAGTTAACTAGTCACTCTGTGGGAATCTCACAGCGCTCTGCATGAAATGCTCCACATGCTGAATGGAGGAGTTTTCCCTGAGGCTCTTACTGTACATACGAAGCCTAAGTGCCTGTTAACTCGAGCATGCTAGGTGAAATATATTGTAGGGAACAAAACCATTAAAACTGGTGATTTTAGATTTTTATTTCGGTGCACATTGTGTCTTCTCTGTGAATTTTGTTTGAAATCTAAAACCACGGAGAAACTCACCATCAACCAAGAAAACTCACTAGCTGTCTGTCATTAGAGGTCAACAATTTCGCTCTCTCACCTCTGTTTCTGTGTTTACACACTTTCCTGACTGGCTACAGTTCCTCCCAATCACAGTGTAGGCAATTTTCTTTTCGTACCTGAAGTTTGATGAAACTGAACTGAACTGTTTCACTCCATCATGCGCTAAGGCTTATAGTATACAGTATAAGTCATTACTTAAGTACTTATGGAAATACAGAAAACATTAATGTAACAAAAATACATGTGCATGAATATTTGATTGATCAGAAGTAGTAAAAGGCTGGGAAATTAATTATTTAATCCAAGTCATCTAACCATGACTCAGATCATGACTATATACTATACGATCTTCATCAGACCTACTGATTCATAAAAGTAAGCAAAATGAAATGTAAAGAATTTCTAACAAACATAATACTGTACATTAATAGTTCCTGCAAAACATTTTTTGCACCATTGCATTTCAGAATTCTGTAAAACTCGCCCCTGAAAAAATAATTATAGTACTCAAGATATACCGTCTAAGCCAGCTGGAAAAGACTTGTAAAGTGGATATAATTATTATCAAAGCCGTTTCCTTGAATGACGATGGCATAAAAGATGCCTAAAAACAAAAAACTAAAATCTTCCCATCAGTGTTTGACTGATGGTACTTAGTTAGTAACCTAGTAACCCAGTGTAAGGATCTACTCAACGATAAAAACTACAAAGCGCTTTTGTAAGTCACCCTTTATAAGAGCCGAATACAGAATACCTTAATGTAAACATCCGAAAAGTTCCATTTTGGTGTTATCCGACCACAACACACCATGTCAGGTGCAATTTCATTGAGGCCTGAAGAAATCTTGGAAAATGCCCTCAGGAAAAAGCATACAGTATATGTCATGCGGTCAACACCAACAGCCCGTTGTTACAGAGGTGGCATGTACTGTAACAGTGGACAACTTCCAGAATCAACTACAGGCCACAATTCTGAAAATCTCAAGGGTTGTCTTCGCTGGTGTTTAATGTTTATTACATGAAATATTTTTTGCCCCTTTTCCTAAATGTTGACTAATGTGTCTAAATGTGACTAAATATATATATATAAAAAAAAAGTCAAACATTATGTAATAAACATATTAGAACCAGTTACGATCCGCTGCATTAAATATACTTAAAGCCATTTTAAAAATGTAATGTGTGAGAGCTGTGGAGGTGAGATCTTGGTAAATTTCAGTAAACTCTATCTCGCACACCCAGACACCTTCAGTAGGGGTCGATTCTGCAGCATAGGCTTATGTGCCATGCATATGAAAGCAAGGCTAAGAGTAGCGTGTCACTGATGTCCCTCCTGAGGGCTAATCTTCCCATCGCATTCCGACACAGACACAAAGGCCCATGTACATACATATGTGCAGACGCGCGCGCGCACACACACGCTCACTGTTAGGCAGGCTGCAATCTGACACACACACACACACACACCACCAAACCACAGTATCAATGAGACTCACTGAAACCCTTGAAGGTTTGTGGTCACAACATACAGATGCGAGACTGTATAAAAATCAAATAGAGGCTCATTAAGGTCTAACCACATCTGCAATTCAGAACTCCTCCCTTTGCATTTTGTCAGCCCAAACTAAGCCCTTCGGGGCCTCAGATAACCCTGTCAGAGATCCAGAATCTCTTAAAGTCCTCAAAACAAATGCTGTAAAGGAATCAGCAGTATAAAAGATCCAATAAACAGAGCTAAGGCTGGAAAACACTGTGCTCCGTGACAGCAGTGCGACACCTCGAATAAATTCAGTCATAGTCATAAAATAACAGGAAAGGTAAAGTTCAACCAATAGTATCTGCGGCGCAATATTGTTTTAACACTCCAAAAAGATTCTGAGAAAAAAAAACCCAGAGGAGTGAGATTGCCAAACCAATAAATCAATACAATAAAAAAGCAAATAATAAAATAGAATCCGTTTTCTCTTTCCTCTTTTTGGAAAAAAGCATTTAAAATCATAAAGGTGAAAAGGGTGAAATGTTTTCCAGGCTTCCCAGAGCTTTGCTATAGTATCTACTGTACCTAACCAAACACTGATGGATCGAAGGAAACCAACATTAATACAGCAGACATCATATGCGCATCGACACTCTCAAAAAAACAACTCATTAAACAGGAAGAAATGGCTGCACTATCCATGAAATAGGAAACAAATTAGATTAAGTTATGCGTGGTAATTCTTTTGTGTAGTAATTCATGTATTGCCATTCTGACTCCAAAATAATTTTTAAATGATTATTTTTTTTTATTATTATTATATACTGCATGTTTGCATTTGAGGGGGTAAAACATCAACGTTTCTCTATGATCCTACAGGGGGCGTGTTCTAAACTATTCACACACTGGAAGGCACCAAAGCACTGTGTGTGGTAGAAGAAAATTCTTTTCTAAGTTTTGAACAAATAATTATGGCAAATGATGCACCACAGAGATCCGTGCTGCTCTGGAAAACGTTCCTGTTTAATTAAATTTTAGGCTCCTTTTTAAACTCTTGTATTTAAAGTTGTTTTACAGCTGTTGTTTAACTAACAGCTACTGTATATAACTAGTGTTATAAGGAATGTGCTGTATTTAATTACTCGTGTTAAATCTAGCTGTGAAGCTGTTCATTAAAGCTTTCAATCCAGAAAGCTTTACAAGTATGGGCTCAAATGTTTTTGTTTTTTTTAACGGTAAAAAAATATACAATATTGAATCATGATATTTATAAAATCATAATATTTACAGAATTGCATGACAAATACAATCTGCACCTCGCTATGCTATAATAGTATCAGTTTCATTAACTTTACTGTCTGCACAAGTTTAGCATCAATTATATCATTTGTGTATCTTGTCAAGGAACATTTCGTGAATAATGAATCTGATCGTTTTCCACCGACAGTACGCCATAGTGTGTTAATTTCTATTCCCATAATGGCAATTTCTCAACAATTAAAAACTTTTTACAGGTATTTCATTTTCCTGCAGCTACTTTTAATTAGATCTTCTTTTGAAACCTTTTTACTGGACGCCCTTTTATTCCTCTCTCCTGAGATTAATAATACGAAACAGCAGCAGTCTGACGCAGACGAAAGCAGACTTCCCATGTCAGAGACAGCTTTACCTCTAGCTATTACAAAGCGCTAAATAAACAGCTCGTCACAGAAAACTTCACCGTCTAAGCAGTTACATCTGTTTATGAAAAGTGTCTGTCATACAAGTCCCTGCGTGAGCTGTTACTATAAAAAAAATGAGAACATATTAGAATATTTATAACGTATTCAAACAAGTGCGTAGATATCAACCTGAACGTGTGATTCGCCCTGAAGCAGACACTCCTGTCAGGGGCCAGTTTTTACAGCATATTAATCAACAACGCTTTATCAACGAGACTCAATAATTCAACATAATCGACAGGTTTTTGTCACTGATGATATGATTTTGGGAGAAATGCTGTAACTATGAATAATGTTACAATAATGTGTTAACAAAAAAACAACAACAAAAAAAAGTTGGTATGTAAAATAACCACTGAGAAAAATCAAGGAGTGTGTAAAGTGACATTTTCATGTGTAGGGAAAAAAGGAAGATCACATGCATTACTCAAAACAGCAATCAACAATAAACTGTGAACGAGTAGGGCTAAGCTTACTGCTTTATTTTTCCATGGTAAGGGTGACGGTTGCATCTTCGCATTCATTTGAGAATTAACTCACATTTCAGTAGAGCCGCAACAATATTACAACCTTAAGATGACTTTACACAGGCATGTGGTCATCATCTGCTCTTGCTCTCTCAGCCACGAGGCTAACACACCGACACGACACAGGTGCCGAGCCTTAGCTAGCACAGGACGAAGCTCTAAATAGGTGATCTGTCTTCTTCAGGAGCACACGGGCCCCGGCGTAATCTCAATCGTTCACATATGATTTAGAGTGATGGCACTTAAAGATGTCTGAGAGAAACACCTGTTTCTGCTCAAGACATGAAATCAAATCAACCTGCGTTTCCGTGTCCTAGCCACTCTTGAGTACACGCTACATATCAGCTCAGTACGAGATGGTTTTTATTATAGTGTGATGAACTCAACTTCTACTGAACAGCATGTCAGACAGAGGCGCTCAGAGTTAATTAGCAAATATCGATATCAACAGTAGGGATGGAACATTACACCTATTTGCATTCATACATATATATAAAAAAACTATAATATCCTGAGAATAATAATAAAGTATAATATTCTGAGTTGACTCTGTTGTGGTACCATTTTATATCATAAATTCCCAATGCCATCACCAGCAACACCTAATGAAAATGTTTCCATTACCGCATACATTGTCCGCACTACTTGCCATAGATAGGGCTGTTTCATATTCTTAAAAAAACTAACCGCCTAGATACTGTAGATGTACTGTACTTTGAAAATGTCTTGAGATAGCCCTCATTTTTTTTCACATTTTCCTTCCAAAGAGCCAGACTTTCTTGTAGTTTGTAATGGAGTCTTGAAGAGTAGTTCTCCAGGGTTCCTGAAGGACTTGTTTGGCTCTTATTTTCAGTCCAGCCCTGTGCCTGGCAGTTTCAGAGGAATGTTTTTTTTTTTGGCACACAGTGACCTATGAATCACCGAAGCATAAAAACATCTAATTTAAGGCAAGTAAGAAACAGGTACAGATGATGACAGATAATCAAACTGGTGATTATTATACTGGTGATGCTGAGTTGCTGGAACAGACAAGCGGGGAAATGAGGTTGCTGTTGAGGTTGTTACATGAACAACTAAATTTGTATCAATATTATAGTTTGGAACTTTGCAGACTGTCACAGGAAAACATTTATTCCTTTTTTTAATTTAACGAAGAAATGAAGGGCGGCTCAAACCTCAACAGTACCATAGGATTTTTTTTTTCTTTTAAGAAAGAAGGAACAGTATGTGCCTTTCTCTGCATTTCTTATGGATTTAGGAAACTACGCCCAGTTTGTCACTTTTTTACAATGATTTACAAGTTGAGTTAATAACAAATGAAAAGAAATTTCATGTCTTTTTTTTTTTTTACCGAACCATGACTTCACAGCCAAGGCATGTAAAAACAGCGACTTTAGTGTACTGTTACACCCCTACAGAGCAAGACACCTTCAGACATAACGTCATGATTAATTGTGTGTGTCAGCAATTTCTCTTTAGGAAACGAATGATCACTTCTGCCTACATCAGCTCTGGATTGCGTGCTTGGAATTTGTTGTGTAATCAATTTAAATACACATTAAAACTAATAAACAGACACATGAAACTACTTTACCACACAATAGGCAAATATGGAAAGGGCAGTATAATGGTAAGTAAATAAAATCTATAAAGGGGGGAAAAAAAAACGCCTGCATGTGTTTGCTGATTAATTGGCAAGCTGTCACCAAATCAATCCTCTAAAACCATCTGTCTTTTAATCTTTCTGACCCTTTAACTTTCTTTTCTCGGGCTGAAAAGTTATGTGCTTTGTATTTTGTAATTAAAAATGAATCAAAGGACCGAGAACATCAAGACAATTAGCACCAATCATTGGAGATGTGATTTTTGTTGTTGTTGTTTTTTTTTTTGCCCCTCTTTTAGATCTGACCTGTTTGTAGGACACTTGAACATAAAAGCCAGAGATTCAGAGATTTGGTGGAGAAAAGATCGAAAGGCGTGAGTGAAGTTCAGCGTGACGGAGCGTGTATCTAACACTGAGTAAAGAGAAGTGAGAAAGCCAAACTAAAGATAAGCTAAAGGTTCGTAAAAAAAAAATGAAGCACTCACAGGGAACGAACAATGTTTTTTAATCCATTTCAAAGAGCACAGTTTTTCAGTGTGGCGAGTGCTTTGAAGAAAGCTCAAGCTAAACAAGCGCTCTGCTCACTATGATGCGACATAACAAAAGCACATAAAAATGGTAAGCTCAGTGCTGCTCAACAGCCAGGGTGAAACGCTCTTCGCCAAAGATCCCTGTTAAAATGACTATCTAAAGAGCAGGCGTGAGGCTGAAATGAATAACGCGGTTCACTTTGATGTTCTAGGGTTAGGGTTATTTTTTTTAATCGACAGTGTACTCACATGGCCTCCATAGTCACCAGATCTCAGTCCAATAGAGCATATATAAATTATATATCAGCATGTGAGTGAGTGAGTGAATGTGGTGCAGGTACCAGTGTCAGGCAAAGTGAATCGGTCCAGCCAGGTTGGAATTATTAATGTCAGATCACAACTGTATTAATGTCAGATCACAACTATTGTCTGCATACTGTGTGTTTCTCAACCCAGCTTTGCAACAGAAGTCTACGTAAAAACACCAACAACAACAAAGCAACACCTTCTACACCTAGAGTACGCATTTCTAAAGCACACATGGAACATTGTCCTGAGACTAGATCACACTGTCTGGTCTACAAAAAGGCATAACAATTCAGGAAAATCCCCCAAAAGACAAATCACCATTCCCTACTTATTTATAACACTTAAATAAAATAAAAAATAAAAAAGTCATGATTTAATGCGCTTCAGTGTGTGCAGTCACGGCGTGTTTTCTATTTCCTGTATATCAGTAAATCCTGCTGATTGGTGCTGGTTTCATTTTTGGCCATTTGACAATGCTGCTTGCGTGAATTACTGTACATACCGATCGTTGATGCTCCAATTGAGGCAGAGGTTGAGGGAGCTGAGGTTCCGGCAATTTCTCACCACCTCCATCACTGTCTCGTTGTTCAGCTCAGAGATGTGCCTGAGATCGAGACTACTCAGGTTCCGCAGCTACAGAGGATATAACATAACACATACGGAGATTAATAACTCTCTCTCTCATACACACAAGAACTGTACTATTTCCCACTCACCATAGGAAAATAAAACAAGTGAAAAGATCAACAACAGGCAATGTGTACCATTAAAGTATATTAAGCCAACTGTGCTGTGAATTAGCGTCATAAAAGCAACATATAAGTTTAATATGTTTTCTTATTCTGGGCTCATTTATTATACTTCCCTTGAAACAAAAGGCATTTTGCGAGTACCACACAAGATAATTGTAATCCAGTCCACGCAACACACACACACACACACACACAAACCAGCACGGCCAGCACAATTCCCCTGGAAGACATGAATTTCATCAAAGCAAACATTTGGTATAATGAACAGACTAATGTGCTCAGAGAAAGAAAAAAAAAAAAAAGTTGGTTTAGTAAAAGGGAAAAAGGAAAAAAAAAAAAATCTCACGTATAAGCATACACAGTTACATTGATGATCTGGGACAAATAACTAGAGTTCTATGAAATCTGCTTAATGACTGGAACTTAATGGTTCATTAAAACTTAACAGCTTGGAGAAGAAGCCCAGGACCCTAGAGGTAAGACGACTGAATTCTTCTGCTTAATAACAGCCAGGCTTCACTTGCTTTCATAAATTTTGCACCCTGCAATCACACTTCAATATTAAGTATGAAGGCTAAAGCAGAATTCCAATCAATTCTGATGAGGGCTAATTCTAGCCAGGTTCTCTACAGGTGATGGGCTTCTTCTATTCATTAATACGCAACTAACACAAGCTGTGAAGTACAGAACACTGCAGGTTAAAAACCAGACCTTTTTCTAATACAAGATTACTGTTTAATCAACAAAAGGTGTTTCACATCGAACATTTAGAAGATTGGATTATAATAACTACATTCGCAGGACCAGCTCGAATTGACTTAAAGACATTTTTTTCCCCCTAATGTGACAGATCTGTTTTTTTTGTTTGTTGTTTTTTTTAGGGTTTTTTTCTAAACACACAAATCTGATTTTTTTCAGATCGGATCTGAGTCACTTTCGTATGTGGTCTTAGGACACATACAGTATACACATGATATGCAACTTAAATGAGAACGGGCAGATGCCACCTTTTGTCTCCGTGCATGTGTACAGCATCAGCACCAGCAGCGCAGGAATTGCATGGCTGTGCTAGCAACAGCTGCTTAAAAAGTTAAAGCACAGCCTCTGGCTGTCTACCTTTTTTTGGACCTCAACAAATCAAGCTGACTAAATGCTTACTGTCCTCCTGGGGCAAAAGCCCAAGCAGATTTTTGCTAAAATCGGCTCTATTGTTTAAAATTAAAGAAAAGGTGCATGAACTCATGACTTGTTTTAACTCAGATGGCCGTGAGCAAAGACGTATCAAGGTGTGCATGGATGGCGTTTCAGAGGACAGACATGTAAGAGTCGGATGAAAGTCATTTGTGATTATGAATGTGAATTGTCATGACATTCAAATCTGATCTGATCAAAAAAATCTGAACTGATCAAGGTGGCTTGTAATGTAAACGCAGCCTGTCTATTTAAAAAGAAGAAAATCCTGTTGCCATGTTCAAATACTTACTTTTTATATACAGTATATATATACAGTATATATATATATATATATATATATATATATATATTAGTGATGCGCGGGTCGTCTGGTAACCCGCGGGTCGGGTTGGGGCGGGTAAAGAAATTGTCACTTTATTTGCGGGG
>JAQQZT010000040.1:17357969-17373039 GCA_030068275.1 Clarias platycephalus
AAAAAGTAGAAGTACACAAAAAATCTACTCAATTACAGTAATGCGAGTAAATGTCATTCATTACTTTCCACCTCTGTATATAACGTATTCTTTTAGGGCAAGAGATCACACACTGAAATGTTGTATACAAAAAAAGGGAAGGATCAAACATGAGTCAAAGCCCACAAAAGCTGGTACATTGTACTCAGTGTTTCTAAGAAGTGAGCTGGGCTTGTGTGACAAACTGCAGCTATGAGATTATTATAAACAGGCATTGCCGCTGTATGTGATCATAAAAAGAATGTTCTACCCTTACACTCAGAGGCAGTTAGGACTTTCATTCAGCTTCAATTCTAACCGACACCCGAGCATGCAGTGTCTGTATTATTTCCAGGCAGAAACCATGTCTGTGTCACACATGGTACAGAACTTGAGTGTAAAAACATGCTATGTGCACACATCTAGATCACTCTGTGTGGTGTTATAAATGCCTCATAATATATAAATGCTTACTTGCTTTTACAAAATTGTTCCTTTTACTAGGCTCTTTTTCCCCCCAGTTAATTTCATTAAGACTATAATCACCTGGAAATTAGCTGTGATATGGATTGTATGATAATAAGACTATTATATACCCATCATTTTTTTTTATTCTCAAATACTTTTCTTTTCTTCTTGCCATGATTATAAATAAGATGTTTTTTGTAAACTCTGAAGACTGTTGTGTACAAATGTTGCAGGAGATCAGAAGTTACTGAAATACTCAAAATCAGTCCGTCTCCAACAACCCAGTTCTGGTCAAAGTCATTGAGATCACATTTTCCCATTCTGGTATTTGATGTGAGCGTCTTTTCTGCTAGAGTAAATAGAAAAATCATGTGACAAAGGCATTACAAAGTATATGGCCAGATGATTGTGGATAACACGCCGGCAGGTCTCCCTCTGTCCAGTTTGATAAGAGATTCTGGCCTCTGATTCCAGCAGGGCTTTGGCTAGGTCACATGATCAGTTTCTCATTGCACAAAACCATACAACACAAAAAAAAAAAAACCTAAGAAAAGATTTATTGAGAAGAAATCCACCAAGACCTCATGAGCCACATCAGCCGGGATCAGGGCAGTGCTTTCATCCTTTGAGGACACTCTCTCCTTTCAGTCATTTTTAGACATATATTACACTCCCAAAGATGACAGAGAGGCAGGCAAACACCACAATATTTTACACATAAATGAATTATGTCCTGCATTGTGTTTCTGCACAGTATTTCTCTCAGTTTCAAGTGTCTCATTTACTCTATTGACACACTATTTCATAACTCCTTTTTCGAAATAGATAAAAAGACAACCACGCAAATCACAAGATATATTAGTAAGGCAAACAATTTATTAACAGTAGTGCTTACTGTACAATTAAAATAGTGCTTCTCTTAGATCTGTGCTTGTGATTTCCAGTCTGGCTTACTTCATTACCACCTCACGTGTTCTCTGCACTGCTGAAAGTAAGGTGACATTTATAGCCTTTTAACAAACTTAGCTGCAGCCCCTTTCTGAACTCGCTTTAAACCTACGTGAAAGAGACGGGGTGCAGAGTTGGCCAAGAAAGCCTCCCCCCGCCCCCCCCCCCACTTTGCTAATTTTGAAGTGCCACAATTCCTTTTTTCCTTCAACCGTTGGCTGTGAATAAAATGATTAGAATAATTTCCTCCTTCTCTGGTGCCGCTGCTCCTTGCTTCCTCATCCCTTGTGTATTTTGGGGGTTATCGCTACATGCAAAGGGTGGCTCAAAGGCCACTGGCAGCCTGTTTATTTTGCTTTTTTCCCCAGCTAGGAACGCGAGATAACAAACGGGTGGATTCTTTTCCAACCATTGAGACACACACATACACATATCAGAATTATATGTGTGTGTATATATATATATATGAGAGAGAGAGAGAGAGAGAGAGAGAGACCAGGGTGCTATTATAAGGATGCCCCTGAAACAGCCACTAACCACCCCCGAACACACCGGCCTCTTTATTCAAGTAGTGACATGTTTCAGGTCCACACTGATGAGAACTCTGCGTGGCATCTTAGCTGCTTGTGGAGGTGTTCATCCTGTTCACTCGAATTTCACAAAGTAATTGGGCACCTCACAGCTCAGAGTTTCAGTTTGACCTTCAGTTCAGGTCTGTGTGGAGTTGTGCTCGTCTCCGCCTGTCCACTCGGAGCTCCTCCTTTTTCTCCACTTTCTTCCAGCTCCTAAAACCACGCCGTGGTTATGTATGGACTTATGGGTATATGTACGTGTAGTGTTTATTTCCACCGTATTATTATGTATAATATATATCATTTCCCTAGGACGGGTTCTGCGTCCACTGCATCCCTCACGACGATAAAGCACTTACTAGAGATGAATAGATGAATGAGGTGAAATATATTCAAATTTTAGGCGAAACCCTCAAAATTCAATTGTCAGGGTCGATTAGCCTTGTTAACATCAGGCGAACACAGAGAGCCGTCCCTGAGAACGCACGGCTTGGCTCACACCCTCACCAGAGAGCTCTTCATTTTGTCTGATCACTATACAAGAACTAAAGCAGACTCAAACAAAGAACAGAGCTGGCAAAGACGAGAGAACAGAAAATCTGTTATTACTGTCACAGACATGATGCTTTCAGAAAATGCTCCTTGGACTTTTGTTTTTGCTTTCCTTTTTATCAAAAAAAAAAAAAATTTTTGTCTTTCCCATCTAAGCGTAATATCAGAATTCCAGAGGGAGTGTGTGAGATTGATGGGTAAGTGAAGTCAAGGCAGAGCCATTAAGATGAAGGGCCATCTAAAACATCCCGAAAGAACAAAGTGAAGGGTTTTTGGCTTAAGCTGCCTGTTCAAGACGCTTTCACAGACCGTGTGATAATCACTTCCAAATGACGGAGGTATGTGTGGTAGACTGAAGAGGGGGAGATGCTATATTAAATCTACATGTGTGCCAATGCAAAGAACAGTCTATTCACATTGCTACCACCCTACCTTATACTGTATATATATAAATATATATATACATACACACACACACACATCTGTATTTGATCTAACAGGATAGATGAGCCCTGGCAGTGACCTTGCAAAAGAAGAAAGTGAAAACCATGTAGGCATCAAGGCCAGAGTTCAGACAGGGAGAGCAAAGCTGAAAACCTCCTGCAGTTAAACGGAGAGGGTCTTCATAATTTGCCAGCTGCCTCGGCTCTGTCCGTCCACACACCTCCGACAGCACACATTACCCATGTATGACCTCTCCAGAACTCGTCTCTGCGGTGCCACTTAATCTCCTCTGTGAGATACAAAGGAGCAAGAACACACTCAGGAAGCAAAATCAACATCCGTCCAACTTTTCATGCTCCATATCCGTTACAAAAACCCGAGATGAAAACACACATCAATAAATGCATTAATACAGCTATAAAGACTCGCAATACTCAGAACAGACAGGACGGTGATTTATTTTCTCCGTGTTGCGACAACGGATCGAATTCCCCCGCTCTCCTGTGGGAAAATGTGAACAGACATCCATCACAGCAAGGCTGGAAAACAATCATGCTTCTCAGCAGATATAAGAAAAGGCCACTAAAGTAAAAGTAGCAAAAATAAAGGAATTTGTCTTCATTGCTTATATTGGACATGTCCATGTCTACAGCAGAGCTCAATCTACCTGCTTGTCTGCTTAAACCCTTCCACTCGACGCCCGGGTCTATGCCACACTTAGGAAGCTATACTTAATGCAAATTAAAGAGAGCGATATGAGAAGTTAATAAAAAGTAATAGACCTCTTTTCTGATGAAAATCGTTTCAAAGCGTGAGGTGACAGTTGTGATTATAAAGGCAGGTGGGATCCCCGGCCCGGAGAGTCATCAAAAATTCCATTCCTGAATGAGACTCATTTCTGGGGATGATGATGGATGAGACTGATGGCAGACTTGAATGATAGTGGCGAGAGATCATTAAACAGCTAGAGAAAGGCAAAGGCTTATTTATGAGATCTGAGAACGTGAGTCAGATGGAGGATTTGCTCTCCAAACTGGTACTGGAGTATAGCGAGGGCAGAGTTAAAGTTCCGTATTGCCTTCTGCATCAACAAGAAACTTAAACAACTTCGCATGCCTTAAACTAAAAAAACACTTCTTGGCCTTTGAATTGTTCATTTTGTGCTTAGGTGCGAACAAAAGCACCTGCAAGAAACTTGTATCAAAACTTGTCTTAACTGTGGAAAACAAATGCAAAGCTAAACCATATATTGAGCATATTAACGGTCTTCGTTTCCTTCTTGTCTTTCGGACTCGTTCTCATATGCCTTTTTGTTTTTTATTTCGAGCTGTTCCATGAACAGAATGGAAAAGAATCGGTTATATCCGAGGTTGGGGACGGAGGGGCGGTCTGGACTGTGATCTGCTGAATAAAGCAGGTCCCTCTGGTGGAGAGCGGGCTTATTTCCCATTCCGTGCTCGCCACCAAATGAAATGGAAATAAAAATCCGGAGAGAGAATGCGGCGCACGGCGGACGTGCGACCTCATTTCAATAATTGTTATGCTACATAAATGCTGCCACCAGGTGAATTATAGAATGTAAATGATATTTTTAGGAACTCCCCATGACAATGAGACATGCAGCAGTCTATTTCCAATGCTCAAGCCTGAGCTTTCCGCGATGTCTGGCTTAGGGTAGGCAGGGTGTGCATTGCACATAACTTTCACTTTCGGTACACGGCGTCCTATTACAGTGTGAACAGCGATTTGCAGGATTTGTGAATAAACACGCTGTAACAATGAAACCAATATTACTTCCATTAAGACATAATACATGCTATAATCTAAATAACTACAGCTTTTCAGGCACACTAATAGCTGTGACTTTACTGGTAAGCCGAACTCCTGCAACTTGTTTAGTGCGTGTTATTAATCGTGGACACCATGAGGGAGAGCATGGGGACTCGTACACACATATCTTATCATTCCCATTTAGACAATTACAGCTCTGCGTTTGATGCGACCATAAGGGAGATATCTTCAACCACGGAATCTGCTCTCATTAGCATGGTAATGCACAACCAGCAGGGTGTTCTCACTGCTTCTATGTTTTACGATTCACCTCATTACACTCTAATGAGATTTAAAAGTAAAGGAGAAAACTTCAACCAGAGTTTGAGTAATCTGTGAGCAAGGGTTTAGCATTGGTTTGGAGGCAGGACTCCGAACTCTTCTGATTACTGGCAATCGTCTGCTCCTATGAGCTTCTTTGTGAGCAAGTGTGTGAAAATGAACGCGTTTGAAACCGGACATTAATGTAAAAATAAACCATGTTTTTAAATGTGGCCAACAGGTGCGTGTGGTCCAGAGTGTTGATTGGTGAAGATTTGCCGTAACATCACTCACCCTGGTGAGGTGTATAACTCCCTGTGAGGTGACCGAGCAGCCCATGAAGCCCACAAACTGCAGCTCTGGACAGTGTTCTGCAAACGCCTGCACTGATCTGTCAGTTACCTGCAAGCAAGAAGAAGATACAAGACATTAGGCATGAAATGTGATCCATAACCAGCAGTGAATCACTGATGGACTGCTGATTCGATTTGAGTTTTGGAGATTCAATAGCATTAAACTTTATTGTCCGATTAATCTCAAACAGCTTTATTTCATACAGGTTTTGAATTTTAAACGTGTAACGCGTGTGGTTGATTGCTTAAATGTCACGTCATGCAAAGCGTTAAATGTTTGGGTTTTTTTTGTCCTGCCAAGCTTCTGCCCAGCTCTCCAGGCCTAAAACTCAAAAGAAGAAGATGCAATACTCAATCTCACAATACAAGCATTTCTAGATCTACCTATATAATTACAAATATTGTGGTCAAGTTCACCGAAATCAGTTAAAAAGTGTAAATCAGTTGTGGTCCAACAAGAAAACACACGTATCAATATCCTAAAATACAAGTTTGTAATTTTCTCACTCTGACATATGTAAAACAAACAAACAAACAAACAAACAAACAAACAAACAAATGTGTAACCGAGCACACAGACCTACACCTCAGATGTAGACCCGCAGTGAGCAAAGACAGAAAGGCTGTGAAGTCCCACACTGTCTAGGGCAAAAAAGAACAAAGGCACTAGGTCAATTCCAAGGGCTGAGTGATAGACAGAGCTGAAAGCAGAAAGGCAATGTGGAGCTCACCCCACCTCTTTCACCCTGCTATGGGTGTCACTGTCTATAAATCTGAAATCAATCTGCACCGAGCCACACAATTGGTGCTGTGCGCTGGAGATCCAAAACTAATGGGAGGAGAAAGAACAGAAGGAGGTTGGGAGAAAAATCGGACAGCGAGACAAAGGCAGGGAGAAAGTAAAGAACAGAAGTACAGACAGAGAACAGGGAGTAAGGAAATATTAGCTGTGTTTTAACACCCCTGGCCTCTCCACCAGTACAGTCAGGACACACCCAGTGCTTTCAAGTTCAGCAACACTGGCCTCAGAGCAGAAGAATAGCTGCGTGATTAACGGTAATGATGAAGAGTGCTTTTAATGCATCAGCACTTCAACTCTGATCTAAGGGATTTAAAACAAAGCATAAATGTAGACTGGTTTTTATACAGTTCAGAACTCTAATGTACAGTACCCAAAGAAATCCCAAATATGGACTGTATACCAATACAGATCTGACAATTGTAATAGAAAAAAAAAGATTAATCATTAAGGATCCTTATAAAAGTCTAGTGTGATTTCTGAATGCTAGGAAGAAACATTTTATGACCGCTTTTTGATATTCTCTCATTGACTTCTCTCTTTCCCTCTCTCCGACACACACACACACACTTTAACAAAGCCCAGCAAATAAATAAATAAACAATACCTGCCTTTTTCATATTCAGGCAAGAAAAAAAGGCTTTTCATAAATATAGCTCAATATCTTCAAGCATGCATCACAAACGTGTCGATTTGCCATTTTTAAATATAAAGGCAAAAAAAGCTGAAGCAAACAGCACAAAAATGGCCCTTTTTTTCTTTCTTTTTTTTTCCTTCTGCTTGTTTACATTTGTGTAGCAGACAGATGAGGACTGAGGTGAAAAGAAGATTTGGAAAAGTGTGTTCCTTCGTATTGTTGCAAAAAAAAATAAAAATAAATTTAAAAAAAAGAGAGAGAGAGAGACTGGAAAAAGTTTATTTATTAAGGAAAGCTCTGTATTAATAAGAGCGTTTGTTTGAAAATGAGCCATAAGAACAGTTAATCATAAATCCATCAGGAGCAAGTGTACATATTAAACATTTAGTCAGTTCAAGTGAAGTGACTTTTATTGTCATTTCAACCATACAGCTCTAGCAACACCAAAGGCAACAACGTTCCCCAGAACCATGGTGCTACATAAAACAACACACAACTACATAAGGGTATACATAATTACATTTTCTAAATAGAGAATAATAGGAACAATGCACAAAAAAAGTGCAGTTCTGACTATTACACAGCTGGATGATTCATTAAAGATTTAGCATTTTTAAATGCGACTAGTATTAAATTAAAACACTACAGAAGAACTGCTGGTATTAGTAGTTTTTCGATTCAATACCACTAATATTTACTGCCTGAACTGTCTCTGACAGCTACATTTCTAGCCGGTTTTGAAGTATTAAACACTACTAAAAGTAAATCAATAATCTCTGAAATGCTGAATACTGAAACTGCCAAGCTTCAGATCAACACTAACTAACTGCACAATCTTAACATTAACTTTAAAAAAGAGGGAGGAAGCCTCCGAGTGGCGCAGTGGTAAAGTGCTCGCCCTATCATCCGGAGATCGCTGGTTTGGTTCCCGGGTGATGCTGTAACCTCTCGCAGCCGGAGGTCTAGTGGGAGCTGATTGGCCGAGCTCTCTCAGAGGGGAGGGATGAGAGGGTACATAGTGCTCCCACATTAATCACGGCCCTACAGCCAATCAGGGGCGTCTGTGAGCTCACGCGAGCGGATAGCGCTGTCCTCCGAGTGTGTTACGCCGACTCCAATGGTGCGTGAGTGAGCAATTCGAAAAGATCGGTCGGCTGGCGTCACGTGGTTCGGAGGAAACACGTGATAGTCTTCGGCCGTCCCGGCTGAGTGGTCGTTGTAGCCTTAATGTGGACGCGACTAAATTAGGGAGAAAATCGGGAAAAAGAAAAGAAAAAAAAGAAGAAAAAAAAAGGAGGAAAAAGAAGAAGCGATACTCTCACAAAAAGTGAGTATGTAAGGAAGATGCACGCCGATTCTTCCGCAATTCATCAACTGTATTTATCAATGTTATATAATTTTAAGTTTTACCTAAATAACTTCAAAAGTCTTAATCGAAAACTGATGCAACTATTCAATTAACCCTTAAATCTTGAACACCACAGATCCGTGCCAGAAACACAACGAAAAAACAACAACAAAAAAAAAAACTCACAAAATACTTGTTGTTGTTGTTGTTGTTATTATTATTATTATTATTAGGTCATAGAAACAACTGGAATCTACCTTACACTAAAAACACTTAATCATGTGTCTGAAGTATTTTTTTGTTTTTGTGCAGTCATGTTTAAATAGTTAAAATTAAATAAAGTTTATCATATTGCCTAAACTGTGCACAAAAAAAAAAAAAGGATACGTCACTCTATACTGCACAATCCTGAAGCCTTTATATACTCATTTCAACACTGTAATGTAAAAAAAACAGCTTAAGTGCTCTATGTTTTAAAGGTTAATTAAATCGGCTAAAGAAAGATGGATTAAATTGCACAAATCCAGTTGTTTGGAGGCATGTTAAGAGCTAAGAGGACGTCCTGCTCTGCATGTTGTATATGTAGGATTTTCTAAAAGGCTTTTACTTCACTGGGTTTACTGTACTAGCTAACACAATTGTACAAGAAGCCGTAAACCTGTTAAACAACAGCCCAAAACATCTTTAATTTAATTTAAATAAGGTTGACGCACAGGATTAAGCGATATTGCAAGTTTGAGTGCTAGTTATACTGAATATATGTCACATATGCTTGTGATTTTGGCCACATGAACAAGCCCACAAATGGAGCTATTTAAAAATAGATTTATATTCTCGATGTTGTGACAACAGCCCTTAATCCCTCATACTGTATATGTACCAGGGCCTGAGAGCAAGCTGAAGCGCTGACCTGCTCTGCTGCTTAGTGGAGAACATTTTTTACCTCCTGTTTGCCGAGTGCGAAATTAATTGTCTTGTAAAACAGCATGCATTTAACCATGTTAAACATGAGTCCACATTTAGTGCTTAGGACTGACATTTCTACTACTGCCTGCAAGTTTATGGGATAAAGAATGGCTCTGTGCGCAGCACATGCACACTAGGGTAGTATGATGATCTAATTACATCATCCATATTTCCAACAGCTTTTCTTCTGGCTCCAATCAAAGTTGTGCCCAAATACATAGCATAACCAGTACTTACTGCTACCCAGAAGGCAAGCAATGACTGTGTACCGTAAGCAATAGATGTAATGCAACTAAAGTCGAACGTTACACAAAACATGACAAATCACATCCCAGATCACTGATCATTAGATGTCCATGCTGAACCATTTCTAAGCTGTGTTTCATTTCTTTCTGTGGTTTATGGTTATGCCTTCTATACTTTGCTTCAAACACATCTGCTAACTTGAACAAGGAGCACATCTGGCTTAAATTCAACATCTCTGTCTCATTACTCTAGAATTAACAAGCTCCACAGACCAAAACCATAGACCTAACAATTAACCAAGACAGAGCGATGACGGATTTAGAGCGATTGCCCGAACAAGGACATGCAAAAAGAAAAACGTTCAAAAACCAGCAAAGACAGAGATGACCTTAAAGAAAAATGAAGAAAGAGAGCTGTGTAATCGAGTTTAAGGAATCCAAACAGATCACTCACGCTCAGATCTATAGTATGTCCTTCACCGCAGTTACGGCAGCACCATAAAATATAGAAATTAGGATCTTAAACTGAAATTGTATTTAGGGAAGTGCTTATTTCCTTTTCTTTTTCACACTAACATCAATCACACAGCACAAAGAACAAACAACTGGGGAAATGTGTTGCTTTTTATTGTACGAGCTCTTAAAAGTGTGGAACACACAAACTACTTCATTTCCAAAAATATGGATTCGTTTTTTGCTGTTGTAGCAAAAAGTCTCATCAGATGTTGCCTGTCTGTTATTGTACAACTTTCAATTTTTACGTATTTTTTTAAAGAGTCACCCTAAATAAAAAAATAAAATAGTGCTATATAATAATTAATAAATATAATACATAATAATAATTGCTTTTGTTGTTATCATTAGTTTTATTTTTAGGTAAATGTAAATATCCCATATTTTACTATTTCTTTAACCACTTCACAAAAGTGAGTAAATGCTCTAGCTGAAATACCCCTCAGATAATGCATTACACTATACACTATAATAACACAAACATATAGTAACTGTTTAAGTGTCAGAGCTGAGCAAAAAGTCAGGAGACGGTATCTTTCTATATACTGTAAGGTCACAATAGGGGAAGACTAAACTAAATGTCTAAATTGACTAAAACATTCATTTGTGTATTAAATTCTAAACTTAATTTCCATCGCACTTTAGCACTTTAATTGTTTTTTGATAAAGTAACAGAGCACCTACAGCACCTGTTATACGGCCTGCTGTGGTCCGACAGCTCCTGCAAAAAGAGCTGTTTCTGTGTGTTTGGCAACCATTAAACCCCCAAGCCCAGCAATCCCTCTAACCTTGGTTAACAATACAAGTAGGTATTTTCCGAGAATCAGTAGAGACCAGGTGAACTCAGTGGGCTGTTTTATGACGCCCACTTAGGCGGCAAAGACAAAAGATCACTTGTGCTGCTTTATTGTGGCTTTTAATGAGATGGTAAAGTTGGCGATATTCCTCACTGGAGTATATGAAAAGAAACTGCAACAAGGCATCAAAAGTGCTGAGCATCCCTTTTTCTTAGCCACTCCATCGCTTTCTCTGTCTTTATTTCCTTCCTTTCCTGCTCTCCAGGTCTTCCCACCTAAGGAGAAGAAAAGCACTCTGGGATGAGAAAATAAATAGTGCTGGATACATGGGGCTGACTGAACAAACACGCCAGGGTCCGAAGCCCAGCTAATTTGTGCAGCTTTATCAATGAGATGGATTGCCTTCGTTCTCCACGGGTCAATTGGAGGGTGATCAATCAGGTTAATTGAGCGCTTAAGCCATGTGTGAAAAGCCTCTACACAGGGGAGGGATGAATGTTTGCGCCTGGAACAAGCTCACGGAAAGGCAGCGTCATTTATTAGACTGATACAGACTCATAAGGAAACTTATAATGACCACCCTAACAACTTTTCTTTTTCTTTTTTTTTTTGCTGTTTCAAATGAAAAGGGTAACAGCGGGCAAATCCTCCCTGACCTAAAACACAAATATCATTAATGAGGTGTTAATAAGCAGTGGGCCATGAAGAGAAACACGTACATCATTAACGCTCATTATAATCTTACACAAAAATTTGAGGGGTTTTATAAGGGTTTTTAAAGGAATAATAATAATAATAATAATAATAATAATACCAAGATATTTATTATGTTAGCCTTCGCAAATGTTCCTTAATTAGATTTAAACTGTCTAGGCTCAAATAATAATAGTTTGAAAAAAAACCTCTTTTCCTTTGTGAAAGTACCTTCTGTATAGTTTTATTGTAATATTCGCATTACTTTCTCATATTGTAATCATTAGAGTATCCTAATTTTCCAAGAAGAAAGACGACCAGAGAAGACGCTAACTCTACAGCTACATTACTGAAATCTAAAAGCGATTTTTTTTTTTTTAAATAAAAAAAAAAAACTTTCACCCCAGCAGCTTCTTTAAGCCAATAGTGTAATGCTTGTGTTTTATCGGAGCTCAATTTTTCATTTTATAAGCTTTGTTAAAATGCAACTTTACAAAATTTCGGATGAAGATTTAAATCACTATGAGCCAGCCGGATGTAACAGTGGTAAGAAAAATCTCCCAGAGATGCCACGAGAGAGAAGAATGCGCCTGAAATTCTACTCTTAGGTGACCCCAGACGGTGTGAGGCATTAGGGTATACAGGTGGAGAAGAGTTACTGGAAAGAGTGATGGTGTTCGAGCAAATGCTGCAATTTCTCAGAAAAAGAAACACTTAACGCTGGTTTGGTTCAACAAATGGAACACATGATTCCACCTGTTCACGCAGCCTCAACATGTCTGTAAGAGTTATAATTTGTGCTATAAAGGGGTGTGTCTGCCAGATGTGTTAGAGGAGACAAGTGGAATATATGTATAGGTGTGTGCGCGTTTGTGTTTTCCCCTAAAGGCTTTAGAGACATTTTTAGAATATGATTCCCCACAATGTAAATCTTCTCATTAGCAAGTGTGGAAACACTCCTCCCCACTCTGAACCGCAGCCCCTCCCCTCTCACACCTCAAACCAGCCATAATTATGCCACAGGGAATATTTATCAATTAACACCACAGCACTAATTAGCAAACTCAGCAGTCGACTTTTAGCAGCAAGCAATGCCGGGGTCCTCTCCAGCACAGCGGGAAGCCTGGCTGTCCTTGAACACGCTCTGATCGCATTATTGCCTTTTGGAATAATTTTCAAAAATATTTATCAACGTGGACTCAACGGGCTAACATTTGAATAAACATTAGCTTTAAACAGGATGACTGTCCTGCATTTTAATCATTTTCTTTGTTGTCGGATGTTAACAGACTTGACATTGTTTAAAGGAGACCTAATATGCAAAATTCACTTTGTAGCCATTTTGAGACATTCAGATGGGTCTCCAGTGTGTGTATACAAACAGAAATTTATACAATTAAATTCAATGAAATTTTATTCATATAGCGCGTTTAACAATAGGCATTGTCACAAAGCAGCTCGATAGTATAAAGATATACATATGGAAAAGGAATATGGAATGTGTGAGGACATATATACATATCTAAATGATCAGATCAGGTCGAGGGTGACGGTGGCAAGGAAAAACTCGCTGGGATGGAAATAGGTAGAAACCTTGACAGGAACCAGACTCAAAAGTAAACCCATCCTCATTAGGGTGATATCAAACAGCAAACACAGCAGATTATGAGACACAATTTGGGGAAGTTCTGAAACATAGGTTAACTTGTTAAAGAGATATTTTGGGGATATTGAGGAAATATGAGGAAACAAAACACACTTTAATTTTTAAACTTTACGGATACGGCCGTATGAGTGTCAGCTGTACCATATAAACACTACGTGCCACGAAACTGCTCCGCTACTCGGGTGAGAGAGCTAGAGATGTGACAGCAGTGAGAGGAGGCTGAGTAATTCACCTTCAGTTCTGTGATAAATTTAGTGAATAAATAGACTGCGTGCCTGGTGGTAAGCATGCTTATTCCGAGTATGAATACACAGTTGAAGGTATAATATATAACTTTTTACCCTGTCAAACTCTAGCGCTTGTGTGTTTCGAGTGTTGAGCTCCTCTCTTTAGCTTGTTCTTGCTCTTTAGTTTCTCTAACGCTATGCATTTTAGATAGAAAAGAAATTATTAATAAATCAACTATTTTTTACTTTTTATTAAAGCATAATAACCTGAAAGATTACTTCTTTTTCTATGTGACGGTAAGAAAATTAACTGGTATGGTAGTATACTGTACCATATCAATCATGTACTTGTTAAACCATTTGAAAAACTTGGTTGTCATAAAGCCCTTGCTGTTTATACAGATCAGCTCGAACATTAAAAGCTCTGACAGGTAAACTGAAAGACTGTCTGGGCCGATCTCCTAGACTGTCTGGGCCGATCTCACATGTTGCACAGTTTGCAGAAAAAAAAGTTAGTTCTGGTTATGATAGGAAGGTGTCAGAACCCACTATGCATCACAACTTGTTGTGTATGGAGCAGCGTAGTCACAGGCTGGTCAAGGTACCCATGCTGACCCCTATCCACTGAATCCATGTGGATTGCTATGCGTGTGTGTGCACGCACGCCACACTTACCTGGGGAAAGGATGACTACAGGATGCACTATGGAAAGAAGACATGGTCCTGCCGTTCATGTGGATGTGACTTTGACACACACCACCTACCTGAACGTTGCTGCTGACCAGTACAGCCTGATGGCAGCAGACTCATTCAGCAGAGTAATGTGTTCTGGCACACTGCACAACAATTACGGATGTTTGAATTAGCCTCTAAATTCTCCCATCTCAATCTGTGGGAAGTGCTGGAAAAATAATGCTGATCCGTGGAAGCCCCACAGCACAAATGACACCTTCATGCCAGATACCACAGCACATGTTCAGAGGTCTTGTGGAGTCCGTGGCTTGATGGTTTAAATTTGTTTTGATGACAAATGAGGGACCAACACAATATGTGGCAGGCGATGTTCTTGTTATGGCTGTATTGTGCTGATATACAAATTTGTAGATTGTTGTAATACAGCAGTATTTTTGAAGATAAATTAAAGGACTGTCTACTCTTCACATGCTCCACATTTGATCATAAACACATCATGCTGTGTGAGGTCTGGTCTTGACTTGATCTCAATCCCTTAAAGCCATGGTCTCGGCTGAGTCTTGGTCTTGGGTTGGGAGGTCGTGACTACAACACTATCGTTTAGCTTTTATACCACAATACTCTGAATTGTTGTGTGTGGGTTTTGTTACTTATTTCTTTGAGATGATTGTTGTGTATAAAATTAAGCTGGTAAGCTGATGAAGTTCACTCACGCTCCCTCTCACTCACACGCTCAGTGCTGTTACTGGTAAGTGTGTAAAAGATGAGCTGCTAGAAACCTGTATTCAGGAAAAGCGGCTGGTAAACTGCAGTCCGAGGGCGAATGCATGCTGCTTTTACCATCTGTCCGGATAACACCAAAAGACATAAACCCCGAGTTCACATGTCCACCCTATCCAGAGCTCTGAACAGAATAAACCAAAATACCAGCTTGGAAGGCCATAAAAGTTAGTTAAGATTATGAAGTTGGACAGAAATCTAACACAAACACCAAACCCCCTGATACACACACACACACACGTACAGTATATACTGTACAC
>JAQQZT010000040.1:17392179-17408052 GCA_030068275.1 Clarias platycephalus
TTCCCTGTTGAGTCCGGTTCCTCTCAAGGTTTCTTCCTATTACCATCTCAGGGAGTTTTTCCTTGCCGCTGTCGCCGCCCTCGACTTGCTCACCAGGGACAAACTGACCGTTTTTGATTCATACGCATTCACATTCCATACAGACTTAAATAATTCTTTTGATTGTGTAAAGCTGCTTTGCGACAATGACAAATTGTTAAAAGGCACTATACAAATAAAACCGAATTGAAAAAATAATACATCTCAAATTCCCTTAAGCCTTTTTGGTCTAAACTTTGAAAATTACTTTGAAAATACACCACAGCTTTTGCAGAAAATAGGAAATGCTTGCATCTTCAGCAAAACGCGAATTTTGCAAGAGTAAAGCTGCTTCTTCTTTTGAATGTATAAGCGGTTGGTTCAATACTGGCACCTAGTGGACTGGAGTGTGGAGCAAAAGTTTGGGAGGAGAAAAAAGATAATCAATTTGGATGAGACGTGACAATCAACCAACACCACCAGTTACACAACAATTCAATGTTTAGATACTTTGAATACTTTTTACTACGTCTGTAAGAAATAGCTGCTTGGCAGTAACCATCAATTCAACAAAAAAAAATCTGAGTGCAAATCGAATTGAATCAGATCGCCAGTCTAGCCATGATTCACAGCAAATGAGTAGTCTTGCGAGCCCTCACTGCTCAATATCAATATATTCAAAACATTATACAGCTAATTGCTTTTGAATGGGGAACAGAGTGTAATTGCTGTGAGATTGCATAAAATCATAAAAAAAAAGTGTAATACAAGTCAGTGTATTATCACTGAATATACATATGAGGGCTGCAATGATACGACAGCGATTTTATGATTTGAGAGAGAGCCGGGGCGGGGGCGGGGGCGGGGCTGCCCTGAGATTGTGAGAGAGGAGAGATGCAAAAATACAGACATGGATTCACATATGAAATCTGTTAAGTAATGCAGCATCAAGCTACATCAATATGAACCGTATTGTTTCATCCTATCGATAAACCTTAAAAAGGCGATACAGCACCCAGCCCTACGAACGTGTGCAATGTTAACAGAGCAGAGATCTTGTACTTCAACAGAGGACACTAATTGTTTAAATTCACTGCGACTGACATTGCACACAACAATGTGATGGAAGAAATGGGGTGAGGATATTCCTATTACTATAGGGCAATCAATCATCAAAGTCCAGAGCCTCAGCGCCTCAGCCATTCATCAAAGGAGATGATCCGAATTAAATCTTACTACTTCCTGGATTGTACGTTTCCTAATGTCCCGCATTATACATCATTTGCTGGGTGCTGAATCATACTCATCATAAAGTCTGTTAAAATGCCATCTTTCACTATCTGCAAGTGAAAGAAAGAGGACAAAAAGGGCACAGAAAGACAGCATAGAAGAAATATTTTATTAGCATGCCTTTTCTGCTGATTGCACTGGGATTTCCCAGGAGAAAGAAGAAGCGGTCTTTAGACAGTGCAGAGACCCTGATTTATTTACGGCGCATTATTAATGGAGCGGGGTTAAGACTTTGATATGGCCCCTGTGCCTGCTTTGATGCTTCTGTAAGAATTCAGAGGAGGGGGAAAAAAAAACAAACAAACACACACACACACACACGTACGTAAGCGCGCGCGCGTACCCACACCCACCCACATGCGAGCACAAACAAAAACACACAGCAGCTCTTGCCAGAAGAAAAAAAGCTTTGCACTCGTGCATGCATGCCGACAAACAAAAGCAAGGCAAAGCATACAAGTGCCCAAGGAAACATGAATACTGTAGTCATACAGACACACACCGCATCGCTAAAACATCACAAGGTTCCACAGGTTTAACGTGATGAAACGCTGGCATGTTTTCCTTTGTTCGGATCAACATTCAGATGCAAAGTAAGAGCTCTGAATGTCAGCATGCAACGCTGCATACCCCAGGAATCCTTTTCTTGCCTAGGATTCACGATTTCGCTTTGAAATAAATGTCCATGATCATAAAAATACAGAGCTGAAAAATAATTTATTGGGAATTTGACCTCTGCAGTCTGAGGTCGTAGACTTTAATATGACTATGCACTGCATTTGTGCTTGTTATAGGAAAAGATGAATAAAACCTCAGGAAACAGGGCTAAGGCCAAGGACATGAAGCACATAAACCAATCACAGCGCAAAGCAATAATATGCCCTGCAGTCATTTTCCTCAGGAGCCTCTACCTCTCCGTTTGTTATTTCACCGCCTTTTTCAGGGAGGCTTGAGGTAAGTAAATGTGTTAAGCAGCAACACAGATCAATACTGAGCTGCACCAGGACTTCGGCAGAGGAGAAGCAGTTTCTGGGGGAGAAGCCAAGACTTCGGTGCAACTACAAAAGACGAGAAGAAGCCGGTAAGAGAGCGGGAGGTGCGGCTCTGCTTCCCACAACAGAAGATCTGTTCGCGGAGAGGTGTTTGACCTTAACGCTGTGCAAACCACAGCTCAAATAAACAGAGATAGGATAGCAGCATCAGAGAAAACAGAGCTTCTAGACACGGTTTACATAAAACATCAAATTTCCCTGATCCTCAGACTGTGGTTTTGCTCTTCCAAGAACACAATGACGACAAGTGTTCCTTGAGCACGATGTAGGCGTAGTTTAAAAGCCAATGGGTCGTTAAACAAATGCTACTAGGCATGGGAAACTGTTTGAAATGTGGAATTAGGCCATCTTGCCCCTGGCCACAAACATACTCTGAAACGAAATGTGATTAGAACGTAAGGATTTTCTTACCCAGCCCCAGCACAGCGTGCTCACCTTTGTCGCACTTTCAACATCATACAAAATGAAAAGTGCCACACATCATGTAAACCAGTAGGATAATTTTTATGCTAAGAAAATGTCCCATGGTTTTGAACTGTTCAGTTTTTTGCACAGAACTACGGGGCAGAACCCTGAGCTGCGAATGAACTAAATTTACATGTATTCATTCGGCTGATGCTTTTATCCAAGTGAAAGCCGAATACTCAGCAGTACACGACCTTAAGCAGCAGCAACAGTATCTCAAGTTACTCAGCATATTTACGCTCGATTCATGTGTTCCAAGGAAGTATCCAAAGTGAAAAGGTTGCCGATCATCGCAGGTCCGAGCATGGAGAGCTACACAGTCCAGCACTGATACATGATGCTTTGATGCCCTGTTATGGAGAGTGCCATTGTAGTATAAAGGAACATGTATAGTTAACAAAATGACATTTCCTGATATTAACATACGGTCAAACAAGATGAATTTCATCAGAGATTTCGCTGTCCTGCAGCCTAGTAAAAATGCAACTAACTAAACACACAATTAACCATTTATATGTGAGGTTATTTGTTTGTTTATATTTATTTTTGATTACTCAAAGCATTAAAAATGAAAAAGCTTGCATATGCAGGAAATGATAGCTGAAATAATATGTTGCAATGACATGAGGTTAATTTTTGCCACTGTATTATATTCAACACGTAAAATTACTGAAAGTTTAAGTTTAGTCATTAAAAACACTGAGATAATGTCAGAGAAACAGAGCTCACTTGACTACTAATTTGGTAGCTTAGTCAGTTCTCGATTTATGTTTTGTGTTACAGGATAGGGCAACACCATTAATAAAAAATAAATAAATAATAAAATAAACAGAAATAGCGATATGGACCTGTGCAAATATTTTATCTCAAAAGGCTTCAATTTATTAAAGCTGCAGGTAATATATGCATATTCAGGAATTTGTGTATAATATTTGTTTAGTTTTTAAATACTTTTGTTGAGTTTATAACAACTTGAGTTGTTAAATAAATACTGGCAAACCTACTGTACTCTTAATGAGGTCTTTTGCCCAATTATTTGCTGTTGGTGTAGATCAGGGGTAGGCAAGTTCGGTCCTAGAGAGCCACAGTCCTGCAGATTTCAGCTCCAATCCAGGAAAGAAAAAAATAATAATAATAAAAACTCACCTGCCTGTAGTTCTGAAGTATGATTCTGAAGACCTTGATTATCTGTATTCAGGTAAGTTGGAGCTCTCTAGGACCGAACTCGCATACCACTGGTCTAGATAAATTCGTCTGAATACAAAATGGGTCATTTAATAGTTAAATATGGCTGTTTAAATCACAATATGTCAAAATAATCGCAATGTGATTTTTTTTTTTATCAAATCGTGCAGTCCTACTACAGGATAAAGAGAATCTAAAAGTACCAAAAGATCCAAAACATCCTACAGACGCATTTCACAGATTATCTTATTGGCTTCCGGGCAACGCGGCCGGTTCAAAACACGTTCCTCCAAGTAAATCTGAGGTCGATTAAAAGAAACAGTAGACTGACGGTCACTTAAATTCTTGTTTGCTAGATTTAGAAACTCAGTGATCTGTATTAGAGGCCCATTAATAAAGCCGAGTTCTGTGATCAGAAGTGAAAGGGTGGCAATCTGTAGGGATGTGTTCCAACAAGCGAGTATAATTATCTACATTTACATGTTATTACCACAGGGCACACATCAAAAGAGCCAGGTTATGATATACGCACAAAGTTAAAAGCTTGTACTGTTGAGACGACGGAAAAATGACGAGGCAGAGAAATTAGCCGTGTTACTGAGGGCTTTATGACAGCATCGGCTCTTGGAAAGCAAGTATTATGAAGGAGGGAATTTCAGAGGAGGCCTGAAAAGCTACATAAAAAACAACGCACTTCAAAAAGAGAGATGCCGTGAATGGAAAAAAAAAAATGAAGTGATGACAGAATGAAAGAAGAGGCGGCACTGGAAACTGATAAGTGAGGGTTAAAGCATCGATGGAGAGGATACAGGGATTAGATTTCAAATCTGTATTTAAAACATTATAACGTCGATCCGTTTGAGCTTTGCGGCTCGATCTCGTCCACGGAAATAGGAGTCAACTCGCGAATAAACCATGCATACGCACATTTCTCATTTCAACATTTGCTTGTTCATGACTACGTGTGTATATTTCCACACACTCCTGGTCATGAACAAGAAAAGCATTTAAGCACATAAACTGATGCATCAACGTAACTGATTTCTCTGCTCACACCTGACATATGGATGGAATGTAAAAGCAAATTGTATTTTTATATATATATATATTTAATTTTAAAAAGAACAAAGATTGGGAGCTTTGCTGAGAGAAGAGCGTGTTTTAGCAGCACTGGAAAATCTGAAAACGGTGTGAATCAACTCATCAGTTGATTTTGCTTGCTAAGTGCAATTTTTGTTGATCTCCGTTCTAGGGCTTTTAGCAATGGGAACATTTCAGTGAAGAATTGGAGACAGGTCTGGCATTTCCCAAACTGCTACAAGTCGAATAATAGCACGTCTTACCTGCATTCACGTCGCTCACGCTGCAATAAGTTACACTACGTTACATTTCCAAACCCGGCAGCAGAAAAGCAACAGACAGCAAATATGATGAATTTTGTTGCCGTTTCGGAAAGTTTCGAAATGCAACGTAAAGGCAACGAGAATACACACGTAGGCCTCATAAAATATTTTTTTTACTTGTATGTTTGTTTGTTTGTCTATTTATTAGACAAATAAACTTTTTTCCTCTGCTATTTTTGTAAGTGAGGTTCATCTTCTTTAATGCTTTCAACAGGCTCCATGTTGTCTAACAAGCAGCATCTCGTACTGGCTACTGAGCTTTTTAAAGAGAAGTTGTTTACCGTATATAGTGATTTTAGGGCGATTCTTTATACCATGATGAAGACGAGTGGACAGACTTTACTAGGAGAATATATGTGGCCATTAAAGAGCTATAGTTTATGGCATGAACGGGTTTAATCAATCACTTAAGAGAGCTTCTGGATTAGCTTCGCAATCATATGCGGCTTTTCTGGAGTGGAACATTCTGCACTACCCTTGGTGTAGCAAGCAGACATTACTATTCCAGTCAGTGTGATGCTAGCTGGCTTTGACTTAGCTACGTAACTTTTTGGCTAGTTAAATGACCTTAGAGGTCAAACCCAAATGATGGTTCTTGTTGACACAGTGGTTTGCCTGTGAAAGACACCGCGTCGGCTTTGGCCTGCCTCTGAAGTATAATATATAATTAATTTCAATAAATTGCATAATTCATGATTTTGTTCAATGAGGATTAAAGTACATGCAAGTTTGTTTGTTCATTGTTTCCATTTCATCCATTCCATTTTATGCAACTGCATCATCAAAGAAATTAATCCTTTGATCCTGAAGGAAATCCCAGATATCAAGTAACGATGTGGACGGTAACACAAAGGCAGATTCGTAAATTCGATTGCACACTACAGATCTAAAACTTTAAACTTCTTAAGGGGAAAAAATTAAGTATGCTCAATCCTTATAATGCTGTAACTGGGCAAATAAAGCTATGAGTATTATTTTTTATCATTTATGCTTCCTCTGCCACTTTGGTGAATTTCAATGATTAAAAGGTCATCAAAAAAAAAAAAAAAAAAAAAGTCAACTGAGAGTCAACTAAAGACAACTGAGAGGTTTTCGATGTGTGCCAATGCTCTGTATAATATCTAAAATTGCACTATTAAAAAACTGAGGCCACAACAAGATAGGCTACAGAATTTTAAACCCATATTGTAGAGAAGACATTTGTAAAGGAGGAGTTCATGCCGCCATTATCTCTCTCAGACGCACCTCTACGGTAAAACAGAGATGGAGAGACGGCACAAGGACTCGAGCTCCTCCGAGGTACCGTTAAGCTGCTCTCTTAATGAAGCTCAGTCTCAGAGCAGAAACTTGGCTGTCTTATGAGTGCTGAGCCAGGCAGCGGTAAGATTGGCTCCACAGAGAGCTCCTCGATTGACTGAGCGAAAATCTTTATCCTTCTATAAGAGAGTCATCCCCACAGAGGCTCATTTTCACAGGGCATGACCAGCGTCTCGCCGTAGGAGGTGGACCGGTTTATGGTGAGTCGTAAAATCTAAATTTCCCCAACATCTCAATTTCCCAGCACTAAAGCTGAGATATCATTTTCAGGTCATTCGCAGGAGCTCAGCATATGTGAGGTGTACGACCTTAAAAACAAAAGCAGCCTGACTTAACCTGGCTGATGTCATGCGTGCTCTGGAACACCACAAAGAAATGCGGTTCGAAAAGCTAGCACTTTTTAGGAGGGCAGCGAGGAAATGTGGGTCACATTAGTGATACACTGGGAAGTCGGAAAAACGCCAAGCACGAACTGTAACAATGGCACCGGCAAAACAAAACTTCACCATAAAAAGAATTCTACATGGATGGTGAGGTTACGAAATAAAAGAAGCAGCCAAATTGTGGAAAATATATTTCTTGAGGCCAATCAGAAAAGCGAGAGAGTAGTAGAAGTGTACAACTGGAGTCATTTAAAAGCACTCACTGGAAGAAAACAACTAAAGACTACATTGTGCTGCTTAAGAATCTTGGAGAAATCATTCATTCCCATGCCAGGTTTATCTGGCCTACATGGGTGCGAACAGCTTGGCACCAAAAAATAATAATAACTAAGTAAGTAAAGAACAGGACAAAAAAAAAATCTAATGGGGATGAAGTGACAGTGACAAAAAAGCCTTTCTGAACAGGAAAGTGTCAAAATAATTTTAGCACAAAACAACTATAATTAAATTAAATTGTATTAATTTGGCCAACACTATCTGTAAGATAATTTCATTTTTGGCTTTAAAATAGCTTTTTGCCTTTCCGGCATCTTAGTCTGTAAGATATTTAATAAGTATGTTCAAAAGTGCTTCAAATACAGCTAATTTTTCAAGAAAAAAAAACAAAAAAACAGATCTAAAATATAGGCTTGAAATGTTTTAATGAGAACATTAGAGCTAAGATATATTCGAACCTTATTGTCCTTTACAAAAGATTCTACATAATTTCAGTAATGTATCACAATTCTTTTGTATTGACACTAACTCAAATTATTTTCTTAATTTATGTTTGTTTTTGAGGTGCTGAAATGTTGCCAGTGCTCTATAATTGTACAGGTGGGACACTCTAAACTATTTACACATTAGCTCAGCATCCTGTGTGGTTGGAGCAAGTTATTACTCCTGAGTTTGTTTAGAATTGCAAGAAGATTTTTCAAAGAAATTATATTAAAATCGGCATGTTTATTGTTTATAAAATCGTGAAACAAACAGCATCACGTTACAAAACGAACCCGCGCCTAGGTACTATGGGAATATCGTATCCACTGCTCCCTGCTGAGTCCCATCCCTAATAATCATCAAAAGTGAAAAGAAAAAAAAAAAAAAATAGCAAACAAAGATTCTTTAGAGAGATTTGTGACTGCATTTCCTCTTTGTAGATTTGCTTCACAGACCATCGCTTTTGTGAAAGCTCAACAGAGAGTGAGGAAGGTGAAAAAGAGCTGACATCGCTGAACTACTGAATGAAAAGGGGAAAAAAAGGACGATTTCCCTACTGCAATAGCACTTCCTGAAGCTGCAGAGTTTAAACCGACTTATGATGGAATCTGATTGAATATGGACCAAAGTGGAACTGATATAGAACTAACAAACAATAAATGCAAAAACCGTTTGAAAATTATTTGAATTGGAAAAATCACCTCTGGGATAAAACAGTGGACCGAGATGGGATTTCCATACTCACACACACACACACACACACACACACACACACACACACACACACACACACACACACACACACACACTTTAACAATCCTGTTGCCAAAATGAATAATTTATTCTTCTTAAAGCCACTTCACTCCTGAGAACCATTCACCAAAGTGCTGAATAAAACCGCATTAAAAAGCCCCAGATTTGCTGACACAAACCTGCTCCCCTCTGTCTCCCACATTACTTCTGATAAGTGGGAACGGATATTCAGTGCCGAGCCTCATAAATGCAGCACTAAACACTAACACGGCTCCTCTACGTGAGAATGATATTAGTGGCACAGGATATGCAAATGAGAGTGGTGGAAATGAAAATCCGTTATCTGAAAAATATGGATGGCGTAAAACTCTCCGGATGAGATTGGCGAAATGACTTGTGGAGAGTGACATCACTTGCTGGCACTGACGGCCTTCCTGTCCTGTAACTTTATTACAGGAAAGATAACAATTTATGGAACTGTGTGAGGCAGCGGAGGTAGCGCTTGCAAATTAAAGAACCTGGCTTACACGTCAAAGAGAGACGTTAGAGCAAATAAAACTAAAAGATGAAACTTTTGTTTGTTTAAAGAAGCTTATTTTCAGAGAGGAGCTCTGGAGAGAGAAGAAAAAAGAAGAAAACTGCATAAATGTCACGTCGAGAAGGTTTAAACTTAGCCATTACTATTATTAAAGTGAATTACTGTACAGTACATATTACACCATGTCATCTACGGCTTGTAGGTAGTTTCCTGGTACAAATCGTATGACCATATATGCAGAATTTGACATTCTAGAGCAATCTTACAAATGAGTTCAGGAACAAGAATTGCACAATTCCTGGACCAGTTTGTAGTTTGCATTTCCAGCGTACTGTAGTAACCATTATATTGTGCTAACTAGTTGCACAAACTATATAACAGTTGCATTAGCAGTTGTTTAGCTTTAACCTTACTGCAACTTTTCAAACCAAATGCATAAGGCAGTGGTCAAGCAGACACGGAGCACAATTTCCTGCTTCGGATATACTTTTGCTTCTTGCTGTAAATGTCATGTCAGGAAACATACAAACTACACTCCTGCGACATTTCAGACTCGCCTCTGGTGTAAAAATAAATATATGGAAATTTTCTGCTTTTGCTATTTCTGCTTCACTGCCTCAGTGAAATCACAAGTCAAACTGGGACTTGTGATTAAATTTTTCGTGAATAAAGGCGTAAAAAAAAACTATTTATATTTACAGAAGACTTAGAGAAGCACAGTATGGTGATAAGAGTCGCAGTAAAAGATTTGAATGGTGCAAAGGCCGTACCTTCAGTGAAAGACAACCCTGGCCAAGGTGGTTCACCACCCAGTGCAATCATTTCTGTGAACCTTCAGGAGGTGGACCTCCTGATTCTTTAAAAATCCCTAGAAAACTTACAGAAGAGATGCATCTGTGTGCGGGAACTATAAACACAATCCTTCAGGCTCACCACTTGCACATTACAGGAACTGGTCTGGGAGTTATTGCCAAATTCCCTCTACAGTCCTGACCTTTCTTCAAGACACTTTCACATGTTTGGGCCTTTAAAGGAGTTCATGAGAGGCCAGCGTTACAGACATGAAGCAGGCAGCCCAATCCGATGGTATCCAAGCACTAGTGAAACACTGAGATAAGTCCATTAGTGTAGCAGGGGATTGTATCCGGAGAAATAAAGGACGTTTTTACACGTAACTGTGTTCTGTAGTTCTACACAATCAAAAGTTCTGGTTGGACTCGAACACTCCTATGAGTTTTTGTTACATTTTTTAACTTCATGTTGGTTCACTAAAATTTCCAGGGGAAAGCACAGGCCAGTCTGCTGAGCCCGGTGTATCAGGAAAATAGATGGAGAACATGTTCAAGGGCAGTTCAGTAAAACTGAGTCAGTCATTTGGCTGGACTGAATACCAAACTGGGAAGAAGATCATTAGGGCATAAGAATGGCTCGGCTCACAACAATAGCTCCTTTTGCAGCGTGAATCATTTTCACAACAAAGACAGAACAAAAATAGCTCTGAGGACGTTAATGACTTTACCGTAGAAAACATTGTTTCGAGGCTGTAAAAGTCTAGATCTGCCATTCTTTCAACAGCGAAATATATGGTAATATGCAACACACGCGCTAAGGGTTTTATTTTAAATTCTCTCTTCTGAGGGCTCTGAGCTTCTCTCTGACTAGCTCCTAAATCCACAAACCTACTTTAGTTCAGATTCCTCCATAAAACAATAAAATAAGCAACCACTTTCTTCATACATTGTTTAATTTTTTTGTTGTGCAATATAATTTTTTTTTTTTTCTTTAACTGGGTTTAGGATTTGAAAATGTTATTAATAAGTAATACTGAAATGTTAATACGTGTATGAAACAATTACATAAAAAAAACCTTAAGTAAATACTACTTCATTTTGGAGGCACCAAATGGTGTTGTCTCCCTTCTCTAATATATTAGTAACTAAATCAATCTATGACAATCTCCGATTGGTCTGAATGAATTTAAACATGCAATAGTTTCAGTTGTACATCCATGCACTATGTCTAATATGAGCATGACACTTTAGATGACACTGTGTCAGAAGTGTTCACGTAATGCAATGCAAAGTGGATATTATCTGCATTATTGTTCAGACAATTACCCATTTTTAATGGAATAGGTGTGCTAGAGCATTAGCTTTAACGCCCACTGCTATCCACAATCATTTAATATCTTACAACTTTATGCTTTCTACTTGTTTACTTCATTTTTCACTGTGCTGGCTTTGGCTATATTTAAACATCACCTACACAATCAATAAAGTGTGTATCTGTCTAGGCCTTCAGCTATATATCTGCCTGACAGACACTTTATATAACTATATAATTAAATCAGCACCAAAATGAATGGCATTTTAACGAGCAACAGTGCGACACGAAATAAATGTTAATGAAAATAAGCCTTGGGCTCGGTTTGAAAGTGAGAATAGGTGAGAGTTTCTGACTCCCTCTGAAACGCCTGAGGCAAGGTGAGCCCTAACAAATAAACCTTTTATCTCAAAGCAGCAATTATCCAGAAGCCACAGCGCACCCAACATGCATGTCAACTCCCCCGGTGTTTAGCATTTTCACCTTTATCAACTCATAAATGCAAAATTATGAAAACTACTACACTAAACTGGAGAGCTTTTGGCAAGTGCAAACGGACAAACGCTTAAAAAAAATATATTCTAAAATTAACCACTTATTGCAGGACCTGAGGAAAGGTTTTATTGCAAATAATAATAATAATAATAATAATCATAATCATAATCATAATAACAGGGGGGGGGGGGGAATACCATACACAGCTAAAAGGTCTTAGCTCCCTCACCTGCAGACACCTTAAAACACTGCATATTGATTTTTTTCCCCCTATTATTTCTGCCTGGCCTTAATTCTAGGAGCTCTACCTGATTTAAAACACTTTCTGAACCTGTATGGTGAGAGAAGAGCAGCAGAGACAAGTAGCCAGTGTGTTGACTAAAAGACTACTGAATTTCAATGCTCATGCCTGTTATTTACATATTCATTTTATTCATTTACTACATTCTGAGGCACGGCGGGCAATTAAACCAAACACTTCAGATTTATTTGCATAGCTTAATAGACCGTGTTAAATTTTCAATTGAATTTCTGCCCTAATTTTTTATTCAAGAAAATATGGAGACGGATCCCAAGGCCAAAGCAGCAGTGTGCTACGTGAACTGTGTGAGGTGATATTTTCACCTCTAGATGAACGCCTGACACACACTAGGCTTAAAAGTCGCAGCCTTATAATTTTACTATAACGTTACACTAGATGGCTAATTAGGGTTCAGTTGAACGGCTAGTCATAGTTTTGCTATATTAACACTGTAGTCACTCAGATCGCAGGAACAAGTCTGATAGACAATGTTTCATATGGCTGCTGTAGAAAACCCTCTGACCCACATACACACATGATTTGGCCCTTCTAACCAACCTCGCACTGTCTGCTATAACAGCAAATCATCAATAACACACACACAGGAATCGCGGTTATCTATCACAGGAATAGATAACCGCGATCTTAACCCTGGTCAGGTGTAACTACCTTCGAAGCAATGAGCTAAACAAATATGAGTGTTTACACTAGGCTAAGCTAATTCCCCATCCACCAGTTCTCTTTTCCTCAGTCACCCTATTAAGGGCTTTATTGAACTGTGACAATAACGCCTTGGGGTTGCTACACTGTTTAATTAGCTCGTTAAACAGAACTGCAATTAGAAAAATTCATTTCGGCTTTAGAAGAAGACCCAGGTAAAGGTCATTCAGCTAGCACTATGATTTAAAACCGAACAGACCCGCTGGCAGCTGGAATATGCTATGCACTAGTCTTATTTTCTTGAACTAAATTGGATTTTATTACCAACATACAGGCAGAGAGCGAGTCACAATGATCCTATCAGTTATCTAAGCAGATAACCCACTTCTCAGTGCTGTGTTGGACTGAACACTTTGTGTTCTTGCTCTTTTGCCAGCAACTTTACTAGGAGCAAAAAAAAAAAAAAAAAAGAGAAAATAAAAAATTAAACACAAAGCAAAGAGCAGGCAGTTTCTTACTTTCTCCCGGACTATTTTTGAAACTATCCTTAAAAATGTCTTACCTTGCTTTTGGAAAAGTCTCAAGGTGCTAACTCATGCTGATAACGGCTGGCACTCTGTACAATTTGAAGATGGCGTGAACATTTTTCACGGCCGCTGGTGTCTGAATCCGCAACAAATCATTCCCCTCTAATAGAGAACGCTTTTGAAACGACCCTTCTTTTGTTAATGCATCACAGGCAAGGTGCTTTTCCCAGGAAGCAGCCAGAACATTTTTTTATATCAAGAAATTATTCTGCTGTAACTTGGACATGAAAACATTCAGAGCTCTTCTTTTTCATGCTTTGCTTTACCATATGCATGATTTTCCTCTTTATTCATCAAGGCAGGTGGAGCCGAGGAAAACCACAAAGCAGCAGACTTTAAGATGGAATCTGGGTGTTTGGAAGGGATTTAGCCTTGGTGTACAGTGTGTGCATGGATGAGGTCACAGCAGGAAAGTTAAAGACCTTCATCCTGTCACGCAGCCTTTCCTCCTTTTAAAAGTCTTTTGCGCCAAAACAAAAGCATCTCAGCGTCATCTGTCACACTTCTCTCTCTCTCTCTCTCTTGCATATGCCTACCGACAGGTGTAAAAAAAAAAAAGAAAACGGGGAGCATGGGGCAGAGAAAACAGGGGAAGGAAACAGGACTTAAGGGAGGGAATAAAATCAGTCCGCTGGCCACAAAATCCCCCCTCTACTCCATCTACTCAGTCTTCAGACAGGTGCAAAGAGAAGACAAAAGACAGCAAGTAAAATAAAACCATAAAAGAAAAAACGGGCCAGAAAGACAAAACACGACCAAAGAAAGGGGCAAAAGCCTTTTTCTTCATCCGCCATATTTCATTCCAGTTCCGTTGGTGTTTTGACGGATGAATCACTCAAAGCTCACTTCTTCTTGCCCCAGTGTATTCCCAAAAACCAAGTATTTTTCCTCTGTCATGCAGAATAAAGGCCATCAGTCCCTGCAGGAGTGACAGTAAAGCGTGATATGGCCTGTTAAAGCTCCCACTATTGACCAGGCAGACATCTATTGTTCAAGAAGGGTTAGAAAGAGTGGAGTACATGGACTAGAATTAGCCTAATTCAGCTTGCTTGTATCCTTTCATCCCAAGCAGACAAAAGACAAAAAGCAATTATTCAGCAAATAAAGCGCCTTGCCAAAAAGAATTAGGATCGATGCATGTACATCTAGGGTGCACAAAAAAAAAAAAAAAAAACCTGCCAAGCCACTATCAAAGGAAAGGCTTGTTGGGTCAGAATGTCACCCCTCTAACCGTCAAAGGTCATACCGTGACCTTGAACAATGAGACTAGACGGCTGGAGTGTGTGCATGAGCGTGCACAGGGATATGTGTGTGTAAAGAGGGCAGATACGAACAGACGCAGGAGTGCCAAACTGGCAGGCAATGCAAGTCCCTCACTGGCTTTGTTGTCATGTGCTTACATGTGAAGTGGAAAGCGATGCTTTGTGTCTAGAAGGAGACAAAGCTGGGGAGCAGCAGCCACTGGAAAATATACCGAAATGTGGGTCAATGGCAAAATTAGATTTTGCGGCATAGGATATAGATTTTTACTGGACGCGTTATAAAAACGTGCCTTTATTTTCGTGGAATTTTCTCATATAGAATTTTTTTAATGTTTGTAGTAAAAAATATTATTTAAAATGCATTTTAAATGAGAACTAAATGTGAAATAATGAAATGGCATTCAATAGCTGACAATAGAACAAAAAGTCAGCAAGGGTTACTATAGGTTGTGTTATTTCAGCAGTAAATTGTAACACAATGCCCTGTTACTCTAAATCCCATTGTGCAGTAAATTAATATTACAGTAAACAGCAATATAACTTTAAATAACAAACCATTATCAAAAATATAGTAGAAGCAGTAATAACTGTTCCACTGCTCCAACTGAAAAATACAAACGATTATCATCATGAAATATTACTTTTGTCCTTTAAAACTCAACATGAAAAGAGCAGAAATAAACAACTTCATAAGAGAGGAATGACATTCAGGAAAAAAGCGGGAATGTCATCACTGACACTTTTCAACTTGTGGAAATGTTTTATTTATTGCCAGGAAAATGTTAAAATCCACAGAAATGGATGCATGAGATAAGAGCATGCCAATAAAGATATGCACAAAGATATACACAAAGTGACGTTTGGTAAAGAAAAAAGGCGCACTGCCACAGACTTGGGCATATGAAATGGCAAGGTGCAAGTTTTTCGAGGGCATTTTGCAACAAATGATTAATGTAGCCGACTAATCCAGTGGTTCTGAAAGGGTGGGGCGCGCCACTAGTGGGGAATGCAGACATGACAGGTGGGGCACAATGAACGGGAGGAAATTAGTGGAACATTTTAGGAGAGTACCTATTCTAATTCATGCTTTTCTTTACTGACAATGAAGAGCGTACTCTCAAAACTAAACAATCACACACAAATAAATGGATCATTAATACCAGTAAATTAAAATAACATCAGTTGGGGGCCGGGAGAAAAAGTGGAACCATAGTGCAACGATAATGGTTTAACGTCGGCATGTTAATTGCAGAGGAACAATATAAGGAAACTTTCGGTATTAAATATGTAATCATCATTCAT
>JAQQZT010000040.1:17414726-17439539 GCA_030068275.1 Clarias platycephalus
AGTGTTCCTACTAACCACTCCCTGATCACCACTGCTCCCAACAGCCAGTCACTAATCACCAGTGTTCCTACTAACCAGTCACTAATCACCAGTGTTCCTACAAACCAGTCACTAATCACCAGTGTTTCTACTAACCAATCACCAGTGTTCCTACTAACCACGCCCTGATCACCAATGTTCCTACTAACCAGTCACTAATCACCAGTGTTCCTACTAACCACACCCTGATCACCAGTGTTCCCTACTAACCACTCACTAATCACCAGTGTTCCTACTAACCACACCCTGATCACCAATGTTCCTACTAACCAGTCACTAATCACCAGTGTTCCTACTAACCAGTCACTAATCACCAGTGTTCCTACTAACCAATCACCAGTGTTCCTACTAACCACGCCCTGATCACCAGTGTTCCTACTAACCACCCCCTGATCACCAGTGTTCCTACTAACCAGTCACTAATCACTACTGCTCGCAACAGCGAGTCACTAATTGACACTGTTCCCAATGACCAGTCACAAATCACCATTATTCCCAGTAGCCAGTCACTAAATTATCATTGTCCTTAAAGACCATCTGCATGATACCCAGCTGCAGTTTTGAGAAAGATCCAATAACAGTGATGCTGTGCTGTGCATCAGTTTAGAAAATGTTGGCTGATTTCACTTCTACATTTAATTTATGTTTCATAATAAGGTTTTTGCTGGGCCATGTAAGTACTAAAAAAAAAGTCTTATTCAGTGGGTAGCTGTATAGGAGGGTTACGGGGCTTTTAAAACAGTCTGGTTTCTTTTTCACAAAAAGAACCAGCCTTGTGAAAGGAGGTTATATTCAAAGCTGTGTCATGAAGTTAAATGATTTAATTTGCACTCATTTAAAGACAGTGCAATGATGTGCTTAAGGTCTTTAAAGTAGTTCACTTATTTTTATAATGCAGATTTCTTTATTTCCTTAACACAAAAGGGGTATTAAATGACAACAAAAACAAAAAAACAGCAGTATCTGTGTCAGCTATCAAATAAATAACTATGTTACACAGCAGTATCGACCCAGAATTTAACACTTAAAAAAAAAAAAAAAAAAAAAAACTACTCAACAATGCTACCAACAATTTCTCACTAGTTATTATTACAGTACATAATATAGTTTGTGGTAAGAATCATAATCCATTATTTCCTACTCTGATAAACTTCCTTTTGATTGTATGCTATTCGATGCAAAGTGCCTTCAGAAAATCTTCAAATGATCTTGAGGTTGTTTCCTCTTGTAACAGGTTTTGATATGTAAATTTTTACAGCAATTAACGGGAAAGACAAATTATGCTATGATTTCATCTGTTGATTTATCCTGACTTTTTAAAAGATACTCTCCCCTAAGCTTAAAATGTTGCCGACCATGGTATAAAGAAAATGTCATTATAGACTTATTCACTCTTAAAGCATCTGCAGCTCTTCATATTTTAAATGGATCCTCATTATGCCAGGTGACAATGACTCCGCCTGGATGCACTGTGTATCCCCCTACGAAAGGCTCACACACTGTACCTCAAACACCAAAAAGGCAGAGAAAGCAGGTCTTCAGTTTGGTGGCTGATTAGATTGAATTATTGTCAAATTTGTTGCCCTAGAAATCTAAATATAATAGTTTTCGAAATCTTTTATGCTGCAATGCAAAGTAGTAAGTGACGATTAGTTTTTTAGTTTTTTTTCTAAAGCTTTAGTGCTTCAAATGGAGTACATACCCAAGAGGCTTGTGCTAATTCTCACATCTTCATCTGGAAGCATCATCAGTGGAACCCATAAGCAGAATGGAGCACTTACTCTCTCAGTATGCTTCCAGTTTTCCATTTCTGGTCACTGAACAATGTCTCAGTGCCTTGTATGTGTGTGTGAGCGTGTGCGTGTGTGTGTGTGTGAGCGTGTGCATGTGTGAGCGTGTATGACGTGTCTTGCTTTAGGCTAAGCTAATGAAGGCAATTTCTCAGGCTAACTTTTATTACCTTTCTAAACGCTCAAGATCAGTGCGCTGCTCAGATTTGAATAAAGCGGTGAATGATACTAACAGGACGTCTTCCTAACAGGAAAATGTTGTAGGATAACTTCCTGTAGAGTAACTTCTGGGTTCGTGAAGCCATGAAGCCTCCATAATTTGCAGGACAAAAGAACTTGTTACGCCCGTCTGGGGCAGACAGATCCATATTATTATGAGAGAATATGATAAAAGATTATAGTTCATAATGAACATAACAAAATAGGAATCACATGATATCATTACTTGTCTTGGGTGGCATCAGCCAGTACATCACTGGAACAAATGATCTTGAGGTTGTTGGGTTTTCATAGGATTGTTTTATTGCTGTACTGATAATGTATTCAGAGAAGCCCAGCAGGAAATTAGCAGCTTGCGCTGTTAGACGATCCATTCAGATGAGTCACTTGATCTTAGCTGCAATAGTCGGAGAAGAAACTTTAACCACAGTCTAATGCAATAGCAAATCAGATATATTTTACATAAAAAAAAATATTGTGGTCTTCATTTTTGTGTTCAACACAGCACACACACACACACACACACACACACAGCAGGGACAGTTCTTTCTCAGTCGCTCACTAAAAACTGTAAAACAGATGATTTCAGTATTGCTTTATTTTTCAGCAATCTTTATCCCCGAACTACAAATAGTTACAATAGCACATAGCAAAGAAGTGCAGTTGAATTAGTGTTCATATGTGAGTCACTGGTACATGTAATCCCGATGTTCAACGATTTGGTCAGGAAGCAGGAAAAAGCCAAGGACCGAGTATGAGGAGGTTTCTGCATAACTAGGGAGTCCAGAGGATTATATTTCCTAATGTGGGCAAACTGTTGTCTGGTGGCGAGGTACACTAGTCACAATAACTTCTGACTCATGACTGGCTATTCACTCTGAGCACATTTCACCCTACAGAAAGTACAGATTCCGTAAAGCACAAATCATCCACACACTTCAATCAGTCCATTACTCAGTGGAGAAAATGGCTAAAAAGTTCCCTCTATTTACATGCAGAGCTAGAAAATGCCACTCTCTGCCTCTTGCATTGTGCTGAACTTAAGGAGATATGCACTGACAACAGCCACATACTGTACACTCACCAGAGTTATTTTTAATACCAGTTTGAGCGCTCTCTCAAACAACCACTGATGTGCACCATGTGGCCAAAAAGATGTGTAACATGATTTCAGATTTAACCAAACTGTTGGAACTACAAGTGTCAAGAAAGCGTATGTTCTACACAGACAGACTTCCTTTCACTGGAACTAAGGAGCACAAACCTGCTCTTGCATGACACTGCTCCTGTGCTCAAAGTGGAGTCCAGGAAGACATGACGTGCCAGTTTTAAAGTGGAACAACTCGAGTGTTCGGCAAAGAGCCCTGACCTCAACCTCACTGGACTTCTTCGGGACGAACTAAAATAAAGACGACACCCAAAGTGTCCTCGCCTCCTCAAATGGTAAAAGAGGGAACAACTCAATATTAAAAGCCACGGTTTTGGATCGGAATCCACATACATTTGGCAACACAGTGGATGTGTGAGACAGATTCTCTTTAGCATTCTTCTCAACAAAAAGTGAGTAGTAGGGAAGAAAAGAAAGCAGAAAAATGAAGGCAAGATGGAAATGATAAAAGCTAGGGGGTGATCTGATATTTCTGAGTAGCAGAGAACTGTTATTTTAAAAGTGAAGAGGGATTCTGGGACAGCGCAGGCTCTGATTGAGTTTTTGGCCGGAGAGAGCTGAACAGTCCCTCAACACCACACAACAGCCTGTAAGAGGTAAGAGGGTGCAGCTATATCAGAGGATGACAAACACTCAATGACGAGAACATGAGAGAGAGAGAGAGAGAGAGAGAGAGAGAGAGAGAGAGAGAGAGAGGAAAAAAGAAAGAGGGAACATTTTTTTATAGTATTTTCACCTAAAGGATGATGAGTCTCTCCATTTAAACAGAGACACCGTTATAATACCAGAGAAACAACAGAGGAAAAGACAGCGAAGGGACTGAGATTAGAAAGACACAAATGGGAAATAAAGCATCAAACCTTCCAAACAAATACCCTGATTAATTACTCAACAAGTGGGGGTTAATAACACACGGGACACATAAAATAAGGCATTTTATTATCCTACTTCAGGTTTACTCTGTCAAATACTCTGTTATACCAGATTGTGACTTCTTGGTTCAGCTGGTGTTGGATTATAATTGATTGTGAAGATCAGCAGCAACTCAGGAACATTTCAACAATTATAAAGAAAAACAACCAAGTGATTTTATTTTCACAGACAGAAATACATTTGGTTAGTTTGGCCCGCACGTTTCAGATCTATTTATCATTTTCTTTTCTAAATAGACTAACTGTGTGTCTTAATTGTATAATTTATGATGAAAGAGACAAAAGTGCACAGGTAAGGGTCACCCTAACTATCTTCTATCTGACGAATCAGGGCAAGCTGCCGGCACAACATCAGAATAATAAGTCCCAGTGGTGTAATTGCTGATAATAAAAAAAAAAAAATGTTCCGTTAGATGCTCCCTTAATTACACTGTTCTACCATGATTTAATTATTCTGGTCATTCCTGAGGTAGCTGATGTCATAAGAGGAAGGAGGGAAATAAACACAGTTTAAGGACTTGAATGTTTCCTTTACCCCTGCATAGTTGTTAATTACTGAGGCTAAGTGCACCATTAATCGATTAGGTGTCTTGACACAATATCTCATATCAGCTTTAGCACTCCGGGAAGCGACTTGAGGAAATACGAGGCTTGCTTCTTTTTTTTTTTTTTTTAAAGGATGACATGCTTTATAGTCTGGATGGTTGAGTCATCCTTTTAGCTGCAAATGTTCCAAGCGCCTTACAGGAGCAACACTTGAAATGAAACGGATGTCACTGAACAGTGAATCTTTTATGGCAAGACGCGACAGAAAAGCGTTCACGCTAAACTACAAAGGGGTCGAATCCTGATGATACCACAGGCATCCATGGCCAAACAGGCTTTCCTTCCTAGGTGGGATGGATGGCATCACTTTCACCCATCAACTAGAGCAACAAAAGTCGATTGTGAGCTCATGTTTACAAAACCTGACTGTTGCAAGCTGGCTGCATCGCTCAAAGCAGCGTTAGCAGATTCACCTTCATTAAACAAACAAACGGATAGGGCATCCTTATTAAAACAATAAATTATTCCTCTTATTGAACGACACTAATAAGGGCTCTCTGAGCCAGCCATGAAAGGGGAGATAAAAAAATAAAAAAAATAAAAAAAACACACACTTAAATAATGTCTGCAACTGAGGACACAATAAAGCTCCAAACCAGCAATAAACATGTAACAGGACAGATACAGAAAGCTATTACTGGAACACAGAACACCTGAATAGCTGAGAGACAATGCAGCTGCACACCACCAGGATAAATTTCAACAAAGGGAAAGGGGGGAAAAGGATGGAAACAATGGAAAAATTCTATGCAAATATGCATCCATCTTGCTGCACCAGCAAAGATATGATGATGGATATACGGCACACTGGCCAGTGGATCTATCATGCTATAATGAAGCTGGATGATTAGGGCAGATCAGGAGTGCTTAATCAAAAAGAGACATCATAAAGTGACATGGAAGGCATGACAGTGTGTGAAAACAAATAGAAAAAGAAGAGAGTATAAAATTTGGAGACTCTCCAACAATACCTCTTTTTACTTTTTTTTGCCCACTTCTAATACATAGACATCCTATTCATTCCAATACATTAAATATAAGCAGAGCCCCTTTAACAAAACTGGCTCTCCAGACCTAAAGTAGAAGAGATTAAAGGATGTGTAAAGCCAACATGAAAAGCTGGAACACAGTGCGGAAACCTGAGCTAAAGGGAACAAGGGGAAATTTCTCAACGCACTGATTAAGCAGAAGGGGGGAAAAAGCTGAGCAAACGCTGACCTTGTACAGTCCCATAGATTCCACAGCTAACCAGCAGCAATTCATCATTTGCCAGCTTACATTACACTCAAAGACTTCCATTTCAGTGTCTGAAAAATAACCTACAAGTTTTCAGAAGACAGGGAGTGTGATGTCACATTTCCTGCTGAGACAAAAGGTAAATCCATCAGTGCGCCATGGGGAAGGGGACAGACGATCAGGGGGTGACACCTAGCCATGAATCACCTTCTCATAACCTGAGGTAAAGAGAACTTTGACTTTCCTCAGAACTCTAATTAGATCTTAGGTTTAGCCATCAGATTTTCTATTGTAAAGGACCCAATGCAACAATCTGGGAGACTAAACACTTTCAGATCCTTCAATTTTCTTTGGATATTATATCAGTATGTTCCATTATCTTTTGACTATGAACAGTGACCAATATGGAAAGAATATTTTCGCACATAATTTATTTTATTACATTTTATTATATATATATATATATATATATTTTTTTTTTTTTTTTTTTTTTTAAGATATTAACACTCCATGGATGCGAAAAACAACTGAGCTACACAAAAAACCTCAGGACATAAACACCAATTTAAGATGTACGCTAGTTTTAAAGCGGAAATAGCGTGCACATGTCCATAAAAGACATTGCTACATTTTATACTCCCCATAAACATAAACCTATATTCTGCACAGATTCATACAGAATGGAAATTACAATCATTTGAAGTATTCTTTTGTGTATATACATACACATGCACTACATTTATTTTATTTTTATTTTTATTTTTTTTTTGAAACACAATGAACTAAAAAAAAAAAAAAAAAAAAGGGCTGGTTTTCTTGAATCCGAGTCTAGGGTTAGAGCGCCACCTACAGATGGCAAAAAAAACTCCACTATGCCCCAGGGGTCATCTGAACTGCAGTGGTCACCACTCCTTTCTTTATTCACCAGAACCAGAGTAAAAGAAAGGATTTGTTCATTTTAATGGCCACAGAGTCACCTGAAAAAGGGGCAGAATTTCATATCGCACATCCACTTTTAGGTTGAAAAGTCCTAGAAAGCTGGAGTCGAAAGCAATGCAAATGCTTGTTTTTTTTTCCAGCAGTGCTACAAAAATTATAGAACAGCACTCTGAAAAAGAAGAGCAACACGTATATTAATTGGACTCTCTGAAGAAAACTTTGACTTACTGATAACCAGTGAGTGAAAACAGATTGACTGCCTGATCCACCTCGAGGCACTGTCCATCAAAGCAGCCAGAGATGGATGCTATGTCCTCGTATGAGGAAAGGCCAATGCTCCAGCAGAGATCAGTCCTCGCCAAGCTAAGAAAATCACGAGTATCGAGCTGGAACAGATGAACCTTTTCAAATTGCTCCACTCTTTGTCCACTGGGGATTTTCAAGGTGTAATCCTCTCCTGGGACGCTTAAAGGACACATCGCCGAGCTCCATATCTTACAGCATGACATGACATTTAGAAACTGCTTGGCTTTCTCAAGGTTTTTTTTTTTTCTTTAAAAAAAAAAAAGCAAATAGCAATTTGTTGTACTTCATCATTTCATCAAAGAAGACATGGGTTTCAGCAATGGATGTGAGAACTTCCTCATGAAAAGTCATCAAATGCCTGGGAAAGAAAAATCAATGTACCTCCAAAGACTGACCAGTAAGAGTCAAAACAGAAAGTAGAACAAGGTGCATGATCTCTGTTTGGTTGGTAAAAGGCTTTGTGCAATAATCGACTACAAGACAGAAGTGCTGCTGAACTGATTTGCTGAAATTTGTTCTGATTTAATGGACACAGAATGGCTAAACCGGTCCAAGCTCAAGGTAAACAGGCAAGAGCTATTCTGAATATCCCTCAGTCCCTCATCATCCAAAAACAAAGCCGCATGAGATAGAGGAAGTGCTTAATGTTACTTGAAGGTTAGATCTGTCTCTCTCTCTCTCTCTCTCTCTCTCTCTCGGAGACTAGCACACACACATCAGTGAGTTTTTTTATTTAAAGGAGTAAATAAGTCACCGTACATCCTTAGCTGGTTCTATTTAAATGTAATTGCAGGATACTCTTGTGACATTCTTCCAGAAAACAGATGCACTCTTAAGGTTTCTTCATAAAGCATTAAAAAACCGATTTGACATTGAGCATTTGCCATAGACTGCAGCCATTACCACTTCCTCTGCATTCAACACTACTTGAGCTTCCATCTGATGCTCTTGAAATGTCAATGCAACAGCTACATCAACATGTGATGCATAAAGCCACAGTCATGTTTAAAACTTATCTACAACATCAGAATGGGTTTTTAAAAAATCTGTCCTTCTTTAAAAAAAAATAAATAAATAAAAAAAGAATAATAATAAAAATGTAAAAATGCCATTCAAGCTTTTCAACACTGCTGTCACAATCCAGGCCGGGGGGGGGGGGTTCTGGTAAGTGGAGGATTGGTCCATACATGTAATTAGACGCAAATTGAGGCCACATAATCTATTTTAGGTCATCCACAATACCATTTACATTAGACAATTAGGCTAATTAAATGTGGGAATAATCAGATAGATAGCCATGTAATCTGTGCTCGCCACCAGAAAGCAGCTTAAGTCATTTTCTATGATATCACCACCGAGGGAAAAATTTAAATCATATGCTTTGAGAGAAAGAACAGTAAAGGGAGGGAAAAAAAAAAAAAAGCAGAAAAGCAAAGCCCATCTCTGCCAATGAAATGAACGCTTCTGACAGAATGCAGATTGAATTGCAAGGAACAAATTAATTGACGTTATTATCCGTATTCTGGGGGTGTTTCATTTGCGTTTAGAATGTCATGAAAGTACCGGCTTCTTCTTTAATTTTTTTGTCAGCAATTTGTCTTGCACTGAGTCTATTTGTAGATAACGCAGCACAATTTGACTTAAGATATAAAAAAAAAAATGAATAGTGCTCCCAATAATAAGAGAATACAAGTGTTGCATCTTTGCACCACACAAAGGCTCTGCTCTAATTTTTTACAGTTTAAAGTTAAATTAATTACTGTATTGAGCTAGCACAGTGCATGAACACTGAAAAGTATTGAATCTCAACCACTTCTTAAACACCAAAAAAGAGAGAACAATGTCTGACCACATCCGCTAGTTGCAGGTTCAGTAGTTCAGACCTGACAAGGAGACAAGTGGGCCAATTTAAGAGCTTGCACTCTTTAGCAAAAGTTGAACCTGGGCCTGAAACAAAAAGATTCAATTTGGAGACCATTGCATGCTGTGTAATTGGCCAAATATGCCACTTAATTGCTTTTAGTTCTCAGAGTTCGCCGCCATAACAAGTGGGGGCAGGAGCACAGAATGCTGTGTACATCTGAATATGGGTGAAAATTCAATTTATCCACGCTGCCCCCTCCGAGTTCCAATATTGTTCTAATCACTGCTGGGTCATTAAAACTGAAGCCATTTAGGCAGGATGGAAAACCAGTACTAATTATATGGCACTCCACAAAACCTTCCCCAAGCAGTTCAGCTATTACTCATTGTTAATACCGACTTTTTACAGCAGACAGGAGCAGCTCACATGCTGTTCATGTAGTGTACTGTATATGAAAAGTGATATGCTGTAACAATTAGTATAAAACAAACACTAATCAAATCATGAGCTGCAAAGGATCACAAAACTAATGGTTCAGATGAATAATTTTTCAAAATCACGCAAAAAAAATGTTATAACTTGTTTAATACGTCTATAACCGTTTTTCATGTATTACTTATAGAACTTAACACTTAAAGAAAGGTACTTTTCCCAAGGTGTTAAAGAAGATTTTCACAATGTCCAAATCAAATCTTAAAATAAAATATTTATTACTTAAAGCAAAAATGCAAATACAAAAGCAAACAAACAAGCATATAAATAAATAAATCTTTCAATCTGACAGGCAGTTAGAGACTGCAAGCTGGTCAAAACTGTATTTTTTTCCCCCGAACTTAAACAGCCAATCGGTGTTCAAATAGTTCCAATCTCATTACCAAATCGAGCAGATCTCCTGTAATTGGGAAAATATTTCTTATCATAGGCTGAAAAAGTTTTTCTATACATCTTGTTCATATATATAACTGAGCTACAGTACAAGTGCTACTATTGGTATTATTTGACATTATTTATCAGAGTGGGAAGGTTTTCAGCACTGCCCAGAGGATTTTATCACTTTATCTGGCAACCCTGGCGAGCCCAGAGCGATATAGTGTGTATGCATCCAAAAAAAGTTTTTTGCTTAGCAATGATGCCTGAATATAACGCCATACAGCCGCAGTGAAACTTGTTTTGCATTATGATGGTTACACTTTAAATCACCTGCATGCCAAAGCCTAAGGAACTCAATTATACCACTATAATAAAAACTTTTTTTTCCCTATGTTTTACAATAAATAAATGAAAATATTTCATTACCTTTATTACCTTAAATGTGGTACAAAAGTATATTTCTAAACCAAATGCATGTTTTTTTTTTCTGGCTCAAGAAGGCTGCAAATGTAAGACCTCTACAATTCTGTCTCTTAAGAAATAACTCCTACCAAATGAACTAAAGGCATACAGCTTGAACAGACTGATGCTTGTCTCTACACATTCATCACAAGCATTTTACATGTGAATCAACACAACTGCAGTTAGAAACAATAAAGCTAAAATAGATTCTAAGGCTAAAACATTAAGTACTGAAATATCCAAAGTGTAAATAAGCACAGAGATAAGAAAAATAATCAACACAATAACATGCCAAATGAATGTGGAACAAATTTCTTTCTTTATCCTGAAGCCTAAAAGCCTTTTAGAAGACTGTTAAAACATACCTGGTAGCAGTCCAATTGCCAGATTAGAGCTAAATGCCAGGTTATTTGTACTTTTCTTAACAGGGAACCACTATTGCCTAGCAGCAGTCAAATAACAAAGACTGATATTTTGCCCAGTTATATGTGCAGTTATACACCAATCAGCCATAACATTACTGACAGCCATCAGCCATGGACAGGTGGTGAATAACATTGATTATCTCGTTACAATGGCACCTGGAAGTGGGTGTTGTATATTAGGCAGCACGTGAATATTTTGTCCCTAATGTTGATGTGTTTCAAGCAGAAAGAAATGGGCAAGAATAAGGATTTGCACGACTTTAACAGGGGCCAAATTGTGATGACTAGATGAATGGGTGAGAGCAAGTCCAAAACTGTAGCTCTTGTAGTAAAATGGGAGGGATGTGTCAGGAAGGGCATCCGGCGTGACCACATGGTACGCTGTGGCAACCCCTTGCCGTGAGCAGCCGATAGACCAACAACAACGACGCAGTGGTCAAGACCTACCAAAAGTGCTATGGGGCTGTGTAGCCACAGACCAGTCAGGGCGCCCATGCTGACCCGTGTCCACCCCCGAGAACAGGACCACAGAGCAATGGAAGAAGATGGCCTGGTCTGATAAATCATGTTTTCTTTCACATCATGTGGCTGGCCGTGTGTGTGCGCGTCACTTACGTGGAGAAGAGGTAGCACCATGGCGCTTTGGGCAATGTTCAGCTGTGAAATGTTGGGTCCTGCCATTCTTGTGGATGTTACTTTGACACGTACCACTTACCTAAATCACATTGTTGCTGACCAGGTACTCGCCTTGAAGGAAACAGTATTCCCTGATGTCAGTGACCTCTTTTAGCAGAGTAATACACCCTGCCACACTGCAAAAATTGTTCAAGAATGGTTTGAGGAACACATTGAGTTCAAGGTGGTGACCTGGCCTCCAAACAGTCCAGATGCCAAACCAGTTGAGCATCTGTGAGATGTGCTGAAAGTCTAGTCCATGGGGCCCCCACCTTGCAACCTACAGGACAGATACCACAGCGCACAGGGGCCTAGTGGAGTCCATGCCATAAGGGGTCAAGGCTGTTGTTTGCAGCAAAAGGGGGCCAATCAATATTCAGTGGATAGGTCATAGTGTTAAGGCTGATTGGTGTATGTGCGTGTGTACCAATATTACTGATTTTGCAAACTAATTTTTAAAGCCCCATTTAAAGCATTTAACTCCATTAACGAGGGCTGCACAAAAGTGAAAAGGCAGCGGGGGAGAGAAAGGAAGGAAGAAGGAGCAGGCCCATCTAACAGATCGTCCCCATTCATCATTGATTGGAGAAGAGAGAGGCAGGATCACTTTACTCCATTAGCAGGGCCGAGGGCTGGAGTAAAAGGGTCATGGGCCTCCTTTGTAAACGAGTCATGCAATTGTGTGATCTGTCACTGAAAACATTCAGGCCCAAAACAATGAAGAGATTCAGATGACGGCCGTAGACCTGATGGTGCCTTGCTTCCTCGACAACGAAAGAGAAAAATAAAGGAGTAAGGGTTCAGGGCTGTATGACTACACAGTGGAAGATAAGGCGCTTCATTCACATGCGCCTGAGAAAGGACGTGGAGACAAAAATAACACAACAGTGTTTTTTTTTGAAGCCCACCAAATTAAACTCAGTTCCCACAGCAACATCAGAACTTTTTTTCCAAAACACATACAGACACACACACACACACACAACTCCAAAGCTATTACACAAATCAGCATCTTAATGACAGAACTCTAAACATCCAACATGGGTGGAAATTATTAGATTTAATCAATCAGAAAACAAGACAATACAGACAATTTGAATTTGAAATAATGACAAATTTCAATACTGAACCAAAGCAGACAATTGCACCAAACCACACAGCAGACCCTTTAGCATCATCACTGGCTTAAACCAGTAAATGCGGCCTCTTAAAAAGAAACAAAAGTCTCCGATTGTCAAGTTGATCTGTTCTCTTCAAACATAATTCAAGATTCTACACTTTTCCCTGATTCAACAAATCATCCACAACTTTTGAAGTCAGTTTCGACACTTCACTGAGAAAAAAAAAAAATCAGAACTTATGTGTATTATTTTAGGACGCACTTCAAAAAGTGGTAGCTAGTCTTTTAGTTTCCTTTTGAAATACAGACCAAGATGCTCACAAATGTAATAGGAGAACTCAGTACAACACAGCACTTCACCAAAACAGCACATCTGGACAGTGGGAAATTGGAAGTGAGAAACCTGATCTAAAGAGTGTTAAAAGCTTTCTTTACTGTGATGAATTTCATTTTTATGTTTCCAGTTATTGCTAACAGACTTTAAAAAAGTCCTACAAAACAAGCATAAGATATTGGTATAAACAAAGTAAAAAGGTGAAGGATATAATGAGAAAAAACAAATGCATTTGACCTCTGCAGGTAAAAACAGGATTCAGACAGTCAGTATAGTCAAGTGGCTTTGCTGCATCACTCATATTTATTAGTCACATCTTTAAAGACTTGGTAAGGAACAAAGATGGGTTGCAATAGATGTGATTCATGAAAGGCATACTACTGCCCCCTACTGGTTGGCCAAAACATTAATCTAACCAGTGGTAAAGGCTAAACATGCTGTAATTAGAAACATTTGACAATCCTGATTAACTGGTGGCATTGACCCCCATGGGACATGTCTGCATTTAAGCTATTTTTGGTTTGAGCACAAATTGTTATTCACAGACCTCAGTGAAAAGAATTTGAAATATGCAATGTCACCACAGGGGAAAAGTCACCACAGAAAAGACATAGGCCACTAATAAGACCAGGTTTTTTTCCTTTGCTTATAGCTATTTTTAATTATCAGCAAATTCCTCTATTATGTCTGAGCAAAAGATTCCAAATAAGATCCATATGTTTCCGAAAAGCAATGCCCAAAAGAATCCTTAAACCCACAGGGATATGATGAGAAAGCTGAGCAGTAGAGATACAAAGAAAGATACAGAGAGATACACAGAAGTAGGGACTTAAAAATCAGTATCAGAACATCTGGGGTGAGTTTATACACCAAAGAGGGGCAATGTGTGCTTTTGTGCTTGTGTGTGAGTGTGTGTTAGTTACAGGCCTTCACGGCATGTAGTTGGTACAGACTGAAAGGCCCTGTGCTAATAAGTATTCTATGTCGCTTTAAGTTACAGAGTATTGTCTTTCAACCTCAACATTTTTTGAAAGCTTCCTCCATCTGCATCAAAGCTTCCACTCACAGCTATTTCTTTATATTTCACCACTTATCTGAACGGACAAACTCACACAGGTGGTGTGAGACAAAATAAACTAGAATCATCTTATGTTGCTAAAAGAACAGACAGCACCTACCAGTTTGTTTTCTTGCATGTAGATCCTCTGCAGTTTTGGGCAACCCTTCGCCAGCGCTATCAGGCCCTCATCACTGACGTTGTAACACTGTCCGAAATGTACATCCTTAAGCTCTGGACAGTGTTCGCCCAGCTACAGAGAATAGGGAAAGCAACACCAGAATTATCAGCGGCAAACAACTACAAGAACAGAAGTGACTGGGAGATTTGCAACAACACACACACACTATACGAGTATGCATAGATACTATTTTTCTTTTCCTAAAGTTTTTTGCCTGACTTTCATTTCAGTAATGTATAATTGGCACAAACTTTTGTACATATATAATTTCTCTGTGTTAATTTCCCCTCTGTACAGAGATTTTTCGAATCAGATTACAGTATTTGCAAGTATGTATATCAGCCATAACATTATGACCACTGAGAGGTGACATGAATATCATTGATTATCTCATTGCAATGGTACCTGGAAGTGGGTGGGGTATATTAGGCAGCAAAATAAAATTTTACCCCTGAACCTGATGTGTTGGAAGCAGAAAAAAAATAAATGGGCAAATGTAAAAATTTGAGCAACTCTAACAGGAGCCAAAATTGAGATGACTAGACTACTGGGTCACAGCAACTCCAAAACTGCAGCTTTTGTGGGATGTTTCTAGTCTACAATGGGCAGATAGTCCAAAAGTGTACCAAGAGTGGAGCAAGGAAGGAAAACCAGCAAATCAGCGACAGGGTTGGGGCAGCCACAGCTCATTGATGCACACAGGGCACGACAGCTGGTCCATGGAGTCTGATCCAACACAAGAGATATTGTAGCTTTATTGTAGGTTCTGATAGAAAGGTGTCAGAACACAGTGCATCTCACCTTGTTGTGCATGAGGCTGCATAGCCGCACATTGGTCAGGCTGCCCATGCTGACCAGTGTCCCTTGTCAAAAGTGCTTATAGTGGGGACGTGAGCATCAAAACTGGACCGCGGACAAATGAAACAAGATGGCCTGGTCTGAAGAAGCACATTTTCTTTTACATCACGTGGATGGCCGGGTGTGTGTATGTCGCATACGTGGCGAAGAGATGATACCAAGATGCACTATGGGAAGATGGCAGGTTGGCAGAGGCAGTGTGATGCTTTAGAAAATGTTCTACTCGAAAACCTTGGGTTCTGCCGTTCATGTGGATGATACCTACCTACACACTGTTGCTCAGCAAGTACACACCTTCATGTAAACAATATTCCCTGATGCCAGTGGCCTTGGCCTTTTCAGCCCTGACAGTCCGCAAAAATCATTAAAGAATTGCTTGAGGAGTTTGAGGTGTTGACAAACACCAAATTCTCCAGATCTGTGAGATGTGCTGGAAAAACAAGTCTGATTCATGGAAGTCCCACCTCCCAACCTTTAGCTCTTAAAGGATCCGCTGCTAACGGATTAGTGCCAGATACCAAAGCACACCTTCAGAAGTCTAGGAGTCCAGAGTAGTTAAATATTAGCCTGTGAAATAATAATAATAATAACTGAGAATCATTGGAGATTCATTTGGTAACCATGCATCTGGAAACACCAAATCCATGACAGAAATATTTAAAGCATTCAGCAGATGCCCTGGTCTATTGCATCTTGCAGGCATGTTTTAGTGTCCATGAAAAAACTGAGGTGAGGATCTAAGATTACTATCAAGCATAGACTCCATTAAAGAATAGTTAGCACAAGTTGGTGAAGAAAGTACATAAAAAAAAAACAAAAAAAAAAACATTCTTCAGATTTTTTCCACAAACTGGGTACTAAGAGGAGCCTTGATTTATGTTTTTCTTCCTCTGCGTAACTTACCCAATGGTAGGTAAAATGGTGCTGGTGCTTTAAAGGGAACATGGTATAGAATGGAAACTGTGCCTAGTAGGTGCACTGTTGGATTTGGAGTCATCCATCGGTGTTTTAAATCTGACGCAGGAAGCTACAAAACATAACAATGGAGTAATGTGATAGAACTTCAGAAGATCAGCTGGTTCTCGATCAGCTGCAGGAATGAGACATTGCACAGAAGCTCCATCAGGAGAGAGCTGGAGTTGTTCAATGTAGTTCGATGAAAAGGAACTGAACAAGCACCTTAGATATGTGTTGTTAGATGATGAAATCCAAAACTCGCCATGGGGAAAGCTGCTGAGAGGCCATGGAGCATGAGGAACAATACAGTTTAGCAGATCGACTAGCATAAATAAGGGCAATTTGTGAGAAGCACATCGCACTGAAGCTTGGATAATTAGGATCTTATAGAGGGTTCTTATAGATGGTGATAGTAAGCAGCGACACCACCTGGTAGCTGCTGATGTCTGAGGTGTCTAGTGGAGGCTTTTCCAGGACAGATATAACGGTTGCTGTACAGTAAAAGTGTGGAAAATTAAATGACGAGAGGTACAGTAGGATGGAAAGACAGTAGCAAGATTCTCATCAAGTATCAGAAACAAAACAGGACAGGGCAGCACATGTCGGCCAAATCCTTTGGAGTGATCGAGTTTGCAGTCAAGGTTGGGAAGGGAAGGAAAGCCACAATTAATGAAATCAGCTTTCTGGATGGCAGATAGACAACTCTAAAGCCCATCTACCACCACTGTTTGGGAGCGAGACAACAGTAGAGGGTACATGGTGCTGGTAGTCTAGAAACAGCATTGTGAAGAATGACTTCAGGGTCTGTGAAGGAAGGAAAAACAACAAACAAAACAGAAGTAACTGCAAAAGGCTAATAATTAGACAAAGAGGAATGGAGATGATCAGAAGGTAAAAGGTAAATCCTGCCTGGATTGAGGCAAGGATAGCTTGACTAAACTACTGTATGACATGAACAAGTCTGCAGTGGATACACCCTCAGTGTATCAGTATGAGCCCTGACCACAATTCACACCTCAGGAAAGATTAAAACCACACACACATCCCAACAAGCACACACACCAGAATAGTAATATTTTATCTTTGACAAGTGCAATTTCCCAGACCAGACCAATAAGTCATTTGGATTTTTCATCTGGATCTGTAATCAAAACTGATCGTTTGTTCACCATATGAGTTCAGTGATCCCGTTGACTGGAAAAGCTTCAAATTCAATCAGACTAATGGAAAGAAAACAGAAAATTATTCTCTCTTTCAGACCTGTTTGAGTGCATGATCGCTCAGCTTGTCCTGGTTTCCCACGTGCACTTTCTGAAGCAATGGGCAATGCCTGGCCACAGCGCAAAGAGATGCATCACTGAGCTGTTTGCAACGGTAGGCTGTGTATTTCAGCAGACCTGGACACTGAGAGGCTAGAGTGCATACACCATAGTCTTCAACGTTTCGGCAGTCAGAGATGTTCAGTTCCGTCACATTTTGTTTCCAGGATGCAATCTTCACGAGAAGGTCATCTCTCACCTGCAAACACAAGCATTTTAATGATTTCTTACAAAAAATAAAATAAAATAAAATAAAAAAATTCATGTGCCATTCTTCAATATTATTGAGAGTAAGTGCAGTTTTCACCACAGATTTAATAGAAACATTGGTAAAACTAACTTGTCTGAGGCCGCTGAGATCGATTTGCTTCCAGAACTGGAAGTCTAAGCAGAGGTCACGCCAGTACTTGCAGACCAGGGAGGCACTAAGACAACGCTCCTTCACTGACAAGTGGGAGAAAACCTGAAAAACAGACAACATATTGCAATATTCAGACTTTTGGTTCCAAAGTATAAAAAAAGGGGGGCCAGAGTGTAGCAGGTCAGTAATAACTGTGCTCTAATACACTCACTACACACGAGAGTTACATATGAGTGTCACGGCACATCATCAAAACTCTGAACTTTAGTCCGGCAAAGAGAAGGCACAGCCACTGTCAAGAGGGTTTTAAAAAATCTGATTCAGTAGTGCAGTTATGGTATGCCATGTTATGCTATGGCTATGAAATACAGACCATGTCTCACTTCAGTTGTTAAAAAGGCGACACATGACCTGATATCCAAGCAGGTCAAGGACAACAATTAAATGCAATTTAGGTATAATATAAACAGTTGGCAAGAAAAAAAAAAAAAAAAAAAACTACCATTCAAATGTTGAGATAAAATCAATAGACCACCGATTCCCAATACTAGTCCTGGAGTCTCTCTTGTTCTAAAAGCGTTTTATGACACACACTATGGATGTACTGGTATCTGTCTACCAACATAGTTATTAGTCTGCTTAGAAACAACAGACAATTAGAAGAGAAAAAGATGCCATTGATGATGCTTTTGGCAGAGAAGTGTGAGAGTTGTTATTCACAATACTGTCTACTCTGAAAATGTTTCTCAACGATCTTGCCCTCTCCCACAGGTACTATTTTTTTCAGTTGCCCACAATACTTTCTAACAATGTAAATAAGAAACAGATTAACATTTTACACCACTGTTAGCCACAATTAAAAGATTTCCTGCAAAGTTCGTATCTGACAGACCACAAGAAAGTAGAAGCTTTCCACTCCAGCGATCCTTTCTGCAGCGGGTCACCCAGGACCCCTGGCTTAATGCACATGTCAAGCTTTAGGCACTAACTGTCTGCTGAGTAAACTGATTGTATAAATTTGTTTGTCACATTTGTCAAATCTACAACTTAAACTTTGACCATTTTAATATAATGTCATAAATTCATCATCTTAAATTATATTCTACAAAAAAATATTAATGATCAAGTACCTACAACAAGCATTTATAAAAAAGGTCATAACAATCAGTTTGTATTTAAAAAAAAAAAAAAAAAAAAAAAAACTGGGAGGGTAGGACCAACTTTACAGTCATCAGCCACTGATTAAACCAAAATTGCACCCTTCATATAATTTCTTACAGAAATTTCAAAAGGTCATAAGTAACAGTAAAGGGCACAACGTGAATATAAAAAGAAAAAAAAAAAAGAAAAAAAAAGACATGTGGAGAACATCCAGAGAAAGTTCTGGCCACTCAAAGTACTCAAAGTAAACTGAATGAAGCTTTACCCAGCTGAGACCCAAGTGTACAGACCTTGAGTAGGATGGACGAGGGTAGATGGTTGATTCGGGACGTGTCCATGATCTCAGCACTCTTGCCCTCCTCTGCCATACTACTATGGGTGAGAAGGCAAGAGGAGGAAGTGGAAGAGGAGATATCAGCGGTCTTGTCATTGCTTCGGCTATGACCCGAGTCCACCTGAATTCCCACTACCGAGATCTCCGGCTCCTCTGAGAAGGAAGACGAAGACGAGGAAGGCAGTGGGCAGAGCTGGGGCAGTAGTGACTGAGTGGCGCTCTTCTCATCCTCTTCACTCTCTGTTGCATCCTGGGAAGTGCAGCGCGGCTGCTTGCACGAAGCCAACGGCTGCGGCTCGCCGCTCTTGCGCTTGCACACCATCTCCGAGTAGTCTGGACAGAAGAGCGCTGGTGGTCCGATGAGCCTGGCTGGCACTGAGGTGAGCAGGCTCCGGCCCTGGCACTCCCACACTGCCAACTCGGCAGGAGAGAGCAGGAACTTGGCGCAGTCCTCAGGCGAGCTCAGTTTGGCCAGTCTGGGGTCAGAATTGCGCTCAGCTTCGAAGCCGTCGCCGCTGCTGCTGCTGCTGCTACCACGGATGAAGAAGCAGAGCATGCACGGGCCCCGAAGAAAGCAGCTCCTCCTCTTCTTCTTCTTCTTCTTGCGCAGAGTCTGCGGTCTCTTCTTCAAGCGGAGGCCATTTGTTGAGAGAAGATGGCCCATATAGATGATTCACACTGGCTCTAGTGAACGGGATGAGTAAGAAAACAGAGGCGTCATTGTCATCTTACAGTAACAAAAAAAGAGAAATGTTTTAGTCATAGCATTTAAAAAAATTACATAAACATATCGTCACAAGAGAGTTCGAAAGAACTAGTAGTTATAGCTAACTCAACGTTAAGCTAAAAAAAATGATTAAAATAAAACCTACGCTATAAGAGATCCTCGCAGCTAATAACTTTCTAATACTGACAAATAAGCAGGAATAATAAAATGATACAATATGTGGGAAGGAGCAATCATAATATCCTTACAACACACCCATCACATTCTTCTCTCAAGTTAGATCTCAGTAGTGCTGAATAAAAATATAAATCAATAAAGCTGAATTAATAATCAGCAATAAAGCTGAATTAAAAGAGTTCTTTTAAATGCTGAATAACGTGTAAGATTGTGAGGTGGATTTAATATGTGTTACACCTTGTTATACTTTGGGTCGATGTAAACATCATTACTGTCAGGTGTAACTATCAAGCTGTTTATTAAAATTAAAATTAAAGTTGCCTAAATTTAAGGCGTTATCTAAACCACCAAGGCTGTCAGGTTTAACCAGGGGTAAGGGTGATTGATTGTGCCTGTACTTTGCAAAACTCTAGTGTTGTTGTGATAGCATACCTAGCTAATATTACAACTGGGAAATACTAGACGTTGCTATGATCTGTTGTGAGCTAGTTTGTTAGCAAATGTCGATGAGAAAACCAAAGTGTTTCCTCACCAGCAGCTGCCGCGGGTTGGAGCAGCTCCGTCCCGCGCCCTCATAACCCGCGTGCACGGCACACACACACACTAATACAAAAGTGTGTTTAGTTAAAACGCAAACAGTGGTGTTTAATAACATATAGCTGCCTTTAACGGTGTGTCAACTCGTTACTTCGAGCCGAAATCCAAATTGCTCGTATTTCTTTTGGAGTGCACTACACAGGGTGCATACGACGGCGTTACTTCCTCTACACGAGAGCGCACTCGAACAGGGAGCGTGAAGGCTTTGGACATGCTGCATCAGTGTGTTTGCTGTTTGGATCACTTCCGGTATATGGCACTACAAAGGAAGTCCCGCCTCAGCCGACATTTTTTTTTTTTAATTGGTGGAGAAAGCTGTCTATATTCTAACGTCGGCAAAAACGAAGAGTCTTGTTTTTGTGCAAGTAGCTTTGGTGTGAAAATGTGATACGTGGTTACTGAATGGGGAGATGAAGCTTCATTAGGTGTTCATCAGAATCCAGGGTTTATTCGCCAAATATGTTGACACACACAAAGGGATTTGATTCCGGCTGTTTGTGGCTCTCAAAGACCTACAGAAAACACTGTACATTTATTATAGACTAGACAACTATACACAGTAGGTACACAACTGTACAGATTAAATATTGAAACACATGTATGTATGTAACAAAAGTGCAAAAATGTTCACTGCATTTCATGAAGCTCTGTTTACGAGCTCGTTGTACTGACCTCCAGTGGACACATTTTGTGTAGCATCGCAGTAGTAGTATGGACATGTAGCGCCAAGGAACAGTGCATTCATCACTGACAGTTATCAGTTGTGTGTGAACATGCTGTTGTTTAAAAGTTAACTGTGTAGAGGAAATATTTATGCACTTAACTACCATCTCTGAATCTTTTTTTCTAAATTAAGGGGGAAACAAAATAGCCCTCTGATTATGTTCTAACTAAATGGTAAGAAATTACTTTAAAATGTTCCCAACAAGTCCTTCTCTTTCTTTTTTTTTAAAGTAACAACATAAACATGAATACAACACCACTGTTTATAATCTTTGAACACTCACTCACTCATCCTCTATAACACTTTATCCTGTATACAAGGGGCGGCACGGTGGTGTAGTGGTTAGCACTGTCGCCTTGCACCTCCAGGGGTTCCGGGTTCGATTCCCGGCCAGGCTCGATTCCCGTCTCTGTGTGCATGGAGTTTGCATGTTCTCCCCGTGCTTGGTGGGTTTCCTCCGGGTACTCCGGTTTCCTCTGGACCTACAGTCCAAAGACATGTAGGTTAGGTTAATTGGTGTTCTCAAAGAAATTGCCCGTAGTGTGTGAATGAGAAGATGACTGACTGTATACGAGGCCGCGAAGGGCCTGGAGTCTATCCCAGGAGGCCGGGTACACCCTGGACTAGGTGGCAATCCATCGCAAGGCACACACACTCATTTACACATTACAGCCATATTGGGCCAGATAGCTAATTCTGCGTGACTTTGGGAGGAAACCGTAGTACCGAGAGGAAACCCACATGAGAACATGCAAACTTCACGTATACAGTCCACTTACCACTTAATAATCTTTGAACAGAATATATAAATTTGCCATTCAGATGGTATTACACATTCAAGACACAAATCAAATGATGAAAACATACATTGAAGGAAAAGGAGATGAAAGACAGAAAAAAGCACCACCTAGACACAATAACAACACTGGGGTTTATGAGGGCATGAATTTAAACCATTACATTTTTTATTTAAATTTAGACCGGATAAAACGAGCCAGAAGTTTGTTGTGTGCACGTTCTTTCTTCAAGTATCCAAAAACATGGTTAAGTATTCATGAATCTTGATAAACAAAACAACAACATCAGTATAATGACAGAGTTCCCAGGAGTGAGACAATGGGCCTGGCACCAGTGTAGTGGAAACGAGGTATAAATCAGTTCAATCGGTCACGTGATTCCGGCAACCGCGAGGCATCTGTTGTCGTTGTTCACGTGACATCCAGGGACTCGACGCAGGCAGCTTTATTCGGAGCCCCTTCTGCTCGACACGATCTCCGGAGTCATACTCAGTATCACCATAACACAATACCCGTTCGCGTACATATGGAAATAAGTTACAATGTGAATATTTTTAATAACTGCTGCTGTGACTTGTTTAAAACAAAGCTTTGTAAAGATTTTAAATAAACTTTTTTTTTTTCCCCGCACCATTCTTGCCCAGGATGTGCGTCCTCCCCTGAAGAAAATGCCAAAAATAACACAGGCTTGGCGCTAGACAACACCAGCGTTACACTCCACTACAGGAGGAGACATGGCTACCAGTTTGCCAGTAACGCAGCAGATCTGCAGCTCTGTGCCTCCGACTTCTCCAGCCACATCTTCAGCCATTCCCGTTTCCGAGGTAGAGGACTGCCTCATCTACGATCGACACGGTGTTTGTGTAACTTTTAAGAGTTTATACCAAAACCGCAAAGCTATCATTATTTTTGTGAGGGTAAGATACAACAGCTCTTATTCAGTTTACTTTCATTTCGGTCAGCTCCATAAAGTGCTGTTTTTATTTATCTGCAAGCATTCGAATACACATGATGCCTGAAGTCATTGCATTCTCTTCATTCTCTTCATTCTCTTTCAACTCAGAGGTTGTTAGCACTTGAGAAGAGAGGGCGTAAACTGAAATGTGCAGTCAAGAACTCTAAAACTTGAATGTTTCTCCCTGAGCTCCTGTCCTTTGCCATTCTGCTCTTCATGCATGTCCTTGTCAGGCACTTATTAAGCCTCTGTTCCATCTGTAAACTGCTGACCCTGATCTGGATCTCTTGTTTCCATAAAAAGCTGGATTCGGGTTCTGCAAGTCTCCACCAAGAACTCTTGGATCCTTATGTTTAGCATGTGCACATTGTTATTACACACTAGCTGTTATTACATTTGGACATTACAGTACACTTTCTCATGCCTCGGATGTTGAAAGCGTTAAAATGCTATATAAAATATATTTTAAAAAATGTCCTATTTCTATTCATTTCAAGAGACTTTTTTGCTTCTAAAAGTGATTATGTTGTGTAACTCAAGGCAGGCTGACATTTGCATTACCCACATTTGCAGTTAATTCATTAAAGCCCTCGTTGTTAATGCTACCCATCTAACTAACATATATCCAGCCTGTAATTTACCATATTAATAAAAATAAATTACAGGAAGTTGTATAACCTATGAAAAGCAAATTATTAAAAGGCATTCTGTAATATTGATCAAAGGACACAAAACCTATAATAGTTTTGGGTACTTGTAAATAGATTTTTGATTTTCATGAGCTGTAAGCCATAATTATTAGAAACAAGTAATTTTTAAAAAGGCTTGAAATATTTCACTTGATTACAAATAACTATATTGAGATGTACAGTACTGTTTTTGTACTAATTTTGTTTTCTATTAATAAATGCTATAATGAAAAGCGTTCATAAAGACTTTTTTAAATAAAACAAATCATAACAATGAAGACAGTGCATAACTCAAAAGTGATAAACCCTTATCTGTCATGTGCAATCCTGGCATTTATTTTCTGGGATTTTATTTTATTTTTTCATTCACACACATCATTATTCAAAACACAATCATTTCACTAACACATTACTCCACACATGCAATTGTAAGATTTTGGAGTTCTGTCTTAAAGAAGTACATGGACATTTACCACAAGCTTTTATTTTGACAGAATTTTTTGTGCTACACATGTCAGGAATATGTTGAAGACCTGAGCAAAATACCACAGGAAATGTTGTTGGTGAGTGCAATGCATGACTGTGAATTCGTATTTTAGACATGGCTCGATTTAGTAATTTTTTAAAAATGTAAATGTGAAAGACATCTTGCTCCCACTTCTATAGGATGCTCGTGTTCGACTTATTGTCATTGGGCAGTCCAGCTATCACCATATAGAGGTAAGTTTTGAAACAGTTAAAAATGTGATAAAGCATGTCTGAATAAATCAATATCAATATGGATTGCTCATTTTTAAATTTTTCTTGTAGGCATTCTGCTCACTGACAGGCTATCAACATGAAATGTATGTTGATCCAGAGCGACATATTTATAAGAAACTTGGGATGACAAAAGGGGAGCTCTATGAGGAAACAGGTAAAAAAAAAAAAAATA
>JAQQZT010000040.1:17446088-17457886 GCA_030068275.1 Clarias platycephalus
TGATATATATCGTTATCGAGGTAGAAAATTGCTTCTACCGTGATAGAAGATCTTGGTTATATCGCCCACCCCTACTTCAAATCCAGTGTAGCTTAAAAATAAAAGTTAGCAAAAACAAAGTAAATCTTCCAATAAATTTGAACATAATCAAATGTATTTGTAAAAGGTATTTTGTTTTTGTTTCAGCTGGCCTGGGTCGCACTGGAACATTGATAGCCTGCTATTTGATGAAGCACTTTAGACTGACTGCTGCAGAGGCAATCGCCTGGATCAGAATCTGCCGTCCCGGTTCAGTGATCGGACCCCAGCAGAACTTTATTCAGGAGTGAGTAAGGCTATGCTCAAAGGCAGAAGAGAGGGCGGTGCTTATTTTACCATGTTTATACAAAATTTGCCATAGATTTCTATTGTCTACCATAATTTTCGGAAATTTTATGTTCCATTTCTCTCTGTTACGTACATTACAAAGTGCTGCTGACTGTACTATTAATGAGGTAACAATTTTCCACGGCATCTGACAGAAAACAGTCAAGCCTATGGGTGGAGGGAGATTTGTATCGACAAAAGCAATCTGAGCAGGAAAATGGCAGAAACAAAGCAGCTGTTACAGGAATATTGTCAGGAGTAGATGACATCTCAATCAATGGAAAAAATAAGAACACTTCATCAAGAAAAACTGAAATGGTGAGTAGCAGTTAAAATATTTGTGACAAAATGTCATGGGAGATTTATAGAGCTGTGACTGTAGAATTAGTGGATTAATAAAGAATTGCATGGGTTTCTTCTAATGAGAATCAGATAGTGAGTGAGAAGTTTTTACTTAATTTTGTAATGTATTTTTTGCACTATAAATACTAAGGTAGGGAAATACCATGATCATCTGATAAGTCACAGAACGTAGGTGCCAATTCAATTGGAATCGCGATTCTGTTATGATTTTATTTTCTATTCATTATTTTTAGAATTTCCAATTCTAAGGAACCTTTCCAAATAATTTCCCCCTGCCACACGGTATGCTGTGATGGCTGCCAATGTGCGAATAGTTTAGAATTATGGAGGAACTGCAACATTTTACCACCTCAAATGCAAATATAGACAAGTTAAAAATAATTTTTCAAAAAACCTATTTTGGAGTCAGTGTAGCGATGCATGAATTGCCACACAAAATATCCACGATACATAACTGAATCAATTCCCCCAATCACTAATACAGTAACTATATTAATACATGTGAGTGTTTTTACACAGTTAGTCTATTAGATTAAGTACAAATTTCAGTCCGGTCCCTGCATCTGACCGGTTTCAGAGAAATATTTATCTGAAGTCATCTGTGTCATCTGTGAATCATAAGCATATTGAAGCATAAATATTTAACTTAAGGCATGAACCAGCCAGAAACCGGTACTGATGATGACCGGGGATTCGTATACTGGTGATGCTGAATGGTTGGAACAGATGAGAGGGAAATTTGAGGTTGCTACTGAGGTTGTTAAATAAACAACCAATTTAGAATAATATCTTTAGGCACTTGGAGCTTGTTGCAGTAATACAACGTATTCAACGTAATCTACAATACCAGTCTAAATCTTAGGCACAGGTTTGGATAGATTTTTTTTTTTACGTTCTAGAACAATACTGGATATTTTTTGTTGTTGTTTTACAATGGTGAAGGAATCCATCATTGGGCTGGTGGAATTAGAAAAGATCATTGAATTAGAAGGTGTGTCCAAACCTTTGACTGGTAGTGTGCATAATCTAATTTAATATAAAGAAATAAGTGGTGGCTCAAGAGCTTTCCACAGCAAAACATATTAGTATGAACATATTAGTTGTATATTTTCACTTTAATGAAATGAAACCTATGAAAATATATAAAAATATTTTTTAAAATTAAAGCCTGAAAGTATATCTTCAGTATAGTGACGGAGAAGAGGAGCACAATGGCATCACTCAAGGCGATGAACTGAGGGCACTAAAGAGCAAACGGCAGTCCAGAGCATCCACAGGTTCTTTATCGTAAGTATTTCCACCAGTTTTCTGACCGAATGCCTTTTTACTACTTTAGTCACGTAGTTCCATGAGAATGTCTCCCATCTGCATATTTAGCTCCAAGATACTTTTAATTATTTGCACCAGTGACAATATAAATGGTTCTGGTTCATATCAAGGTCTGAGACTGAGAGAAAAATGTTGGTAAAATAAAGCATTATGGAACTGCTAATTTATGTCCTGACCCAAGATTATCCTCTACACAGGGCTACTAATTTCTTTTAGATTTGTGCTACATGAGTAGTTCCAAGTATAAAGTCATAGTGTATTATAGACATTGCCATGTGTACGTTGTCTTGTGATGCTCTGCAGTGTGAATTGATGTCGTGAATATGATGCCATTTTTCTGACAGGTTACAATTTAATGCTAAAACGGTCATTCTGTGCTCTTGTTAAAGTATAAAGGTATACAATTGATATAAACCATATGCTATAACCTCCATAGCTGTACAGTTTATATAATATCTCTACACATCCATGTAAAAAGGCAAGTCTTTACCTCACAAAAAAATTAAACCAGATATTTAATGTGTTAAAGCATTTAACAAAATGGTAAAGTGCTCGCCCTATCATCCGGAGATCGCTGGTTCGTTTCCCTGGTGATGCTGTAACCTCTCACAGCCGGAGGTCTAGAGAGAGCTGATTGGCCGCGCTCTCTCAGAGGGGAGGGATGAGAGGTACTTGGTTCTCCCACATTAATCACGGCTCTACAGCCAATCAGGGGCGTGAGCGAGCAGTTCGAAAAGATGCGGTCGGCTGGCGTCACGTGGTTCGGAGGAGACACGTGATAGTCTTCGGCCCTCCTGGCTGAGTGATCATAGTAGCCTTAATGTGAGAGCCCCCTAGTGACGAAGGGAGGAATTGGACACGACTAAATTAGGGAGAAAATCTGGAAAAAATAGAAATGTCGTGGGAGGGTGGCGTATATCTCTTGAATAACACTTTCTGTGCAAAGCCCTATATGAGTCATTGCACCAAAATCATCTTTTGAAATTCCAAAGTGCTGACCATAGGTACCATTTATTATTATTATGTTTTTAAAGGAATTTACATATCTTTTTCCCCTTTCATCCGAATAATCTACATGCTGCTGTTATGGAGTTTAAAATCAAACAAAACCGCTGTCTATTTAGTTGTTTGAAGGTGTACAGTTAACTGACTTAAAATCAATAAAGCTAAATTCATTATCAAACAAAATATGAGAGAGTATTTGAGAAGTTTAAAGTTGTTGTATTAAACAAGCCTGTGTACCTCACCATGTAAAATGAGATCGCTGAGGTGTTATATTTCAGCCTGAAGGGAAAACTGCTTCTACTTCAGAACTCAAATCTTTTCTTAATGTAGCATACTGTATTATCTAACATTTTTACTAAATCCCAAACATATTAGTATGAACATATAATTAGTTGCACGATGCCTTGTGAGTATTCTGGTGTTGTGGCTATATTCAATATACATTTTTCTTTTGCATGATGGATGCATTAATACTATGAATGCATGGCCTTCAGAGATTTAACACTGCCCCAGACATTCATCTTTGCCCCCAGCACTGCAGCCTGGATCAACTTAACTATGTATGTTCTACAGACTTAAAAAAAAAAAAAAATTGGCGTGAAATGTATTCTGTAACTGTGGTCCTAATCAGTAAAATACTACAACAGTCACTGTCTACTTTAAGAGCAACACATGTACACCTGCTCAGTTATGCAGTCATGTGGCAGCACAGTAAATAAAATTATGCAAATGCAGGTCAAGAGCTTCTGTTAACATTCACATCAAACATCAGAATGGAGAAAAAAAAGTGTGAACTTTGTGACTTTACTCATGGCATGGCTGTTTGTATCATGGGTTGGTTTGAGCAGCTCCGACACTACTGATCTCCTGCGATTTTCACATACAACAGACATCTACCCCTGTGGGGGGGGGGGGATCTTGAATGTTTACAAATGTATCTATTGTACTTTTTTCTTCATTCTGAAATGTGTTGCGCTTCACCAGTATTTGCATAGTTTTATGAGTTGTGCTAATGTTTGTGGTTGTATAATAGCATAAATGAGCAGGTGTAAGTAACTGTCCTATTAAAGTGGACAGTCAGAGTAGGAGTGGGGCAGTATATAATAAAAATTGGCCTTGATGCAGTCTGCAGTGAAGGAAAGAGTATCGAAGCATTTTGTATGGAAGTGTATTTGTCTCTCCATTCTTATTTTGTTCTATTTAAACTGTCCCTCCCTCGTGTCTAGATGGCTGGTAGCTATGCTGGCTTCTTCACTTTGTAGCCTTGTCCTGTGGTGGCTGTTATTTGGCTTCCCCACTTCCGTCTTCCATTACTGTGTAGGCAGGTCGGGATTGTAAGTGAACTGTCGTGCCTGTACCACTTACACCTGTCTGGACTTGGAATGCTGTAAGTGTGTTCATGTCTCTTCTGCCTCCATGATTCCAACTTTTCCGATCTCATCACGGTTTCTTAGGAATCAGTCAGCAATCTCACATGGGCTAAGACTTGTGTCATTCTCTTCCTATCTACTACATGTAGTTTGTTCTCAGTATTGGACAAACCTGGTTTTAACCTGTAAACCCCCCCCCAAACCCCCAGGTATGTGACCTGCAGGGGTTGGTGGTTAGATACAGAGAACTCATTTCTACGCAGACACTCCGGAGTCTGTTATGGTGCTACAGGTCCATGACAAGACGGTAGCATGGTTTACACAACTTTCTTTGTCCAGATTTTTTTTTTCTTTTTCCCTGTCTAGTGCTTCCCTCATGTACTGAACATTTTATTTTGCTACAGTTTAGAAAAGAATAAAATTCTTAGCAGGGCAAATAAATAAAATTATAATGTTATTAAAATAGTCATATTACAAAAACTCCTAGAGGATTCTCCTGAAGTAAAATTAAGCATTACTTTATGCCAATCACTATAAATTGATTGACCATGCATAGTATGGGTCAACATAATAAGGTCACAGTAAATGGGCATTGCTGTTTTTTTTTTTTCTTCTTCTTCTTCTTTCTTTCTTTAAGATAAGTCTCTTTACAAATGTATGCTGCCAGAAAGTTTTTAGACATTTTCACGTTTTCCACATTTTGTTGTTTCTCACTCTTAAATGAAATCTTTCTTTTTTTATTATTATTATTATTATTTTTTAATCAATGACCTGGTAAAACAAGTGTTTGGAGATTTTTGTTAATTCATGAAAAAAACAAGTTAAAGACGAATATGCCATTTTGCATAAGTATTCCGACCCATCGCTTTGTACTTTGTTAAAGCACATTTGGCAGCAATAATTCCCTCAAGTCTGCTTGTGAAGTGTGTGACAAGCTTGGCACAACTTTGAAAGTTTCTTCCATTCATTTTGGCAGTATGCTTTAAATAGTTGCCTTATTGAAATGTAAATCGTTGCCCCAGCCTGAGATCCTGAGCACTCTGGACATACTCAGGATAGCTCTTTAGTTTTCTGCATCCATTTTCCCTTTATACTGACTAGTTGACTAATTCCAGTTGCAAAAATGCATCCTCACAACATGATGCTGTGTTTGGCAGTAGGGGTAAGGTGATTCACCGTGCCTGATTTCCAAACAGGTCAATCTTTGTTTCACCAGACTAGGTCATGGTCCAAGAGTCCTTTGGACTTTTTGTGAAAATCCCAACAGGCTGTCATGTTTCTTTTAGTGAAGCATGGCTTCTGTCTGTCTGGTTTATTGGTGTAGTGCTGCAGTGATGGTTGCCTTTCTTTAAGACTCCATCTCCACAGGGGACTTCGGGATCTTATTTAGAGTGACTGTTGGGTTCTTTGGTTATTGAAACGATCCTCCCCCACAGGTCTACAGTTTTCTCAACCTCATGGGAGTGAACTCTGACATACACCATCTACTGTGAGACCTTTTTATAGGCAGGAGTGTGCCTTTCCTAATGATGTCCAATGAAGTCAGTTAGGAACAGGTGGACCACTGACAGGAGTAGGATGATCCAGAGCTCAAGTGCAAGTGTCATAACAAAGCTTCTGAATACTTATATAAAATGGGATAGGTTAGTTTTTATTTTTTATATAACAAAACATTCCAAACACTTGTTTTTACTTTATTTTGGAGTATTGTGGATAGAATGATGAGGTAGGAAAGGGATATGAATCAATTTTAGGATGATTTATAAAACCTGTGGAAAATTAGAAAGGGTCTGAAAATAGTTGGCACTTTTTGTTTATATAAATGTGAAATCTATCTCCACAGTGATATCTGCTGTATATCTAACAACTGCTCCATATTTCCTTTCACTGATGTTCTTTAAAATGAATGTCATCTAAATGGTCTCTATTCAAAGCAAGCTCGGCCATAAGCAACTCTAGGTTAAACATGATCTTAGTTCTTCTTGAAAAGACAAAATATTAGGCTTATTCTAGAATGTATGTATATTGACATAGTCAAGTTCAAATAGATTTAATTCACTTATTGCTGAGGTAAGTGGTGCAGTAAGTAAGTTTACATAGCTCTCCTCTACTTGGGCATGTTAAAATTGTGTTTATGTAAATATCATCCAGACTGCTGTCAACAGTTTTGTCCTTGCTACTGTTAATGAAATTTCAATGGAAAACTCCTTGTAAGTGTCTTAAATAAAACTCTTCAGTGTTATTTTACAGAAGTAGAAATATAATGAATGAAAGAAAAAAAGGACTTTGCAGACATTTCAAATATGTTTTAAGTCCTCACTTGAATGGATTACAATATTTTGCCTAAATATATTAACGATGGGTATTTGGATGATTTTCACATATGGAATCAGTAACTATTTTTTTTTGACTATATGTTGTTAATGTTCTATATTGTGATTTTGTTTGTTAGCTTGCGCAGCCTGCTAGCACATCAACAAATCTTGTTAAAATTCATTAATGAGCATGCTGACATCTGTATCGTCATTGTCAACTCCACCACCTTCTGTTAGTTTAGGAATTCCTTAGAAAAGGTTCCTTTCATGGCGGCACAGTGGCTTAGTGGTGAGCACTGCACCTTCAGAGTCCGGGCTCGATTCCCATCTCAGGGTCTGTGTGCATGGAGTTTGCATGTTCTCCCCATGCTTGGTGGGTTTCCTCCATGTACTTCGGTTTGCCAAAGTCCACAGTCCGAAGACATGCAGACCGGGCTAATTGGCATTCCCAAATTGCCCGTTGTGTGTTTTGAGCCTTGTGATGGATTGACACCTTGTAAATGGTGTAACCCGCCTCGTGCCCCAAGTCTCCTGGCATTGGCTCCAGGCCCCATGCAACCCTGTATACAGGATAAATCAATATGGACATTGAGTGAGCGAGTTTCCTGTCATTAGCTTTATGAGAGAGCTTTTATTGTCACTTAGATCTTAGTGGTAGGATATAGTTGTTTATGAATACAGCCTCTGGTTACCTTTGTTTTTGTTTTTTAAACCCAATTTTTAGTACTCCTAGATGGAGTAACAGAAATGTGTTTACTTTGTCATCCAGTGATTACAAGTTTGTCATTCCCAGGGAATGCTACAGATATAAGAATACTCTCAGAAACAGTATTGTATCACTTGTGTGCGCCTGTGAGCTCATGCAGGCGAAAGAAGGTGGATAGCGCTTTTTTTCGTTCCATAACAGTTTCACTGGAGGCTTCACATCCCTAACGATGAAGCATGTGTTAGCCTTGTGCCCTTCCTACTTGGAAGCTGTCATTGGTGGGGAGTGCCTTAATAAGATGGGGTGGGTATTGGATACAACTAAATTAAGGAGTAAAATAAGTGGAACCTTTTTATTTTTATTTATTTATTTATTTAGAGTGGCTTTACACATAGCAGATAAAGTCAGTTTCCACTCCCTAGAGTCAATTTAATCATAAGATCTATATTTGGAAGATCCATGTTTGATTTGTTTTTTTGTTTTGTTTTGTTTGTTTGTTTAAACAGGGTCATTCTGCAATCAAGTGAACAGAGTTGTAAATCTGTAAAATCACAGAGTCCCTCGGATACAGCAGATGTTCGAAAACGAACCAGAACCTCACTAAGCTCCAACAGAGAGCGCAGGTAGGTGTTTTCATGATGGCCTAACTGTGAAAATTCAATTGCACTGACATGTTAAAACAAGCAAACTCAACGGTCTGATTCAACTGTCTCGCATTGAAGATGCAAATGATCTTTTCCCTTCCTTTCCACAGCCTGTTAGTACATTCCAGACTTGCACGGTCTTTAGGCAGTTTGCCTCTAATGACCAATGAAAAGAACAATGAGTTATATGAAGTTAACTCAATGGCTATAGATAGAATGAGCAAGAAATCAAACATTAAATGCATAATCCCAATCAACAGTGAACCACTTGGTCCTCCTATTCCCTCCTCAACCCCATCATTTGTTCACAGCCTGAGTATCAACGTAGTAAGTCAATAGCACCATCACAAACTGGCTTCCTTTCACTGTGCTTGACTTCCTGCATGACTTTCAGCCCCATCAGCTTGCACTTAAAAGCTTGCATCTGTTCTGTTTGACCCGCTTAGCCTAATTTGCATTTTCCAAATGATTCCATTTGGGAGTATGCTTCTCTTGCAATTAGAAGGCATAAGAACTACCCAGAATTTACACATAGTATAACGGTTCTACATAACCAACGTCAAAAGTATGCTTGTTATAAAGAAATGCCATACAATGTTAGTGGATCATCGATAAATAAGGGTAGTTGAAGTTGCATCAACTCTAAATATATAAAGTGAGACAATAGGAGAATTTTTATTTATTTATTTTAATTATAATTATGATTTTAATGATTTAGCATAAAACTTGCAATAACAACAAAAAAAGGCTTGTAGTCTGATGAGTTGAGATTGACCCTATTCAAGAGCGATGCGGTGTGTCAGAATAAGAAGGGAAGCTCCTGAAACGATACAACTGGGGTTGATCTGGAGTTGCTTACATTGGTCAGGTGTTGTCTCAGCAAAGTTGTGTGGCAGCAAAATGCCACCTGATGACCAAAGTATCCCATCAATGCTCCCTCCACCCCGGCCTGATGTCCTAAACATATTCCCGGCCTCTAAATGTGAAATAGAGGTTCTGAGGCATAAAATTCATTTTCACCTTGGCCACCAGAATTAACTCGGTCTGTTGGTGTGTTCACCTTTGTTTGGCCAGGCAGTGTGTAAGTCAAGTTTTAGTTGTACGGATGTGGGATTTTTATTCAGAGTCAAATGACTTCATGGATTGTTTGCTGGAAGTTCTGGAATTTGATCCACCTGGTCAGTCTCATAGAAGCTCAAGAGCTCAGCATATTACTGTCCCACTGTCCAATTTATCGAGTAAGAATCTTTATTTGAAGAATCTATATAATTGTTATAATGCTCTCTCAATCACAATTCTCTACACAGCAAAATGGATTCATTTAAATGTTATAGTTAACAAAAATGTATGTCTCTTTTTTTTTTTTTTGCTTGAACACTTGAAACAGAAGAACTGTTTCCAGAGGGAGGAAAAAGCTGCACTCTTTGCACTCATTGCGCTTTACAACACTATGGTATTTCTTCTCTTTCAGTCTCTATCCCAGTTCTTGGCTTTCTGCTACATCTTCAGCCTTTAATCTTTGCATAATTCGTAAAATACTTTTTTTCAATCTGTTAATTTGTTGTTTCATTCTCTTCACAGTCCTGCAGTACCTAAAGCTAGAGCGCCTCTCCTGCGATAAATGGATGGTTTTGGAGACCACAAGTGCAAATAGCTTGATAAAGAAAAAGTGGAAAACATTTTTTTTTTAATTATTAATCTTCCACCATTTTAAATATTTTATTCCTGTGAAGTATCAAAGCAGTCTAGTTTCGTCAAACTACAGATTGTATGCTTATAACTTTATCTGCAAAAGACATTTTGTTTGTACAGAAATGTCAAAAACAATGGATTTTTTAAATACCAATATTATTAGAAATGTTAACATTTTCTTCCCTATTTTAACATATTAGAATCATGAGTCAAGGCCCTTGTCATTAGTATGCTTTCAAATGCTTCATAATGTTTCGGTAGCTTGGTTACCTCTGTGCCCTGATAAAATCTGAAGGCTACTGTGAAACTTTCATTTAATAATCTTTATTCTATGGCTGAACGCTGTGTGTGTAGATATATAAATATTTGATACATCTGAAAGACTTGTACATTTATACCTGTAAATACTGTGATAACTTTTGGTTTATTCATGTCCACTTATACTTCCTATTTTCTTGAGTACCCTAATATATCATGTACTATAAAGCTTGATTTGTAAAGGATTGGAGTCATCCCATTGCTTCTTTTATGGATTTGTCTTCAGTAACCACTTTATCCTGGCCTGAGGTGGAAATACAACCTGAAAATGAGGCCAGACTGTTGCAGGACACCATATACACCCACACATCATTCACACCTAGGGGGATTATTGCAAACCCGCTACACATATAGCCTTGTTTTTTAGGGAAACATGAGGAATTTAGGACCCAGGTGGAGGTCCACAAGCATAAAGGTATAATATATTGTACATAACCTTACACAAACAGTAACAAATGCTGAGGTTAGAACCAGAGACACTGGAGCTGTGAGGTGAGATTTCTGAATTCTCATGCTCTTTGAATCCTGTATAAACTTCTGATGTTGCAGATGCTAGCCAACAGTTCTATCATCATTAAGCTGATCTTGAGACATACAGAAATTGACTGGTCTCTTTGTCCTTAGATATTTTAACTTTTTTCTTTTTCTTTATTGTGACTATAACCATAGTGGCCCAAATAACATTTTTCCATGAGATGATTTGAAATTGCATCCAGTAGGGGACCCTCCGATATGGCCAACATTTGTGGACACTTGGCCATCACAAACGTGTGTGTGGGCCTTTCTTTGCTAACGTTTGCCACAAAAATGGAGGCGTGCAACTGTACAGGATGATTTTGGATCCTATAGCCTAACTTTCTCTTGCCTGGTACTATGTGGCCCGAATACGTTTTCCAGCATGACAATGACGTTGTACACAAAGTGAGGTGAATGTGGTTTAACAAGGTTGAAGATAAAGAAAATGAGTGGTCTGCACAAAGCCATAGCCTCACCCAACCTCAACCTTTGGAATGAACCGGAACACCAACTGCACTTGAAGTCATTTTGTGGTGAAATGGAACAAATTCTTACACTGTTATGTAACCTAGTAAAAAAAAAAAAAGAAAAGCATAATAGTATGAGTTATTGTAACAGCAACAGATGAAAAAATTCTGAGGAAAAATTATGCTTGTTTGGAAATAGTTTTTAGCAGCACAATACTAAACCACCTTTGGTTTTGCTTGTGCTCCCAAAACTTATCTTTCACTATTTAAGACCTGGAATATGCCTGTGCTACAAGGGAAGGGAAAAATCCACTCATGGGATAGCCTGGTTATTCAGTATGTTTATGTAGTCAACTGACTTAATTTTATTGGCACAGAACATTGCTTGGGTCCTGACCACCTGCATTATTTATGGTGGGTGCATCACTCCATGCACTTCTCTTCTCAATATTTAAAATACAATTAGTATTTTTTTTTTATCGTATTGTTAATAATAAACAACACAGAAGACTTGATAAGAGATTCAAACCAGGTGTGTAACAATTTCACTTGAGAGTAAGACACACATCAAATGCTGTTGTGTATTACACAGTAGCCTGATCATAACAAAAAAATTTATAGTGTGATAAATTAGGGTGACCAAGCGTCCTCTTTTGCCCGGACATGTCCACTTTTTACGTCCTGTCCGGGGCGTCCTGGCGGGTTTT
>JAQQZT010000040.1:17487667-17507893 GCA_030068275.1 Clarias platycephalus
TTTTTGTGAAGCTGCTTTGAGACAATGACGATTGTTAAAAGCGCTATATAAATAAAATTGAATTGAATTGAATTGATAGATTTAGTCAAGTGGATTGGTATGCTTTACATTGTATACTCACATTAAGGGCATATAAGACTCACTCTGTTGAACAAATCGCACTTACAGTATGAACATGCTCCCGCAACAGAACAGAACTAAGTCGGTAACTACCTGTACCTGATGTGTTCAACACATCAAGTTAGCTTTGTAGCTCACCTTAGGAATAAATAAAACAACACAGAGGGAATTCAGGACAACCTAATTAAAAAATTTTTTTTATCACTCTCACTCACTCACTCACCGTCTATACCGCTTTATCCTGTATTTAGGGTCGCGGGGACCTGGAGCCGATCCCAGGAGGCTTAGGGCACGAGGCCGGTTACACCCTGGACAGGGTGCCAATCCATCACAGGGCACACACATATACACTCACACTACGGGCAACTTGGGAACACCAATCAGCCTAACCTACATGTCTTTGGACTGTGGGAGGAAACCGAAGTACCCAGAGGAAACCCACTAAGCACGGGGAGAACATGCAAACTCCAAGCACACAGAGGCGGGAATCGAACACAGATCCTGGAGGTGCAAGGTGACAGTGCTAACCACTACACCACCGTGCCACCCTTTTCTTTTTAATCATTTGTAATAATTATTTTTATGATGTAGACAAAGTGTTGTTTGAAGTAACATTATCAGATGTGTTATCTTCCTGAAAATGTGTCTGGGACTAGTTGTGAATGTGCATTTTGCCAGGTAGCTGTATGGTGGACCATACAGACCAACTGTCACCCATGCTACTGACTGGCAGTGTAATTAATGATTGTAGAACACCTTAGACGTAACACATATAGTTAAATGTCCCAGTGCTGTTACCAACTATTATCACCACTTATGTATGCCTTTCATCAATCAGATTGCTCAGTCTGAACTAATTGTTATATAATTCAGCATTAAGCAACCATGGCAGAATTCCAGTGCATTAACATACAATAAGCTAACAATTTCTTTAAACAATCTGGATGATTCTAGAAATTGATCTCATGTTTTAGCATATTCTAATTGGCAAATTAATCATGAATATTCATTGCATTATTTATCTCTCATTACAGCATGCATGCACCCTGGCATTGTTTAAACAACCTTAAGCAATGTTAATTTTCTTTGTCTTTTATTCTTCTTCTTCTGATTAGCCTCACTAACTAACGGTTTTATGGGCACACAGCTGTTTAGTCATAATTCTATGAGATCTTGTCACATTGTGTGTGGAAATGCTCTTATTAAACACAGCTGTGAATTCTACTCTGATTATTTTTTATTTATTTATTATGCAACTACACCAAGTGATGTCCAATCATAGTCATTCATTTCCGAACACGTCTTCCATGAAGTTAGCAGTTCAGATCTATCCTCCCAGATTTTAATAATGCATTGATTCATTCTAGTAATTTCAGTAATCTCCTTAGTTCTTTTCTTTGCTTCATGCAGCCCAATAATTTAACTCTTCTGAAACACAGTAACATCTTTTCCAAGACCATAGGACACATCTTCTGATATGGATGTTTAAGAATTGAGAAGCTACTTACTATATATGTTAGTGTTAAAAGAATAGTCAGCTAAAATATATTAATCACTGCATTTATCCAGTCAAATTGTTTACTTAGTTAAATCCAAATGGAGTCTTTTTTTTTTTGGGCCAGTCAGTGTATTATCTATATATCACTATGTTCAAAGCAATAACAGTTCCTACAATAACTTTATGAACAACAATCATAAAACATCCACATACATTGATTTTGCTGGAAAATTTATTATAGACCATGTGAAAAAACAATCATATGATTCAGTTCTCTTGTTAGTATATTACATGTGAGAACATATCTAAGACATAATAGATAAGAATTTTACAATTAGCAGTTATTGATGTTCAGTGGTGGACCCTTATGATTTTGCTGGGTGAGGCACATGCTTGGCATTTAGGGCATGTAATTGGAAGTCTCTGTGACCTCGAAGTGTGTTCACGCTGCAGACACTGGCGGCACAGCAGGTGCCCACAGGGAAGAGAGTAAGCCCCAGGCCTCGGTGAATAAATAGTCAAGGAACAAGAGCATGACTCACATCTGCCCTGACCTGGAGAAGAAACAATGTCAGTTACAGAAAGCATTAAATTAATTTTCCAAATTAGATTTTTCACATGCAATGAACTTCATAATTTCCAAAACAATTTTCACTGTGCTCCTACTGTATGTTGTATCTCTGACGCCTACCTTCTGTGGTGTCTGGCCCCAGGCTGCTTTGTGAGGTATAGGTTGGTAATCCATGCAGAGCAGAACTTAATGCTTGATCTAAACTCTGAGACAGGCGCTCTTCATGAGAATTTGTTTCTGAAAGAAATCAAGAAGCAAATATTTGGGATAAAGAAGATAGTATACATTATAGTTCAATGGAGGAATTCTAATGGTGTATTCCTAACCTGTGGGGAGGATGACACTTGCTTCTGTTCTTGGCATTTTGGTCAAGGGAGACAAAGATTTGGTCAACACTTCACTAGTTGAAGAAAACCCTGACTCATATTTCCTTTTATTTAACTGTCCTAAGGTCTCCCTTTTTATACTGCAGGTTCCAGCAGAAGACCCCAGTACAAGCCCTTGCCTTTCCCCAAAACATCTCGATTGGCTCTTAGTTAGTTCACTATGATTTATTTCACTCACTAAATTAACCTGCTTGGGTTGTGTCTCAGTTTGTGTACGTTGTGCAGTTGGAAGACTTGATGCACAGAGGAGCCTGGATGGTCGAGGTTTGTTTAGTATACTGTTCTTGCTTCTGAGTCCTGTGTGGCCAGTCTGTAGCAGGAGGCTGTCAATTCGACTCTTCAGGAGAGGGTTAGGAAGTGGTTTTGAGTCTGTTGTAAAAGGAACACCAGTGAAGGGGTCGTTAGGCATCCGTCCCCAAGTAGCTTCCTGTTTTACATACTCTTCCAAAGTACTATTGTCCACAACCATTCCGCTGGGCAATATCATGGGTAGAACCATAAGCTCCTGAGTCAGAGGGTCCAGAAACTCCTCAGGTATAGTTGTTCCTGAGGAATTATTGACTGGCCTAGGAGATTTGGCTGAGGTAGAAACTGGTGAAAGAATCGTAAAACTAGAAATCGGTGGTTGCAAGCTGTCAAAATGGGCCCTCTGAAATAATTCCAGCTCTGAAAGAGAACAGCACCGAGCAGGAACACCCCACACTGCCAAGGACTTGATTCCCAGTGCTGAAGAACCTCCACCATAGGGGACAGCGATACGAAGTTGGGCCACTGCACTAAGTGACGGAGACCCCCGGCTCCAGAGCTCCTGTTGCTTTGCATGGGCTGGAGGGTCAGGTGGGCACTCAGGAAAAGGAGCTCGGAGTTTAAAATATGGATGCTTAAAACATGTGAGAACGTCCTCCCCCAGATCACAACGTCCCACAAGCTTAAACTGTCCTCGATCATGATCACTTTCTGAGGTTTTAGCAGGTTTTACCTCAGAGGAGGTAAAAATCTCAAGCCTCCTAGAAGCACCACCACACGGCAAAAGTTCAACATCCACACGGTATATCTCAACCTTCACCTGAAAGTAAAGTGTCACATGTAGGGGAGGACGTAGGAAGTACTCCAGCCTGCAACCTCGTCGCAAAGCTGCTGGGTCCCCGGACAAAAGATTGGAAACGTCGCAGCCATCTGCACATACCTGTAAATAGAGAAGACTATAATAAGAATAAGAAACATCACCCTACTCCACAGCATAATAATAATAATAATAAAAATTAAAGTGAACATTACACCATGTCCAATTTCTGGACACATGCTGGACCACAATCTCAACAGTCAGAAGAGCTTTCCCGTACCTTATTGCAGTGAGCGGTGGTTTTAAAGTGCGGCAGGCAGAGGTTAACCACCATGTTTACTCCATTCAGGAGCTGCGATCGTCAAGAAGTGATAACGTGTCATTAAGAAAAAAAACCTGAAACAATTAATTTTATGCAACATTATGAAAACAGCAGATCATTCCTCAGTCCCCTTGACATAACGTTACATTCTTATACACTATAAGTACACTATACTACTTTGGTCATGCTTATAACAATAACAGCAGCACATCATACAAACGTTATAAAAGAGAAATTGCAATTAGAGGAAATATTCAGCAGTCTCTTTATTATGTCGAATCTCAAAATCCGTAACGTGAGCTCCACACTGTTTATAGCTCCACTGGTACACTGGGAGTATTATTGGATATGTGTGTGTGTTTATTTTTTTTTTACTGCAGACTTCTACCAAGCTAGATAAAATGCACAAATTATATTTCAGAATGTTTGTGTTGTGCAGTTCATAACATCAAAAATAACAGCCAGGATATTCTCTTTATATATAACTTTAAGATATAACAGGCTTTTTCACGATGACAGCCATGTACGCACAGACAATTCAATATTTAATACAGCCGCTAAAGCTTCGCCAAGTACAGTATTTGTAATAAAAAGGAGATAAATAAAAGTCACAAACCTTCCTCGTCCTCGACGTTTTTTCTTGATATTTATTAAGACGTTTGCAAGCGACAGTGTAGCACTACTGCCATCTACTGGTATGGAGTGAAAACTGGCTATTTCTAAGAAAAGGAGAAAAAAAAAAAGAAAAAAAAAACCACCAGCATCGCTTAAAAGTGTGTTATCGAACATAGAGATTTCTTTTTAAACATATCAGTCGTTTACATTTGATTACTAAAGCTTAAGCTTTTTTGTATTGCAACTGGTATTAATTAAAAAAAAGAATATGTTCAGAATATATAAGACAGGAGATTTCCACAGAGCTATTGCGTCAAGTGATTGAAGTGACTGGTTCTTTAAAGTTAGTGAAACATTTGGGTTGCAGTTTATTAAGAGGTACTTGGTTTGGGTGGCACTGTGTCCTTACACCTCCAGGGTTGAGGGTTTGATTTCCATCTTGGATCTTTGTAAGTGGAGTTTGAATGTTTTCCCTGTACTTGATGGGTTTCCTCTGGGTTCACTGGTTTCCTCCCACAGTCCAAAGACAAGCAGATTACGTTAACTGGCCTTGCCAAATTGTCTGTAGTGTATGAGTATGTAGCCCTGCAATGTTGTACCCCGGTTTGTGTCCTGAAATGGGCTCCATCCCACACAGCCCCACCACAACCACCTCCTCCCTCGACCTTGTACAAAGGATAAGCAGTATAGAACATGGATGGATGTACTTGATTTTTTTTGGAATGGAATGGAAACAGTGTATTTCTCAGTACCACTCATACAACCATGTCAGTGTTTCTAATGCACTGAGAAACGTTCACCAGCTAAAAATATTTAGTCAGTAATGTTTTGTTTCCATTGAAAAATGAAACTCTGCATAGGAAAAAAAAATATGTAGACCATAACCATGGGACTTTAAATAAAGAAGGCTATTTATCTTTATTTACGATTACAATTTAACTAAATATGGAACAGGCACAAAAATACATCTGAGTTATGCAAGAGCACACTGAAACGGCAAAGTGCAAAACAGTAGAATAAATCTAACACAAATACAGAGGTATTTCATTTGAACAAAATTCATCTACATTCACTGATTTTCTGCAGTGTTAAATTAAGGTTGAGTGCTGCCACTTAAAACACTGTAAAGAAGCAGATTTAAGCACCTTAAGGCTGAGCATGAGTAACATATAAACCGGTAGTTAGTAGTTACTGACATCAGCTGTCAGTGAATTCCTCTTCCGTCCTGTTGAAGTGAAGTATACTGTCCTCCAGTCCAAAGTAGTCAATGAGCTGGGAGAGGCTGGTTTTCTGGCCATCTGTAGGCAACTCTGTTTGTAGTTCATACAGCACTGCTTGAGCACATTGCCTCCACTTATCTGTCAGCTCTTGCAGCTGCGTCAGATCATTCTAATAATGTGAGAAAAATAGGTTAGAATTTTAAATGATTAAAAATCACATCAACTACTGTACTAGTCTATTATTCAGCACCTTCACCTTTGTTCTGTACATTTTGACCATCTTAAGCCTTCGTAAAGTTTCAGATTTTTCCTTAACATCTTTCTTTAATTTCTCTCGAAGCTGAAGTAATTCACAGTGAGTGCTCTGAGCACAATTTGACCCGAAGCTCTTCACACAGTCTTCTCTTCCAGTCTCATTCCTGTTGACATCAATTACACCCTCGTTACCCGGGGCCGTCTCGTTGTTTGAAGGCTGTGGGAACTTGTCCTCATCAATTTTAAGTCTTTTAACCACACTGAGTGGGGAAGTAAAAGAACGACGAGCTCTTTTTAATCTGTCCTTCAGTGCAGAACTCATTGGCTGGGAGAAAAAACAACAAACACTGGATTATAAAGTTTACCACAGACACTTAAAGTGAAGTTTAATCTTTAAAGGAAATTTATAAAACTACAGATGTTATTCTAATTCTCACTGCAGAATACAGAAGGTTTTTAATAGGGTTTTAATATATGATGGTAAAATGTTATGTATAGAACAACTATTCTTATTTTGTAGCATCTTTAACAGTTAAAAAAAGGAAATATGAACGCCTAATATTACAGTTTGTGTACTGCTACAAACTTTGCAGTGAACACAAATTGCTAATAGGGCTGGACAAACAAGTTTCGATTTATGATTTGATTTTGTTCTTACATAATGCAATTTTACAAGCATAAAGTAATTTAAACTGTTTTATTTATTTATTGTGCCGTTTCAAATAAAGAATGAATACACTTTTCAGAGTGTTCAACATGTCATATCAACAAAGTAAAAAGCCTACCGTTATACTATAGATGCAAATATTTGTCAGACTTTGACAAGGTGAAATTGTTGTTACAGAAAATCTATTGTTTTAAAAAAGTGGTAGGTGTAACTCATTGGCTAAGATGTTGGACTACTGATTAGAAGGTTGCAGGTTCAAAACTCAGCATGACCAAGTTGTCACTGTTGGGCCCTTTAGCAAGGCCCTTAACCTCAACTGCTCAAATGTGTAATGAGAGGAAATGTAAGTTTCTCTGGATAAGGCTGTCTGTCAAATTCTGCAAACAAAAATCATTTTTTACAATCACTGCATTAATCTTTAATTATTATTATTAATATTTTGGAAAACTGCTTAAATCATTTAACAAAATATTAAGCCATATGATCTAGTACACAGAGTAAAAAAACAACAACAACTATAGTCTCTACACAACTATATAAACTTGGATACTGACTTCCTTAACAGTTCTTTACTACAGCAACCGCTCTTTCGCCTCCTCTGAAAATATAAAATACCTACAAAATATGATAATACATATACAATCCGCATATCGACACCTTACAATTTTAAACTGCAGTCCTTAAAATAATATGTTTAGTTGTAATCATAATATTCATAGCACATCAGTTTATGGGGTTCATTACCACTGTCTTTTTATGTTTGTATATGAGATTTTTTTTTTGTTTTTTTTTTTGCAGTTTTACGTTGAGCTAAGAAAGAAACCTAACTTCATGTCTATTATATATTTTGTGGCCACGGTTCTGAAATTATATGAATTAGCTTTTCATGAAGTGAACATAACTCTCTCACCCTGCCCGCACTGGGAGCTCTGGACTCAGGCGTTTCATTTTCTAAGGTGTTTCTCAGAGGTGTTTTATCCATAGACAGCTGCTCGTCTCTTTTAGTAAACTTAAGTAGAAAGTACAGCTACAGGTGAGGATACATGAAGCACGGAAGTAACTCGCTCGACTTCACAAACTGGAATAGCTGCGTGGTTATCTAATTTACCTGAAAAAGCAAAAACTATTACTACGCAAATGAGCTACCGAATGATAAATGTTTATAAATGCTGGTTTCCGGCGAGGGAAAATGACGATCCCGGAAATGAGGCTCATGGGAAATGTAGGCCGGACCAAAAACATTCATTTGTTACATTAGGTATACTGTATGTTCCGTGAAGGTGTGATTCTGTTAGACTTGCAAGAAGTAAATATACACTATTTGGTAATAACATTGTAACCAAAATGAGTTAATTAGTTTTTTTTTTTCCAGTAGGTAAAGTTAGCAGTTAATACATTAACACTTTGTTGACTTTCCTTTATTGTCTTTAGAAGCAATAGTTCATCTAACCATGGAATTAATGAGAGAGTATTTTGTCTCATTGTCTATACAACTGTATCCTGTACACAGGATTGAAGATAGACCCGAAGCCTATCCCAGGACACTCAAGGCACATGCCAATCTTTTGTAGCGTACACACACTCGTGCACTCATTCACACACCACGCGCAATACAGTATGAGAATGTCAAATAGCCTAACCTGCCTGTTTTAGGGTTAGGGTTTTCTGTGATAGCATTTATTTATTTACTGAACGGGTCTTCACGAACATCATTCAGATAGCCCAGGTTGACCAGGTTGTTTTTGCATTTAGGTGCGCACATTTTATGCTAAAACTATGGGTGTCTATTTCCTTTGTGAATATCTGTGTACACTGAACGTGTACATGGCAGCCCCTGCAGTGCACCACAGTTTCAGTATCATCTCTCTCTCTCTCTCTGTGGTTCATCAATATCTTCTGACTATTCTAAAAGACGTGAGATATCCAGACTCTATCTGACGTGATTTCAGAAGACCCTGGCTTAGTATATTTTGTTAAAGTCTCTTAAGCCCTATCTGTACAATTTATGAACAATATACAGTAGTAATATTTAGTCTGGACTGTAGTCTCACACTAACTTTCATGTTCCCTGTCATGTTGGAGCTCACTCGTCTAAGTACACACTGGATCACCGAGTAGACATTATCACTTTGGCCTATAGATTAGTGATGGGAATACCAGCTATTTTAGAGAGCCAGATGATTTGTCTCAGCAATAAGAACCGGTTATTTCTACTCACTAAATTGCCTGTAGCCCCTCTCCCAGGCCTGGTCCTGTACTACCCCCTTCTCTAATACACACATCAGGTCAGATAGGGCTGTTAATTAGCTGAATTTTTTAATGAAGTTTGTTGGGAGACACAACTTTGAAAACACAAAAATGTGCAGGAAAGGGGCTACTCCAGCACTAGGGTTGGGAACCTGTGGCCTATAGGTGGGCCTATAATAATGATGATGATTATTAAATTATTTGTCACATGTACCTTACAGCTTGAACCCCCGACTGATTGAGCCACCACTGCCCTATCAGTGCTCAATCAGGCTATAGTCAAGTTGTTGCCCATGGCCAGGTGTAAAACCTTCCACTATTTCCCCAAATGACTTATTTTGTTGTGTTTTATAGTGAGAATAGTGATCCTGTTCCACGAGCAGCCATGCAAACCCAACGCCATAGCACTATCTCCATTGTGACTGCAATGACCTTATGACTCCAGCGAGCATATATGTTTTGGATTGTGAGCAGATGCTTTCTTTCTCCACACTTTGGCCTTTCCTTTACTTTGGTAAAGTTTTTTTTTTAGACGTTTTGTTTCTCAATAATGATTCTGTCAGTAGCTGCTGCTCCTTTTAACCTATTGGCTGCCTGGCTGTTGGAAACCACAAAATTGTGCAGGCTATCCTCAATGTGTATGGAGTGACTATTGTTAGTGTTTAAAATATTTCTCTTTCTACTATATTAACTTTAGCATGCTGTCTTTTTGAAGTTCTTTGTGTCTTCTTCATTCCTTATATGGCAATTGTTCCTGTGGTTTGTTCTGCAATGTATGTAAACGATGCAATTGTCAATCAAGTTTAAATGCTGGATGAACTTCCTTTTGCTGAATGATTTAAAAGTTTTTTGCCAGGGGTTGTAGATTCTAAATAAAGAAGCCACGCTTACTTTATTGCCTGTCCATTACCTCACTAATTGGCTGACATTGATATGTACTTTGCCACAAAAGGTGCATCTGGTAAAACTGCTCACCAGCTCACATACCTGTCGCTCACCAGCTATGAAAATATCATTGACCAGTTAGTGACATAACAGGGACTGCATTGACATACTACATGCATGGCACAAATGGGAAAGGTTGGATAGGGCTCTGACTGAGTTGTCATTGGGATGTCACTGCATTGTTGCTATACTGTATCAGTTCTGACAATGTCTTAAGGCTTGTGCTACAACTATGGTAGGTTATGGGATGTTGTAGGAGACGACATTAAGTTACATTCTTCTGGTGCTTACCATGGTTAATGACAAAGTAGTAAGCACAGTGCGAGCTGATTGCACACAGTAAAAACGGCATTCTCCAATATTTTTAGGAAGCTCTGGGAACGTTATTTTTTTTTTTTTGGGTGTGTGTGGTGATGGTGTGACAGGGGCCATAATGGCAGAAGCCGAAAGAACTTTTGGCTTATAAACTTAATATTTATATCAGCAAAAACAGGGCCCCATGCGTCCCATACATCCGACACTATTTTATAACAAAAACAAGAAACTTATATTAGACTTATACAGTCTGTGATTTCAATGTCACTTTGAGTCTTTATTTTTGACTTTTGACTTTTTTGGGTATGCTTTTCATCAAACCATTACACTAACATAAATACAAACAATAAAAATGGGTATAAAAACATATCATTTTGCTCTAAACAATACCATAATTACATTTATAACAACAACAACAACAACAACAACAACATTAAAAGGAACTTGGGTTTTGATACGGCTGCCTTGTGTCCTAGAAGAAATGGTAGGCTGAAATGCCTCATGTTTAAGAAAGTAAAGCAATGTTGAATTGCTTCATTGGTTCACAATTAGAATAAATAATAACTATCTTCTCAAAATATTCACACAGAGTGCATTGATGTATGAACATGTTTACATAAATAGATAAATAGATTACAACAATTAACAACCAAATTTGTAGCCTGTCTTATAAGAACACACAATAGAGCATAGCAGCACCTCTGTTCCTTTAGAAAAGGCAACATAGTTCACCTGCAGCCTTCCGATAGGTTCAGCTCATAATATTGTACTAAATAGTATGGCAAATGTGGTGGATTTTGCCTACTTAGTGCAATAGAATATGTTTTTGACCATTGGTGGCACACTCTTTGAAATACTATTGAGTGTAGTACTGTGCTGTTTTGGACAAATCTTTCTCTAACTGCTTCCACTGCTTAGTGTCTAACTGACCATATATGCTCTCATAATCATAGTGTACAAATAAAGTCACAGAGTACTAAAGCCATTTTTAATTTTTGTTTTGTGACTTCCTATTTTTTAAACCAAGCAAAAGAAAAAAGAAAGAAAAACGTCTTTCAAGTACTTCTTTTTAGGAGTTTTAGGAACCCTCCCAACACTCTTTGATGATCCTTTGTAATTATTTTTAGTCACTGCAGTCTTTGTGCAGTGATGGAGAACCAGGTTCTCCAGTATCCCTGAAACATCACTTAAGCATGTCTTGTCTTTCTTCATATTAAATACTAGATATCTAAAACAATGTTCACTCTCTTAATACTGAATTCCATAACAACCCCCAGTACCTTCAATCATATGGTTACAGTCAAGTCTGTATGTATTTGGACAAGCACACATTTGCCCTATTGTTTCCTCTCTACATCACCAGAAGGTATTTGAAATGAAGGGGTTAAAATGTGATTGAAGTGTAGACTCTCAGCTTTAATGTAAGAGTATTTTACAAAAACATTGAATTAACTATTTAGCTTCTTTTTTTTTTTTTTTTACCAAGCCCCACCATGTCCTCAGACTCAAAAGTAATTCAACAAACTAACATAACCATTATTAGGATTATTATTAATTGAAAGACATTTTAATACTGCAAAAACATTGCAGTCAATGACTGGCTGAAGTTGGGAGATGTAGGGGCATCACCACATGCTGAGTTCCTCCCTTGAACTGCTTTGCCAGGCCTTTATTGCAGCTCCCGTCAGTGACTGCGTTTTGTGGGAAGTAAAGTTCTATAAAAGACAGAATTCACCTGCTACTTATAACAGAAGTCACATCATCGATAACCACCAGTGACACAGTTTCATTGGCAGCCATACATGCTCATGCCACAACACACTGCCTCCAGCATTTGTGGCAAATGATGTGGTATGCCTTGGAACATGAGCCCTTCCATTTGTTGTCATTTTCAATCATTCCTGTGCAAGGTTATTTTGTATCAGATTTGGTTTAGAGGTGGTTTTCAATTTTAGGAAAGTGAATCCAGTTTAGTTGGTCACTCATCCATGACCTTCCAGGCGTTTTAGTGTTGCTAAGTCACGAGTGCATTGCTTTTTTAAAAATGTACCAAATTGTTAATTTAGCGCCTCTTAATGTCTCTCTGATGGGTCCTTTTTTAAGTATCGTGATGGCATCCTTTACCAACAAGCACCTATTTAATTTGTCATGAAATAACTAAGAAATGATCCTGCCCACCAAACTGCTTATCAGTCAATTGTCCAATTACTTCTGTGCCTGTAAAAAATAGAGGGACTTCGTAAAACAATAGCTGTAATTCATAAACAGTAAATTAAATCTGAAAGTCTACAATTTTATAGCATATTGATTGCTTGATTTTAATCCACTGTGCTAGTGTATAGAGGCACAATAATGACAAGTGTGTCCTTGTCCAAATACTTACGTATGGACCAGACTGTAGATGTCAGTGCACATGTTTATTGTGTGTCTGCGTGTGTGTGTGCGTGAGTGTATGTAATAACATGAGCCTCTGTCTCTTTGTCTTAGTGGGTCTTTCATCATTCCAGCACACTGATTTATTACTGCATCATTTTTGTTTCCTTAAAGTACTATGTGGAGCCCCTCACTTACTCACTATCTGAGACTTTCTGACGAATATTTAAACAAACCACTTTCAATAATGCTTGTTGAGCAGAAGTCGATTGTCTCTGTATTACGTCATCATACAGTGGCAGTTCTAAATCTCAGTGGACTCAATCCTCTCCAGGCGAGAGGGTCCTGCCCATGGGGGAGCCAGCTGGTTGGGGGATGGGGTTTTGGAGTCATCTGGCGCTGGAGTGAGTGTAACAGTAACTGGTACAGGAATGGGTACACTTGCTGGTGGAGGTGAACTGGATGTTCCACCCAGCTTGGACCCAAGCTGGCCAACACGCTCTTCTAAAGCTTGGTTTCTTTGCAGTGTCTCTACGTAGCTGAGCTGCAGCTGTGCTTGGTACTTAAGCACACGCTCTTTCTCGTCCCGCCAGGTATGGCGCTCTTGGGCAAAAGCAAGTGCTTGGAGTTCACGTTGCTGCCGTTCCAACCGCAGCTCACCCTGCAGTCGCTCTAGCTGTTGTCGTAATTCTCCAGCTTCCTGACGCTGCGCCTTGGCCTCATCGCTCTGCAGACTTAGCAGGGCGTCTACCATAGGGCTGAGTGGGGAAATTGGTGTCAAAACTTCAGGGGTGCGTGGTGAGTGCAGACCGCCCCAAGGCAGGCTGCTGGTAAGCCCTGTTGCACGTTCACCAGTGTAGGTCAACTCACCCAGAGCTCGTTTTAGCCCCAGGACCTCAGCCTCAAATACCACCAGCTTGTCACGTAGGATGGATACCTGATAGGAAGAAAGGAAAGAAAATTAGCTCATTGGTTAAGAGTTGGACTACTGATCAGAACGGTCACCACCAAACTGCCATTGCTTACACGTAGAATGTCACTCTGGATAGGGGCTTACTCTTATGTCGTAAGTCACTCTGGATAGGGGCATGTGCCAAATGCCACATATGGAGCTAATACATTCACAAACTTTTTTGATCAATGAAATGTTTCTTCCCCCTACTCCCTTAAGAGGAGTCTTCAAGAGTTCTTCAGTAAAGATAGTGGTTATATACTCACTTTAACTGTGTTTGTACTTGTAAATTTTCTTGGCTGACAAGACTGAAACCCAATATGGTATTCTGCCATTCTAGCCCATCCACCTCAAGGTCCAGTGTTTTGTGTGTACAGAGATGCTTTTCTGCCAGATTGTACACTGTATATTTAAGAGTTATTATATAATTTATGTCTGCTTAAACCAGTCTGGTCATTTATAGGGCACTTATTGATCTCTTTCATCACTGAACAAGATGTTTCAGTCTGTAGACCGTCCACTCAGGATGATTCTGTATACACTCTAGAGATATGTTAAATTTCAAGGATATCTGCAGTTTTTGAAATATTCACACCAGCCCATCTGCTACCAACAACCATGCCATGGGTAAAGTCACAGAGGTCAGATTTGTTCCCCCATTCTGATGTTTGATATGAACAATGAGATCATCACATGTACTGTATCTACATCACATGTACATGATATTATGCTTTGTGCTGCTGCAACATAATTGGCTGGGTAGATGAAGGTACACATGCTCCTAATAAACTGTATAAAGTCTATAAAGGCTTGTAGGACTTGAGCCGGGTTTTGGATTCTTGTCCAGATTTTGAGTGGACTCAGTATGTTTGGTCACTCTCAATCAATCTACTTTCTTCTATAAATTCATAAAAAGGCACACATGAAAGAAATTATAACATTTTCTAAATGTTCACCATAGCCATAGCTGAATTAAAGGAATACGGTCAAGTGTAAAAGTTAGTGCCCCAATTACCTTACCCTCTTAAATTCTTAAATTTCCATTTTTATTAAATAAATAATGGCACAGTGAAAACCATTATATGTTGTTGTTTGTCTGAGGTTGTGTTTACCCAATATTAAGACTGACTTTGATCAAATGATTTTTATTAATGTTTTTACACAAAAATACATAGAATTAAACAAGGGGGCACTAATTTTTACACATGACTGTATTTGACCCTGTATGATACTGTACATTGATCAGAACTGGCTCTTTCAATTATATCTTTCTTTATATCTTTACATGTCATACATTGTATAATTTCTGTCTGTATGTCTCTACTGTATATGTGTATGTCTGTTGAGCCAATGCTGTCTGTCACAGAATCACGCAAAATTGCCTGAACAGAATTTAATCAAACTTTTACCTTCGATATCTGTCTGTAGTTAAATCTGAGCAGTTTTGTGACAGATTATGACACGGGATCTAGCACTTTTTTGGACAAAGATATCTCTTTTTCCCTCAAGGTGGGCATGGCTATACACGTTTTTCAACAGAGTCTATCAACGCGATAGTTGCATACAGTGTATACACAGATTATGCGGAAGACAAAGAAATGACCGTCATACATCTACAAACTGCCACAATCCTCATCCACATGATGGGTGCATCGCTTCATGTGCCTTCCTTCTTACCCTGATGCCCCAACGCTCTGGAATAGGGCAATCTGCACTCATCAGACCACATGATCTTTTTTCATCGTTTCAAAGTCCAATCTTTATTCTCCGAAAATCGATTAGCCTAATCCAGAGAATACCTGTAGGAAACCGCAGATTATGGGGAAATCAACCCTGGAGATGCGAGGCCTAGGTGCTAACCACTATGCTACCATATTGCTCCATAATTATACTCACTCATTCACTCACTCACTCATCGTCTATACTGCTTTATCCTGTATTCAGGGTCACAGGGACCTGGAGTCTTTCAGGAGACTTAGGGCACAAGGCGGGGTGCACCCTGGACAGGATGCCAATCCATCGCAGGGCACACACACATACACACACTCACACACACACACACACACACACACACACACTACGGGCAATTTGGAAACGCCTATTAACCTAACCTACTTTGGACTGTGGGAGGAAACCGGAGTACCCGGAGGAAACACACCAAGCACGGGGCTGAACATGCAAACTCCATGCACACAGAGACGGGAATCGAACCTTGCCGGGAATCGAACCTGGACCCTGGAGGTGCAAGGCGACAGTGCTAACATAATTATACTCTTATGGTATAACTAAATATCTGCATATACATTTCTTTAGAAAGTTAAATAAAAAACTATTTAAATCAATTTATACTTTTGTTTTGTTTATATTTTTTTAGATACAAGCTGGGGGGACACCAAGAAAAAGCTATTGAGTGGCACTGGGGAAAAAGACAAAATAAAAAAATAAAAATAAAACAGTGGCACGCATTAAAACAAGGGTGAGTTTTGGCCCCTTTGTAAAAATCCAACACCACCTCTCAAAAAATAATTCCAATGTCCCTGACAGGAGAAGAGGAAAAATTTGAAACTTTCTGAATGCCTTATACACATAGCCTCCATGTCTCCAAGTCTGACATGAACACTGACCAGTTACTAAATTCAATTCACAGTTGATATGTGTGATAGTTGATAGAGATGTAGACTCTTCAGAAATTTCTGGACTGTTGACAAAATTGCTTCATGCATGTGAGTTCAAATAAAAATAAAATAAAAAAATCCCCATGGGGAAATTTAAGGCATGCAGAAACAATGTAAACATCTATATGAAATATCTGTAAAAAAATATAAACTGCATAAACTGTAAACATAGGTACTGCTAAACATCCGGAAAAAGAAGAAGAAGAAGAAGTAAGTAGATGAAGGTGAACTTAATAGATGGATCCATATATTCTTAAAATGTAGTTAAAGTGAGAATATTGATGTGCAGTATGTAAAGTTATGTATGAGTTATTGTCACTGCAGAGTCCAGATCTCTATATGAATGCTTTTCACAGATTGTACGTATGAATTTACCTCTGTCAAAGTCTTCTTCAGTTCTCCCTCACATCTCTCCAGCTCGCGACTTTTGCTGCTATAGGAATCTTTCAGGCCAAGCATGGCATCCTCTCTCTCCTTCAGTTGTGCGTTGAGCTCTTTAAGTTGACCCCTCAATGCTACCATTTCTCCTGCCCGCTGCGTCACCTCATGCTGACTGTCCCTCAGCTGCTGCTTCAACAAGGATATCTCTCCTACCTTCTGACAAACCTAGTACATGGCCAACACAAAACAGCACATAGTTACTGTCAAGCACAATGTACAGTTATTACCAAAATAATCAACTCCATTTAAGAGAACAGGCAGCATCCAGTTTAAAATGTACAAACAATTGTAAAATTCCCACTCAAACAACAGGGGAAAATATCCCAGTGTGACAACTTACAGTATAATATGTAATAACAGGATTTGTTTCTTAAAGCATATGCCATAAAATTACTGATATACCTAAACATGATAAAAAATAAACAAATTGTGATCCTTAAAAACGTCTATCCCAAGATCAGTGTTTCAGAATTGCGCAGTGAACTTCACTAAAGGATTGAAACTATTATTGGTATTGAAAACATGTCTAAAGAAGGAAAACCCACATGCACAACCATGAGAATTATGAGAGAAGACGAGAATAAAGCTGTTTGGAATGTTTGGCATTGTACATGTTTTACAACCTTGTTAGGCAAAACAAGAAAAAGCTCATGTTGCCATTTTCTTCAGAGAAGTCATATTTAATTATAGGGGTGCTATTTTTAATGGCAGTAGTGTTGTAGTTCAGTGTAGTCTATACAGTATATACTACAGATCTGTGTATACCAGTGGTATCGCAAATAATAATCTTAAAGCAATTGGATAGTTATCCCACTGTCTATCCACGTCTTAAATTTGTCATTACACATAACTGATTACCTCCCACTTGGTTTCCTCCAGGCGGGGCAAGATTTCAGCCTGCTCCTTACGATAATCCAGGCACTTTCTCTCTAGCTCTTCACGCTGAGCCAGCAGAGCACTGATCTCCTCCTGGAGTCGGTTCTTGTCCTGCTGTAGTCGGCTGATCTGGACCTGCAGTGCTTGCTGGGAACGTTGTGCCCGCCGGGTCACCTGCTGTAACCTTCCGGCATAGTTCTGTCTCAGTTCCTCCATCTCTCTCTCCCATACCCGCTGTTTCTCTTCAAACACCTGCATGATGGCTGCTTCACTTTGGTCCAAGTTGCGGCGCATGTGAAGAACCTTAATGTAAATACAGTGGATGAGTGATCAGACAATATTCCATCAGCAGTATCTTCCAGTTATTGAGGTTACATACAGTAGCAAGTACCTGGCTTTTCATATCATGTATAATTGGGTTTGGACATAATTACTGAAATATGTTTTGGGCTTGGATTGGGCTTAAACCAGTAAATATCTTTGTGAAGGCTGGTTCACAAGTGCTTCTAAAAAATACTCAAAAAACAATGTGCCATGTAAACAACCTGTGTCAAAAGTGTCTGTATCATTGCAGCAGCAGAGAAAAAGCTGAGAGAGACATAGTCAGTCCATTTTGATAGTTATGTCCTGGCGTTAAAATTTTCACTGCCTCTTTGGAAAAACTATTCAATATAAATCATAAACCAGACAGTTAATGTAGACTAAATCTGATCTTTAAATGTCAGCCAACAATAGAAAGAAACAATAAATAATAATTACAGGTTTTTGTTTGGGGATGATGGATATTTTTCCACAACCATATTTGAAGAAAATGTACAAACTGTGTTTATAACTTCCTAACATTTTAGGGGTGGGGACTATGATGATTTTAAAGGAAACACAGACATTTTACACAGACAATGCACAAACAGTGGTAAAAAAATATGCAATGGTAAGACTGCCAAAGAGAATGCTGAAAGGCATGGGGAACATACCATACATTAGTGTGCACCATTAATGCCATTACAGTTTACCTAGTGAAGGACATAATACCTACTGTATCACTATGGATGAAGACAAAGGTTTTAAGAGGCTTCTAAAATTGTCATTATAATTTATCAAGTCAATACAGTCAAAAGATGGATTGCGAGCATAATTCTTTCCGGAAGAGTGCTTGTATATCAAAGCACTCGTATATCAAATTTCCCAATAAGGAATAATGGAACGCTGATGATTCGCTCCACAACCCCAAAATATTCATATAAAAAATAATTAATACAAAATGTAAAGTAAAAATTAAACAAATTAACCTGCACTTTACTTTTGAAAAGAAACCCCACAGAGCAGTGCGCCCATTAGTGTGTGTGTGTGTGTGTGTGTGTGTACTATGCATGTGTTCTACTCGTATATCAAGACCTCGCTTGTTTATTTATAAGTTTAAATTTATTTAAGAATTTTGCTCGTCTTGCAAAAAAAAAAAAAAAAGGGGGGGGTTCCACTGTATTCCTCAGCCATACACAGAATGTTTTCTCCTGGAGGCCGAGGAAAGTCAGGCTTCCCATTTTTTCAGCCAGGCTTCCCCTGTTTTTTCAGACTTGTCATTTTAATAAAAACATTTGTATAACAGTTTTGTTTTGGTAATGAACTCTTTTGTGTACTTGCTGACTGCCATCTCTTCCCTGTTTAGCAATATACAGAGAGTAAAATCACTCCCTTCTAAATTTGTGCTGTACTCGCACCGTAGGGTCATCATATACAAGGGGAATACAGGCTAAGTTGTGGGGAAAGAAAAAAAAAAGAAAAAAAGCAATATCAAACCGGAAGTCATGCTGCTGTGCTTGAATATCATCATGTTTGTGATGCAGGCATAAACATAAGAACGCAATCAAATCACACCCTCAAATGTAATATCGCTTTTATACAACAGTTCCAGAAACACCATTTATTATTAACAGATGGTTTGTTTGTTTATTTAACCAGTTATTTTGCTATGCTAACACATGTTCTTTTGTACCCGGCGGAACTAACTAACCATGATTGGTGGGGGTGGCAATCAACAGTTAGTGAAAGTAACAGGGGTTGATGTAGTTTTAAATTCTTACTGGTACTATGTAACCAAAAGGTAAGAATGGTGAACATTCCTGAGAAGCTTACAAAATATACTTTATATTTCCATTTATTCAGCCTTAGAATATCAGCCAACTTCTAGATTCCGGGGTCGAATCCCAAGTAGTGTTCAAAGTTATTGTGCTATGTAGGGTGCAAGTTAGAATCCCCTCTTCCAAACATCAAATAGAGCTCTTCATCAGGGCTTAGAGAAGGACTTGGGATTCAGCCTTTTGTCAAAAGCTAGTTTGCTTTATGAGCATAAATAAAAGAGCATGATTGACAATAGGCCTGGGCGATAAAACGATAACGACATGTTTCGCGATAGACACGTGATCGATATCAATAAAAAAAAAATGTGTTCGATAGACCGTTCGATATTTTTTATTCTTTGTCGGAAGAAAACAGAGCTCGCGAAGCTAGTTTGGTTGCTGTCGTGCGCGCGCACTCGCTCCGCGACCGGCTCTACGACCCGGAAATAGTACGGTCTCGATTCAGGAAGCATAAACGGAGACAAGATGGCGTTGACATTGGCACCCGCCCACCCGCCAAATGCGGGTAAAATTCGGCTGTGGCGGGTAATAACTTTAGTCTCACTAG
>JAQQZT010000040.1:17508589-17542928 GCA_030068275.1 Clarias platycephalus
ATACAGTTTTCAGCCATATCGCCCAGCCCTAATTGACAATTACTTAGAAGACAAAGTGTTGTTTAAGATGACCTAAACTTATCAGATAAGTTTTCTTGCTGAAATTGTTTTCATGACTTGTTTTAAATGTAGGTTTTGGCAGGCAGCTGTTTTCCTCTCTTTCCAGTACTGTGGATCGTACCAACCTGCTTTCACCAATGCTGGTAACCAATAAATAGTGTAATTAACGATTGTTTGAACAGCTGTGACGTGGACTTATACATATAGTTAAAGGTCCCAGTGCTGTTACAGTCTATTATCATATATCATATAATACTTGACTAAACAGATTGCTTGGCTGGAAATAATCTTTGTTAAATTAGGGTTAGCTGATTAGAAGAGGCATACAGTCGAGGTGAGGACAACACTACATGGTGTTTACTGCACGACTGAACAGAACCCATTTTGTCTCAGGACTGTTTGGGACTGTGAACTATTTCAGACTGTAATCCTAACCGAAATTAGGATTATTCACCGTCGGGGCATCTTTACAGGACAGCCATTTTCAGCTCACAGACTGATTCGTTGAAACCAACTTATTTCTCCCGCAACTCCACACGCACACATATACTATATACCGAACTTTGGAAATTTTATACATTCACTTGCACACTGAAAATATTGGTATCTGGTGCACTGCCCTGTCTATTTTTTTGTACAATACATGTGAGATACTTACGCGATTTACGTGATTAAAAAGAATACTCGTAGATCTGCGATCCATTCATATATATGGAAATTCATAACTCGAATGTTTTTAAGTCAGAGACTTACTGTATTCACCAGTCAGATGAGGCCATCCTCATAGCTTATTGTACCTTGCTAGTTTGGGTTGCATGTGTAAGTTCACTGAATTAATTGTTTTATTACATTTGTTTGCACATATAAAATAGCGTTTTTAACAATGGACACTGTAACAATGCAACTTTACAGGAATAAAATTTCTAAATATAAATTTTAAAAATGCTTAGCCCTAATGAACAACCCAAAGGAAACACTGGCAAGGAAAAACTCCCTGAAACAAAAATGAGGAAGAACCATTCAGAGACTCAAAAGGGAATCCATCTTCATTTATGTGATACCGGATAGTAAGACCAAAAATAAACCCATAATAAAAATCCCTAAATGCCTATAACTGTGTGCTATGAGGTTGAAAGTACAAATGTATAACATGAAATCTGTTTTAGTTGATATAAAGTCCACTTTGTTGAGGTTGCTATCTGTTCAATTAGATAACAAGCATCTGCATAATATAGTTTTGTGTAAAATCATACCAGGCACTCTAATGGTTTGTCTGCTTACATTTCATTGGTTGTTAAAGCAGTGAGGTATGAGGCACAATACACACACAAAAGTGATGAAATAAAAAAACAACATAGATTAGATTTCTTGTCTGAGTTGGTTTCCTTAAAAAATTTTCCCCAAGCCACGCTATAGAAAGCTTTATGAAACGTGTAATAAAAATGAAAATTTTATTATATTCAGTAATAAATGCTTACGCAAGTAATTCTAGTTATGTATGTATTTATGTATGTGTAATGTAATCTGAGTGTAGTAATGGTTAATGGTGGTAGGATTGATTTTTTATTGGGATTGTTCGAGTAAACCAATCAATGAGTAATTGGTTAAAACAATACTCAAACAATTATGGAATAGATACCGATTTCCATCAATAATGAAAAACAATTCAGGTTTTAAACATATGTAAATATTCATTATCCAGTCATAATAAATGGCATATGTGGTCAGTTATTCTTTTTTTGAGGTTAGGTTTCCTAGCAGAGCTTTATTTACATTGATGGGTAATTTGTTTGGTTGCTCTGTAAAACCTTTTGAATGCTAAAATGACATGTGCTAATTAATACAATCACATTCCAATAACTTGAGTCTTTATATTTGTTTTAGTTTCGTTTTATATTATCTGAACATAATGAGCAAAAGCAATTTGAAAGAATGCTATAAGAATGTTTAACTTACTGTGAAATTTACTCTAAAGTAATCTCATTATCTGATATGTAGGTGTTCTCTCTGGTTTTAAAAGAACTGTTGTGCGTCTTTTTTAAGAAAATAAATAGATGTTTGTGAAATAACCCTGCTGTATAAACAGCTTTAGAGTGACATCAGTAACCCTACAGTCTCCCCTATATAATTTCACTCACCTCTTGTTCTTTCTCCCACAGTCGGTCCTCCAAGTCTTGTATTATATCATCCGAGGAGGGTGACGGATGAATGGCAGCTGGCATATCAGCCAGGTGACAAAGTCTGTGATAGGATGAAGAGCTCTTCCCAGAGGATGAGCGGCCACTATCTGAAGCACTCAGGCCGTTCTGGTAGTTGGGCTTGTCCAGTTTGTCTGTGCCCAATCTGTTGATATGGCTGGTCGAGGCACTGAAGGGTCCAAGGGCAGGAGCAGGAGCATAGCTGCAACCAGGGACTGTGTACGTGGGGAGGCTGGTGAAAGAGTTCCTTCCCGAGTCAGTCATGACACCTTGGCCCCCATCCTCTCTGCCCTGCTCCCTCTCCGGACTGTCTCGCTCACTAAGCGGCTGGGGGTCATCAGATCCTCCTGTGCCTCCAGCACATTGACCTCCAGCCCCACCTCCACCTCCAGCATGTGCCACTAGATTCTGCATGGAGTGAAAGCTCTTTGGCACTACAGGTTTGAAGGCAGAGGGCCGCACCAATCCAGAATTGTTCTGAGACTGTGTGTAAAGAGGATGGTACTGATTAACACATAATACAAGAAATTAACTCACAGCAACAGTAAAATATTTTATATTTTGCCTGTATAATTATATAGTATTATAAGTACATATATATCGCTTTTCATTTATCAATGTTTCCATTAGTAAAACAACTACTGTAAGAAATTCACATGACATTAACCCTGCCTAGCCTTCTTTGGTTTCTTGTCTGTGAACAGCCATAACAACCTAAACATCTCCATAATTATAGTGGTCCACTTGTTCCTCAGCTCACAATTACCTGTACTGACTTTCCAGACATGGGTAGAACCTTGGGTGGCGTTCGTCCATTTGCTTTTGTAGCGTTCACCTCTCGGATTTTCACAGCAACCATGCTGTCACCACTCTTCTCTCCAGTGTGGATAACCACATTCCTGCGGGCATCTACACTCATGTTCCCTATCGGCCGCGGTGCCACCCTGCGGATGGCAACATTGTTCTCCAGGCGTTCGCAGATGGAGGGGACCCTATCCAGGTTGGAGGAGGCAGTGGTGGACTCACAGCCAGCAAGCTGGGGCCGGTCTGTGGTTGTGCTGCTACCTCCCCTTTCATCGCTGGAGACAGTGCATTCAGACATAGACGGTGGAGGGTTGAGACGCTCAGCACTGAAGCTGCGATCTGATGGGCCTCTACGTGATAGGGGTGGTCCACGAGGGAGGGTGGTACGTGTGCCCACACTCTTCATGGCGAATTCTTGCTCGCCAGCCACCCCACTACCAACACTTCCCATGTTGGTCAAAGTCTGCCTCTCACTCAGCACCACAACCCCATCACATGGGCCTTTGTAGTGAAGGGTGTACCATCAGCTAGTGGGCAATAACACTAGAGAAAGAGAGAGACAGAGAGAGAGAGAGAGAGAGAGAGATTCGATAATCCGTTAATAATTGACAGTGGCTGGCAGATTAGAAAGATATACAAATATTGTGTGCACATGTTTTAAAAGAGGACAGTGTCAATGTAGGAAAAGAGCACAATGTCTGCCAATACACTCCTGATTCCTTAAATTTTATCTGAACATGAAACACACACACTCGCAGTCTGGCAGTCAGTCTTCACTACCACATTACCAAACATTGCTCTAATCCATGTTTTTAGGATTGCTGACCAGCACTGATCTCTGTGGACCTGAACCTTCATGGTTGCAAGAAACCTCAGTTAATTGAAACTTTGTGAGGCTGTAAAACTTTACTTTTCCTGTTTTCCTCCTGACAATATGCTCCAGTGCACTTCTGCAGAAATGAACCTGATCCTGATAACGTTTAACGTTCTTTACTTATATTACGCATGAAGAATTGCCTATAAAGACTACATTATCATATAATAATAGGCAAAATGGGACATCTGTTTGCATATCGTCCCTACGAATATTTACTTGTATCTCTAAACTCATAGCTGTTATTGCATTCTAGACTAATCTAACATCCGAATCAACATCGCCACCTCCTGAGACTGCACAATTTTCAGAAAACCAAGGACAGGTGTCTTCTTTCGGCTTTCACATTCGCTTCTCTCTCAGTACTGCTTCCATCACTACCCGTGCATTATGAATCGCGCCATACACACATTATTTTCTACACCCTCCACCAATGAGGCCTGCATGGCCGATCTAGTGATACTGTGATATCACTTTGTTGCTATCACACACACACACACAGAGACACAGCAGTGTGCTCACAATGGTGAGCTCAAAACACTTACAGGAGCATCACGATAACCTGGTCGTTTACACTCTCTGTTTCTTTCTTCTCTCCGCCGCTTGCATGTGCATTACATAATGCGCGTCGGGATCCGTCCTCCGTTGGATTATACGGGAGAGGAGAAAGGGCGCATCGTCCGCTCTTTTTCCTCGGAGCGTTTCTGTGCCATTCCCGCGCTCCTTCGCCTGCTTCACTCCCACTCCAGCGTGTCTCAGCCACTGTACTAGCTCCGCTTCTTCTTCTTCTTGCCCGCGCGTTTTTCTAACAATAGCGACTAATAAAACGCCAGTGGTTCTTCTACACGCGATGCCGTTCCGGGCATTAAAATAAGGATGCGCGTAGAGAGCGATAGGCTATGCGTGACACGTAGGTACGTAGCTATGAATCCCCGTGTGAGCTTTACCAGTTCTGTCTCAAGCGGTGCTCGTGTGCCGCCGTGCTTAGGCTACTGTTCAGGGCACCGACGAAATATTCGTAAACACCGGAGTCTCATGGAGATGGGGGGGAAAAAAAAAAAAAAAAAAAATTATATATATATATATATATATATCTCTGATTATCGCCTTTGGCTTTGAATCGGATGATGGAAGCGGCGGATGCGCGTATCAGCTGGTCCACACGCCCACCTCGACCCCGCCCCTCTGTCGCACGCTGGAAACGCCCCTTGGAAGCCGTGATAGGCAACACGCGCGGGAGTAGTAGATCACCAGCGTCCAGGTGGCTAGCATCCAGCTGGCGCTCCTCAGGGCATCACTCCTCATGGAGTGATTTACCTTCACGATTAACTGCAGTCATGTACACAAACTTTAAAGAGGAATAAAGCAATGATCGAGACAAAACAGTGGGATCCGAGACATTTACGACACCTGTTATGATCAATAAGTTATATTAGACATGCTAGACTGATGAGAAATAGGCCTAGGCTGCATAAAGTCTTGAGAAGAAAAGATTAACTTCAGGGTGATCTGAATCACTAAACCATTAAGGATACTTTTCTTTTCTTTTCTTTTCTTTTTTTTTTTTTTGCAAGATGAGAAAACCGCAATTGCAAATATTTATTGTATGCATTCTGGAGGGAAATAGACATATTCTGCAGCCATGGCGACCATTCATGAACGCATCATAGCTGATCCACTGTTTTGATTATGTTTTCCTGTTTTCATTTGGTGGCTATTTTTTTTATTTATGATTTTCAACAACGAAAACCCACACTTGTGCATTTCTACACATCTGCTATATATATATATATATATATACATATGCACAAATACACACATACATAGACGACGTCTTTCACCAGGTCTCTGCCTCCATTCACAAATTCAGTAGTGACATCAACACGTACCAGTTACCACGGAAACGGGCTCTATCAAATTCAGGGCGTACAATGTCATGTGACACAAAGACGCTATAACGGCACCAGGGTGCGCTGTTGAGGCAGTAAAATAGTCTGCAAGTGAAGGACACCTTACCTGCATCGGATCTAAACCTGTCTCCACCTAAGTTAAAGGACCAAAGGGCAAATTCATTAATTGCTATTTTTTATTTTGCCCAACAGGCTACTAAACTAAAATAGCTCATTTAGACATGAAAAGTGATCTGCATATCTACCACTGGCTTTAAAAAAACAAAACAAACAAACAAAAAAATTACTTAAAATAAAAAAAATAAGAAATACAATAATAATTATTATTATTATTTCATTTAGCTGAAAAATTGCATCAGTTCCATGTTAACAAGCATAGTTTCCCAACATATTATAATTTTTTTCTTGTCTATATTTCCTCCCACAGTCCAAAGGCTAACACGTAAATTAATTTAGGTTACATGGGCCACTTTCTACATGAAAACATGGCCTTAAATTTGTTTGTGTGTGTGTCCTGCGATGGATTGGAACCCCATCCATGGTGTACCCTGCAACGTGCCTTAAGTCTCCTGGGATAGGCTCCAGGCCCCCTGCCACCCTGACTACAGGATAAACCGGGACAGACAATGAGTGAGTGAGAGTGAGTGTGTGTTTGTGTGCGTGTGTGTGTGTATGGTGTGTGCATATGCGTGTGTTTGTGGGTGTGTGTTGGCAGTTACATTTACATTTGCCTTTAAAAAAAAATAAAAAATACATGAGTATGAATAAAAGTATCTTTCAGTTGATTAGATTTTTTTCTTGATAATTCAAATTGCAATTGTGTACAGTATGTTTTGATTCACTATCTCTACTTTGACCAGAATGTCATAATATCACTGATCACCCAAACCAGTCAATTATTTTTAAACAAATTTGAACATGGGTTAACAAAATGAACAAAGTTATAAAAATCCTATCTAATACATTATTTGCCAAGTCAGGTCACCTTTATTTATACAGCACATTTGAAACATTGAGGCAATTCAGAGTGCTTTAGATAGGTGAAGAGAACATGAGAAAACTAAAATGAATAAACATAAAAAAACTTTAGCATTTTCTCTCAATGCTTGGTGGATGGGTTTTCTTAGGGTACTACGGTTTCCTCACACAGTCCAAAGACATGCAGATTGGGTTAATGGGCATTTCTAAATTGCCCGTAGTGTGTTGCCCTGCGATAGATTGGCACCCTGTCTAGGGTGTACCCTGCTGTGTGCCCAAAGTCTCCTGGCATAGGCTTCCCCTGGTGACTCTACAAGATAAGTGGGATAGAAGCTGAATTAATTTATTTAAACTCTATGATAGAACAAAAATAAAACAAAAGGACTGGCTAAAAGGAAATAAACAAGATAGACAGATATAAAAAAGGATTACAACTAATTAGCAAAATTAAATCAAGCAAACATCAAGATACAATTAAGAAAATAATTACAATGTGTAGACATGTGTATAGAAACATGATTATTGGGTATAGACATGTGCTCATTGTATATTGTCAGATGCTTTTAAACCTTTGACCTTATAGTGTATAAACACATGCCTATAAACCTTTGAGCTCATAAGTGTCAGGGTCATGTGATAAAGTAGGGGACAAGTAGTAGCACTAGGGTGTGCTGTGGAGTTAAGCCAGAAATCTGTGTCAAAGGTGCTTTCAGGACATGTAAAATTCATCACAAATTTTGTTTATTGAGCTATGTGTGTAGATGACGGAATGCAACCTTAGATTATTTTATTCACCATGTTCTTGCCTGCACTATACCAGTGTGTTTAAACCATGTGACCAACTCACAGCAAGTGTTAGATGTTTAAGTACACTCTTCATACTGTGATAGTATGTGTTACACAACACTACAACTTAGCCACCTTTTGTAAACAATGATAATAAGTTAATTCTCTTTCAAATAAAGTCCATTAATTTTTAACAATCAGCAATACAATTCTAGAACCTTTGTATTCACTCAGTGAAACTCCAAGTAAGAAAAACTTTGTGGTGAAGCAGTGTTTCTCACATTATTTCATGAGACTGTGGTGGGGGGAACTTCCAGGGTTATGGGTTATGGTTTGCTGTCCAAAAGTTTTGTACATTAAAAGTTTAATGCATCTGTGTGATTCACTTAGAGAACAAACTTAAGAGGGTAGATCTTTAAAAAAACTTGGGGTTTTTGTGAACTATTTTGTGTTCTAGTAGTATACATCTAGATATAAGTTGTGATGACATGGTCACATTCACAAAGCATATTAAACAAGACAGTTTAACCCTGTCTCACAGTCATGACCAGCAGAACAATCACAGCTAGAACAGATGTTTTAATCACACTGTAAATCCCAATTTTTCTGTGTCATGATTTTTTTTGTGTGTGTATGGAGTCTACACAAATGCTGAATTTCTGAAAACCTGGTTTTATTTGTTGCCTTACACTGTTATAAAAATATGTTACATACGGTATAGACATAATTAATTAATACATAATAAAAAATAGGTAATATGTATCAATTTATTATTTATTTATCATTCACTAAATCCCATCATCAATATATTCTGCACAAAAAAAAAAAAAGGGAACACTTAGTCCTAGTTTAACTTACATACACATATGAGGGGCGTTTAAGTCAAACCGGGACTAAGTGTTCCCTTAATTTTTTTGAGCAGTATATATATATATATATATATATATATATATATACATATACAGTATGTACATCCAAGTCCATAATTATTTGGACAGTAACACAATTTTAGTAATTTTGCCATACCACCACAATAGATTTTAATAAAAGATGTGATAGGTATGCAAATGAAGTTTAGACTTGGCTTAAAAAATATTGTATTAACTGTTTAGAAATTATAGCTTTTTTTTTTGTTTGTTTTACAACAAATATCCATTCCTTTTTACAATAAATTTTACAGTTTGATGGCCAACTGTGTGGTGTTTCTTTGTTATTTTATGACAAACTAAGGACATAAGAAGTCTGGCAAGTGAAGGCCATCAATAGGCTGAAAAATAAGATCTCTGTCCAAGAGATAACGGAAACTTGTGGCCAAATTAACAATTTGGTACATTTTTAAAAAGGAGGAAGGCACTGGTGAGCTCAGCAACACAGACTTGGATTATCACAAAACTCTTTCCTTGGCGAAGACACACTCCTAGAGGAGGTAGACGTACACGTTAAAATCTATACTCAAGAGGCGCCTTTGTAAATTTAAAAGCAGATGGTAACTTCAAGATTAAAACCCCTAATAACAACAAATAAATCAGTAGGCCCAGATAAGATTTTTCTAAAAAATTAAAAATAAAAAATAACTCCCAGTTAATGTGTACTAGAATGATTGAGTATAGGAGGATATGTTAAAGAAAAAGAAGTGCTCACAATTCAAAGTATAACATCATCTGTCTTATGTACTGGAAGCTATGTGTTATGGAAGTCAGGTGTTGAGCACTTGTGTTAATGATGAGGTGACTGCTGATCGAAGTAGCAGAATGAATTCCGAGGTTTATATGGCTATAATTTCTAATGTTCTGAAATGCAGATTCAATTAAATTAGATGCAAATGTCTGTATTTACTAAATACTTTTGATAAACCGGTGGAAATAAAGCTGAAAGTGTACACTTCAATCACATCTTGACTACTTTATTTCAAATCCATTATTGGTGGCGTACAGAGGCACAAATGTAAAAATTGTGTTGCTGTCCAAATACTTACTAATCATAACTACCTAACTATAGACTATATACGTCTTGAATATAAACATAATTATTTAAACTTAAATCTTTGTTAAATTAGTTAGTCGAAAACCAGAATGTCTTTTGCCCCACTCCCCCTTTTCAAAGAGCAAATCATAGCACTCTGGCGATATTCTTCCCATTCCCTTACATACTGTATCTGTGTAGTGTAATATTGTGAATTAGAATTAGAATGTGTTTTAAATTAATCTTGGTGTGTTGGTTCTTTTTAACATTTCAGTGTCCACAAATTTGAGTTTTCATTGTAAAGCTGAAATTACCTCTGCTTAAATTTTTTTTTATTTTTAAGATCTGAATTAAAAAAAAAAAGTGAAGGTAGACTCTATTTTAATATTTACAGGATTATACTTATTTGATTGACTAGTATTACATTTATATTTTTTCAAAGTTCAGTTTTTTAAAAAGTGCAATTGTAACATCCAGAATTACAGTTGAGGCTGTGGGAATAAATGTGAAAAATAAGAAGAAATAAACAGCAATATAGAAAATGTCATACAAGGTTTGTTGGATGTTGAGAAATGTGGAGAAACAAGGAAGAAGTCTCAGGAAAGTGCTGGATACAACCACCAATCACATGAACCCAGGTGGGAGCAGCTGTCTTTCGTCTCTACACCCTATCTACTGTATGACTGACAGGTCCAACTGAGGGCCAAAAATATCCCCCAGGATCCTGAATGGTCATTCACGCATAGAGATGTTCCATTTTGCTACATTATGGGAGGTTATTTAACCTAAGAGAAACACACACAAGAACCAGGAGAGAGTCAGGAGACATTGTAACAGATCTTTATCAACAGTTGTATGGTATTGCCACCATTAGAAGGCTCTTATGAAGAGTCACTAGTAAAAAAAAAAAAAAACACCCCTACTTCTGACACCAAGATGGTATGACTTGAGGGTGCAGGCTATTTTAGAAGGTGGTAGTGGAATGTCCAGCTGTTAAGTTGACCTATAGGACATTCTGCCAGTTTATCAGACTAGTGAATAACTACAGAGACCTCACAACTACAAGCATGGAGAACGTGGAAGTGTTTGACTCACCAGGAAAGGGTCGTGGTTTAAGGGCCACAAAGGAAGGATGGGCTGGGGATGTACTGTTTGCAGAACCCTGCTTTGCATCTGTTGTTTTTGATAGGTAAGTAGTTTTGTATTTAATATTAAAGGACAAGTTTTAGAGAAGCTAATACTTGCTGTAGTTGGTTGTATCAGCAACAATGGATATTATATGACGTCATGGTGGCATGCCTTCATATGTACATGAGACTATTTTTAGTTTTATTCTTCTAATATTTTTTTTCAAATCTATATATAATTCATCAATACAGATGTAGATAATGAAATATACATATAAATATATTATATGTAAATTAATTAATAATTTAGTGTGTGATAATTCAGGGGTTAGACAAATACAAGCCACTTGAGTAAGTAGTGGTGACCGAGTGGTTAAAATGCTTTCCTTGAGCAAGTCCCTTAACCTTCAGCTCACTTGACCTCTATTAATTCATCAGCAAAATAAACAATGTACTGTTTATTTTTTGTATATTATGTAAGTTTTTTAATTACTTTACAAACAACCCGCTGGAAGTTTTTTTTTTTTTTTTGCAATGTAAAGGGATGAGCTGGCTCTGATAGTCTACTAACACACATTCTTAATAAACATATTGCATATATATATTGCATACATATCACATTTACAATCAATAATTTAATCAATGTCCTGCTATTGTTTTACTTCTGACTCCTGATAATCTTTATATATTTAGAATTTTCAACATGCTCATTGTTGTTCTTGTTGTTATTACTTAAAAATATTATATTATTCACTTGAAGTTGTGAGTACATCGGTAAATCTCTCTTTCTCTATCTCGATCTCTTTCTCCTCGGCTCCAGTTTTTCAGCTCATGTGTGTCACTGCTGTTTCCGTCGCCAGCAGAAGCTGCAGCGTTGCGGCCAGTGTCGATTTGCACAGTACTGCGATCGAACGTGTCAGCGGGCAGCCTGGGAAGAGCATAAACAAGAGTGTGCTGCTATTAAGAATCGTGGCAGCGTGCCCAATGAGAACATTCGGTGAGACTCTGGAGATTGGGAGAAAAGTGGGGAAAAACACCAATATTAATTCAGTAGTATACTTACTTGCATGCCATAAGCACTATTTAGTGACAGAACTAATGAGCTTGCTTTATTATTAATTTCAATACACCAGAGTTTTCTGTTCATTAGAAATAAAAAGAAAAACTAGCAAAATCTAAAGCTTTGCTTTGTTGTCTGTGGGTAGTCTTGCTGCTCGTATTATGTGGCGTCTTGATAAGGAGGGAGGTGTGATCTCAGACCTTCAGCTCACTACACTGGATGACCTGGAAGACCATATCTCAGACCTTTCTGAGATAGACCTGAAGGAACTCAAAGTAGATATTCACAATTTCTTCGACTACTGGCCCAAAACCAGCAAGCAACACACTGCTGACAGCATCTCTCACATCTTTGGATTGGTAAGTACAAATGTAAACATTCGGTTTTCAAATGCCAATCCCTTTTTCATTGTCATTCATTACTATATAAAAAAAAATAGCACTTTAGCCAACACTTAACCTGTTTTACACTAGATCAACTGCAATGGCTTCATGATAAGCGACCGTAAAGGCCTGCAGGCAGTGGGTGTTGGACTCTTCCCCAATCTCTGTTTGGTCAACCATGACTGCTGGCCAAACTGCACAGTCATCCTCAACAACGGCAAGTAAGTGCAATCAGTGCTCACTCTTTAAGTGTGTGCAACCCGAGCTATTATTAGTGATAGGTGTGAAAACCAACACTCAGTGGAAGTGGATAATGGATGAAGCAGTGGATGGTTAAAGGAAGTAAGAAAGTGAAGTGAAAGCAAAGGGAAGGGGATTTGAGGCAAGAATGAAACAAATGTACTGTAGTTTTAAGAAAAGAGAAATAGCTTATGTTATTCAGTAGCATAACAATGGAAAATAGAATATGTATCACTCACAACCGGTGGACCGCTGAAGTCATGGGCAACATGGAGCCAAGAGAGGTCCATCTGCCGACTGACTGTATATAAAGGCTGTGATAGTCTTGGTTAGACATACCGCAAAAGAAAACTGTTGATGATTTTACTCATTTTCATAAAAAAAGTAATAATAAATTACAGTATATTTCTTCCTTTGCAGTTTAGTTGGGTGCAGGTTTAGTCAGTGCAATGGCTGAGTGAGTGAGGGTTTTCTGAATAGGCATTCTGAAATAGCCAGTTCTGCAATTTGCTTCTCACTTTGTCTTTCAGTCACTCTGCCATCAATACTATGTATCATACTCAGAAGAGGTGGGTCTGCTTGGCAACACTTAATCAGCCAAGCTCTTCGTTTCTTGTTATCTTCTGTTCACTATCACATCCTTAATCACACTATTTGATGATCAGCTACCCAAATGCAGCTAGCTTCAAAGGGCAAACAACATCATAACATAAAAACATATAAACAATTTCCGACCAGAATTAGCTTAAAAGGTAACTAATTTCTAGGTAACTTAGAACAGTTTAACGACAACAAAAGGTTTTTTACACCCGATTGATTTTTTTCTTAACCAAGTTTACAAAGCTAATAATGTTTAGCATCTTGTTTGTTTTTGCTTTAAGCCTAGATGGCTAATGCTGTTGGGTGGTTGGTCTGTTTTCCATGATCTGTTTTCATAATCCTCTTAAAACTCACCTTTCACCTAAACTAAACATTTATGACTATTGTCTTAATCCTCTGTTACTGTACAATTCTTTCTGCATTTTTATAAGCTCTAATAATTCTTTCACAGTAGCTGAAGGCTGCTCCTCACGTGTACTTACAAAGTCGCATATTGTATATTATCAATATACAAATTTCACTGACATGCAGTCACTTTTCTGCTGTTTTTATTATTTAAATATTGTACTGTCAAAAATACCTGAGGAACTTCACTAAATTATATATTTCATATGGCCATGGTTCTCAAAATGAAGTATGGGCAAAACTTATGGGCAGAACAACAAGGTTTTATTAGGTGGACAAATTTACAAAAGACACAGTGGTAAAAAATTATTACAAGAAAAGAAATAAAAAGTTTTCATTGTATATTGTGTAGTAATTCTACTCATTTGCCTGCTTGTATGTGTCTATATGCAATGTCAACTTATACATTGACAATCTGTGTTCTTTAAGCAAAAAAGTTCTGAAATAAACAGCCATTAAAAAAAAAAAATTAAATATTGTATTATTGTATAATAAAAATATTATTGTACATGTTAATGTGCTATAAATGACTTTACCATATACATAACATAAAATCTGTACTAAGGATCAGCAGAATTATCATTTTGTAAAGTGGTCCCTGCCTGAAAATGTTTTGAGAACCTCTGGTATATGGGATAAGCTTTGTGCATTGATGAATGATGCTGAACTGTATGACATTTAACCATTTCATCTCAGATGAATAGAGGAAGGCTAAATACAGGACTAAAACCTGCTCCAAGATATGCACATTTTCATGAATCATTTTTGGATCTTACTAGACTTGTTTCTTGCCTTAGAATTGAGCTACGTGCCTTGGGAAAGATCAGTGCAGGCGAGGAATTGACTGTGTCATATGTGGACTACCTGAATCTGTCTGAAGACCGGAAACGCATCCTTAAGCAGCAGTACTTCTTTGACTGCACCTGTGATCATTGCACCAACAAAACAAATGATGACTTGAAAATGGCTGGTGCAGTAGTGGATGGAGTTAAGGTGGGTTTCCACAGTTTTTAATTGATTTATACATTCATAGATTTAATACAGTAAAATTGATCAATCGATTTAATCAGCTACATTAAAAATAGTGAACACCAAGGTCTAGTTTTAAAGACAATAATCCGAATTAAACTCAACGAATTTCTTCAAACACAGCCTATGGCAAACTTAACTGACCAAACAGAACCATTTCTGAATATGATAGTGTAAAAATTTTAAAAGTGAAGAGGAGGTTTCTTCTATTAGATGTTTGTACTAAGCCATGAATGAACAACATGCTGCAGAGCAACACCACAGTGAACATGTACATGACAGTGAACATGCTTTCCCACACAAAGACTGAGACTCTTTCTGTTTATATATATATAGGTTGTGTACATACAACTTAATATATTTAAGATGTTTAAAACAGATATAAAGCTGGATCTGTTTTATCATTAGGGGCCAACGTTTCAGTGCCGAAAATATAATAGAAGTGACTGATGGAATCTTATCATGTAATAACTTCCATTTTGACTATTTCTCTACAATAATTACATAACTTCATTAAAGGTACCAGATGAGAAAGTGAAGGAAATAACAGAATATAGTCGGGAGATGCTGCAGAAGATGGAGAAGGCTCGTTTGGATGCAAACTACAATGAGGTTTGTCAGATTTACACAGATGTATTGTGTAACTGCATAAATATTTAATAACTTCTCAGAAAAAAAAAAATCACATCTATTTTAAATTGAATGTCAGTTGGTTTCTTTGCAGCTGCACCTCAATGTGTAGTAATGGTTTCCTTATTTCATTAGGTTTATTAACAAAATAAATGTCTCAAAACAATGCTATTCTTATGAAGACGCAGTAATTTAGCACTCTTATGAGCTATTTATCCTTTTGTCTGCTTACTGTAGGTGGTAAAGATCTGCCGAGAGTGTGTGGAAAAGCAAGAAAATGTCCTGGCTGATACTCATATCTACCAGCTAAAGATGTGGAGTACACTCAGTGAGGTCCTTTCCTACTTGCAGTTCTTTGAGGAGGCAGCTACATATGCGCGCAAGATGGTGGATGGATACATGTAAGTACAGACTTTTGGGAGACAAATAGGAGTCCGTGATAAACACTAAAACTCTATGTGTACTAATATGGTAAATGTTTCTCTTGTGACCCCAAAATAGGAAACTGTACAATCCAAACAATGCCCAGCTAGGCATGGCTACAATGAGAGCAGGAGTGACCCACTGGCAGGCTGGATATATAGAAGTGGCACATGGCATGATCTGCAAAGCATATGCCATTCTCATGGTAACACATGGGCCCACACATCCCATTACCAAGGACTTAGAGGTAAACATGTATCCTGTTGCTCAATGAATAAGATTTATTCTGAATAAAATTAAATATTGCTTATAAATCCAATTTCCATTCTTTAACATTAAATAAAATAATGATTATTTATTTAAGTACTCTTTAATTACTATTTAAATTGTAGTGTTACTTTTACAGTAAATTTAAAATAACCTCAATCCTATTGCTATATCACAAGTTGTTTATTCATAAATGTTTAATATTGAAGCAATAATGGTTTAAATGTTGAAAATAGCAGCATCAATCAAGGGTTAAGGTGTAAAACCCTAGCTTAAGGTTAACATAAAATTTTGCCATAAATTTAGTACAACAAATCTTTAGTTTTTGTTTAAATTAATTTTCCTTTTGGTGCAATGTGCCACATGTGTTCAACCCTTCAAACTGAAAACCTTCCATCCGTTTCGTTCACTTAACTCCTCTGCTTCTCCTCTGAAGGCCATGCGCGTGCAGACAGAGATGGAGCTGCGCATGTTTAAGCAGAATGAATACGTCTACCACACCATGCGTGAGGCAGCTCTTAAAAACCAGCCCATGCAGATGATGGCAGAACCAATGGAGGAGGGCATTAAGAGTCTTTTCCGTAAGAAGTGACCTCACACAGCTCACCTATAGCCATCCTTACTTTTAACTCAGTATGAATTTCATCACTGTGTCTTCATACTCAGACCACTTATCAGTATAATTGTTAAAAAATGTTCAAAACTATTTGCAAATTTTCTCTAGATTTTCTAGGGTAACATAATAAAAAGGATAGGTTTTAGGTTGTATTTTACAACTCATGCATTTCTTATTGATTTAATAGCCTTTTCTTTTTGAACTGTGTATTTTGTAAATAAAGAGTCATAACCAGTTGAAAGGTTTATGCTTGAAGTGTATTAATCTTGGAATCCATATGTCACTTTCAGTGTGTCTAATTCAGTTGAAATGAACAATGGTTACTTTAGTGTCACACAGCACATTCATAAATCAAACATTATAATGAAAACTGTGAAAGATGTACTCTTAATCACATTTAAAACGAACAGTGCTTATCACGACACACGTTTGCTGGTTCTCTTGAAGACAATGTCGCCCAGAGTCATGGTCTGAAAATAAAACAAAACACCACATTTTTAACAGGTGACTCTTTGCTTAATTTCCAAATAATTTCAAGTAAGATTTTTCATTTTACTTAGTCTGTTGACAATGAGCTATTATTTATCATCATTTAATGAATGAAGATCTCCAGTCTGTACTCACATGCACAACTGTGTTGGCATCCACAAGCTCTATGACCGATTCAATACCCTTCATATTTGTCTTTAGCTTGTTTCCCTCTTTTGTCACAGTGGTCTATAAGATAGCAAAAATATTTAATACCATCAATCAAGAAGCCATTTCTAATGAGCCCATTTTGCAGGGCTGTTTCAAAAATAATTAACACTTTAACTAATGATCCAATGCATGATATAGTTCACAATCTGATCTTATCTAGAATGAAGCATTGAATGCATGCATGCACAGACAAAGAGCTACATAAATATGATGGTCTTACCTTGATTTTTTCTCCAGTCATTGTCTCCACTTCACACTCTTGTCCTATAGTGAAGGAATGAACTATAACTTTGCTCCCTGTGGTAATTGTCACTTTGAAGCTGTCTCCATTTTGTTCAATCTCAGAAACACTCTTGATGTCTTTGCCCTTCTCGATGAGGTCATCAGGAAGACCTAGAACAAGAGTTTTGTCAACATTTATTCAGTCCAGCTACCTCTTAGTCTAAACCCCAAATCTAGCATCCTCACTTGTTTCTTCAATACATTTATTGAATTTAATTTGTTGATTGAAAAATGATCTTCTATCATATCTTCTAATGGATCAGTCATATCAGACCTTGCAAGGTCTTTGCTCAGCACACCTACCAATCGCCTTCATGAAAGGCACAAAGCCCTCTTGGGTTTCCAGTTGAAATTTTCCAGAGAAGGACATTGTGAAAGGACCAAAGACATGAGAAATTCCAACTTCAGGGACTTTTTATATTCTCATATGGTACTGTAATGATTAACCAAAGAGGGTGGAGATTTCATCTGATATTTGTCCTACACTTGTTCTGATTGGTTAAAATGTTAGTACAATCCATATTAATGTTTGTAGAGTAAACGTGGCTTTCTGGTGAACTGACCCAGGCAATCCATAGTCCCAGTGTGGACCTTTGACACAGTATTCCTTTAAATCTTTACTCAGCATATCTTTCAAGTCATGATGTTTAAAGCATTTTATTACAACTGATTTAACATTATGCACTGGATTTGATCTGGATTGTTCATTAAGAATGAAGGCACATGTGCATATGCATCGGGCTGAGATACAACAGTCACAATTATGAACTGTTTATCATTTTAATGGCAAAACCAATGGACTTAAAATACTATTATGAGTCAGCAAAAAAAGTAAAGGCTTTTAATTATAATATTTTTTTTTTGTCTCTAGTCACTGTCACACTTGCCCTTTGCCAACATACAGTCGATAACAGAATAAGCAATATATTTTTTCCAAAGTCTTGCATTGTTAAAATAACCCAATCATGCACAAAGTGATATCTTTAGTTTTTTTTTTTTTTGTAAATATAAGGTAACCAATGCAAAATGGTTTACCTAAATCTGCACACAAAGAGTCTTTACTTCTAATTATACTACAAAACTCTCAGCTTATTATTTAGTTATTATTATCTTAAATATTTTAGTGTTCAGTCTGACATAGCTAGGAACTAAACTCGGATCTTATATCGGTATTCCTTTAGTTGTGACATAAATGGACTCTGAACCTAAAGCGTCTTCTCTCAGTCAGTGGTTATCAGTTTTTCATTACTTTGCCTTATCAGAAACAAGTCACAAAAGTCTACTTTCAAATATAAATGAGTTTACAGATGAATGTGCGGACTGAAAAAATTGAAGAGAGATGTACATGAAATGCATCTAAAACATCCTTCCTAAATCTATATTTAAAAATCACATGTACAGTGTAATATGCAAATTTAAACCTTTAAGGTTAACTGCTTGACTAAAAGTCATTAATCCAGATAAGAGTGGCAGGGATGATAAAACATAATTTTATGGAATAAAATCAATGTCATCGATCGATTGTGTAAACAATGTACTTTTACCGCAATCAAATCAAAATGAAATCAACTTCATAAAAACAAGATACGAGTAACACAAAACTTAGTTTATCTATATTTATTTTATCTCTGCATTATTATTTGTTATCAGCACAGCCAAAATCAGTTATTAACCATCATAACTGCTACATGGTAATGTGTAAATGATACCCTAAATATAGCTAACACAAAGTTGTTTTAAATAGGAGTACATGGTAGTTCATAAGGGCCAATGAAGAGCTCTAGCAATATACTGTAAAAATCAATTAACTACAGTGCTTGGTTCACAAAGGTTCACTGGTGGATTCTGTTGGCCAAATGCTGTCTGGTCAAATGTAGCAGTTTCATGAGGAGATCTCCACCAAGGCCAACACTTCCCTCTGGGTCAGACTCTTCATCAGCCAGACATGACAAATCAGTGCTGCAGCCGTCTGTGAAAGACAATGCATGCAATTAATATAAATGTACAAATGAATAAAGGATAAATGAATAAATATATAAAAGGCATCACGGATTGATTTTAATTATATATTCAAAAGCAAAGCACAATTACTTATACTTATCTATCTGAAACATAGTTCATGAAGTGTTGCAATAAAGCTGAACTTATCTTTGTACTTGATTCAGTTACAGTAACCACCAAAAGCCACACTGATGCCTATACTACTTTTCTAAAAAAGGTTGTAATAGGATCACTGCTTGTTCTGCTCTCTGTCCCAACCCTATTTTGCTGTTTTTCTTTTTTGTTTTTCTTTTTGCACTAAAATCAATATTTGTTGTGACAACATCTTAGGTCCACTTTTTAAAAATTATTATGTGCAGATTTACTGTATAAAGAAATTGTCTGGCAAGATTTATTGACCAATCTAGTGCATTTTTAACAGCTCTTCTAGAGAGCCTGACTTTGACCATTACCTGTCTGTGAATATAAATCCATTTTGTCTAAAAATCTTTCTTCACTGGTATATAAAGCGTTTTCTGTAATATTTTCGTTTGAAAAATTATTTTCATAATTATTCATTTTTAATTTTTTTTTTTTTTTTACAAAAGTATCTATGGCATCAATAATTAGCATTCTTTTTAACCTGAGTTACAGCAGACCCCTGGAGCAGCGCAGAGTCCCCCCTCAGATCCACATGCTCTCCCTCCATTTTCACATGGAGTAGCAATGTAGTTCTCCTCCAGGCAGCTTGCTGCTTCAGGAGAGCCCACAAAACAGCCTAGACCTCCTGCACAGCAAATACTGGGACCAAAGCAGCGGCCCCTGTCCCCAGGACCACATGCCATACACTACAGTATGAGAAACATAAGCAAAAGCATAGTAGAAACAATATTTTCATGAGGCCCAATACAGGTTCAAGGAAACATTCATTTCCATCAGATCATTATTTAATTTTTGATGGCATATTTAATGTCTACCTTGCGAGCTGGTGAATCTATCAGGGATCTTTTGCCACCTACTGGGCAGTTAGAGATGTAACAGGCTGAGCAGACAGAAAGCAAGCACAGCAAAGACACATACATTGCAGCCCCAGACATAGCTGTAGAAAGTTAAAAAAAAAAAAAAAAAGAAAAAGTTAAAATGTAAACAGAAACTATAATAAAACAAACACTTTAAGATGCATTAACCTACCTCATACTGTGTATAAACCATTTGTACAATTTCCAGTAAAACAGTTACTTACTGCTTGATGAGCCTCTGATGCTGACAGTTGAGACAGATACAGTAGCAGAAGAGTTGGAGTTCGGAGACAAAGAGAGCCTTTTATACTCAACTGATGAGTAAAGCAAGTGCCACATGTGCACCTCTACATCTAATATCTAATGAGTTCATCTTAATCACAGAGGTTAATCATCTAATAAGATCAATTATTTGAAGCACCATGTCCCATGGCCCAATGTCAAGCGGAAGGTCACTACAGACACGTGTCTCATGTGCATGATCATGCTTCTACCACAGGAGGGGACAGGTGTGTTGAAAAGAAAGGAACACCATGTCAGATGAAAAACATATACAGTAGTTTTACTCTTCTGTTTTAAATGGTGTTTCATGTGGATATGAGTTATCAGCTATTTTTGTCATGCTTTAATTATTTGATTCAAAAAGAAGCAGATGATAACTAAGAATATCAGCAAGAAGGCAAACCCTTTAGTTCATACTGATCTATCAGTACAACTGTACATATTGAGTATGTGCTCTATAGCTGTGTGAATCTGCTATACAAATACTTCTCTTGAAGAAGGTTTGAACTACGGAACACATTTAGATGAACCCTTTACCCAATAACTTCACTGAGAATGTATGCACACTGACTGATCACTCCACCCCTCCTCTCTCTCCTACCCTACCAACTTCATCCCAAAACCTTCATCAAAATTATTGCTCCTTCCTCGGGTCAGCAGGTTAACTGGTATAATAAGAGTTATGACATGATGTGATGATGATCATAATAATTAGTATTTCATCTACCATCTGATTTGCTCAATTAGCTTATTCGATCTGAGACACTAGCAAAAATATTCCAAAATATGATTTTGCTGATAAAGAACTACGGTTGTGATAAGGAAATCTTATACGAGTAACATTTGTATTTGAAAACTGTAATTTTGCAAATTTCTAACCATGTTAAAAGTACTTTGCAAAAGAAGACCCCAAAGAAGATTTCATAATGTATTATGGTATCAAAATTATTTTTTGCCACAATAGTTCCCTGACATGTTTAGTACACATATTTGTACATGCCTTTGCTAAATGAATTTACAGGGGTAGTCAAAGTGAGAGTGAGAGAGAGAGAGAGAGAGAGAGAGAGAGAGAGAGAGAGAGAGACTATTGCAGTATTGCAGTTAAGGTAAATAGTACTAAATAAAAAAAAGGTAAAAATTACAACCTATAAAAATAGGTAAAAGTCACAATGTGACCCAGGGTCCACCCGTACATTATAAGTTTCTAAGTTTCAGCCCAATTACTATCTATTAGTGAGATAGATTTGGTCCTGGTGAAAGGGGAAAAAAAAACCCTGCTGTATCTCGTAAAATTTCTTCTTTGAAAATGTGAAGCTGTTAGGAAATATATCAAATCTGAGTGAGTTATCAAAATCATGGCATGTGATTGTACAGTAGGCAAACGATAATCATAATAATAATTAATTCTGAAAGTATAACATTGTGTATTTTACTGTAGCTTTAATCGTATATTGGGTATGTACCACTCTTGGGTACAATTCCTTTGTTAGGTTTTGCAAATATTGTGCCTGTGATGCTGCTGCACTTTAAGCAGAGAGAATAACATTTCCTTTATTGGATCTTTGTTGGAGCTCTGAGGCTTTCTCCATTCCCATCTAAACAGACAACTGACAGAGAACTTAAACCTTTATGATGGTCTTTCTTGCAGTATTCTATGCTTGTCTAAAGTAATCACATAGAGCTGATCGTGTACAACATTTCTGTGACGATCAGCTCTAAATCTAATAATCGTAATATAATCAATGCATTTAGATTTTTGTAAGCCAGACAAGTGCAAGAGTTTGAAGAGGAATGGAGATGTCTATCTAATGTTTCCTTATTTTTCGACAGGAAAGCACAGGCTTGTTGACTTCCTCTCCCCTCCCTTCCTTCCTTCTCTCCGAAGGTACTCATCTGAAAAATGGGAACAAAGTGATTGTTCCAGTTCTGTTTCTTAAGTCACTTCAAATGCTGTCTGCTGTGTTGGAGGCTCATTGTCCAGAGCACGGGGCAAGCGACAGGTAAGCGCATAGCTTGATAACACACTCTCACACAGGCAGAGACTAGGGTAGTATTTAATCGGGGAGCATGGAGTGAGGAGGAGCTTGAGTTTATTACCTGAATCCATTGAGCATGTGGTCACTGAAATGAAACTATTTAGTTTTTACAGGTGTTTTATGTGGGTGTTGATGTGTGTATTGTGAGTTTCTAGTCATTGCTCATTTTGTTAGGCCATGCAATACTGAATGCTAAGCATGTACACTTAAATACAACATTGAATTTTATTGTGTCTTGCTTAATGTTGTTGTGTTTATATCATATATGCCACCTGGGAACAAAACAAGACATGAGAGAGATGAAAATGTATGACCTTTTTTTCTTTCTTTCTTTCTTTCTTTCTTTCTTTCTTTCTTTCTTTTTTTTTTTTTTTAAATATAAAGATATTTCTACCCACTTTGGTCTATTTTTCCAAAAGATTTGAGTTTCTATTTTACCGTTAAGCTCATGAGTTTAAACACAATTATGGTATTTTGGGGAAATTCTTTTCCGAGTAATAACAATGTCACAAACCGAAAATACCAAAACGAAGAAGAACTGCTGAAGTTCCTATATTTCTCCTTTTTTTTTAATGTTCCCCATTCACTTTCCCTCTATTTAGCAATGTTAGCCAAAGGCACACTGTTACACGCTGTTGTATGTCACCTAAACAAATTAAACAGAGCATTGTTGAGTAGTCTGGTGCAAAGAAAAAAAAAATGCTTGCTGTAGCAAAGTAAAAGATGATGTATGGAGAAGTGAAGAAAAAAAAAAGTAACCAAAAAGTGACAAAAGTGGTTCATCGATCTGTGTACACTTCCTGTTTGAATAATGGTCATGAGCATTGATCCTTTCTCGTTAGAGTCTTTCTTTAGTATTTTTAAAAATATATATTACCAATATCAATTACTGTGAATCTCTTCTCTATGCCAACTACTATAAATTTACATTCACATTAATGACTTTTGATGTTTATCTTTCTAGACACGTGATGGACAAATCCATAATTTATGGAAAAAGAAAGAACCCAGATGACAATAATCTGAGGACTTGTCCAGACCCATAACCACAGCATATTTCTACATTTGAGGTTTTATTAGCAGATTAGCTGCTCAACCCTCTCAATATGAACCCCAAAGATTACGAGCCCAAAAGGGCAGGAGATCCCTTTACCAGAACTGTCGACCTTTCCCATCTTCCCTACCCTATTGCTCAACCTGTCCCTACCAAACCTCTACCACCCAAATATATTCCAGAGATGATTGATCTCAACAAACTTCAATTTCATAGAGTCCTGGGCAGATATGATACAGTGCAGGTCAAACAAGAAACAGTAAAACCCATGCCAATATGGCCTTCATCACCACTTCTCCTGCACCCTCCTTCTCCATACTTCCCACCACTTCGTCCAAGCTTGGTCCCTTTCCCATTCCTGATGCCAGGCCCAGTCATGCACCTTTCTCCCAATTCCTTCTACCAACGCGAGGTGCCAAGATACTACCGAAGAGGCACAGATGGTTCCAGAGCTGGACTGAGCAGTGCTGAGAAGTTTGGCCTAAACATCCACATAGATGACAGCTACTACGTGGATGTAGGAGGAGACCAGAAGCGCTGGAAGTGCCGCATGTGTGAGAAGTCCTACACTTCTAAGTACAACCTTGTCACACACATCCTGGGCCACAGTGGCATCAAGCCACATGGCTGTGGCCTCTGTGGGAAGCTTTTCAAGCAGCTGAGCCACCTGCATACACACATGCTCACACACCAAGGTGCCCGTCCCCATAAGTGCCAGGTGTGCCAAAAGGCATTCACTCAGACAAGTCACCTAAAGAGACACATGATGCAACACAGCGATATCAAGCCATACAGTTGCAGTGTGTGTGCTCGAGGCTTCGCCTACCCAAGTGAGCTCAAGGCCCATGAGCTTAAGCATGAAAGAGGCCAAGAAAATGTGTGCGTGGAGTGTGGCCTCGACTTTCCAACACTTGCGCAGCTAAAGCGACATCTGACAGTCCACCGAGGACCAGCACAGTACAACTGCAGTGAGTGTGGAAAGAGCTTCCAGTACCCAAGTCAACTGCAAAATCACATGATGAAACACAAGGACATACGGCCATTCATCTGCAGTGAGTGTGGTATGGAGTTTGTGCAGTCTCATCACCTCAAGCAGCACACACTGACTCACAAGGTAAGTGTGAATTTTCTTGGGGAGGTAAGGGCAAGATGAAGCAGTTGCAGATTACAACAAAAAACTAAATTATGCAATTTAGCTATAACTGACCATGTATAAACTGAGTATGCTGAGAACCGTGCAGTTTAAATATTGGGATTCATATATTAATAAAATCAACATTTTAGATTTAGGTATTAATGTCCTTCCCTATAATGTCACATAACAGCACGATCTCTAACAGCCATTAACATATCCTCCTCCCAGTCTCATGAAGTCTTTTCAACATGTTTTTCAGGGAGTTAAGGAGCATAAGTGTCGCATCTGCGGCCGTGAGTTCACTCTGCTGGCCAATATGAAGCGGCACATTTTGATCCACACCAACATTCGAGCCTACCAGTGCCATCTGTGCTACAAGAGTTTTGTCCAGAAGCAGACACTCAAGGCTCATATGATTGTTCACTCAGACATCAAGCCTTACAAATGCAAGGTGAGTCATAGCATGATTCCCATTATGATAACCCAACCAAACCCCCACAAAGTGAGTTATTATTATTCAAGCCTGACTGGAGAAATAAAAAAATAGTAAAGGCCAAGTTCAGGGTAAAGGGTGAACATGAATTTGTTAGGAATTTAAAATGTTTCCCTTTTTCGTTAAATATCTACCTGTCTGTCATTTTCATTAAGCTGAAAGCAGATGGATATGCATTTTTAACATGTTGCAAAGATGCGAACACTTGAACAGGTAATACCAAAACAAAATTCTGGGGTCTTTGCTGTTTTGAAATTCTTGTGACCTTAGGCTGAGATGGGCGGCTTGAGACGATGACCAGATAGCTTCTTTTTTTTGGCAACCTTATGTCTCCTTGTCCATAGGAAGGATATCTCCTCACAAACTGCCCCTGTAACAATGGAGCTTTTGTCCCTTGAGAAAAGGCCCCACAAATAGATTTCATCTCGCTTTCTCTTGTGCTTGGGAGCACTTCCTGTTTTCTCACGGTCCTTTTGGACAGTTTACAGTCCCTCTCTCCTCCTGAAGGAAAGGCCCACCCAAATGAAAAAAATAATGTAAAGGAAGGACAGCACAGGAGTGCCCTTCCCAGTAGGCCTCTGGCCCTTTCTACTGGCCTCTTCCTTTTGCTGCTCTGCTCACCCATTCATGATTACTCTCAAGCTCTAAGTGTGTTTGATAACAGCTAAATTTACTACACTGTTTTCTTTGTGTTTCCTCGAACTCTGGTTACGTTTGTAACTTAAATGGAGGAAATGGTGGAAGGAATTTCTGGGTGTTCCTTTAAATGCACAACTAAGAAATGACAGCTTCTGGTATGTCTATAAGGTTCCAGTTGTATTTAATTATTTGCAGCCTGAATGGTTATATTCTCTTCTCAGCTATGTGGGAAGGAGTTCAACAGAATGCATAATCTGATGGGCCACATGCACTTGCACTCAGACAATAAACCTTTCAAGTGCCTGTACTGCCCCAGCAAGTTCACGCTGAAAGGAAATCTGACCCGCCACATGAAGGTGAAACATGGCATCATGGACCGAGGACTAGATGCTCGAGGTAAAGAGTATTACCCATCAACAAATTTTAGGTCATTTCAAGCTAGCTGTTTTTTTTTTCTGCAAACCAAGGTTTAAAAAATAATTCCATATGCCTTCTCTTTGAAGTATTCAGACGCAGAGGACGGTTATGTCTCTCCAGCCCTCTTCGTCTCCTGTCTCGCTTCAACCAAGACAAGCCGTTTGATCTGTCCCAAAAGAGGCATCCCCAACTCCGTCTTTCCCAGTCAGATGGTGAGAGCCGTGAGGAAGATGAGGACAGCCTATACAGGATGAGCCAGTACAGCCCTGACCGTTACCAGACTGAACTAGGAGGAGCCAGAGAGGCAGATGATGAAGATGAGGAGGAAGAGAATGGGATGGTCCATGAAGAAGTAGATGAGAGGAGTGGAAAGCAGTTCAACTTGAGCAAAGAGGATTTCCAGTGCATCCGTTACAGAGACAGTCAGCAAGGCTCAGTCTCTGATGGAGAGCTCTACTGTAGTCGAACATACCGGGATAGAAAACTAAGCTGTGAATGAAGTCTTGTAATAAAAGAAATCTTTAAACTATCTGGAAAAGAAACAAAGTGAAATAAATCTGTGAAACAATCTTCATTTCCAGTAATATGGTAGCATAAGTGAATTTGCTTATAAAACTGAATATTATTTAAAATAATTAATATAATGTTTCCCAAATGTTAATGAATACACAATTTCTAACAGTGCATGCTTTAACCTGTTGTATATTTTGTATGAAGGAGATTTTACTTTTAATAAAACGTGATTTCTGAAATGACTGATAAATCAAATCTTACATTTATTTTGATAACATTTGATGACGTTCTTGAGAAATAACATGTAAATAATTCTAAAAACTATTTGTGATTGTGTTTTTTTTTTCTGTGAAGTGTGAACATAAATTCCAATCTGTATTTATAAATAATAAAAAGTTTTAAACTACTGTGTAGCTTTGCCATCACCTTTCATTTACATGCATACATTTTTAATTCGAAACATTATAAGCCAGCTTATTAATTTTGCTTGTTCTATTCAATTTCTTTAATGTCTTAGAACTATATAATTTTTTGCACACTGTACTGTAGTATCCTATACTATACTATACTATACTATACTATACTATACTATACTATAGTTGACTCATTTAGGTGTTATATAGGATTGCGTTATTGCATTACTGCATTATTTTCATACAAAATGATAATTGCAAGTCTTTCTAACAGTCTTTCTAATTCTTTCTATTGATATTAATAGTTCGAAATTTGTTAAAGCATATTTAGCTTCTCAGAAATGGAAAGGAAGTACAACAGAATGCATCACGTAACCTGATCAAACAAGCCTTGTCTGAACTCTGTGGGTAGTCCAGATCACAGGGCTTTGACTTCATTTTTGTAATATGTGGTATCTGCCATTGTTTAGCATAATTGATGCACTTTTTACTGCTTTTTACTGCAATAATCACCATATTTGTTATTACTACCGCTTAAAAGTTTGGGATCACTTTCTAACTTCATGGTTGTTTCTTATTTTTACTTATTTCTACATTGTAAAGCAATGCTGAAGGTGTCAAAAATATGCAATAATCTTCTTTTAACAGTTAATGTTGAGATGTACCTGCTACTCTTGATCTGTAATCTGCTACTCATGACGATTTGTAAATGAACTTCTCCTCTGCAGCAGAGGAAAGTTTTGGTCTTGCCTTCCTGTGAAGGTCTCTATGAGAGCCAGTTTCATTATGATTCTTGATGGGTTTTGCAAATGCACTTACAATACTGTTCTTGCAAGAACTATTTCAGAAAGGCTGATCTCTGTGACTTCAAATAACAACTGTCTGTTGTTGTTATTGTTGTTACATAATTACCTAATTCCATATGTGTTATTTCACACACAATGTATTAGATAGATAGATAGATAGATAGATAGATAGATAGATAGATACTGTACTCACTTTAGAACTAACCTAAGGTGCTCAGAGGTGACTGCCTTACACACACTACCTTGATGGGTAGAGAAAGTACATGATGACACCCAGGCAGCAGCAGCACAGACATCGTGGAGTGGCACACCTTTAACTTAAATAAGTTCCTTAAATTGGAGGTGTTCCTGTAGAACTGCATGATGAAGTATGGCTATATTGGCCAGTTTGATGGCGTCTACAACTCAAGCCATTGTGTCAATAATGTGCAGTCAGTACAGGGGATGTCTGTGTCAGACATAACATCCTTGGGATGGTCATTTCCAAGGCAGTGAGTGCATAAATGTTGCCCTTCTTCACATTCCAAGAGATTAAGACATAACACAAAATGCTTATAACATAAATAAAGCACTGTCTGTAGTAGGATAGAATGAGAATCTATTCCAAGATAAAAATTTTCTTGGGCATTGCCATATTTTGAATTATTTTATCCACATGATCTGGCACAGGTTTTACGCTGGATGTGCGTTCTGTTGCAACTGTCATATCTTCTAACCGGGCTTGGGACTGGCAATGCATGCAGTGGCTGGGTTGTATGGGGTTGAGGGTTGCCCAAAGACCAATCAGAACCCCTGGCACTCCAATCTTAGAACACATATTTTGTAGAGAGACAATTGTCAGAAAAAACTCAGCCCATCTCATCTCTAATATTGGCAACAATATTGTAGCTTACAGCATAATGAAAACAAAGTTATAAGCTACAGAAGAAAATCAGATCATTGACAAATAACTTAAAATGTTTTTTTTTTTTCCATGTATGCTCTGTACCTTTAGTTTCACTTCCTGTTCTTGGCTGATGAATCTGTCACAGCCAGATAGCTTCCATCAAGCTATCTACTAACTGAATATCAATGTTGGCTACTTATTAATCATATGATTGTTTAATTATTTTTTTAATATTAGTTTAGATCACATTATAGCTGCTAGTTTGACACATGGGCATGTGACAGTGCTTTCTGCTCAAGAAAGGGTTTCTTTTTCATAGTTACACTATATGGCTAAACCTGTTAGTATTTGGCTAAACCTGTTAATTATTAAATTACAGATGTTTTAGGTGTTTCAATCAGGCCCCTTATGAAGTGCAATTTTAATTCTTCAGCATACCAAAACATCTTGGACAAGTCTATGATTCAAACGTTGTGGGGTTTGGGGAATGCCCTTTTCCATTCCAACATGACTGTGCCTCAGTGCACAAAGCAAGGACTATAAAGACTATACGGTTGGTGTGGGACAGCTTGATTGTGCCACACAGAGCCCCGACCTATCCCCTTTGGGATGAACCTGACCTCAGAAATGCTCTACAGAATGATTGGGCATGAATTCCCACAGAAACACTTCAAAATCTTGTGGACAGCCTTCCAAGAAGAGTAGAAGCTTGTATTGCTGCAAAAGGGGGACTAACTCCATTTGGATACAATGTCATTGCGGGTTTGGCCAAATACTTTTGTCCATATAGTGTAGCTTTGCCAATATTGCTTCTTTGCCCATTGCGTATGTGGACAGAGATGATGTGAATGATAAAATGTTACCATGAGCAGACCCATATACTGTAAGACAATTGGGATTTCCCTTAAATCTGGCATCTCCCTCTTCTCCAATCTGGGCCTGGGTCACCTGTAGCCCTGACAGTATCAAGGAAGAACCAGAAAGGAAGAAATTGCTGTATAGTAGCAGTGTTTGATGAAAATACTTTATCCTACATTGCTATCCAAATTTGTTGGAGAAAAAAAACATCATTCCATAATTCCATCAGCAGTTGTATTCAAAAATGTTAAGCTTGTTATCATAGTGCATCTGTCTGGAAGGCAAGTGGCAGGAAGATAATAAAGGGTGAAGTATAATCAGTGTGGTGAGCACAGATAACATATTCAAGACAATCATGGGGTATATAAGAGATAAACTGCCAACTTTCTGGCTTTTTTGCCTAATCACCACACATTTAGCTAGGGAAAGTTACTGCAATTTTCTTTTTAGCAATAGTATTAGGAAAAAGAACATTATGGGTCAATGATTAATCTTTTACTTCAGCAAATCTCTGGCTCGTTGTCAAGATTACCCTTGAGCCATCCATTCCACCTCACTTCTGCCTGAATTTTTCTTTTAGTTCACAATGTGGTATAAAAAAATTCAGCAACACTCAAACAAGAAAGAGAAGACTTATTTCACCATGACAAAAGACACAAAACCATTAATGAATGCCTAAGGTGCCCCACTCTTCCTCCATTTCGAAAAAAAAAGTGTCTAGGACTGCCTATTCATTGGATGCCAATGCAAATGGATTCATTATTTAAGCTTAATGATGCAAAAATCCGTATTTTGACGAGAAAGAACACACACACACAGACATATACAATGGTGCTTCTTTTTTCGTTCTATTTAGTTATTTAATTTTATCACATTCGTGTTGTCTACAATCTATGATACACCATCACACAAATCTCATTTTCTCACATTTGTGTAAAACCACATGGAACTCTCTTTCACAGACTTAAATATCCTTTTTTGTATGTGTTTTCAGCCTTTGCAGGCCATCCACACACCTCTGCTGGGTGGTGGCTCTTTGTGAAACCATGAACCTGGAAAGGAAGTACTCATATCCTCATCCTCTCTTCCATCCACCTCAACGTTTCAGTCCCAAGACTAACGGGAAGCACGCAGCACCACAGAATCAGGTACTGCGACTCAGGTCTGCTGAAGTGAAACCTCTGGATGAGTCAGGACAAAGGAGTATCTGTAACTGTCTTCAACATGAGAAAGGTGCAACACAGTGGAAAATAAAACCACTGTTTTTTTCTTTCTCCTCCTACCAGTTCCACTTCTGCTACATAGATGGGAGGAACATGAGAGGCTTCACGCATGTAAAAAATAAAACAATAAAAAATAGAAGACCTGTGCTACAGTTAAAAGGTATAACAGTAATCATGTGAATCAATAAATAAATGAGTTTACTTTTTGTAGCCTCCTTTTTAATAACTTAACTTATGCAGTGTGTACAGTGTGAATTGTTATTTTCATTCTGTGTTTTATATTTTCTATGTGTATTATTTGTTTTATTTACATCTGTATCCCTGTTCGTTTTAAGCTGTAGTCATTGCTTACAGCAAATCTGTTTCTGTCACAATGTGCTCCGGTCTTATTCACCATGCACTAAAGATTTAATTTCAGTTTGTTATATTTGAGTAGTTTATGAGGCTTATATGACAAAAAAGGATCACTTGAATACCAGAAATTTACTTAACGAGACCACCATGAGATTTCTTGTTTTTTTGGGTTTTTTTTTTAAAGACATTTGGCTTTTATACACTTTCGTAGTTAAAGTAAATTATAATGTTCTTTTCCAATTTACGTTTGTAAAACTAAAAGAGGATGTCTTATTCTTGAAACAGAAAGCAATGACAGAACCCAATAGTTGAATCCAGAATAAGTGCATTTCCTGCTGGATGTGCAGAACAGCTAGCGGATGTTCTCACGGACATCTTCAACATCTCCCTGAGCAGCACTGTAAATTCAAAGTGCTTCAAGGCCACCACCATCTTCCCTGTACCCAAGAAGTCTACTGCGTCCTGTCTCAATAACTACTGTTCTGTTGCACTCACCCACCATTATAAAGTGTTTCAAGTGTTTCATTACTGGACCCCCTGCAGTCTGTATAGCATCCCAAATACTTGGGATATCGACACCATTCCCACCACACTCCCTCTGGCCCTCTCAAGAAGGACTCATATGTTCGAATGCTGTTCATAGACTTCAGTTCAGCATTCAACACAATCCTTCCTCAGTGCCTGACCAAATGCGGAGCCTCCTGGATCTGGACGTCCTGACTGGAAGACCTCAGTCAGTCTGGATTGGGAACAGCTTATCCCGCACCACCAGTCTGAGCACTGTGCCCTTTCCAGGGGTGTGTGCTCAGTCTATTGCTGTTCACTCTGCTGACTCACAACTGTGCAGTGAAGCACAGCTCAAACCACATTATCGGCGGGTCTCATCAGCAAGAGCAATGAGTCAGTATACAGAGAAAAGCTGCAGTGGCTAATGGACCAGTGCAGAACCAACAAATTCTCTCTGAGCATGAACAAAACTAAAGAGATGGGTGTTGTCTTAGAATATATGTTCCGCTCCCCACTGAACATCAATGGCTCCTCTGTGGAGATTGTCAAGAGCACTAAATTTTTTGATGTTCAGGAGAAGAATCTCAACTGGTACCCCAACACCAGCTTGCCGGCAAAGAAAGCCCAGTAGTATCTTTACATTCTGCAACGGCTGAGAAAAGCTCATCTCCCTCCTCCTATCCTCACCACATTAGACAGAGGGAGAATTCAGAGCATCTGGAACAGTTGCGTCACTGCCCTTTTGGAACTGCATTGTCACAGGTTTCAGGACCGTGTGGTGATAACAGCTGAGAGGATCATCAGGGACTCTTTTCCCTCCATCATAGACATTTACACCACATACCACATGGTTTATCTGCAAAGCATTGTGGATGACCACACACAGACTCTTTATGCATCTGTCATCTGGAAAAGGTACTGAAGCATTCGGGCCCACACAACTAGATGGTCTAACAGTTTCTTCTCACAAGTCAACATCCCGAGACTGGAAAAAAAAAACACACACACACACACACACACACACACACACACACACACACACACACACACACACACACACATGAAGCAACTTGACTACTTTTTTTTCCTTCATGTGGCATCTAAATGTGGCATCTACTATTTATTAGCTCTAGTATTCAATTTAGTCATGAGGAACACTTTATTTGATGTACCCATGAATGCAATATCAGCCTTATTTGATATTGTTAAAGAAACGAAAGCACAGCACAGTTTAAAATACCAAGTCCTTAGTTAATTTCTTATGTGGTGTGTTAAAGGTGGTAAAACAGATATCTCTAGAGCTGTGTCCATCTATCATCTTTGGTAGATAAGGAGACAGTTTAACAAATGAGGGTGTAAAAACGTTAAGTCTGCCTAAAGATGGTAAAATTACCAGCTTGCTTGATTGGCGTGCTTTCCTTATGCACATTTTTTTGTGTGTGTGTGGTTTTTTTTTTCAACATGTGCCACAGTGAAATAGGCATAAATGTAACAGATTCAGTATGTAAATGGTATAAAAGCTTGTAAACTATATGTACTGTAATATTTATCTATGCTGTATGTGCTGACCCACACATACAGAGTTCAAACTTTTGAATGCTATTTAAAAATGTGTACTGAATATACAGAATAATTATTATTTTATTTGTTTATTTTATTTTTTTTAAAATAGAAAAATTACTGTATGGCCTGAACATCTGAATAACTTGTGGCTATGAATAAAAGTTAAAATACTCACACTCCATGCAGGAATCTAACCCGGACCCTGGACCCTGCAGTGCTAATCACTAAGCCACCGTACTGTCAGAATCAAAACATATAACTTAAATTAATAAATAACAGTTACTTTTGTACAATCAGTGCTTATGTAATTAAATATGCTGTCTTTCAGTTGAGTTGGAATGGGGGCATTATTCTTTAGAGACCTGTACTCTACTGTAATTCTCACAGCTCCTCCTTCTATTAGCATTTTATAATAATAATAATAATTATTATTATAATTATTCTAAACTTAATGTCTTCAGACAAAAGGAATTTGGGCAAATTAAGTATACCTTATAGACGATGCATTTGGGAGACAATGTCCTGTCGTCAAGGGGTTAAATGTTTCATTTTGCTCTTAAAAATTCAGTTTTTTCATGGCGCCACACGTGTACTTTGGCTTCTGAGGTTATGAACGCAGGGTTATAGCGCCCTCTAACGATGAACGGTAATAGTTCTCTTTTAAAATAAACCTGGAAAAAGCGCGACTTACATTTCTCTCGCATTTAAATCTATACGATTTATAAATCTAGAAGATTTTTTTCCCTTTCGTATTTTGTTGTCTGGGATGAAATGCGACAAGAAACGTGGTGCAGAAAGTCAAAAGCTGTGAATAATTATATGAAATAT
>JAQQZT010000040.1:17543028-17553940 GCA_030068275.1 Clarias platycephalus
AAAAAAATAGATATAGAGATATATATATATATTTCTATATATATATTTTTTTTTTTTTATTTATTTTTTTTTTTTTTTTGGAAAAACGGGCAGCGCTCCCCCCAGCGGTGTGGAGTGGTACAGCCCAAACATGGCTGCCTCCATCCTACAACGCTTTCTCCTGCCTGTCAGGACTACTTCAAAATATGTGACTCCGTGTTTAAGTGGTGAGATTTGAATGAAGCGTTTGGTTAATTTATGATTGCTTACTTTTCTTTCTGTTCATCTATTAACGTTTATTTCTTGTTAATTCCTGGTATATTGTGCTTTGGTTGCCAAGGTTGCTAGCTAGCTAGCTAGCTACCATGACATTACAACTGATAGGTTAAGTTCATCTCCGGTATGGAACAGGCAAATGGTAAATCTGTTGAATGTCTAGGAAAGTAAAAAACGAAACCCTGCTATTAGCCAAAGAACCACGTTTAATCATTAGTTGAAAAGGTATCTCATATATGCGTAAGACACGTTTCTAGCTGTGTCAGGTCACAATATCGACAGGAATCAAAAGGTCCCTCACCTAATTTTTTTTTAAATAATGGCATACAATTCCATAATAATGGCCAATAATAATAATTGTGTATCAGTGTATGGTTATGCATTTGGCATTAAGCCTGTGTGTGTTTGTCCCAGGCAGAAGATGTCTGCTCTCAGCAGCATACACAGACTCCAGAGTGTGGGAGCAAAGAGAACACCAGCCTCAAAACCTCGGTGAGCTCCTTTCACCCGTACAGTAGCGTTTAGAAAATGACAAATGTACTTGTCCTTTCTCTTGTCACTGCAGATTCTAAGGGTTTGACTTTAGCTTTGACCCTTTGGAGGCATTTTTTTTCTTTTTCAATGTTTTCATTTCTCCTTTTCAGCTAAACTGGCCTCTCTCATGGACAAGACGTATGAGAAAAAGCTTCCAGTTAGCTCTTTGACAATATCTCGGGTGAGGGAGCAACAGCGTTCACCTGGAACATCTACATTTTCAATAAAACCAAACACAAGCCAGTCACCACAATGCCAGTTTGATTTTTTGATTTTTTTTTTTTGATAACTGCATGTTTGCGGACACAAGAGACTATGACAACAATCTATTCAGCTGACATTATGAGCAATTTAATGTTTTGTCTCACCTCCCTTTGTTAATTGTCATAATAGATTATTAACACTTTTCTTCTGTTCCAGTATCCACATACACGTAGAATCCAATTTTCTTATAAGCAGTTACCCTTCTCTCCAACTTTTGCCTTTGCCCTTTGTATACATTATGCATTAGGATAACGCCTAGGGAATTAGGGAATGCTTAGGTTCGACTCGCACCCAATGCCTAAACCCCAGCTGCTGAATGCAGTGCTGGTCCCAAGCCCGAATAAAATGGGAGGGATGGAAGGGCATCTGGTGTAAAACTTCTGCCAAGTTTTGTGTGGATCACATGGTCCGCTATGGCGACTCCTTGACATGAACAGCCGAAAGATTAACAACTGAAGTGAACAACAACAAGTGAAATGTTTGTAAATGATGTTTTGTCGGAGGGGGTGCATCCATCTATACTCACTTGTGTGGGACATAATTCTGAAATCTTAAATATGGCTTAATAATTGAACTGCTGATGTTTGGACACTATGTTAATACTGGGAAGGGCCTCACTTTGCTTTCAAAACCCAAAACAATTGTGTAAATAAACTGACTTCTGTCTTTTTTTAGTTTGTAGACAATATATCGTCTAGAGAGGAAGTTGACCAAGCAGAATATTATTTATACAAGTAAGTACAAATCTTCATTTAATTTTGGTAATTTTTCATAGTAATCATAGGCTGGAATAAATTGTACCATTATTTATTTCTAAATGGTTTATCCTTCTTCTGTGTTCTGAGGTTTCGACACAGTCCAAATTGCTGGTATCTCCGTGACTGGACCATTCATAGCTGGTTTCGACAGTGCATTAAATTTGGAGCCAGAGACAGAGCTCTGTACACACTCAAGAATAAGGTGGGAATTTGTCAGGAGACTGAGTTACTAATAATAATAATACAAAACAACATGTTAAGTAAAACTTGTTAAGTTTAGTGTATTTGTTTCTGCACTTACCGTTACACACTGTAAAAAAAAAACACCAATGGTGATTTATTTCTCAATATTTAGGTACAATTTGGAATGTTTCCAGATGAGTTCACATTTAATATCCTGATTGACTCTTTCCTAAAAGATAATGACTACAAGGGTATGTGTGACAGTGAAATTGGAGATTTCAGTTGGATTATTGCTTTACTGCTTCTATTAATGCTTAATTTATAATGATGCTTCACAGTTTATATTTGATCTTTTAATCATTTCTTAACTGGATTGTTTAAGGTTTTTGTTCATTGTGTTATTACAGGAGCCTGCTCAGTTGTTGAGGAGGTGATGCTTCAGGAAGCTTTTGATCTCCCTACGACTCAGATCTTATCTCTGTTTTCCCTGAGCAAGTATTTTGCAACCAAGCCAGATATGAGTGTATGTATTTCCAGTAAATTTAAATATTTCAGAAGTAGCACCAGTGGCAAATATGACACATGTTCAGAATTTTTACAGATTAAAAACAAAACTGTTATGTTTTCCATAAGGTAAGTGGGCTGTCTAAGGTTATATTAGGTTCACATGACAATTAAAGCAAATGATTTTTGCATTGAAAGCTTTTTTTTTTTTACAGTGCAATTTTGTTCAGTCTTTATTATTTCACAGTGCCAAAATGCCAAGTCAGGATTGTGTGCATTCACCGCAAAACCCATGTAGCATTTAATATTTAGAGCAATTATGCCATTTTAAAATTTGGGTTGACAATTTTCACTTCTATAATTTTAATAGATTTTACCAGCTTGCTTAATGCCAGAGTACATCTTGTTTTATGAAACACTTAGCAGCTAATTAAAGTGGAGTATATGAACAAAATTTAAACGAGTAGGCTTTGCACAGTAGTCTGTGTTTTCTACTCAGTAATAAGCTTGCATAATGCCTTCTGTCAGTGTAATGGCTCTGCCTAGGGTTGGACAACGTAACTAAAATATCAGCTTTTTTTTTTTTTTTGGTATATACAGGTGAGCCATAACATTAAAACCACTAACAGATGACATGAATAACATTGTTAATCCCTTTACAACAGCACTCTCAAGGGGTGGAATCTATTTAAGCAACAAGTGAAAAATTAGTTCTCAAAGATTGTGTCTGAAGCAGGAAAAAGGCCAGGTGTAAGTCCGTGTGACTTTCACTAGGACCAGATTGTAATGCCTAGAAGAGTGAGCCAGAGTATCTCAGCAGGTCTTGTGCTTGAGTCAGTTTGGGTTGTTCCCAGTATGCAGAGATTAATACCAAACAAAAATGGTACAAGGAAGCACCCAAGATTCATTGATATGTGTGGGAAGTGGGATTTGGAAGGACTTAATAAGAAAGTATTAAGTAGACAAAATGTTTTGGTTTTGAATATAGCTGCTCTCTTTTCTGTATGGCGAACTGTACCGATCTACTTTTTCCCCATGCTGTAACCAACAATTGGTGTAATTAATGATTGTAGAAATCCTGGGATGTAGAGTGATACATATCGTTAAATATGTTAGTTAAAAAGTGTTACTGTTCCCTATCACTACGCGTGGAAACCTTGTCCAATCAGATTACTCAGTCGGGATTAATTATCATATAATGTGTTTTATAAGAGTAGGACAAATTCTTGATATATAACTAGTACTGCTTTTACCTATTCTGTGTATAAGTTGTTTAATTTGTGCAGTGGCAGGAGGAGAGGAACATGGGAGCAGCTCTTCTGTTGGCTGGACTGAAGCAGGAAAATTCTGTTGGCCTTAGTGCACAGTTACTTGGTTATGCACTCATTGGTTAGTATCCAATGTTCCAATTAATAGAATAATTATCTTTCTTAACCCTTGGTTTAGTAACTTAATTTAAGTCTGCATAATATGGTATTTGCATATGATTTATTTGTGCTGGATTAAATAAAATGGTGCTTTTAACACAGATTTATGAATACAGTTCCTTGCAATCGTATTCCTACCCCTTAAACTTTTCCACATTTTGTCAAGTTATACCAAAAAATTTAATAGATTTTATTGGAATTTTATGTGACAGACCAACACAAAGTGGCACGTAATTGTGAAGTGGAAGAAAAATGATAAATGGTTTTCCAAATTTTTTACAAATAAATATCCAAAAAGTATGGCATGCATTCGTATTCAGGCCCCCCGAGCCAATACTTTGTAGAACCACCTTTCGCTGGAATTACAGCTGCAATGAATATGCTTTGATTTAAACCATTATGTTTGTAGCTCTGCCTGTATGTTTAGGGTCATTATCTTGCTGGAAGATGAACCTCTAGCCCAGTCTCAAGTCTTTTGCAGACTCCAACAGGTTTTTATCTAAGATTGCCCTGAAGAAATGCTACCAATAATAAACAGGACTTTTTTTTTTTTTTTTTTTTTTTTTAAATAATAGCTCATCATTTAGCTAAATAGCTTACTTTTTGCCAGTTTTCCATAAAGGCCAGATTTGTGGAGTGCACGACTAATAGTTGTTCTGTGGACAGATTCTCCCACCTGAGCTGTGGATCTCATCGCTGCTTCTCTAATTATTACTCTCCTTGCCCGGCCTTTCAGTTTAGGTGGACGGCCATATTTTGGTACAGTAGGTTTGCAGTTGGCCATACTCGGATGATGGATTGAACAGTATATTTTTATAACCTAACCCTGCTTTAAACTTCTCCACAACTTTATCCCTGTCCTGTCTGGTTTGTTCCTTGAGCTTCATGATTTTTGTTCACTTATGTTTTTTAACAAACCTCTGAGTATAAATACAGCTGTTTTGAGGGCTTCACAAAACAGCTGTATTTATACTGAAATTAAGTTACACACAGGTGCACTCTATTTACTAATTAGGTGACTACTGAGGGCAGTTCCACTGGATTTTAGTTAGGGGTATCAGAGTAAAGGGGGATGAATATATAAGCACCCCACACTTTTTAGATTTTTATTTGTAAAAAAAAGTATTAAAACAAAAAACTTTTAATAATTTCTTTCTGCTTCACAATTATGTGCCACTTCGTGTTCTATAACAAAAACTCCCAATAAAATACATTTCTGTTTGTAACTTGAAAAGTTTTAGTGGTATGAATACTTTTGCGAGGCACTGTAATTGTCGCATATATAACGTATATCAAATTTTTTACATTAGCTAGATGTTTTATGCAGAGGGAACAAGTAAAGTGAAACATAGTCCTGTTTGAGTTGTTAAGTACACCAAAAACAGCTCGTGTAAAAAAGGCACGTAGTTGTGTTTTTGTTACATTTATGTATTTAAGCTCATGCCATTTACTTCTATAAATTGTGTAACTATCATTCTTTCATCAGGTAAAGTAGAGATGGCCAGAGGAATCCATGCAGTGTTTCACAACATGCCCTTGATTTGGTTTCCTGGTTATCTCGGTAAAGCCCTGGATGTTATGGAACGAGTGTGCAATGAGGCTGGAGATTTGAAACTATGCCAGGAAATTGTAAGTATGTAAGAAGGATTTGTCAAAATTGCTCATTGTGCCTGGGACAGACTAAGTCTTGCTAGCGTATTAATAAGGCCTTTGTTTGAAAATTGTACGTTGTAGTTTATGGAAAGTGTGTTAAAGAAAATATGCGATGAAGTTAGTTGTCAAGTCCTTACAGTGGTTTAAAAGAATAGATTGCATGGATCATTATGCGCTGTGCCTCAAAGTAATCTGCCTTAGAACTTTTGAATTAAGTCTTTCTGCCCCACTCACCAGTCATACCATAAGGCCTTTCTTTATCATTTCAGTTAAATTCTTAAAATTTTGTCTTCAACTTCTTATGCTCACAAAATGTCTTCTCGGTCTCGGGTTTTAGAACAACAGAGACATGTCTGCTTATCACTTGTATGGGTGAATGGTCATGCTTCAAAACTTCAACAGCTTACTGTCTCTGTATTCATACCTGTACTAGAAGTCTAAAATAATTTTCATTAAACTTTTTTTTAACATGTTTTAAATTAAATATATGTGCCACCCAAATACAAAACCAATATTACTATGTGCTATTTGTATTTGTTTAGCTTGACTATATGGAGATAACGCTGCAGGAACTCATGTCAACACTTGCTTCTGAAGCAATTGAGGAGAAAGCCACAGAAACCCAGACTGTTAACATAGACGATGATGATGATGAGTTTGAAAGAGCCAAACTACCACAGTACACAGCTAGGTTCAAGGTTAGTCTATGGGCTGTTCAAACTTCCTCAAATTTTGTTCATGATCTGTTGTTATTGATATGAAATGTAAACCTCGCAACCTAGTAATCGATGAAATCGCAGTTAAATGAAATGTTTGAGCATAAAGACATTTAACCCCTTGCATTCTCTGGAATCTAATAGTAAACAGTTGTAAATTTAACTTTAACACCTTTATTTTACATATTGCTTCTAGCTCAAAAATCGAAACGTAGCTTCCATAATATAAATAAAGGCTTAAAATGTTTTATGATGTTTATTTATTAAAATAAACATCAAAAACTGGAAATAAGCATACACCATTTGACTGGGTTCTTTCTTTTGCTGGCTTTCTGTGTAGGAGCTAAACGAACAGCTCCACACACAAGGGAAAGTGGAGATGCGCAGTCTGGATACACTTGTGTCCATCCTGGCTGAAGAGAATCTGAAGGCTTCTGAGGAGATGGATGTGGCTAATTACGAGAAGAATGTGCAGGCCTGGGAAGCAGAACGCATACAACTTGTCCAGAGAGAGGAAATGATGAGAAGAAAAGCAGAACAGGAGCATTTGGCCACGAAAACAGCCCAAGTTCACTTGGGCCAGATTCACTGACACACTCGGAGAGAAGAGAGATTCATTTCATGTGTATTTTAAGTGGCTACGGCATAAAACTTTTCTGTTTTTTTTACTCCACACGCTGTCAAAGTTTGAACAACAATAATAATTAAAAAAAAGAAAATAGGATTTACTCTGTCTCACATTTTGCTTTCATTTATGTATGGGGTGTCAGTACATTACCGGGCACAAGCATGCACATACTTGAACACTACGGGTAATTTTGAAACATCAATTAGCCCACAATACAAAGACATGCAGACTAATTTTGAAAAACAAAATCTACTCTTCATGTCTCGTGATTGTGGAAGGAAACTGGAATACCCAGAGAGCACCCACCAGGGGAGAACATGCTAACTTCACATACCCAGACCCGTAGGTGGGAATCGAACCTTTAATCCTGGAAGTGCAAGGCCATAGTATCTAACCATTGATTTGAAATAAATTTAATCTAAGAAAATAACTACAAAAAAATATACAGTCAGTTGCATTAATATTGAATGTTGAACAAGGTATTACTAATCGTATATTGAAGTTAAAATAAAATTTTGCTTGTGAGTTTAAAGTGAGATCTGGCAGCTTTAATTTTCTTACAAATTGGGTAAATATTGTAGGAGTTTCAGCACTTTTTATGTGGCCCCAGTTCCCCCTTTTAAAGTTCTGTATACCACCCAATGAATTTGAAATTGGCCAAAGTGACATTGAAGTTTAGACTTTCAGGTTTACTGTGAAGAGTTCAATAAATATTGCATTAATTGTTTAGGAATTACAGTCTTTTTTTTTTTTTACACAATACCTCAATTTTTACAGGCTTAATTAATTGTACAAACTAACACTGATAAATATTCAAATTATTTTTATTACTTTCCAAAGTCCTTGGCAGTCAACGACTGCCTTATATCTGGAACCTATGGACGTCACCAAAATGCCAAATTAGTTTTGATCCAGTCTAACTGGGACTCATAATTGCCCATGCTATAATACTACCTCTGGCATATTTGTGGTGATGTAGTTGGATATCTTGACATGTTTTTTGACTTTCTGGGTTACCAGTAATTTGTATCTTAAGATAAAACATCTGTGTATATATTTATGAAGGTGTCTCTTTATTATAGACTTGAAAATAAAATGGCAATCTTTGAGAGTGTTCTTGACCTGGATAGATGTTTTAAAGGGGTTTTCTTCTGCTATCATCCACTTCAGTTGTTTACTGTCTTCCAGTCCTTTTGGTACTGTTGAGCTTGCCAGTGAGTTTCTCTTTTTTTTAGGGATGTGCCAGTTAGTTGTTTGTTGATACTTTTAAAATTTTCTGCTCTCTCTCTCTCTATATATATATATCCCACCCCCCCCCACTGTAGTTGAGTGTTGATTGCTTCACGACAGATCCATAGTAGTGGTCAACAGAGGAAAAATTATGAAAGTCATCACTGTAAAAATACTTATTAAACTGACTATTTCTAATTCAGCCCATCTGTCACCAGCAAATATATAATTTTTAAAGTCACAGATCACATTTTTCCCCATTCTGATGTTTGATGCGGACATTAACTAAAGAACTTGATCTGCATTATTTTATGCATTTTGCTGCTTCCACATGATTGCCTGTTTTAATAACTGAAAAAATGAGCAGATGTATTCTTTGGAGCATTGTTTTACACAGTGTATACACTATAGGGAAAAATGTTTGTAGACATTGGACCACCACACCAATATAAGGGTCCTACCAGAACTGTTGCCACAAAGTTGGAGCACACAATTGTATGTCTTTGTGTCTTTGTAAGCTGTTTGCCTCAGTTGGACTTAAGTTGCTCAAACCTGTACAATACTATCAAAACACTCTGAACTGCACCATGCTGCATGTTTTTAGCAATGCTGAACTGGTCGTACTATCTCTCAGGGTACAAGGTGGGCATATGTATCAGTGTTGTTCTCTGATCCGGCACCTTGGAGGTGGAATGAATTTTCTGTAGATGTCCAAACAGTTAAGTCACTGCCTGTCTATAGACGACTAAAGACCTACTGTACTTCTGCATAGATTACTGAAATTAGCGTTTTGTATTTTTAAATAAATAAATAAATAAATAATCTGTGTAATTTTCTTACTACAGTGCATCTAAAAAAGTCATTCTGCAATTAACTTTTACATGTGAAATTCATATATTCTAGCTTCATAACATTAAGCTTATAGCTTCATATAGTTCATAAAAAATAAACAAAATCAGTATCTCAAAATACTATCAATAACATAAATTAAAAAGGATTTCTAATACAAAAAATTCCAACTAAAAGTATGTTAATTTAATACTTACACTTAATACTTGGTCAGGGCCTCTTTAGCAGAAATACTGCATCAATGTGGCATGGCATACAGGAATTCATAAAGACCAAGTTGCTTCGATAGCAGCCTTTAACCTGTCTGTATTGTTTGGTTGGGTGTTTCTTATATTTCTCTTCATATTAATACATAGATTTCATATGGCATTCAGGTCAGGGAAGTTGGCTAATCAACACAGTAATGGTCAGCAAAACTGCTGGAAAAGGAAAATTACATCTTCATAAAGCTTGTCAGCCGGAAACATGAAGTGCTCTAAAAATTTGCTGGTAGAGAGCTGAGTTGACCTTGGACAGGATAAAATACAAAAGACCACCAGCAGATGATATGGCACCCCAAATCATCACTGACTGTGGAAATTTGGATTCTCTACACTCTTCCTCCAGACTCTGGAAACTTGATTTCCAAATTAAGTGCAGCATTTACTTTCATCTGAAAAGAGGACTTTGGACCACAGAGCAATAGTCCAGTTGCTTTTCTCAATAGTTCAGATAAGGCACTTCTGATGTTGTTTATTGTTCAGGAGAACCTTGATGAGTAGGAATGCAACAGATTTCCAGAAGATGTCTGTGCATGGTGGCTCTTTATGAACTGACTCCAGCCTCACTCCACTTCTTGTAAAGCTTACTCAAGCTCTTGAGTCAGCATTGCTCAACAATCTTCTTAAGTTGCCTGTTGCTTGTGCGTCCTTTCCTACCACACTTTTGCATTCCAGGAAACTTTCCATGAATATGCTTCAAGACAGAACACTATAAAGAACCTTCTTTACAGCGGTGATCTTCTGTGGCTAACCCCCCTTGTGGAGGGTGTCAATGATCATCTTCTGTTAAACTGTCAAGTCAGCAGTCTTCCCCATGATTGTGGTTGTATGTAGACTGTGAGAGACACAGAATTTATATGAATAGTAACTCATACTCGAAATTAAATATTCTAATATTTTGAGATACTGGATTTTCATGACCTGCAAGCTATAATCATTGAAGTTAAAAATGCTTGAAATACTTCACTTGACATGTAATGAATCTAGAACATGAGGTTAATTCTTTACAATAAAAAAAACAAAAAAACCTTTTCCATGATATTCAAATGCACTTTATATTGCCTCGATAAGAGAGTGAAATAGGGAACCAGCAAAATGATAGTGCCAGACCTCACTAATTATTTTGGGGCTAAATGGACAAATCTTCACAATCCAAATATATTCTAAAATTGAGTGGGATGCCCTCCCAGAAGCATGAAGGTTATAACAACTGGACATCATATAACTTTTGTAATGAAATGTTCAAAAAGCACATATTAATGCGATGGCCAGGTCTCCACAAACCTCTGGTCCTGTTGTGTATATACCGTGGAATCTCGGATTACGAGTAACGCGGTTTACGAGTGTTCTGCAAGATGAGCAAAGATTTTTAATAAATTTTGACTTGAAAAATTAGCATTGTCTTGGTTTACGAGCACTGAGTATCATGTTTCACGCATGTGCTTCTTGTTTTGACGCCGAGCGTCACGTGATCACAACTGAGCCAATTTTTTTCTCTCTCTTGCGCTGCGGAATCGTCTCCCCTGCTGGGTCTTAGTGCTCGTCTCTAACTGGTATAATCAACATCCGCGCACGCGTGTACTGTTTACTATAACACTGTGACCCCGTGTGTGTAAAACATATTTTATTTTGTGTTCAGAAGCGCGTGTGT
>JAQQZT010000040.1:17556003-17576222 GCA_030068275.1 Clarias platycephalus
CTAATAATTTTTCTTTTAACTGGAGCTACATTATCTAGGGTATAACGAAATGTCGACTCTAAATATTCAGTCGCCTGGAAATGAAATGGAACTTTGGAAATGGAAATGAGTTCCATTGCTTTTGTTTATGATTTAACTGCTGACAGAAGCAACAGGATGAATTATTTGAATTCTTAACTGTAGAAGAGTTTTTAAAAAGGAAATTATATTTGATCCCCAAAAAAGGGGAGAACCACTTGAGCGTTATGGTTTTTCACACCATCCACTAATTTGAATGAAAGTCCTCCAAAATAAATGCTGCATGAATTTCAGCAACTGCAACATACTGTGTTAGATAGCTATTTGTCAAAGTCTAAATATTTTTGTTTCTGACCCCTTATGTATGCTTTTCCATAGGTTTGCCACACAAAAAAAAATTATCTAGAATGTCTTTGGATGCTGTAAGATTACAATTTGCCTTCTATTGAATTAAGGAGCTTACTCCAAACATTTTTCAGCAGGGAAAAGCTGGGCAGAATGATTATACAGCATGCATCTTTAATCGAAGGAAACCCCAAGATTTGTTTATTTTGTGTTTTCTCATATCAACACATTTCACAATTATACATACAGAGTCAAATATACCATTTAGATTATGATATTGGCACAATGACTCTACCAGCTGTACTCAGTTTTAAATCACGAAAAGGAAGATGAGAGGCCTTTGGCTTGGCAACTTAAAAGCCATTTCAGGACTTTCAGCACCATTGAATTAATCATCTACTGTAAATGGGTGTATGTATCTTTTTGCCTTTGTCTTGATTTCACTCACTCACTCACTCACTCACTCACTCACTCACTCACTCACTCACTCTCTATAGTTCTTAGGAGAACATGCAAAGTCCACACACTAAGTGAAAATGAAAATGTACTGTTTCATGATATTCTAGTTTCTGTATTCCTACCACACTGTACTCCTACTACAGTATATACAGTACAGTTTATTATACACCATAGTTTATTATAATGCATTTTACATGCTAACAATAAAATACAGACCTCAAAGTGGTCCTCTTGCATAAAAGCTGCAGCACAGTTAAGCTCTTAATGAACCTTTATAAAGGACATAAAGAATATCTTTATATTGTGGATTAAGAACATATGTTTTAAATCATATTTAAATACAAAGACTGAGATGACTATTGCTTTTGTGTTCCTACAATCATTTCAGTATTGACTTGGGAGAATTCTTGTTAATATGAGATGGTTTGTTAATCCATCTACTGTCATATCTTAAACACTTACAGTATCAGGAACACCCAGAAGAGTTGAAACATTCCTACAAAACAATCCTAAAACATCAATTATCGGTCATGCTTATTTTATATTGGGTATGATGACTTTTCCATGTATTCAGACCCTTTTTTCCACCAAACATGCTGATGGTGTTCATATGGCCTAAAATGTTTGGTCTCATTTGACCACAACAGATGATTCCAATTTTAGCTCCAGTGATGTTTAGTGAAGTTGAGATGTTGCTTTTTTATGAGGAAGGAAAAACCTTCCAAAGAGCTTGTTGGTGTGGGGATTGCATTTGAAACTTCAATTTAAAAGGGACAACTCCAACCTCACCATCGCCTTATGCAGTGTTTATAATATACAGTTGTTTGTTGATTTTTATAAAGGATATCAAAAGTGCTGGAGTTAATTGTAGGCCATAAGCCATCTTTTCTGCAAACAGTGCATATTTGTCCCAGGCATTATGATCTGTCAGTGGTGGCTCTTGGTTTAGTAACAGAAAGAGAAGACAAAGAGAAAGAGACGACCAGCAACTATGTTTTAGAGATAGAAAAGGAGGAATTATTTATCTCATTTAAATGAGTATTTAAACATGTTTTAATTTAATCTGACATATAGTCTATTAAATGTGATGTTCTACATATGGTGCAGGAACTGGGTTCATACTCACCCTTTACCCAGCTGACAGATTCTAAATGGGATAGATACAATATGGTACTTTTCATCCAGTAATCACACACTGATGCAAATCCAGTGTGGGTTTTAAAACAGTCACAGTATTTTCTGTCACTCAACCAGTGACAACACATACTGTCATTGAGTTCAAATGGTGTGATTTGTAGATGGAAAAAAATACACATGCTGTATATTTCTGCAGCCTTACTGATATTTCCATTACTAGCTTTAAAAATGTTTTAGCTTTGTTTGGCATTGGACAAAAAGTCAAACTGTGACTAATTGGGACGTTAAGGCAAATAAAAACCTGCTGATTAGACTTTTGTGCAAAATATTTGACCTGTGCTTTTTTCCCCCAATGTTTGTTTTTAATCATTATGTATAGCATGATTCGGGGGTTATCATTATCTGATACCACTCTGTTCACAATAAAATAAAGTTTTAAATTCTGGTTTAAATGGTTGCCCCTGTTTTCGCCTCATACTGTAAACTTGGCTGTCAAGTGTGGCCATTTTTTAGACCGGAAATGATTCATCATGCATGTTGAAATACAAAACTCATTGTATTTCACAACTATGATGGATTGTCAGAAATATAACTGCTGAGACTTTTATGCCATATATTTTGGGATACAATTGTTCCCTAAAACATTTCAATAAAGTTGAAATATTTCATCATTAATACGCTTAGGCATAACGGCATTAAAATAGATGATAATCTCAAAGACCACAGCCTGAAAACAGTAAAGGAAACTATTATTTTGCACTTTACCAACCAGCCAACAAATGTGTCTCCACATGTTGACTACTACAAAGGAATAATGGAGCTCTGTTCTCGGTAGCTGTTATGCTTATAAATAGAATAGCCTTTGGCAAAATGCAAGAAGCCCCAAACGATAAACTGAAACCTCTTACCTTTTAAAATAAATCTCGTCTCAGTGTTAAAGTGATAATATGCACAGCAATAATTGTTCAGAAGCCTGCATGACTGTGGTTTTCAGATGTTTTTCAGTATTTTTTCTACATATTCTCCTGACATTTACACCATACACTATATAAATAATGTGAAACAAATTATTAGTAAATCCGAATCTGGCATTCTGACAAGAGTCTGTTAGAGGTTTCACATGCATTCATGTTCTGTATAGGCAGGTTTATTGAGGACTTACCCCTTGCTACCTTTCTTACATAATTGAGGGTTGACAGAACAAGAAAATGTGAAGCCAAACATTGAGCATTCAGTTTGACTGGCATACCTCAGTAATTAAACACTTTACTGGGAGTGAATTCAGGCAGCATGCATGCTGTGCCATGTCTCATAGCTATTTTCTTTATGTCAACTTGATGCATGATTTTTTTTTTTTTCAGGGTTATTTTTTCAGACACAGGAGGATTGTGTTTTTGGCGTTTGAGCTTTCTGTATCAGTGGCACTCATTTCCTAGTTTGTCTGGTCTGTCCCTACTAACACAGTATTTATCTTGGAGATCAGGCTTCTCTCTGACACCTCTTTTAAATGATATTCACCTGCATCGTGTTTTAAGAATCTCTATTTTCATGCCCATTTCAGAGTAAGCAAAGACTGAACTGAAAACATGCCTGGACAACTCCAATCCAATGCTTGCACATGCGTGGCTATAAAGGTTTTTGAACATCTAATTCTTGCTCATTTAGAAGTATGCACATATTGAACCACTGCAGTACACATAACAAAATAACAGCCCTATTAATATGTTCATTCAGGCATCTCAAGTACTCCTACAAATAAGACTACTTACTCATCAGGCATGTCAGGTCAGCATTATATATTAGACAATTTTTACTGCCTAAGAAATATTACCCCATACGACTATCAGCTTTCACTTAGATTTTTTGTCTTTTTCTCTTAGTTTTCATGAATTACACTTATTACACAATGATACAGTTTTATAGTCCATACAAATGCACAGACTTATCAAATATGAATGAAATATTGCTTTGTGGCATTAAAGTATCCTATATTGATTCTTGAACTTTGTCAAGCCTTGAATATGAACAGTTAACATCATTAAATAGTTCACCCCAAAACATAAAGGTAAACCTGTCAGTTTACTGCCTGAGTCTTCCTACTGTGAGTAATGTAAAGCTTGCCAAGGATACTAGTACAAGCTCTCACACCCTGCTACTCATAACAGGAACACCCAAGGGCTGTAATCACTGTTTCTTTTTTTCCCTTTTCTATTCACAAACAGATATGCTAGTCATAACTCAGCCTACATTTTCAAATAGGATCTCACTATTATTAGACAGTGCGGACATACCGCCTAATGGCAAGAGAGACATGCTGCAAGCTGTGCATAGGAAATGTTTCTAAGGTACCCATCAAAATTAACAACCAGCCAGTCATCGAAAATCATAAATGCAAAACTCTAAAATATACATTGCAGTGTAAAACAATCGAACACTACCAATGAATCCTGCTTAATCCTCAATTTTCTAAGACCTCTACAGCTGTACAGTGGTATCCATATTTTTTTGAGCATACTGTATATATGAACACGGGCAATCTATTGGTTTTAAAATTGTTCAATTAAAATGATTAAGTGCTTTATTTTTCCACTTATTGTCTTATCCTGCACTTTGTCATCTGCCTTAGGCTTACCGCAACATTTTATTGGACCAGTCAGACCAGCTTTTTACTAACTGTTGGAAAGTGTAAAAATAGCTGCAACCTACATCAAAGAAATTTATTCTAGAAAAGCTGCTGTGGTTGTTGGTATGGAGTGAAAGCAATTCACTTTTTACGCCTGTTTACACCAAATCACCGCCAACTCATACATTCAGTACATACCTCCTGACCGAAGCCCATCTTTATTTAAGCCATAACGGTCAGGTCACCATCTTAAGTCATGACTTAGTATAGGTCACTTTAGGTAACAGAACAGCTAAACATAGTTCGCTTTAATTTAGTTCCTATTCTATTTAGGCTAAATATAGCCAGTATTCATTGCTATTCTTCTCTCTCTTTTTTTTTTCTTCTGCGTTAGAGTGAACAGAGGCGGGGCAAACCTGTAAAACTTTAGGCTACTCTCTCCTCCAGTGCGCCTGCGCCCAAGTTCCGTGCGCTGTGGAGGAGAAAAGATATTTCTACTTTATTACTGTTCTAGATATTTCTACTTGTTCACACGACTGATCAGCTCAATTTTCCGGTTACGCAAAGGTCACCTCGCGCGCGCAGTCTGAGTTCTTTTGAAAGGAAACTAACAGCACTGCGCGTCGCCGGAGGTTCGGAAACCTGAACAGGCGCGTCCTTGATGTCCAACGGCACGACTTCAGTGCTGAGGATGGAACCGACGGTCCCGGTGGTCATGTTCATATTCGGTGTGATTAGCAACTTGATCGCCATCGTCGTGCTGTGTAAATCCCGAAAAGAGCAGAAGGAGACAATATTTTACACTCTGGTGTGCGGCCTCGCGGTCACGGATCTTTTGGGCACGGTGCTGGCGAGTCCTGTCACTATTGTAACCTACGTGAAGGGTTCGTGGCCGGCGGGAGAGCCTCTATGCCAGTATTTCGGGTTCATCCTGCTGTTCTTCTCTTTGGCCGGCCTCAGCATCATCTGTGCCATGTCTGTGGAGAGGTATGTAGCCATAAACCACGCATACTTCTACAATGACTATGTTAACCAAAGGCTTGCGGGCGCTACGCTTGTCGCCATCTATGTCTCCAATGGTGTTTTCTGCGCCCTCCCGATCGTGGGATTCGGCCGGGTCACCATGCAGTACCCGGACACATGGTGCTTCCTAGACTGGAGGACCGAGAAGAATATCCATGCCGCCTTTTCGTACATGTACGCCGGTGTCTGCGTCATCCTCATCCTGGCCACAGTCATCTGCAATGTTGCGGTGTGTGGCGCACTGATGCGGATGCACCGCAGGTTTGTGCGGAGGATGTCGCTGGGCAGCGAGCAGGGGAGAGCCACGGAGGTCGGCAGGAAGCGCAGCTGCAGGCGCCTGGCAGGAGCCGAGATCCACATGGTCGTGCTGCTTATCGCTACTTCTGCCGTGGTGCTCGTGTGCTCCATTCCCCTCGTCGTGAGTTTTTCATCCACACGCCTGTCGTTGCACAGCTTCACATCTTGGGGGGGAAAAATGACCCCTCAAAGGTTCTATGGATAGTTAAAATGTTCTTTGTTTCCTAATGAGGTTCTAGTTTAAAACTCTCACTCGATGAGGAAGTCTTCTGTTGTAAGGATCCACACTAAACCCTTAAGAAATATGAGAGACAGAAAAGAACCACTTCTTTAGTTTTAATCTTTTCTTTTTAAGCATGTAAGCCAGTATACTTGTGGCAAATTTTGCTTTCTGCATCAACGCACATACATTGTAAATAAACTTTAGCCTATTTTGATAAAACATAAAATACTGTATTCACCTATTCTACAGTATATTCTCCACAGTATGTTATGTCCAGTAACTGGAAGTGAAATATAACTATTAATGACATATCATATTCTGATTTATATATCAAGGAACAAAATGTTTTCAGTTGTTCCTCTGAAGCAACCCTGACAGGTTTTACCTGTACTGTATGTACAACCGTTACATTATCAGAAAGGTTTCCAAACAGAACCTTATTAAGAAGCCCAGAACTGCTAACTATTCAAGTAACAATGTCTGGACCCATTTCTATGAGTGTACCTACCTTTTGAAACATTTTAGAAATGTAAAATTATCATTAAACAAAGACATTCTAAATGATAACACATTTAATTTTATGTTTAAGAAGGGTACTCGAAATGAAAGTGAGGTTTCTTTTCATATAGATTACTTTTCTCACCAGAATTTTCTTGACAAACTATGCTTGGAGTGGAGATATGCATGGTTGAACTTTCCCATGGTCAGATAAGGCAATATCGAGCATGTTCACAGTGAAAATGCCCATTAAACTTGAATAGCAGGAGAAGATATTTACAACTGCCCTTCTGTTACAGCTGGATCAGTCAAGATAATTTAGCATGACATAGTGTCTCCAGTGTATTGATGAGATTGTAATAAATCTACAAGATTACAGCAGTGAGGCACTCTAGCTAGCATCTATTTCACTAGCCAGAGGAAAGTAAATAAATAAATTGTACAATTTATCTTCATTAAATAAATAAAAAAAAAACCAGCCATAACATTGTCACAGTTTTAAGTATTTTTTTGATTAATTGAATGATTATTTATAAACAAGATAAATTATTTAAAAATATTACAGAAATAAATAAAATAATAATACAACATACAGAAATGGCTTTATGAAGTAAATACCTGAGGGAGAAAACTTGATTTGGATTTTCCTAGATTTTCTAGAAGTCAATCCTTTTTGTGTAATTGTGTTAGTTTGTTCCATTATTTATGAGATGCGTCTGCTTCTTATGCTCTGTAAAGCCTTCAAAATGTCTCTAAAATTAGGTTAAATTGGTGATTTTTGAGGCTGGTAACTCAAAATGAACCTCTGCGGCAGAGGTCAGTTTTGGTCTTGCCTTCTGGGGATGGACGTCATGAGAGTCAGTTTCATCATGGTGCTTGATGATTTTGCAAATGCATTTGAAAATAGTGCTCTTGCAAGAACTATTTCAAGAACTTTTGTCAAATGCTGGATATAAATGAGTCAGCCACAATAACATATAGTACTGTGCAAAGTTCTTAGTTACCATATTATTTTTTGTACAAATTTGGTTATATACAGTATGTTCATTGTATCTACATAATTATGTACAAAATAATTTACTATTTCCAAACATAATACGTAACTAAATATGTAAGTAAGTAACATAACAGAACAATATTTGTGTCTGTAAAAAAAGGAATGTTACATGATAGACTAATGTAAGCACCCGGGTTTTGCATAAAAAAAGAAGGGAGCAAGTGTGACAAAGTTTCCAGAAGGATTCATATTCTCCAGCATGCTCAGTAAAACCTAACAGCTGTTTTACTTATAGCATTGTGCAAAAGGCTTGGGCACATACAAAAATGGCATAGGCAAAGATGTCTTTGAAAACATTCGACATAAAAGAAATGTCTATAAAGAGACCTAAAGAGTAATAAAATACTCTTTAGTCAAAACTCTTTGCTGGAAAAAGAATCAGTAGTTTTAAATACAATTTTGTGCAGTTTTATACATAAAACTATGTATAAAAATAAGTTAAAATGATTAATTACAAATATCAAAATCAAATAATCAAAATCAAGGAATTTAATTAAATTTCACATTTTCACTAATCAAGTATTTTGCTTTTTGATACTGTAGTACAGAACCAAAATTAATTTGGAAATTAGAGACAAACATAGGTGTTTTTACAGATAGGAGCAGGGCATAGATACAAACAGGAATTTCTTCTGAGCAAGAGCTGTTTCCCAACATATACACTATGCACTATATTTATAATCTAGTTTGTTGAAAATTTAGTAACATGTAGTAATTTAGTAACCAAGACAGGGGTTGTAAATTTCACTACTGTGGATCCTTACCCTTTGCAGTTTTGACATGTTGCTCTTAATTCATGTTTTGCTTGTGTAGTTGTTGGAAATGTTTGGTATTTATAGATTGAGAAGAGCAAATAATGATGTTAATTAAATTTTAATATTTTATGTTTAACGCTTTTATTAACGCTTCAACATCTTGTCTGTAGGTGCAGGTGTTTATCAACCAAATATATAAGATTCCAGTGGAGAAACGGTTGGACAAAAACCCAGATCTTTTGGCTATCCGATTTGCTTCGACCAACCCCATTCTCGATCCATGGATCTACATACTACTCCAGAAAGCGGTCCTCATCAAAGTCATGAAAAATCTCAATTATCTATTCTGCAAGATCATTGCATGCGGGCAGCAGAAACAGGGCAGTTTTCATTGGTTGGAGCAACAGCGAGTGTCCTCCATTATCTCCAAAGACTCGCTATCACTTGTGTCTCGGAATATGAGGGAGGTCAGGAGCCCCTCACAGACTTTTCTTTATCTCTCTGCAATAACTGAGCCGTGCATAGACACCAGTTCAAGTCATATTGGGTCAGAGTTCTTCAACAGGAACAATTCAAATAGTGTGGGAGAATCATGTCCTATTAACCACACAAGTCATACTTCAAGCTTAAAAGAACCAGATACTCAATTATTTTAACTTTATGAATTTCCAAGGGAAAAGTATTTAGTGCTAAAAGCCACATGTAGTGGCGTCTGTAAGTATATTTGCATTTATAAGTATTTTGTTTAATAGCATTTGAATGTGATAAACACAGATTTTTGACTTTCACCATAGCTGGAAAATTATGTTTCTGTGGCACACAAATCTGTCTATAACTGTTTTTTTTATCGCTACACATCCTTCTTTTAAAACCTTGGATATGTTTTTCATAAAATTCAACAGTGAACAATTGCGTTTCATAGCAAAGGAAGATGCATACATTTCTGTAACACTTACAGATTACTTCTTTTAAAACGAAACTACTTGTTAGGGGAAAAGTGGAGCTCACATGAATGAACAAAAAGCACTTAGTGGACTTTTGGAGAAGGTTAAAGTAAAAGAAAGTTTGTTTATAGACTGTTATTACCATTGCAGTTTACCAGCAGTCAGGAATGCCTACGATAAGGCCTGTTGTAAATTACTGAAGTGGTAGAGGTGCTGATGTTGCTGATCATGACAATGGTGATGATGCATTGTAAGCTGGACTTTTTGTATTGTTCATGATTCTCATGATTTTCAACAAATTTGGAGTTCTCATTTTGCAGTCAAACCCTTTATTTGTACCATTTTAATGGCAGCTGTACTATGAGTTAGTAACAAAGCATATCTAGAACCAGACATGTTCTACACTTACACATAAAATACTCACAAGCTTTAAAAATCATCTAACTAGCTACATAAAGTAATTATATTTTTATATTTTTCCAGCAGGGTTCAAAATGGTTTAAGCATGATTAGGAATGGGTGCAAACTGTGTGCAAACAAGCCTTACAAAAAAGTTTTCCTTAAAAATCAGGCTTCGAGTTTTTGAGTATTTCAATTTACAAAATATTTATTAAATAACTAAATTTTATTAATAAATGTGAACTGCAATACGACTTTAAATAGTAATAATGTTGGTGACAAGATGAAATCAAGACGTTCCCTACAAAGGCTTATCTTACTACAATATGTGTAAATAAAATTTGTAATAGTATTTCTTGTTCTTAATCATACTATATATTGTCAATTTTTAATAATAAATATGGAAAAAAAACCATGAATTATTTTCATTTCCATCCCTCAGTGATCACTACTCTCTAACTCATACTGAACTCTTTGACCGTAATGTGCACTGTTCTCGCAGTCTTTGTACTGCTTGGACTAGTCACACTGAATGTTTAAGGAAGTAAAACATTTGTTTCCTGAAACTATGCAACGTTACTTACTCCTTCTCCTTCTCCAGTTTAGCTGAGTTTGCTCAATTTGCTCAAGTTAATGCAATCATTCAGACTGATGAAATTTGGCCTGAATAAATCCTTTTGTTGCCCTATGATGTATGTGCATAGTCTGTACCAGTGAAGTAGATATAAAATGAATAACATCAAGAAAAATATTCTGTACTCATTAACATTTACTTCCTTTGGCTTGATCGAATATGCACAAATAGCTCTTAATTCTGATGTGTGGTCCAATGACACGTTTTCTATAGATGTGAATGAGTGTGTAAATGCGCGTTTGTGCATGATGCACTGTCACATCCAGGGTAATTTCTGCAAACTTTTGCCCTGTCCATGAGAAAAGGTTAAAGAAGGTAAATGAATTAATCATATTTCCTCAGAAGGAAGGATGGCACAGCATTTTTTTTGACTGATTTTGAAAATGGGTAGACTGTACTCGAGTAATGCTAACTGCTGAAATGTATGGCGATACTAATCATGAAAAACATACATTCTTAATGTTCCAGATGAAGAAATCTTTAAGGCCTGGAAACAATTAGTTTAAGACTACACTCCCATGTTAGGAGTGTTTGCAAAACCATACATGGTGGTAACAGTAAAATGGAGAAGGAATAATGGCCTGGGGCTAAATTTTAAAGTTTGGCCCATGACCCTTAATTCCAATGAAGTATAATGTTAACTGCAGTGTTTTGTTTACAAAGACATTTTTGATCACTGTTTGTTTCCAACTTTGTGGCAACAATTTGGAAAGGTCCTTTTTTGTTCCACATGATTGTGCTCCTGTACACAAAATGAGGTCCATAAAAACATGGTTTGACATGACTGGTGTGGAGGATCTCCAGTGGCCTGCCTTAGCTCAATGAACACCATTGGGATGAGTTGGAATGTTGACTGTAAGCCATGCATTCTCATCCAACATTAGTGCTTGACCTCAAAATGCTCTTTTGACTAAATGGGCAAATATTCAGATAAACTCCAGAAATTTGTAGAACGTCTGGAAAGAATGTTCATATTTGATATAAAATACGCAAGAAGATCATATAGTATAAATAAATGGTTACTTATAACTGCATTATTCTGTGTGAATACAATACAAGTAAATATGTTTTTCTGGCAAACACAATCTCTCCTAAATTCCACAATCTCTCCTAAATTCCACAATCTCTCCTAAATTCCACAATCTCGCCTAAATCTCTCCTACGTTTTTATCAATTTGCAGTATTATGGGGAAATTAAAGTTCCATGTATGCAAACTTTATTAGGGATTAATAAATCCTCTAGTACATACTTGTCATTTTTTAATAACATAATATTTAATTTATTAGCACCATATTTGGACACAACTAAATTAGGGAGAAAATCTGGGGGGGAAAGTGGTCTGTCACTAGTACCATGTCATTAGTCAAACGTAAGTAGCCACCTAGTGCCTCAGCCAAGGAAAATTATAATTAGAATTGTTGTGTTTTTAAAAAAAAAAATCTAATTAGATATGTTAATATATACAGTCAAAAGTTTGGACATACCTTCTATGATCTTAAATAGCAACTGACTGTTGTTGTTACTTAATTACCTACTGTACTTTTGTATATGTTATTTCATAGTTCTGAGGTCTCTAGTGCTGTACTAGAATGTTGAAAGATAAATCCAAACTTGTGTCCAAACTTTTGACTAGTGTGTCAAAATTTTTGATTGGTTCTGTAGATACACTGCCGAACCAAAATAAGTGGCTTTAATTGAATAATTACTGCAGTGAATACTTTCAGCTGGCAACAATTCTTTTTTCCCTAACTGATATTCATGCAAAGAGTAGCTTTTCATTTCTTAAATAATCATATAGCCTCATTTACCCTGTGGTTGTGTTTCAGAAGTCCAATTATTGGGCTGTGTTAAGCAAAGATGGTAATTGGTGAAATTAAGGGAATTGGGTTAGGAACTGTCCAATATATTGTTAAAACGTGGAAGGATATCTTGGTGAAACCATCAACTGAATGGAAGAGCAATGATTAGAGATCGCTCAAGTTATCATAAATAATTGGCAATAGAAATCTCAGCATGTTTCATAGTGAAAGTAAAAGCACTGCCACATACACAATGTGACGAGTCGAAGTAGTTTAACTAAACTGCTGAGCAGCCTTAAGAAAACCAGATTGAAATTTGGAGCAAAGGAGAAAGGTCATGTGGTCTAATGAGTCCAGATTGACCCTATTCCAAAGCGATGGGTGCGTCAGGGTAACAAGGGAAGCAGTTGAAGCACTGCATCCATCACGCATAGTGCCCACTGGGGTTAATTCAGTTGAACAGGTCTAGACTCCGTTATGTGACAATACCATTAACTCAGCCAAGTTTGTTTTTAGTAGTACAAATAAAAGCATATAAAAGCAACATATATGAAATCAAATAGCACAAATCATGGAACAATACAGACAGACAGCTTTTAATATTAATATGAAATATTTGCATATTACTAATAGCTACCATAGGTGTGCCAATTAATCTGGAGCTTGCTAAAGCTAAATGAAATGGCTTGCTTGTATTGTGTGAGTGTCCTCACATATCCCAGTTTAAAAGGAAGCCGAGGTCTGAGCACAAGCTCACCCAGGGTGTTTAGTGAATTTCACAATAACTAACTCAAGTTCCTTCCTTTTCTGTTGTAGATTTTTTTGTTGTTTTGTTTTGATTCCAAAATTGATTTCCTTCTGTTCTGTTTATGTGCATATTTTCAAACTTTTTATTTTGAGAAAGGACATAGTTGTTTAGTTTAATATGCTCTTGGATTTGTGTGGAACATAAGCACAGAAGACAATGGACAAGCACATCTTACAAGCACTAAGCTGAAGACTAATAAGGCAGAATGGACGATCTGGTCTTATAATATTTGGTTCTAATGTAAAACTTTATTTTATTGCATAATAATGTACACAGTATATATATAGCATCTTAAAGTAGTAGTTTACTATAAAGTCCATAACAAGTGATCTACTGTATTAATATGTAATATGTATATTTAGTTTTTATAAGGATGAATCACTACACTAATCTTTAGGTTATTAGGTAATAATAAACCATACACTTTAACAACCTCTAATGATGTATACAAGCAACCATTAACAATGGTAATAGTCATATGTAATAGTATTAACCTCTTGGCATGCAGTTTAATGAAAATAATTTACATTTTGAAAGTTCTATATGGAAACAATCTACACAGCCAGTCAAAAGTTTTGGCATGCCTTGTAATGCCATGGTTTTTCCTGATTTAAATTTCTTTCTTCATTTAAAAAAAAATGCTGAAGGCATCCAAAATATGTAATAATCTCATCTGAACAGTTGATGTTCTGCTACTTATGCTTCACATACAGCCGTTGTAAGTCTTCACAACGGCTGTAAATCGAGATGTTGTGAATTCATGATTTTTGAGGCTGATAACTCTAAAATGAACTTCTCCTCTGCAATTTTGATCTTGCTTTCCTGTAATAGTCATCATGAGAGCCTCATCATGGTGCTTGATGGGTTTTGAAAATGAGCTTAACAATACTGTACTTGCAAGAACTCTTCTAAAACAGCTGACCTTCATGTCTTAAAATAACAACTGACAGTTGTTGTTAGTTAATTACCTAAGGTCATATGTGTTATTTTATAGTTTTGAAAAAATCTAATATTATTCTAGAATGTAGAAAAATGTAGAAAAATAAGTGTAGAAAACGTTTGACTGGTGCTGTATGTTAAATGACTGGACAGACTATAATGTATGTTATGGAGATTAAAGAAAGTTTTCTATTTTTGTTTTTCTAGTTACTCCAATTCTAAACTAAAAGCTAAATTATTTAAATAGCAGAGTTTGGATTAACCAGCATTGTCTTAATATCGATTAAAACAAAATGCTAACAATGTAAATGATTTTCATTACTGGTTATGGTAGTGAATAATATGAGAATTATCAGAACAATAACACATCAGTATCATAGTCATATTCATACATAGCACATTCCCCAGTGTTGAATTAACACTTACAGTGGTAAATTAATACCCAGCACTGTTTATATATATTCAGTTGTAATCAAACGCTGAATGTGTTAAATCAACCCCGTGGTTTCCACCATGTAAAGATCTGGCTTTTTAATGTATCTTTTGACTGAAATGGATTTCAGTTATATTTCACAGGTACATAGGTTTATGGTAGAAAATGTCAGAAAGTGCATGTTAAAACTTGATATTCCCACTGTAATCTCTACGAGTACTTGAAATGAGGCAATCATGTTTTCATCAGCTTGTTTCACAACTTTGTCTTGGGTGAATGTCTCCACCAGCTGGGAAAATGTCGGTATAACTGCCATAATAAAATCACATGCCTGGACAATAAAATTATTTCCCCTCTGTATCTGTATTTTAATTATACATGTTTGCACACAATTTCTTTTATTGTTTTTGAATTTTAAATGGATCTTTTCATAATTTACATCTTCATAAATATGTTAATGAAGATGTGAATGATTAAAAATAATACATTAATAATGTTTTTAACTATTATTACTGATTTGATATGTAAATATAACTCTTCATAATAAAAGCACAGGATTTTCCCTGCCAGTCGGTTTGACAAGGAACATGCCCTTTAACAGTCGACCTTTCTAGTGACTGTCCACATGACTAAGACAGAGTAAATATTAATGAGGCCAGTAACTGTTGTTGTTTGTGATGAGGAAGGCCCTCATGTGACAGCTTACTTGTACCCAAGAGCCCTTGCGCTCTCACCATGACCCTTCCTGTTGGCAGGTCTCCCTAGCATTACAGGTCAGCCGGGGTGTCCTTTATGTGAACGCAAAGACGACAGTTAAAGTTACAAGGCAGTAAATAAATTAAAGATGCTCTCAAAGGGGGGGTGGAACGCGGCAGGAGCAAGAAACCGAAGAAGGAAAGTAGCAGTCAAAGTTAAGAAGGAAATGAAAAAGCGGTGGGTACAGATTTCAATAAATGTGGAATGAAGCAGTAGAACCTAAGGTAGACTGAATTGTCGAAAAGCAAAAGGATAAGAAAATCTAACTGGATGAAGATGAAGATGAAGCAGAGGATGAGACGGTGAAGTGCACCAAAGCCAACATAAGGAGTACAGAAGGGGGGATAATGGGGTCAAAAGATAAGAAGTCCAAAGAGGAAGGTAAAAAAAAGAAGAAAGCTGAGAAGGAAGAGCAAGAAGAAGAAGAAGACGAAGAAGATGATGACTCGCAAAAGAAGAAAAAGAAAAAGAAAGCTAAGAAAGGTTCCACAGACAGCGATGATGAGGGTAAAAAAGGCAAAGGCAAGAAAAAGAAAAAGACTGTTGACTATGTTGAGATCTACGAGAATGAGTTAAGGAACTATGAACCGGACAAAGTGGAAAACTATGAAGATGAATACCATAAAAAGAAAGGTATGGATTCTGTTATGATTTTGGTTTATTAGCACATTGCTATAGAGTATTCTTATTCCATTGAATAGATGTCTTGCACATTGTATAGTTTATATTTTTCATAAACATGTACAACTTGCAGATGCAGTTTATGGAATCACCCTTAGCTGCTGAATAAGTTGCTGTTTGGAAAATGCTTATTTAACTTATCTAATCCCTTTTCAATGCCTACGCTTGCAGTTTATGAGGTGGTCACCATTACTGGAGAAGTAGCTGGGGCAGGGACAGATGCTAATGTATTTGTTACTCTTTTTGGTGATTATGGCATAACTCCAAAGGTGCTTCTTGCCAGCAAGTGAGTAAATATATTTATATTTATGTATCATAAGTATTTTTGGAAATCTGAAAACCAGACGCAACTGTGATTGATTAGCGTGAGTTTCCATATAGCTGATTAACTGCTATGCAAAATTTTGTAGCATTTTATTGATGATATTTACAGCGATTTTTGCTTTTCGTTTTTCCACAGCACTGAAAAGAGGTATCTGACTGGCATTTTCTCACTGAATAAAATGACAGAAAAGCCAGTTGAACAAGCTTAAAATTGTGTTTGGGTGTTTGTACACACATGAAATTCTATAGCCTTTTTTTTTATTATCAAGGACCAACTGGCTATTTACATAATTTTCTCCTCATGTACACTCTTAGAAAGAAAAAGCTCCACAAGGGTTTTATTGGATAGGTGAGGGTTCTTTACTTTCTGAAGACGTTCTACTTAGACGTCTCTCTGATTGGGAAACACTTTGTTATTCTAAATCGAACTTATAAGGTTTGCCCCGGAGAGACAATCCAAAGGACCCTTAAGGATTCTGGATGATTTTTTTTCTACGAGTGTCGAGCTCTCACAAATTTACATTTTGTCAAATGATGGAAGGCAGAGGTGTGATTAATACAATTTGAACATGTAAAAGTATTTTTGGAAATATGAGAAGTAAATGGAGTTGGTTCTCAGGATAAAGGATAGAATATTCATGTGCTGTAAATAATAAAGGGCCTGCTTGAATGTATGGTTTGGTACTGTGCCTTCTTTGTTCAGTTCAATAGGAAATGAAAGACATTATTCTACTTACATGTGAACATTATTTAAGGACAAGATAAAAGGTGTCAGTTATAGATTTTTTGGATTTTATTTGGTAAACAACTTTAAACCTATTTTAAGAATAATTATGTAGCACAATGTGAAGATCAATTTTAAAGATACCATTTATTCTGAATGCTTCTATTTGTGGACAAGATACATAAAGAAACTTAATGAAGTGGTAAAACTATTTTACATTTCTTTGCACATTGTGCTATGCAATTAGTAATAATTCACAAGGCCTTAAATACATTTGAGGAACTCTTTTAAGTAGAGTCAGGGTCATTCCCTATTAAAAAAGAAATTAATATATGTTTAATGGGTCTCTCTAATAATTAATCATTAGTGAGATCTTACACTTAGTTAACTTTATTGACTAAGAAAACCATTTTACTCTTTACACCACCTTTATCCTATTACTCACTTAAACCTAAGAGCTTCTATTTTCTTTATTTTCCTTACAGAAATCGGACTGCTTTTGAGAAAAGCAAAACAGATGTTTTCCGAATAAAAACTCACAATGTTGGAGTTTTACGAAAAATTAGGTATTCTAATAAAACAGACTGTTCCTTAATAAACTCCATATGTATCATCAATTGGAGTATAATTATACAACAGAATGGTTTCTTTTGGTTTTTTAGGATTGAACATGATAATACAGGCCTAAGTGCTAGCTGGTTCTTGGACCGTGTGATGGTGACGGACATGAACAGACCCCATCAACGATATTACTTTGCCTGCAACAACTGGCTCAGCAGGAAGGAGGGTGATGGGCTCATTACACGAGATCTGCTGGGGACCGTAGACTCCTCTGACATGCCAAAATGTGGGTCATTCTTTTATATGTCAAACATCTGATAATACGGCTGGAAGTACACAAAGACATTTCTCAGGTTAACTGATTCATTTGCTCTACACTCTTTTTAGATAATAAGTATGTAGTGAGTGTCATCACTGCAGATGTCAAAGGTAGTGGAACAGACGCAGATGTATTCCTTTATATTTTTGGTGAAAATGGAGATACCGGTAAGCAGCATGTTCTTTCCAATATATTATAATCATATATTTTTATTGAAAAACCTCTTGTTATTATTCAGGTGTCCTATTCCATTGTATTTTTCTAAGGGGAAAGAAGACTCGACAGTGATAAAAACAACTTTGAGAGAGGAGCAGAGGACAAGTTTACTATTGATGCACCAAACCTGGGTAAAATAAGGAAGATCACCATTGGCCACAACAACAAAGGCTCCTCAGCTGGATGGTTTGTGGACAAGGTAGAAGTTTAGCCAGTGTTTTTCATAACTATTATTATTAGAATTGAGTACTATTCATAACTTATAATTTTGTAAGGACAATTTACTCAAAACTTTTGTTTGTTATTTGTAGTCATGCTTTTTGGTTTTCATTTACTACTTTTCTGAAATTAGGTTGAAGTGAAATCTAGTGAAGCGTAGTTGAACAGTTTATGGCAAGAATGGTGGCTTAGTGGTTAGTACTGTCACCTTAGACCTCCAGGATCTGTGTTCAGTTCCGCCTTGGATCTGTAAGCATGGAGTTTGCATGTTCTCCCCATGCTTGGTGGGTTTCCTCCAGGCACTCTGGTTTCTTCCCACAGTCCAAAAACATGCAGATTAGGTTAATTGGGGTTCCCAAATTGCCTGTAGCCTGTGAATGAGTGTGTTTGTGTGCCCTGCGGTGGACTGGCACCTCGTCTAGGGTGTGCCCTGACGGAAGTCTCCTCTGATAGGCTCCAGGCGCCCCCGTAGTGTATACAGGATAAAGCGGTATAGATGAATGAGTTGAACAGTTACTTGTTTCATACCATTGCATCCCTAACTTCCATATGTCCAAAATCTTACATGAGAACACAATGGTTTAAATAATCGGTACTTACAATCCATATATAACAGAGAGAAGAATTGTGTAGGAAACTACCGGTGAGAAATCGTTGTTTTACTATGTTGTTCCTTGGTAATGCACCCCAGACCTTGAAGTTTGGCTTTGTACCTTTCTCTGTGTGACTCACACACTTTGAGATGAGGTCACTCTCCTGGACTGTAGTCACCTTATCTGTGTTGAAAGGAAACACCACTCTACTTAACGGATAGTTTTTCCTATTGAGGGGTGCACTACTGAGCACATAGATTTGCACATAGATTATACATGTTAAATCCATTTATTCCAAGCATGCCTATTTAGTGTAATACTTCAATTCTGAAACACATTATGTATTTGAACTCAAATAAAAAGGAAATAGATTTTTTCTTTTGATGTAATTTGATTTGATTTTGTTTGTGTTTAGGTGGTAGTGGATGACCTGGGAAACAAGGCAGTGTATGAGTTTCCTGTTGCTCGCTGGTTTGCCCTAGATGAAGATGATGGAAAGATTCAAAGGGATATTTTGGTGGGGGGGAGTCAGCCCACAGGTAACAAATTGATTATTATTGTTCTTATTATTATCATTATTATTATTATTATTATTATTACTATATTTATTCAAAATTATAAAGTAAAGTACTTAAAATTGCTCCATGTGCAACCATATTAGGTCCAACCCTTTTTATAGCAAATAAAGTTTATTTTAGTTGTATTGACAACCTTAAAATTGCTGTTTTAATTCGTCTTAGACACAGAATCGGGATTGTTTGTGGAGAAAATAGTCTCCAGCTATAGATTTTCCACCAGTCATTCTCTGTTTTAAGCCTTTAAACCTTTTTAAAGTCACTTTTTGGTTTTTATGGAGAGTAAGGTCACTCTCAAGAGAATGTAACATGTAATCCTATCTTGCAGGCATTGTTTACAATGTACAGGTGGTTACAGGAAACATTAGGGGAGCAGGTACAAACTCCAAAATCCACATAGTCATGCATGGCACCAAGGGCTTAAAGAACAGTGGAAAGATCTTTCTGGAGGGCGGCATATTTGAACGTGCACGCACTGACATCTTTAACATAGAAATTGCGGCTTTGCTAAGCCCTCTTAGTCGCATAACTATTGGCCATGATAATGATGGTGTCAGTGCAGGCTGGTACTGTGATAAGGTGAGTTACAGACTAATGTCATGTAATAAAAAGATTACAATCATTTCTTACTAGGCTCTCATGAGAGAAGAGACTAAATAAGTATAAAGAGACTAGAGACTATAAAAAAGAATGTTCATAGTTCAGGTTAATTTCACCTACTTTTTCCCCAAGTGAAGGATTGTTAATTGTTCTTATATATACTCTACCGTTCAAAAGTTTGTGGTCACTTTCTAACTCCATGATGGTTCCTGATGTTTATTTCTTTCTACATTGTAAAGGAATGCTGAAGGCGTCCAAA
>JAQQZT010000040.1:17591142-17609935 GCA_030068275.1 Clarias platycephalus
ATGGTTAATTGAACATGCATGGAAAACATTGTTTAAACCCTTTACAATGAAGATCTGTAAAGTTATTTGGATTTTTTCAACATTATTGTTGAAATACACAGTCCTGAAAAAGGGGCGTTTCTTTTTTTGCTGAGTATATATGTGAAGTGATAGAAACCGTTCTATTATCACAAAAACAGTCATAACTGAATGCAGAGCTGAGTGTTGAATTAGTGTTAAATTTCTATGTATACTATAAATAAGAAATCAGTTATGTGTCAGAAGGTCATTTCTGGTAAGCATAATTTTCTGCTTCGTTTTTTTTTTTTTTTTTTTATTCTTCAGCTCACACATATGACGTGTCTGTAAGAACAGGTGATATGTATGGAGCAGGTACAGATGCCAATGTGTTCCTGACCATCTATGGAGAACTTGGAGACACAGGAGAACGCAAACTCAGCAAATCAGAGACCAACAGTAATAAGTTTAAGAGAGGAGCAGTACGTCATTTCTTGAACAATATTTCAAAAGTATTATTTCTCAAACCGAATAGGGTTTTTGCATCTGTTTAGTGTTTAGCCAAGTCTAATAAAGAAGGAAAACAAGAAATTCCCTAGCAAGGAAGCATTAGATATGGATAAAAACTAATCTTTTTTGACTATTGAGCGGTTTGAGTATTTTTTGTATATAAACACTTTTACATGTTGTTCACTGATTCTTTGTTCTAGGTTGATAAATTCAGCATTGAAGCTGTAGACCTCGGGCAAGTTTTTAAGATCAAAATACGGCATGACAATTCTATGATGGGAGCAGACTGGTATCTAGAGCAGATAGAAATTGTGGATACAGATACAGATGAAATCTCCATGTTCTTATGTGAAAGGTGGCTCTCAAAAAAGAAGGAAGATAAAAGGATTGAGAGAACATTTTATGTCAAGGTGAGGAAGTTTAAGTTGTAGCTCTTCTATGGAATTTGACCATTTTTACATATAATAAACGAAAGAAATTATTGCTTTTGTGATACGGAATTATCTATCTAAGTTACTTGCCATTGCTACCAGGGATTTGAAGGTGAAAGGAATCCCCAGAATTCTAAGCCAAGCCTAGACAGCAACATGAACAAGAAGAAAAAGAAGAAGAAATCAGTTGTCGAGGAGACTGCTGGTACTCTTTAATTTGTCTACTGATTTGTAATAACTGCGTATTAAAACTTAGTCATTAAAAAATAAATGTTTATTAAAATAGTTGTTAAATGAAACTATATTGTGTTCACTCTAAAAACATTATGATTTGCAATTGTATTAGCCAAAAGTCTTTTCACTGTTATCTGCCTAATTATTTGTTATTTTCTAAACCACAGTGATCCCATATCACTTTACGGTGTCGACAGGATCAGACCGTGATGCTAGTACCACCAGTCGAGTGTTTGTAATCATCATAGGTGCAAATGATTCTGAAACAGACAGACTCTGGCTCGACCTTCCTGAAGGAAGGAAATGCTTTGTTGCTGAAACTATGGAACACTTTGAATGTTATGGGTTGGATGTAGGAGAAATCAAAAGAGTCGAGGCAAGATAAATGCACCATAGGTGCAGATTGTTCTCTAAACTAAGTAACATCAAATATTGAATTTTTTTTTAACCTTCAGTCAGAAACTGTATTGCACAAGTATTCGAAAGGCTTTACATGTTGTCTTCTTTATTCCCTTTGTATTCTAATTACCTTTCTGCAGTTAGGACATAATGGTGCTACGCCAGAAAGCTGTTGGCTGGTGGAGGAAGTGGCTGTTGCAGTTCCTACCAAAGGCATCAAGTATATATTCCAGTGTAACTGCTGGCTTGCCAAGGATAGAGGGGATGGCCTGACATCAAGAGTGTTCAATATACTTGATGCCATCACTATTAATATAATTCAAAAGGTTATTATTATTAGTAGTAGTAGAAGTAGTGGTAACATGTAAATTGTTGTATTAATGTGCTTATTTATTGCCTATAAAGTAATCACTAATGCTGCACTAATGATGCAGTCACATCTGTGGTGATTAGCTGGAAATGCTGTTTTTTTTATGAGACATACCCACACGTTTTCTACTAGTGTAGCATTGTGTAGACAAAGCATAATAACCTGTAATATACTGTAAATGTAAATACATTATTCATTCATTCATTTTCAGTAAGTACCTTATACTGGTCAGGGTGAGGGTGAAACCATGGTCTGTCAATGGACACCATGCAGGAAAACACCTCAGATGGATTTATAAAGAAATAAATGTATAATTTTAACTTTTGTTCTTACTTTAACACTAATATCTAGGCACCCTTTCTTTAGGTTGTCTATGAGATTACAGTTGTAACAGGAGACACTCAGTATGCAGGGACAGACACCAACATATTTATAACTGTATTTGGGGCCAGTGGGAGCACAGAGGAGATTTTGTTACCAAAGAAAGAGGACAGGTGACAGATCTTTATTATTTGAGCCCTCATTCCCTCAAATAGCCTCAGATAAGCTATCACAATAATATAAAACTTTTAACATGGCGTTCTCCTGCTACTCATATATCCTAGGTTTGAGAGAGATCAGAAGGACACTTTTAATTTGGAGATAGATGACATTGCTCCACTAAAAAAGTTAAGAGTTCGCATTGATGGGACAGGATGCCGGCCTGATTGGTTCCTTGACCAGGTTAGTTTAAATGTCAGACTGCCATTGAACAGTTGAGTGAGTCTTCATTGGTATTATTGGTTACAATAACACGGAAGTCAATTAACTTTTATTGTTTGACAGAACAATGAGTCCCCTGCTTGATACGGTAATCTGGTTCGAGATAGCGGATGATAAACAGTGTTTGGGGTTTATGTTGCCTTGTTGTCATTGTCTTCTTGTCATGTTACATGACCTAGATTATCATGAGAAACCCAATCACTGAGGAAGTGTCGGTTTTCACCTATGAGGACTGGCTATCCAAAACGAAAGGGCCAAAGAGGACTAAGGTCTGTGAGCTCCCTGCAGTGGTAGACGATGAGGAGATGGTGGAGAAAACCACTTATATTATTCAGGTTAAAACCAGTGACATTTCTGGTAGGTCACATCTGTATACTTTTTGCGTGTAGTCTGCATACATGTACCTAAGAATGATCTTTTCTGACGTTTTACGTGACTACACTTCTTCAGGTTTATTATATACAGTGCATTGCATATCACTCATCAAAGGAAAAAAACTGGAATGAATAAAGCTTAACATTATTCATATATTGTTTTCCAGGTGCAGGTACAGACGCTAATGTGTTCATGATTGTGTTTGGAGAGAATGGGGATACAGGCACCCTAGCACTGAAAGAATCCAGCAACAGGAACAAATTTGAACGCAATCAGATGGATGTGTTCTGTTTTTCAGACATCCTCAGCCTGGGAGAGCTTTGCAAGATCCGAGTATGGCATGACAATAAGGGTAAGAAAAACATGTTTTTTTTTTTTTTACTTTTCTAAAGTTTTAAATGTATTTTTTTGATTTCCATATAATTTTAATGTTCAAAGTTTTCAAACTTTTGTTTGTCACTTCTTGCCTTAAGGTCCTGCTCCTGGCTGGCACTTAGAAAACATTGATGTAAAAGATGAGCTCATGAGCCAAACCTTTCGATTCCCTTGTGACCGCTGGCTGGCCAAAAGTGAGGATGATGGCCAGATTATTCGGGAACTGGGCTGTGCCAACAATGATATCCTGGACCTCAGTGACAAGACCAGTATGACCCAGGCTTTACATTTTTACTTCAGTTTCATATGTTGTCTTGTACTTTTTTTCTTTTTTATAGAAAAATGATAACAGATTTCATATGTTGATGTGATTTCGTATTCATGTGGGAACAGTTTTATTTAATGGAAATGTAACCTACACTAAAATATTTTAATTTTTATATTCACTCTAGAATACATTATTGACATTACTACAGCCAACTATGAAGGTGCAGGGACAAAGGAGAACGTGTGTATAGTGCTTGAGGGCAAAAGAGCACGCTCAAAGGAGTTTATGATGGAAAATTCTCCAAAGAAAAAGAGATTTGTGTGGTATGAACTTACACAGCTCAAAGTTCTGTCATTTGAATTCAACCGATTAACCCAAAGCTCAACTCACCCTATAAATCAAAAACAAGTCAGCTTATAAACCATGTCACCTTATCCCTAAAATATACTGAGGTTTTCGGGAATATAACGCTCTATGGCTTATCTAAGGCTCTATGGCTATAATTAAATAAAATATATACGTTCATATATGTTCTTAAAATATATATCTACTGATGTCTACGGAATTTACAGTTTACAGGGCCCATGCCTACTAAAAGTTTGATAACACTTAAACTAGAGAACTAACACATGGTTATTTATTTATTTACTTTTTATAATACAATTTTATTATTTCTTGTATTCTGTTTTCCATCTTTACTTGTGAACTTCATGCTTTCATGTGGAATCTAGTTTATCAGAAAATTATTATATTTATAGATAATGTAATGTTTTTCCTGTACTTTTTAGGGGTGCTACCGACACATTTGAATTTTCCTCCAAACTTCTTGGAGATATTGTTAGCATCTCTTTGGTTCATTTAACAAAAGATAAAAAAGTGAAGAATGACGCTTACTGGCATGTTGAGGAGGTGGTAGTGACAGAACAAGAGTTGGGGAACAAGTGAGCTAATGGCAATGTTTTACAATTTATATATAGTTTGTTTGTACAGGAATAGCATTTATTTTTAATAGCACTTCTGTGTTCTTTTTTAATCTCTACAGGTACTTTTTTCACTGTGATGCCCAGATCCCTCTTACTACAAAGAAAGGCGAGTTTGTGACATTTGAGTGCATTAAGTGTGTTGAGAGCTTTGCCAGCAAAGTGCGCAACTTGGTTCCCATCAAGTATGAGATTATCATCATCACAGGTGATGTGAAAGGAGCTGGGACTGATGCCAATGTCTTCATTACCATTTACGGTGTGAACGGAGACTCAGGGAAACGTCCATTAAAGCAGAAGTTTAGGAACCTGTTCGAGAGGGGCCGTACAGACCGCTTTTTGTTGGAGATGCTGGACTTGGGCGATCTCCTAAGAGTCAACGTTGAGCATGACAACACTGGCCAAGCACCAGGCTGGTACTTGGAGTGTGTAGAGATTACAAACACTGCCAACTCGGTGACCACAATCTTTGTTTGTGGAAAGTGGATGGATAGGACAAGAGCAGATGGACAAATCGAAAGAGTCTTGTTCCCGAGATACTGACTCATATTTTTTTATAAACAGGTTTTCCATTTTAATTTAAATTTTTCATTAGTTTCTTAATTTTTTTATGTTTTTAATTCTCAAACTCTCATATGTTTCTAATAGCAATATTAGCCAATATTTTATCAAAATGAAACAACAAATTTGACATAAAAGCCACATGTTAAAGCATTTTTTTTATTTTATTTGAAAAACACATACAAAAAAGGTCATATACAAGACAAGAAAATAAAAAAGAAAGAACAGTTTGGGTTAAGCTATGCAACTTTTTGCATCATTAGTAATAAATACAGTACAAAATCCACCAAAAGTGAATCTAATTTTTTTCTTTTTTCTTTACGCAATATACACTTAATCTAGTTATCATACATGATGATCATCGAGCTATTGCTTAAATATTGTCAATACATATTTTTTTCTACTCGACTATAAAATATTAATGTCAGAAAACATTGCGCAGTAACAGCAACAGCAGTGTCTTATACAAAGATAGCCACTTCCCTTTCACTGGCAGGTTATTCAATATTTTTTAACATCAGCAGCAGAAAAAACATCAGAAAGATTTATGGTAAAATATTTTAACATATCTATCCATTCTCATACGTATATTAAAACCTGAGAAAGACATGCATTATAGAGCTTGTGCTTTAGGATCTACTGTTCATTCTGTTTGCAAAACATAATACTATTGCTGTATGTCCAAAATCTTCTAGTGCGGTGGAGCAAGGAAAAAGACCTTAAGGCTGGTGGGACAAATCATATGACAAGGCATGTCTTATATCATTTGTCAATCATATCAGGTGCCTGCAAGTAAATAGCAACACGTTTGTCAATTCAACCAAAAAAAATTTTTTTTTCTTTCAATGGGGTGTGTGAAAATCCTATTTGACACAATCAAGATCAAGTAGGAGGGGCTTCTTCCCTTTTTGACTGACTTTACTGTAAATTAATGTACAATGCCATGTTGTTTTAAAGTTGCACCTTTAGAAATATCAGTGCCAGGTCTAACTGAGAGCTAAATATACTCAATAGGATTTTTTTTTTTTTTTTAATTGTATTTTTGTCCATTTCTTCATCTAGAAATATCAAAAGAATAAATAATGGCCACATTACATTTAGTGTCAGATACATCTTCAGACAGACATTTAGCTTCAGACCCTGTTACGTAGTATAAAAAAGGTTAAGAAGTAAGGAAAAAAATATGCAAACAGAAGGTAAAAACAGACCGGTCTCTATGTAATAGAAATCCAGCTATTGTAAAGCATTTTGGACAAGTGGCTAATCACAGTACATCGCACTCTGCACTAAGCTATGTTGTAATACTAAAAAAAAAAAAAAAAAAAAATGTTAGATACTAACCAAGTTAGAAGAATTAAAATAAAAAGAGTATGGTGCACATTTTCCAAATGCCAGTGAGAGGGTAGCCAAGCTGAGAGTGCAAAATAGGAGATACATGCAAAACATTTCCAGTCTATAGCAGTTTGTCTACTAAATCACAGCTAAAGAATTCGTTGAAATCGCATTAATGGAATGTAACCAAATCCACAGCACCACACACTGACACGTTTCAGCAGACCCTTTTGAATTTTTTTTCTTGTTTTGTTTCTCTTTTTCTCCTTTAAATAACAAATGCATGCAAAGCACTCCCATTAAAGTATGCACGATGAGGTATTTATACATGTTATGCCTGCGTAAATAAATAAACTGATTCAGTCACGAAACTAAAATCAAAACTTAAATATGCACCCATAATAGCTAAAGTTAGTAATAAATTATGATTGTTAAATACTTAAGGCATTTTTACTGCACAAAATCCTGTGTAAACTATTGAATGCTGCACACAGGAAATGAGAAAAGACTGCTCTGTACCTTCTGAAGGAAATGTTTCATTGAAGTCACAGAAGGAAGCTCAACAGACATTAACACTGCTCACACACAAAAAGGCCAGCAAGGGTTAGCTACACTAAACTCTCACTGAGACAATCATGATAATAATAATAATAATAATAATAATAATAGTAATAATAAAGCCAATTTAAGTTGTAACGGAAACGAAAACCTCTCCAGTTCTTTGTTTCTCAAGTACAATTTACTACAACGCTTTTAAACCGACTATAATCCTGGGAAAGCAAAGAAAAACAAGCAAGTTGTATTAATCAATGCACTGCTGCACCGCAATGCATTTTTTTTTGTCAAATTAGTGTCAGAAATGCTACTAAGCCATGTAGTCACATACATTTAAGCTAGGGTTTAAAGAATTTAAGTAATACAAGTGGAACTAATGACTAATGTTAGGCCACGCTACTACTTTTTGGATGGAGTATACTGTCAGGAGCAACCGCAGTGTACACGTTCAAAGAGACAGGTCACTGAGTGCAAATGCATAAGCAGGGACAAGAGAAACATTCACAATCACATAGAAGTCAGGCAACCTCATAATATAGTGCATTTACAAAAATAACAGCTAGCTACATTAAGACAACAATAAATATTATTTTCCAGCATTGCAGCTACTTATTTAGAATGGTGAGAAGCTGAAACAGCCCCACGACTAGGTTGGCATATTCATCAATATCAGGGAAAAACATGAAGAACAGAATGGAAGAATGAAATGAACTCAAAATACAGTTTAGAAAAGTTATGTTTGGTATCTATAAAACAATGGCTTTTCTCCCGTTTCATCTCCCCTAGAAATGGCAGCAACAGTTTTCATGCACAATATGACTGCTTTCTTAGTTAGCTTCATACTCAACATATGCTGTACTTTCAAGCAATACCACACACATACATTGCTAATGGAAACACTGAGAAGTAGGCTGTTGTTATTAGAATGTGTGCTTGTCCTACAGGCATTATGGTATACATCTCACTCCTGGTTTCTTCAGTGACATGTTGAGAACACAGTGTCTTCAGAATTAGTAAGATATCCGTCATGCACAAACTGCCCATCTTTCCATTATGTTCCTGAAAACAAGCCTCAGCCTCTCACAGAACATGCATTTTGATACTTTTCTAAGCATGGAGATTTCACAAGCACAAATACATACTGTCACAGCTTAAATCAAGCCTGGTCTTGCTGTCACCATGGTTACAGAAAGTATATTATATATCACTTCTGATAATTACAGTTAATAATCGTTAGTGTCATAGTGTCATACCGTTGGATTACTTGACTTTTGAGAATAAAGTTTTCCTTACACATTCCTCATTAGGATTTTGTGTGTGTTTTAAATCCATTTACCTTTTGACTCTACTCAGTACATATTGTACTACTTTACTATCTCCATTCACATATTGTTCCCATATAGAACTCATTTTGAATATTTTTGAGTTGATCGACTGCACTATAGAACAATGCAGAACATCTGAAATACATAACTTGACTACTACTAACATTTGGAAATTTGAAAGCTTCATAAAGTTTTGTTATAATGCATTATGAAACATCGTGACAGAGGAGAAGCTTTAGGTTATCTGCAGTTGAGATCAACCAGGGGATGCACTTACTGTCCTAAACACACTGAATGTCCATGCAGGGGACTTTGATAGGAACCGTCTCGGCGAAAAAAAGTCACACTGACACCTGCCCTGGACACTCGCACAGATCGGAACATTCTTCTCCATGAATCCTCAGACTCCTTTACATTTTTGCTCACTTTGCTATTGAGCTTTAATCCTACATGGATTAAAGATTCACGTTTCGAGTTGGCTCAGAAGGCAAGGTCAAAGGTGAGAGGTGATGGAGAGACAGACATTTGGCAAAGTACCCAGAAAGGGACAGGAAAAAATGGCAGACCTTTCACCAACGCTACAGAAGACATCAGCTGTCTGGAGTCAGCTGGGTCTCAATGTCCACCCTGCAAATTGGACACTTCTTATTCGTTGCAAGCCACTGGTCAACACAAGCCTGATGGAAGAGGTGCATGCAGGGTAATCTCCTGATGGGAAAAATATATATATATATATACATATATGTTAGCTAAAACTGAAACAGAAACAGAATCAGTTATACATCAAACTTTAGGCAGAAACATAACTAAGATGATTAAGAAAAATTTTTTAATTGCATACTACCTCACATCCTCTCCATCCTCAAGCATCGACAGGCAAATCGTACACTTCTCATCTGTGTCCAGCTCATCTTCATCCATCCCTATTTTCAGCTCCAGTGGTCTTCTCTGATATACAGGAACACAAAACAAAATAAATAAATCACTATACCAATCCAGTGCATAGACATTCCTGTCATGGAATCATAGCTGCATATGTGTTTAAGTACACGCTTAACAAGAACTGAAACCAACACCAGAGGATCAGAGCGCCAAGTTACCAAGACTCCAAGACCAGGATCAATTACAAGAAAGTGATAAATAAATGAATACCAGACCAGGATAATATAGACGCAACAAGATGTTAAGAATGTTAATCAAGATATTAGCTGCAATGTGACTATTGTATAGGGTTTGCTATCATTCTAAAACATGCACTATAACTGATTTTTATCACCTGTACAAAAATGTACAGATGAATATTTGAGGATCTTACCACCCACTCATCTTGTCATTATATATCTGTGACTGGTTGCCAAGACTGTCTCTGTCCTTCCTCACACCACCCTCCTTCCTCTGACACCTCGTCTTTTACAGGTTGTGAAACAATTTATAAAGATAATAGCTTCAATAAACAAATGTGTGCATTTACTACCCCCTTCGAATGTACAACGAGATCAAAAGAGGAATATGAGAAAAGACATAATTTCATCTTTAATTTCTTGATGCTTACATGTGTAAATCTAGAAGGTCGATCAAAATGGCCTTGTTTCAATATTTTCATGGTGTGGTGAATGTGCATACAGACTTTTTGGCTAAAAAGACAGTTTAACATTCACACTAAACAGTCTGGTGTAAACTGATGTTTAAGCTACTGTGCAGATCCTTTTGCAAAATGTCTTCTGATGGACATGTTTTAAAAAAGGAAGAGCCAGACAATCATTAGTGCGAAAAAGAACCATAACAGCATGTTCAAGAAACTGATGCTGTAATTCATCCATTCTAATTGTATTACATCATTTAGGTTATTTTTATCAACTGTTGCATATATGTATAAAGCAAAAAAAGAAGCATGCAAGTATGTACATCAATGTATGGAACATCTAATCTGTTAGACCCCACTGATATCTGATACCTGTCAACGGTAAGATTCAATAAATGCTTTCAAAGCTCATTGCCGATTGTCTTGAGCAGTGCTGAAGACATGGAAAAATGCAAGAATCCCAAGAAAAAGTCAAGAAAATCCTAAAGAAACAGCATCTTTATTGGGGATTAAACAGAATCATGCTATTCATGTCATGACAGGTGGATGTGACTGGTTAATTCACATGTTCCATTAGGTAGATCTTTTCTATCCACTGTATGTTTATTGCGATGTGGGGGTTAAATAGAGAACTCAGACGAAACCATCCAAGCACAGGGGATCATGAGAAACTCACTGTCTGTACACTGTCTGGCCTAAGTGCACATTCTAGTATTTAGTTGGACCACCTTTCGCTTTGATTACAGCATGCATACATCTTGGCATAGTTTTGACATCCTCATACAATGTCACCACAATAATTATTTTTCATCCGGGGTTGTATTAATAGTTTGCTCTTATCTTGCATTGATGGTGGAAGAGTCAAACCACTCTGTAAAGATTTCTTTTGCACATCGCAAAGACTTTCAATGGGTTTAAGGTCAGGACTTTGCCATGGCCAAATTTAAGATGAATCTTGGAATTATCGTCCTGAAATATTGCCTGTGCCATCAGGAAAGAAAAATCTTTTCCATGACCATGGGATACGTCATCTGATATGACTGTAAGGAAAATGTAATGAAAAAAATGCTCAATGCATCAGTTATGGTTAAAGGAATTGTTGCCAGCTGAAACATTAATAACCGCAGCATTTATCCAACTTAATGCTTTTATTTATATCTAAATAGTGTCTTTATCTTTGTGAGACGTGCTGATGAGTACAGGGCTACTGGAAAGAAAAGCATGTCAAGCGATGAGCTTTCCTTTTTGTGAGTAATAGATTAAAGTAGATATAAAGTTTATACACTTTTTATAGATTTTTCTTGGAGATGCATTATATCTAGAATTGTGCGATATTTTACAGTACTGCATATTATTAATTATTTGCGTATTAACATATAAACCTTTTATTTAGTCGAGCTCACCTTTTTGTATTTATGAGGAAAGGTAAACCTCTCAATGGTGGTCTGCACAGCCCCCCGATTCACATTACCAAGCCTGTCTTCCAGCTGTAAGAGTTCCTGAAATGAAAAACATTCACTAGTCCAATTTTGTGAACAACGTTTAACAACTGAGACTTTTTAAGTGGGGTAGCACTTTAAAAAGTCTTAATTGCTTCTCCCGGTCAGAACAGGATAAGACACTACCTCATAGCTTTCCCTCACAGCAGTGGCATGACGGGAGGGATTGAGGCCCTGCAGGGTTAACAGATGTAACTGTGGATAAGGGTAGTTTCTGATCTCATGGACAACCTGTAAAAACAAGACATTTTATTATATAAAACATTAGCTGATCTAAACTAAAATCATTTCCATTGTAAATTACTTGTTAAGGCAAATGTGTCTGTGAGACACAATAATTTACCCAATTTAGTAGTTACAGAATCACCACCATTTTGAAAATTGTGTGTCCTTCTTCTGTTTTTTTAAGTATTTTTTTAAGGATTAAGGTCTGGACTTTTTTAAAACCTTTTATTTTTTAGCCATTCCCATGTAGATGTAAATTTCGACACAGTTTTAGCTGTCAGACAGATGGCCTCACGTTTACCTCTAGAATACTCTGGTATACAATGGAGTTCAATGTCAACTCAATGACTGCATGATGCCCATATCCTGTGACTGCAAAACAAGCCAAAATCATCACCCCTCCACTACTGTGCTTGACAACAAGTGTTTCTGCAGAAATGCTGCTTGGTTTCCCCAAACATTATAGCCAAACAACACTTTGGTCTTATTTATCCGTCTGACATTGTACCAGAAGTCTTGTGGTTGAATCAGATGCAGTTTTGCGAACCTTAGTCATGCTTCCATGTTCGGTCTTTGTTCAGTCTTCTTCTAATTGTGCTGTCAAGGACTTGAAGATGCTCAGTGAGGCCTGAAAGGTCTGAGATAAAGCTCTTTTTTTTTTTTTGTGTCTGAGCATCGCACAGCCTGATGTGCTGGGACGTCCACTCGAATGCTTTCAACTTGTGAATAATCTTTCTCACTGTAAATTGTTTGGAAATGGTTGTTTTACACTTTTCAGATTGATGTGCAACAACAACTGTTTCCCTGAGACCACTGCTCATGTGCTTATGTATTAACTGAAGCTCTTTTATGGCACCTGCTGCATTTCATTTGTGCCACATGATGGGCTGATTGGATACCCGAAAGAAAATTCCACTATTCCTAATGAAGAGGATAGGTAGTGTATATATTATTCTTAGTATGGAAAAACATCTAACCAAAGATAAACCTCACTGAAAATCAGCCAACAGGCAACTTCCATACAGTACATCCATAAACTGTTGATTATCACCTTACTGTAAGAAATATGGAAGACATACCACTTGTGCTGAAGATGCATTTCTGGGAAAGTGGTGCAGCCTTGGAGAGGCCAGGTAGTGCTGATAGTGCTGCGGCAGCTGAGGGACATGGTAGTGTGAATGAGGTAGACCAGGGTCCACACTCAAGTCCCTGAGGAGGAGAACCATCAACCATGGGTTCACAGATTTTGCATTCACCATTTGCATTAATGTTTTCTAATATATATTCGCATCTGGATCTACCTGACATTTGCTGTTTAGTCTAGATGTGCTTTATGTTTCAATAAAATCTAAATTTAAGTAAATAATTACCAGAGAACTCACTCTGTATGGTAACATGACTATATAATGATGTGCTGTTGTACTTAACAAAACTATTAAACTTATAATTTTATAAAAAAATATATATATTTTTTTTAAATAAAAATCTTTGAAGTAGCCAAGACATGTTTAAAGAAAAATGTAGATTTTTAACATTACCAGTCTGTTCCTTCAGCAAGATAGCGTGGCTGCTGTGGCACAGGTGGAGGGGGAGGAACATGTATGGAAGGGGTGTATTCATAGGGGGGACGGATCGTCGGGGCATGGTGTGCTGTTCTCTCTTGGGCATGTCTGCTTGAAAGAACGAAGGTTTGATATCAGCTTATTAATATATATGTGGTTTTGTCTTTTTTATATATTAGCATTTTATGACATCCAAATAATGCATAACTTGGCAGGCTATGGATTTTCCAATGTCTGACCTGGGCTGTGGAAGGAACCTCCTCTGCTGTGCCTCCAGGATCTGCTGCTGGATGAGGTATTGCTGGTGTAAAGCCTGAGGTAGGAAGGGGGGGCCTTGGATGTCCTGGAACTGTGGTGCTGGTATGTGGCCAAGGGGAGGATGCAACGGGGCAGCTGGCTGGTGTGTTGGGCCAAGGTGCGGGTTTATGCCCGCCTGAGATTGTCCTGGATGGGGCATTGGGAAGTCAACAGGGATCTGGGCCTGGGGCCCTACTTGGAAATGCCGGCAAGAGGTAGCATGGCTATGCTGATGCCTGTTAAACTGAGATCCTGCAAGAACAACGACACCACATCAACTAACGTTGGACAAAGAGACGCACATTTTTAAATTAATGTACAACTCTTGTTTATCAGCTCTTCTAAGCTCCCCAAACCTTACTGCACTTTTGAAGAATGCAGAGTGAAGTTTGAGTGTTTTGTACAAAAATACTGGCTTATGATACTACCAGGCCATCGCAGTGGTAGTCATCAGCAGCATGTAGTTTCTTTTTGGTTCTCATGGTCACTTCTCACCTCTCAGCAGCTGACACTTCAACAACAGATGTGAGCAAGTCTACTATTATTCACTGACTATTCCAAGCATCTAGCTGAGCCTCTCAGAGGGGGTTCCTTGGTCACACCTGCTGTCTCAAAGACCCTGAAAAATCTATGGACTTTGGCTCAGATGAAGGATTCACTAAGTTACTTGTATAGTTGTCCTGGCATAGCATGCAAGAAAATAGCAGAGCAAAAATAATTCTCATTACACAAGTACACAAGAAATAAATAATAAATCAGTGAGTTATGATTGAATGACTTGTTCTGAGTTCATATGGGAAACAAACATGTTTTAATTGAACAGACATGAACTTAAAAAGTGACATAATGGACCTTGACAAGACATGTGGCTGAACATTTCTATGCATCTTCAATATTGGTGTAAATAGGGTGAATATAACGAAGAAAATGTCTACACTTAAGTACAAAAATAAGATGATCAGCAATAGTAACTTGCAATTAGTAAACTATGAAAAGGGAAATTAACACCCAAAATTATTTTCCTTCAATTCCCTGCATATTTGTGAAAACCTAGGAATTTTTATGGCCATATGTCATGCTTTCTGTTTGTTGATCCTTAACTGGCTCTTTGGGATTTTACATCATTTCTGTTTTGTGCAATCTATAAACAAACCTGGATTAAATAACACTGACATGTAAACAGTTACCTGTTCTTGGCATTATTACCACTATCCTAAGAATATTTTAATCGAAAGAACTTATTTTAAAAGAGAATTTATTTAAATAAAAATGCTCATGTTAGGTAATAAGGTTATTAAGGTATTCTTTAAGTCTGAAACACTGTGTTTTATCACTATTGATTCTATTTGGTCAAAGCCAAAAAAAAGCAGGTTACAATAACCCAATTTACATCTTGAATAACTGAAACCTAATTGTTTCATAAATGATTTTATGTATGTCCTTTGGCAAACAGCAAACTAAATGAATTATTTATTTAAACCATCTGAGACCCAAGTTTGTTTTATATTTATTACATCTGTAAAGAAATCCCCCACTCACACTGCCAAAATGTCTTCCAGGTGTAGCATAGTGTAGCAAAGGGACATTATCTTGAAATAACAGACTTACAAAATACCTCAAGGCGTAGTTTTATCTGTTTATAATGCCACCATTAAAAAAAATTTTTTAAGATTTGCAATTTAAAAAGAGAGAGAAATATAAAATGCAAGGCAGTAGTCAAATAATTCTTATTTCTTTAAAACACTTAATGTCTACAGAACCACTTGGTTCTCATTGTACCTTCAAGTGCCTAAATAATCAACATAAATGGCCACATATAAACTCAGCTCTCATGATGAAGAAAGCAAGGAATCTATCTTTGTCACAGCAGGAGGGAGGAGGTGGGGAGGGGGCAATAAATGGAAATCAGCAAGAAGCACACTGGAGGTTAGGAAAAATACTATATTCTTTATTGAAAAATATTAGTATGTGTGGATTTGTGTCATAATAATAATAATAATAACACCATGCAACAAATAAAAACAACATTGACCAAAGGCAAGGCCCACCATGCTCCGTACAGGGTTAAACAGAACAAAAGCAGCATCCAATGAGCAGATGTGTTGGCTACAGCACATTACAGTACAGCAGGGTACATCTTTTCTACAGAAAGATTACATTGGAGTCTAATCAATGTTGAATAAAAATCAAAATTAAAAATGAATGTGATTCATGCACTGAAGTCTATTATCAGAACAAAAGGTAGAGAAACCACAACCAAACAATAGACATTTTCACTCTAATAGAGGATATTTGTAGCAGTGCAGGAAATTAAACATCCCTGTGAAATGGATAGCATTTTGGAATTTGTTAGTGCAGAGATCAAGTAAAGGGCTTAATTAATTAGCAATTTTTATGCTGTGTGTATTGATGAGCCTTATGTAGGCAGTTGTTAAAGCCATGTGGCACATGTCTGGGTGATAAACACAGGTGCAGTGTAACGTTTGTGCGGCCATTACATCGCATAGCATAGCATGTTTTCTTTCTTGTTTAAGAAAGACTCATTTATTACCATTTCTTTTTATAGCCATACAGGCTACAGATTCCCAACTCTGGTCCTGGAATACCACTTGTCCTCCACATGATTGTGTTCTGCCTGCTCTAACACCTAATTTAATTTGACATTATTTGTCGAATCAGGTGTGTTGAGAGCAGAATTAAAATGTGTAGGACAGGAGGTATCCAGGACTAAGGTTTGGAGCCTGTGATACAGGAAGTAAAATTATAAATGTGTCCAATTTTTTGACTAAACATACAAACAAACAAATATATAAAGCCAGCACATCCGGTGGGTACAATGCACCTTTGCTAGTACGAAGGGCACGATGCTTTCTTCGAATATGAAACTGCAAAATGCATCCACTTTACAGGAATTTACACATGTTGACTACCAAGGCTGGAAGGGATGTACATGAGTCAACTCCTCTATTGCTACTGTATACGGGTTAACTATGTCAACTTAACATAGAGAAACACATTTTAGCTCAATGTTGTTTTTTTTTTTTTTTTTTAATCTTTAACATAGGGGAGCACTGTTCTTGGGTGTTCAAATACCAATGTCGTCTTCGGATGGAAAGAGGAAATGAAGAAGGGGGATCACAAAACAGCTAAATGCAGAGAACAGGCAGAGGCCACACCACACAGCAGCAGATGATCATTAGCTACACAATGGAGGGGGGACGACAAAGATCGGATAATGCAGAATGTAGAGCCAGCCTCGATACTATGAGACAGGAAATAAGAAACAGAAATAAAAGCACAATGAAATCGTTGATGCCACTCCATGGTTAAAAAAAGAAAAAGAAAAAAAAATCAGTGCCACGCTAGCTTAGTTAACCAGCTAGCTACATTCGCTCAGCTAGCTAGTCAATCGGGCAGCTAGTAGACGATGTGAGCAAGCTAAGCATAGTTAGCTATAGATAGCTAATTAGCGGATGTCTCACCCTGTGAGCCCCGTCCTCCAATGCAAGCATAGGAATAATTATGGAATTGGCGACCAATAACCAAATGCCATTGCACTTAAAACACTTCATGGAAGTCGAATCGTATAGTTACCTACTATTTGCTGAAAAACAATAATACCCGAACAGCTAGCTGATTAGCGGCCATTACAAAGAACTGCAGCTTGAATTTGCTGATATCTCTCAAACACAATGTTCACATTTTAACTGGTCGGTTAATGTGGACATCTATGAAAAGTCAGTTGGCACAAATGGATTGCCTTGTAAAATCAGCTACACCAAATAGCCACAACATCTCCAAAAGCTATTGTCTCAGGCCTTCATTGTCTATTAGCGGCTCTAGCTAACTAGCTAGCCGCGCACGAATATTAACGCTTAAAGGGGAAATTAGACACCAATGAAACACACACACATACACACACATATGCAGTTACCAAAGACAAAACAATGCTCAAATTAATATGTGCTTCGCTAAAAAAAAAAAAAAAAAAGTATTGTTTTTCAAAACATTCAGTTGCTAGCTGGCTAGCTAACAGATTAGCTTGCCCTAAACAGAAATCGGTCATGCAACGATTATGTGAAATCCTCCCTTGTCGCTTCGCTTGCTCACTAGCCAGCAAGGAGGGCTAACAGCCACGGTGAGTTGTGTTTATCGCTAGCTCACAGCCAGAGCGGAATTACCACCAAGGTCGACGTGTTTGTATCTAGGGAAGTGCTCGTAGCTAGCTATGTTAGCAAGCAAGTGGTATTTTTGGAAGATTTCGTACACAGCTAATGTTAATGGCTAAGACAAGTTAACGGAATAAATACCTCTATTTCTTACTGAGCCGAAAACGGGTAGAACCAGGTATCCAACGTGTACTAACACCATCTTTGAATCCTTCTGATCTTTTAACAGTCTTTAAAATGATGGTTCAAAATACTCGTCTACAAAGAAAAAAACTAGCTAGCGTTACATTCAAGGCAGAGCGCGCAGTTGCCTTGAGGACAAAGACGGAGAGCAGCGAACTGCTGCTGTGTGATCAACACAAAGCTGGACATGAACAGGTTACTCCTGTAAGTAACCGCCAGGTGGCGATGCTGAGTAGGTTTAAAAAAAAAAACGTCTTCTTGAACACCGCATGCATCGTTCACTGTCCTGATTACTGTTAAAATATTAGGTAAACCCTTTCAGGAGAACCTGTCTAACCTTTTTACATTTTGGGGCAAATGTCGGGACCGGGGGGCTATCCCAGGAGACTTGAAGACACGAGTGGGGTACACTCTGGACAGGATGCCAATACTTCTCAGGGGGGACACACATTCTGATACACTGGGTAATTTGGGAACATCAATTAGCCTAATCTGCATGTCTGTAGACTGTGAGAGGAAACCAACCAAGAACAAGGAGAACATGCAAACTCCATGAACACAGACCTCAGCAGGAAATCAAACCCTCACTTATTTAAACCCTTTAATTAGTTTATTAGGAACACAATAGTAATACTGGGTAGGACTCCCTCCAGCACCCTTTTCTCCCAGAACAGCCTTGCCCAGAGAAACATTCTTTAATTAAAAGAATACTTACTTTAATGAAGTTTATTACAAACCGGATTCCAAAAAAGTTGGGACACTTAACAAATTGTGAATAAAAACTGAATGCAATGATGTGGAG
>JAQQZT010000040.1:17617028-17628962 GCA_030068275.1 Clarias platycephalus
TGGTGCAGACAATCCCTCTCTCCCTCTCGCAACCCATTGAGGTGTTTTGATGAATGTCGGTACTGCGACCACGTGATGACGTTGCAGGTCAGGCGGGCCCGCGGGGGCTCGCGCGGCGTTTGCGCGTTCACGAGAGTGCACACGCTCCGCTGTGTTGATGGACCCGACAGTGTGCAGGAGAGGTAATATGTCTGCCACAGACGCCGTGCAGCAGAACAACAATGAAGAACCAGGCCTGAACGGTAAAGTTTTTTGGTAACCGTTTTTCTAGCAAAACCCGATTTGGTGTACGTTTTGATGCTGTTTAGTCTTTTAATGCCTGATATTGGTATTAAATAGTATTATGCAACATCTATTGTTCCACATAGGCTGGAATTTCCTCCTCTTTCAGACAGGGCGGGTTGGGGGGGGGCGGGTACGGATTTCGTCATAAAGATAAACCAATAGAAACACGAGGTGAAGATGTAAACATGTGGCTTTGCGTTGTGACGGGTGATTATTGACAGACTGTAGACCTATCTGGTGTGAGATGGTGTATTAGCATGTTGTGAAAGGCGGAACTTGGCTGAAACAAAACAAGGGGAGTTGGGGGGGGGGTGTAGTTGTAAATGACTAGGCAACTGTACAAATTCAAGCTTAGAAACTGAGCATTTTGCTTATTTTTTATTGTTAAATTGCCTAGTCTAAACCAAAATTACACCAAATAATATACGGTTGAACATATGAACTGTAAAAGGCTTGGTACATTGTTGGGTTTTAAGAGCCTTTATGTTGTCGCAGAAAGTTTGTTTTTCACAGTAATGAATGTTGGATTTGATTTTGTTATTATTTTTGTCCAGAAACAGGATAAATGTCCCCGCGTTCTCAATCATTTTTACTTACCATATAGACCTAGTGGTTAAACAGTAAAAACATGCTGCATTGTTACAATAATTAGCTAAATACTCTTTAGATATATATTTGTGCTAAGAAATAAGGTGATTAAAATAATAATGCCGTGGTCTGTCCAGCTTACCATCTTACCTAGTCACCTTACAGTTGTGTTAGTTTCTGCAAATATCCGTCATGTTGCTCTAGTAGGTGCATTTTTAAAGTTTTACCATCTACAGTTTTGACACTATCTTCACTACACTCTGTACTACTACAGTCTGCGTTTTAGCAGCTGGCAGCTCTTTATACCAAACTGGGTTTTTCAGCAGGGTTATTCAAAATTGTTTTAATTTTTTTCAGGGACATTAGTCTGTTTACAATGGTGTATGTGATGTTCATGTGTTTGAAAATCCTAATAGGTTTGTGAATGACACAATATTTCATATAGGAAGATCGTCTAGCTCACCTTCCAGAGATCTCTTATCCAAGTAGAGAGCAAGATTAATAATGATAATTTTCAGTTAAGCGAAAGCACAGCACACGCTAGCTGAAGGAGACTTCAAAATAAACACTGGAGTATCCCACAAGTCCTTTGACCTATGTTTTAAGTGATGTATCCACATTATTTTTCTGAAAGATAGCAGCAGTGGCTTCTCTGCTTGTGCGACATAATATCATCATTCCTAAATGATAGTACACAATCCATTAATGTTTCTCACCAATGAAATTATATTACGAGACCTGACATACAGTATACAATTTATTTACAAGTTCTGCCAGGTTCCCTTTCCTTTCATTAAGTTAAGTGGAGAATATATTTATAATTTATCATTTTATTAATATGAAATAAGTTAAAGCATCAACATCAGTATAACATTAAGCAAGTGTATATATATATATATATATATATATATATATATATATATATACCCTAACTGCATATATATGTATATGCCCTAACTGCAAAACTCAGACAAAGATTTCGACCATTAAGGCTACAACCAAGTGGCTTATTTAACACTTTACAAGTCATGCTGTTGGTTATTATGAACCTAAAAAAGTGAGAATGCTTATTTTCCTCTTATTTTGAATGACCTGTGTTGTATTATACGAGTTGTAATATAAATATTGCAATATTTTTAAATTGGGTCAAAATCATGTCTACATAATTAACTTTTAATTTTGACCCAGACCAGGCCTGTTAGTTACAATCATAAGAGAATTTTGGCTTTTTTTATTTCCATGTGAGGCATAAACAATCATAGGCTCTTACAACTATTTTGTAAATTATTACATCATATAATGTTCTCTATGTGGTAAATATGTTTTTCATTGTAATGGTGTAATGTAATTAACATTTTACACCTAATCAAATTGTAATGTTAAGAAAAAATGTATCCACTTCAACAACCCCCAAAAGAGGAGGGCCCCCTGTGGATATGATCTTTTGTTTACAAACCTTATAAGGGTCTTTAAACATAGAGGTTTGTTGCAATTCGGGGTTCTCCCTTATCCTTTGAAATATTCACTTGAAATGAGCCCACCATTTCCCCATAGAATCCATTTACATGAGCATGAATATGAAGATCTGACCCAAATTATTAATTATAGTATTTCTGTTTCATCTGCCTTTAGTGCAGGGGTTGTTACTATGGATAACACGAAACTGATAGTCAATATAATGTCATCTTTTATTGATTTCTTTACTGTTTTTGATAGATATCATAGTAAAGCAGGTGTCCGAAGATGTATTTGAGCTTGTAAATAGTATTTATTACATAATTTGGACATATTCAAGCTAAATTCATTATCTGGGCACAGTAAATCATGTATGCTGTACTTGTCTACATTACGTTAATTAAAAAGCATTTCAGTCATAAGATTAAATAAATACCCAAGGTGTATAAAAATGGGGCCTATTCAAAAATTAATAAATTGTAGATAAACATATTTCTATCCCCTGAAAAAAACATGATATGATGTTTATCATATAGTGAACTAGAGGTTTACCTTGTAGTATATCATAAAAGTTGATGATGTGTGAGAGTACACCTGAGACAAAGTTACCTGTGCAAACACTGGCTAGTCAAACAGAATTTTTGTTTTATAAATAGAGATTTCTCTCCAGTTCTATTAGTGATTTTGTAATGTTTGCGATATGTCAATACAATGCTGTTTCCATTGAGCAAATCAGTATTGTTAGATTTTTTTGCTATATTTTATTTCACACACATCCAACAGGATGAGTAGGAGTTGTTTCTGACGGTGGATCACAACATTCCATAGGGTACGTGGCTTAATAAGAACAAAGTGAATTTGTGGACTCCAGTAAAAGAGCAGAATAGCACAGGGGAATCTGGCGTACTAGGTTTTTGTTAGGTAACTGGGGTGCGTGTATCCTAGAGCATTTTATTGTTTTAATGCAAGGTGACAACTGATGTCCCTCAGATGAAAAGCCGGAGGAATGCTAGACTCGTACACTTCTATGGCAACTGGGCTATGGACAAACACAGAAGGCCCCACAGCATTGTTAAAGGAGATATAGGAAAACAAGGGATGAGAGATAAAGGGCACTGTCTTTTCTACAGATCACACCCAAATGTTAATTTTCTTCCAGCAGATTTTTTATTAAAATTATGACAATTTATGAATGACTTGCGTATGTACTCCTTTTTAAGGAAAAATCACAGCTAAATGTATTTTTACATTTAATAATATTGTCTTTACATGTAGTAGCAGTAGGAAAATACATTCAATGTTTGATACTACTAAAGCAATAATGTTAATACATACTGTATATGGGCCAAAAACTGCTATGTTTAAATGCTCTGCAGTAGTGTGTTCTAGGTGACTGGAATTCTGATATAAAGTTTAAGACATAATCCCAGTCACCCAGACTTTATATAAAATATTCTGTCTATTTTAATGTTAAAGGTTCTGTTACAGTCAACAGCTTGGTTGATTCCTCAGGGTCCTGGGTGGAGTTGGAACTGAATGGGAACATGGCGCCTGGAAGGCAGCAGCTGATCCCAAGCCTGGCTGCTTCTATGGCCAACAGGAATGAGGGTGAGACTGAACCTCCACAACCTCTGCAGGCTGTGCAGGAAGTAGAGGAGGAGAGTCTGGCTGGAGGACTTGAGCATGTCCCCTCATCCTCTTCCATCCATAATGGAGACATGGAAAAAATCCTGCTCGATGCCCAGCATGAGTCTAGCCCCAGTGGGTCATCATGTAACAGGTAAGAGCCTGAGGAAAAGACAGGTGCCTGCTGTCGGGAGTAATCTGTGTCTTTATGCCTAGGTAAGGGAACCTAATAATGTTGCCTTTTTGTTTCATTTTTTGAAAATGTTTTTTCTTAACATGTACTATTTTTATTGATATACTTATTTATTATATATATACATAACTTCTCTCTAACAGGGTTTCAGCTGGTTAGTATTCTTAGACTCTGATATATTAGCATTAGAATAGGTTTGATGGATAATACAAAGCACGTCTCCTTCAGAGCCACTCTGAGTGTCTGCCAAATGTCGTAAATGTAAATGATGATGATGATGCAATAAATTGTGTCCTTGTGTAAGGGGTTGTGGCATAGAGGGGAAGGGAAGAAGGTATGTGTGTGGGGTAGTATTGGAGTGCTGTCCACTGTCCATACTTTGCATCAGATATTATGGATGCAATAAACAAAATGACTTAGTGTAACTGAAAAAATCTGATATTTTTAGCTTATTAAATACATTGATGGCAGCTTTTGTCAAACGACTCAGGCTGAGGAGCCTGGCTAAGATTGTAGTAAAATTCCTAAAGAGAAATTATTCTAGAATTTATTTTCATATTGTTTGATTTCACTTGTAATTTCCTTGGAATCACACTGGTCCTTGTGTTTGGTGTGTTTACCCTAAAGTCCTCCAAGACCCCACACTCCTGAGCATGATGAAGGCCTGATTACCTTCGATGTGGAGATGCCCAGTGAGAAAGACTGTCAGGTATGATGTTTGCATTTTTACCATTTCCTTTATACTGCCAGACATCAGTATATGAATTGTGATTATTGTCAGGTCACACTGTTTTTCATTTAATATGATATACAATTTTCTTCCAAGCCTTTATTTTTTTCCCTATGCCCTTGTAGTCAGAGGATGACAGTCAGGACAAGGACAAAGAGGAAGACACCCTCATGGTTAAAGGGGAGAGCTGGGTAGCAGACTGGTCCAGTCGACCTGAAAATATTCCTCCCAAGTGAGTGAACAGTTTAAACCATTTAGCAGTGTCACAGGGAATATGTTGCACTTTTACTGACTATATAGTTACACATAAAATTAAGCCTTTAAATATTTTGTCCGTGACATGCTTTTATTAATTTTGACTCTGTACACATCACAGTGAATTGCAATAAAACCAAAAACAAATTATTGCCATTCTTGCATAGTCCGTTAATTTTCATAGGTTCTAAAGTACAGATAGACGCCAACTTACGAAGGGGTTATGTTCCTACAAATCCGTAGCATGTCAAAAATATTGTGAGCTGAATGTGAATTTAATGCTGTACATCTAACCAACCGGACATGATGGTCAAGACTATCTTTAAAACCTCCTGAAACCCGAACTCTAATCTTGTGTACATTGCAATTTCTACTAACTGTTTCTCTTTATTTATAGCTAATAACTATAAATTTAATCAATGTCTTCAACCTGGAAGAAGCTTGGCAAAAGAATTATACAGTTCTTATGTGAGGATGGTACAAGAATAAATATATATAGACAATTAAGTTGGGATAGAATGTCATGTCCTCATATGAGGACATTCGAGTCTTAAGAGGTTTACCTGCTCTGAACACTTAAAATAGCCTACAGTTGGGCAAATAATTTAAAACAAAGCCTATTTTATAAAACAAAAATTTTAAGTTAATTTTTGAATACAAACAGAATGACAGCTTATTGGGCCTAACAAATGTTTGTTGCATTTAAATAAAATGAATTGCTTAATGATGGGGATGCTGTAGTTACAGGGCCGTCAATGTCACTCATAATATCTTATTATTTTATATACTGGTTATGTTATTTGAACTTTGAGCCGTGGCTCACTGCCACCATCTGGTATCATGTGAGAATATTACATTGCATATTGCCAGCCTAGGGAAAGTTTTGAATTCTCAAAGTACAGTTTCTACTGAATGCCTGTTGCATTTGCAATCGTAAAGTTGAAAATTCGTCAAACTACTGTAAATGAGGAAAGATCAGTAATTGGAGAATTGGCCTATTGCATTAATGTATGACAGGTTAAGGAGATAAAATTTCTGGAGGTTATTCAAAGTGTTGAATTCGCATTTGGTAGTTGTTCAAGGGAGCACATTATATGTGCTTCAAAAGAGGTGTTGAAGCTAATTAAGAAGGCTGGAAAAAAAACAGACATATCAGAGAGATAACAGAATATTTGGGAATGAAAAAAATAATAATTTGGTACAGAAATATTCCTTAGAAAATGAATATGTATGTACTGTATATCTTATCCCAAGAAGCAAACTCCTGCCCGCCCCTGGATAGGGTTTTTTGGACATATGAAACTATGGAAAGGTTAACTTGAAAGGAAGGGCTCATGATCCACAGCGTATTAAATCACCTGTCAAACATGGTAGAGGCATTGCTATGTGTTTATAAGTGTGTTTTTTTATATCTTTTTATATTCCTCCTTGACTTCCCTGAATATATATTTATGTATAGTTTATTTTAGATTGATTACAGAGTAGTAGTTTCTAATGTTATAATAATATAATAATATTGAACTATCCATGTTGGATAAGTAACCATTACAAACTAAACTGTTACTGTAAAGGGCTTTCTCTGTTTGTTATGGAAATTTGTGACTCATGTAAATATATGCAGCATAAATAAGTATGAACTGACCTGCTTTGCTCAGGGAGTTCCAGTTTCGGCACCCAAAACGCTCAGGATCGGTTTCTCTTAGTATGAGAAGGACAGGTGCTATGAAGAAAGGTGGAGTGTTCTCAGCTGAATTTCTTAAAGTGTTCATTCCCTCCCTTCTGCTTTCTCACATCCTCGCCCTAGGACTGGGGTAAGTCTCATGGCATATTAGAAAGCTGCCTGTTTTATTTTAAATTAGTTGTAAGAAAGCAGTAATGGATTATTGATACCTATGAGATAAGCACATTTAATAGAGTCCATGTTTTTCAACATTATGGTGTCATATAATGCTGCTCTGTTTTTTATAGGGTCTATATTGGGAAGAGGCTGAGCACACCCTCCACCAGCTCGTTTTAAACCCAAATACCAGTGCCTGAAATTTCCATAAGATGCAGTGGTGGCAAAGTTGTGTCCAAAAATCTTTAACTTTGCTTGTATGTATTAGACCTTCTCTGTCCTACTCTTACTAATTTTTTGCCATGTTCTTAGCTATCATACTGAAATTCATTCACCAGAAAATGCTGGGCAGTTTATTTGCTGCCTTCACCTTGAGTTAATATGTTGCTTGCCCTATAACACTGTGTTAAACGGATTGGTTTGGGGTGTTTCATATCCTTTTTATATTTTAAATAGTTTATAATTTAAAACAAAGCTTTTGCCCTTTTATGCTGATATGTATGAAAACAAATTACATCTGGGATGCCCAAACGCATACAACTACTACAACCACCAGCACATTACCAAGCTATCACTTCCTACTCTGTTGGGTATCTATAGCCCTATTCGGACGGGACTAGTTTTACGGGGGTCGTTAGAGAAATTTCTGTTTTACAGACGTACTTTGTGATTTTAATCCCGTCCGAATCTGCCATGTCTGTCTTTCTCTCACACGACCTCTGTAAAAATTCCAGAGCAAATTACCTACTGTTTTTCAGCAAACTCTGCAGTCCCGTCCAAATGTTTTTTCCAAAACGCATTTTCTTTTGTGTTTTGGTCAACGTGAACTACCGTACTATCACTAGCGCGCCGGTATTCAAGTTTGCACACCAATAATGGATGTAGATCCTGGACATGTGGTCTTGTGCAACGCCCACATGTAAAACACAGACACTCCTACTTCCGTAATAAACACGGAGATGTTAATCCCGTCCGAATGCATACGTGAAATGACAGACATCGTCTGAAAAAAATTCTAACTAGTCCCGTTCGAATAGGGCTTATGATACAGTTGCAATAGTGTTATGTTTAGCTATATATATATATATATATATATATTATTTTTTTTTTTTTTTAACTTATGGGAAATGGCTGATGTACATTTGGAAGTATAATACTCAGTTTTCTCCTCCCCTTTAGTTTACAGTTAAACATTTAGCCAGACTGATTCTGTTGCACTGTATTAACTTGTGCCATTTTTTTTTTTAAAGAAACTGGTTGCAAGTGGTTGCAGTATTTTGTATGTTTCCAGTTTTAGAATTGTGGTCTTAAGTTTCTTGGAGGAAAGACACTTGTATTTTTGTTTCCAATCTAATTTCCCATAGCATCTCTAAGGCACCTTAAAGATTGAATTATGGCAGAAAGGTTTTAATTAGACTGTTAATAGCACATACTTGAACATTTTTGTTTCATAGAAAACTATCTCCCTTACATAGCCTTGTTTTTTATTTTAGTTGGTTATCAGGAAGCGACCGTCATTTTGTAGGAACCACTCCCATATTTTCCAATCTAAAACCATTTTTTTTTTTTTTATATTTTTTTGGTAGATGGTTTTTGGAATACATAGATAAACAAGGAAAGACCCTTAAGATGTAGAAGCACACATATTGTAAACTATTTTTCTCTTTATTAGATAAGTTCTCCTTCTAGACCTCATAAAAATAGGCAGTGAATACGATTAGCCTTATATTTTAGATATAAATAGAGGTCTCAGGTGAAAAGGTCTGGTAGACTGATTACGGTAGCACTCAGTGGAACATGCGCATGCTTCCTAATTTGAAGTTACACTGCAGTGATTACTACATGCACACTCATTTGTTATGATCCATATCATTCTCATTTGGATCAGAAACAACATACTATGCTCCTGAGTGCCAAAGGGTCTCCTCTGTGATGTTTACCTCTGTAAGACCCCAACACTGACTCACTGAATAGTAAATAAATGTAGATCTAAAATTAGTTGTAGCTTTAACTAAAGTCTCCTATCACTCCACTTTGGCATTACAAAGTGCCATGCAAGATATTTTATTGTAACCATGTAATTAAGATTTGTGCAGTGTGACACGTTTGTTGTATCTGTCATGTAATAATGTGAAGTAGGAACATCTTTTTTTCCCCTGTCTCTTATTTCAGTGTTCAAAGGTACAGTCTGCAATATTTTTCCACCTCTACATACAATAGTCTCAGTGAAACTATCTACTTCATGGATTTTAAAAGTTTAACCTAACCAAGGTTTATTGAGAAAATGCTTAATACTTTATTGACTCTTATGACAAACTTTAGCCATGATTATAAAGAGTATGGACATCACTTATTGTTATGGGTAGATTTCCACAGATTAAATCTCAGACAATTTTCCCATTAACATGAATCTAACAAACATGTCAATGCTTATGATTAGAGTGTGGTTTTTGGGGAGCAGATAATATAATAGTTTTTTGTTTATAAAAGTTTTACTTAGCGTGAACCTTTTAAGTCCCATATTGCATGAATATATCTAATTTGAAAGATGAACTATTCCACAAGTGGGACAAAGAACTGTGAATAAAAAAAGTAGCATGTTACAGCAAGATAAACTAAGCCCACCCTTTGTGTGAATGATGGATTTTCTATAATGTACATTATACTCAGATTCTTTAGGGGGTTTTGTTTGTTTGTTGTTTTTCCTTAATTCTTTTGTTTGTTTGCTCGTTTTTATGACTGAAATGTATTGTGTAGGGCAGGGCCCTCATGGCTGGCATCTTGTGGCTGTTTTTCATTTAAGTATTGGAAGCAGAATCACATACTGGGAGTCTCGAAACCTGACATTAAAAATCCCAAATACACCCCAACATTCTGTATATCATTATTATTATTATTATTATTATTATTAATAATACTGTATATATTGTTTTTTTTGTAGCATGGATTCAGCAAAATATGATTGCTTTTTCTAGGCTGTATTGCAATACAATATAAAAACGTTTCAACTAAAGCAATTCTGAATTTGTTAACTGTATGATACTGACATTACTAAATTTCTAAATGAGTCAAACCATCAATTAATTATAATAAATTCTGAGCAATCAAATTCCAGGAGCAAACTTTAGTGGACAATATAAAATGTATTTAAGTATGAATACCAGGATAAATATCAGAATGGCAATTGAAAATGAGCATCTACCCTATATGTTTAATTAAACGGAAATACAATCCAGAAATTTTTATAGTGATAAGTGAAAAATGTCCAGGTCTAGCTAATGCATGCCTAAATGTGTGTGGTGTGTGTAGAAAATTTACCATGAAGTATGAATGCATGATTTGATGGTGGACTATAACACTGGATTGTGTTTTTGGTACTAAAGGGCAAGCATGAGTTCTAAAATGTAGTGTTGCCCTCATCAGTCCTTTGCATGGAAAAGGTAAGAAGAATGTGGCTTGGCAAAGTAAGTTCTTTTATGTTCAAGTTTTTATTTTAACTTTAATTATTGCAAACATTAGTTTTGCTATACATTATGCTATTTGCACATCATGCTACAGTAGTACAGAATATGTGAAGACAATGGAGGATTGGAAATATTCTGACATAATACTTTACGTGTGTTTGTGTTTCTTGTCCAAGTTTCAGATGAGCCATTATTAAATCCATGAACAGAGTAATATTTACTCTTTTCCTTTATTGACAGCACATATGTCTTGTTTCATCAGCTTGCCTTGATGGAATTTTGTTAATAAGCCGAGAATCATCTATCTTGTGTTTTTCATTATCTTTTTACATAATGTATTGAATTTATATTGGTGGCATTTGGCTGATGTCATATCCAGAACAACTTATAGAAGTGCTTAATTCTTATTATTCATTAGGGAACATTTGCATATACAGTACTAATATTATGCTGATACTTGAGTAGCATGATTTGTTTGCTCAGTTCTGTGCTAAATTGTGCTGAGGTCACAGATTTAAATTTTTTCTCTCTTGAGGTTTTAATGTTTGTTTCTTACATTTTTCTGTAAAAACAACCCAGGTGCCTCTGAACTTGCTTTTAATTCCGCAATTTGGACGACATACCAACCATTGATGGTCTACATCTATTGAAGTCTCACTTCAGTTTTTTTTTTTTTTTTTTTTTGCATTTATAAACATATAATAGCTTTTAAAATTACTCAATATTTGTTGTTTGTAAACAGACATTATTGTGTGCAATTTTATATAAAGCTTCATTTTATATAAAGCTTCAAGCTAAATAACAACACCACTGTAGTAGAAAAATATTAATTGTATTTATGGGAGTAAAATGTTTAAATGTAATGTTTAAATGTAAACGATGGCATTCATATAAAATCCAATGAAAATGTGTCTGCTTGTGCAAATAAATGCTCCAGCAATTAAAGTTTATACATATTGAATTGTATTTTAAGCATTACCTATGAGCAACTGAGTACAACATGGTATAAGTCAGGTCTGATCATCAGCATGCTTTCTACACTACAAGGGCCATAATTATTTTGCTAAATTTGGATAAAGTATATTGTAGGGTATATTTTCCAGGTAAGCAGCAGCACAGACGTCTAAATGAGGTTATGAGTATAAGACGCAATCACAGTAGGTAGGGTAGAAGAGTGTCCATCTATACAGTGCATCTTGAAAAAATTAAAGGAAAATTTCATTTTGTAATATTAATATGTTCCTCGTCTTCCTCTTGACAAAAGCCCATAGATTCTATGGTGTTCATGTCAGGCATGATGGCTGGCCAATCAAGCACAGTAATATTATGGTATGGTATTACTTATATCATTCGAAAGAATGAAAGGAAAGGTGAACAGGACAGTGGTGAGACCAGTGATGCTCTATGGCTTAGAGACAGTGGCGGCAGAGCTGAAGATGTTGAGGTTCTCTTTGGGAGTGACAAGGATGGATAGGATCAAGAATGAGTTCATCAGAAGGAC
>JAQQZT010000040.1:17635909-17646989 GCA_030068275.1 Clarias platycephalus
AAACTCGCGGTGAATCATGATGAACCGTACTTATGGCCACCGCGCGAAACCGCGTAGGTGAGATAGGGGTATTAGTCTCTCTCTGTTTTTAGTTTTTATAGCAGTCAGGGTTGAGAAGCTCAATCACTAGACAATGACTCGACAATGGCATATTATTCGCAGACTTGGTAGTTTTCAAAAAATGTTTTAGACCAATTAGGTGAAATTGAATAATTTCCCACGGCACACCTGACGATCTCTCACGCACACTAGTGTTCCGCGGCACAGTGGTTGAAAAACACTGGTCTAGATAATAAAATGAGTTAGAATGTATATTGTATAATATATTATATTAACCAAAATATTTAATAATCTATATATTATAAATATAATAAAAATCATTACACTTTACTTTCATAGCTTGACTCTGCAGCACTCATACCGCAACACTGAGAGCAACAGTTTGGTGTACACCTTAGATTTTTTTGCTAGTGTTTCTGGCTTTGGGAAATCGGAGCACCTATGCTACCAGGCTAAGTTTTACGCTCTAAATTAAAATAAACCGTTTTCTGAATTATCAGTCATTCAGGTCAGTTGAAGTCATTGGCATTGACAAAAATAAACTAAATAGGTTTGTCTCACTTTTAGGACACTTTCATACAGCAAAATGTAGTTAATATTATGTTGGTTTTTGCTTGTTTATACTGCATTATACAGTGCCAATGGAAAGTTTTTAGATGCTTCCAAGTTTGGCACATTTTGTTTAGTTTTACTCTCATTTTAAAATGGATTAAAATCTCTTTTTTCATCATTCTAAACACAATACTCCACCAAGACAAAGTAAAAACAGGTGTTTGGACGTTTTGTTAATTTCTAAAAAATACTGAAATATCCCATTTACAATGATATACCAGGGCTCAATTGCAAGTGGGGTCTGAACACATATGTAATATTTCACTCACTCACTCGGTCACTCTTCGTCTATACCGCTTTATTCTGTATTCAGGGTCGCGGGGGCCTGGAGCCTATCCCAGGAGGCTTAGGGCACGAGGCAGGGTACACCCTGGACAGGGTGCCAATCCATCGCAGGGCACACACTCATTCACACACTATGGGCAATTTGGGAACGGCAATTAGCTTAACCTGCATATCTTTGGACTGTGGGAGGAAACCGGAGTACCCGGAGGAAACCCACCAAGCACGGGGAGAAACACGTGGGAATCGAACTTGGCTGAGAATCGAACCCAGACCCTTGAGGTGTAAGACGACAGTGCTAACCACCACGCCACCTTGTAATATTTCAGTTTTTTTTTTATATATATATAATTTAACTAAACACGCCTAACGTATGTTTTTACTTCAGAATTGTGGAGTACTGTCTGTAAAATGATGAGAAGAAAATAATTTGAATTAATAATTTTAGATTAGTGTGAAACAATAACAAATTGTGGAAAAGTTTCTGTTGGGACTGTACATTAAACATGTACCCCTAGATGTTATTCTCCTATTGCTACGATTGGCTGTGTATGGCCTGTCCACCATGAAGCTAACAAAAAAAGTTATTAAAAAAAATACTCAGTATCTTGTTTGGTTGATGCCTGCTATAATATTTAGAGCATATTGCAAATGTTTTAGGTATTTTCTCTGCTTTATATTTGTGGAAGAAAAAAAATCTGCCTTTTACTTTACATCCTCCAGCATCCATATGAAAAAAAAAAAAAAAATTGGTTTTTTTTTTTTTTTTTTTTTCAATTGGAGTAAAATTATCTTTTATCGTTTTATAGACTTCTTCTCGGCTTGTATCTATGTGTATATGAAACACATTTGCACTTGTAACTTCTTGGAACCAGTAGGCCAAAACTGGCGTGAAGTTGTTACAACTCACTAACAAATGGTGGGAGAGCAACAGCAGCGTGAGCTGGAGATCAATGCTAAAAATAATATGCTTTAACAAACGCACTGCCTTCAAGCACCCTGTGTAGCTAATCAGTCCTCTGACCAGAAGGCACTCATTGACTATGGAAGTCTGGGAGAGACCAGTTTACATCGACCAGCCCCAGAGGGAAAGGAAATGGGACTACGCACCCTACAACATCTCTCCCTGCCGTAGGGTCAGCACAGAGAGGAATATGCTGTCAAATTCAGTACATTTCTACCATTCTAGCTTGAAAATTATTTAGGAAATGGAGAATCCCACATGAAAGATGACACTGGAATTGCTGAACGACCTCATGATTTGGGTAGATCATCTGATCCTGAACTGGCCACCTCTCGAGGGTTTGTGGACAACAAATGTGGACCCATGCAACTCAGTCAAGTGCTGACAAGACAAATGCAACAGGAAAAATCTCTGCTTCTACTGTGGCAAATCTAACCATGTCATGAATCAGTATCCTGCTCTTTCCAAAACTTTGGACTACAATGTCCAAAGCAGCTTTGGGGAGGGTTCTCGTCCATTCACATACCTTCCCATGATGAGTCAAACTCATTCACTCATGTCTCATCATTCACCTGTCGGTTATGATTGAAACTTCACCACATTTTGTCACTTCAAATACTGTCATGCAATGTGGACTGTCTTGCGCACCCTGACTGTTTGATTACCAAAGATTAATTGTTTGATTAACAATGTCCTAAGGGACATGCTGGACCAATTCATCTTAGCATATATCAACAATATATCTTCTTCACATTCTATGAAACCCATGTCCGCCATATTACACTAGTGCAAGACATCAAATTTTATGTCAAAGGTGAAAAATGTGAATTTCTTTCTTGGGTACATAATCAGCATAATTAGGATTTTTGATGGACCAAAGCACAAGTTCAATCAATTCAAAGCTGTCGTTTGTCAATTCAAAGGAGTCGTGGCTGGCTGGGTGGAGCAAAATGCCCCAAAATAGAATAGCAGAATATCTTAAAACAGCTAAACGTCTTAACCCTTACCAAACCAGATGAGCTCATTTTTTTTCATGTGAATCTAGTTCACCGACTCATTCCATGCTGGAACCAAGGCTGATTTTCTATGCTGTCTGCATGACATTCGTAGAGAACCCAATAAGCATGTACTTCCTCAATCATTCTTTCTGTTTATGGTCATCTGAGCCTTTCACAGTGGAAGTTTGTGTCAGCTTTGTAAGACACATTCATGTTGTTGACCCAGGGACCATAGTCCCACAATGCAGTAGCTTTTATAATAAATCTGGCAGAATCTAACCCTGGCATCATGATAAAATCCTGGCATCATGGCTTCCCACCACCTGATTTCCCTGCCCTGTTTGCCCACAAATAACTTTAAATATGCATTCTGCTGCTTGGATATCCATGAAGACACAGACACTCAGTTCATGTCTAGAGAATTGACAAGCATTATGAAAAACCTATGAATCTACCATCCACAATGCAATAGGCAGGTGGAGAGGGTCAATCTGTAGATTTCTGAGAATGTACTGTCATCAGCCAGAGTCTCTGGACTTTGTTTATCTCATGCCCATTGTGCGTCTGGCTAAAAACTTTTGAATACTTTATCAAACACAAGCCTCACCATTTCTGTGTAACCAGTTCTGTGTAATTTTCCCAGTATACATGTCTGGCTTAAGGGAATGTATGGCCTTAACACCTTAAGAATGTGTACTGTACTACTTGTTCAAGGAATTGAACCAGTATAGTTAAAAACCAGCTTTGGAAAAAAACAACACAATACCAAGAGGTGACAGGAGATGCTGCATGGCATGCCTTGAGTGCCGCAGTGCTTTTGTGCTTTTTCAGGCTTCAATGCTAATGAGTTTTCACCGCTGGGCATCTTGCTAAGTGTCAGCTGCTGATTAACAGCGACCACTACCGCAGCACTTCCATCCTTAGACTTGGAAAGAAACCGGGATGGGTGGAGGTGTCTTTATCAGAGGGTCAGAAAACATTGTGGCCATGAAGCTGGGCTACTAACTACTGCGTGCGCATACACATCCTGTCATGTTCACAATTTATCAAAATAACTTTTTTCTCATGCACACCTGAACACAATCACCTGCCACAATTTAAAGACTTTATTCCATCTTCCATTTTGTGAAGTAAATGCTGAGCGTGATGTCACTTTACCAAGACTTCGCTTACTGTACAGTATGTGTACTGCTACTCTGGGTTTTGATCTTCCAGTTTCATAACTCTTGCTTTTGTTGATGTTCATCACATCTGTTTGTAATCATCTTTTGGATTTTTATGCCATCTCCTTCATTAAAAATTGCTTAAATCTATTTTCATTTGCACCACTCGTCATTTCTGACAGATGTAACATAATGTAATGCGGATCACACAGCGCATGGTTGTTGAGAATCACAGCACCTACACTATAAGCTTAAATGTTTCATTACCCTGTCCATCTTTCTCTACTTCCAGAGTGATCGTCTTCTTATCAAAGGGGCGAAGATTGTGAATGATGATCAGTCCTTTCATTCTGACATCTATATGGAGGATGGAGTTATTAAGTATGCTATCTGTATATTCATCACTTCTTATGGTCCATTTAGGAAAGACTAAAATAATATGTTTCAGTTTAGGAAATGACTATTAAAGACCAATGCGACAAAATCTATTTGAACATATATAAACATAGTTTAAAAGAGAGAGTGTTGAATATTGCCATTAAAGACATTATTTAAAGATAATTTACATGTAGATTTTGGTTATTGACCTGACACATGTACAGCACAAATCTTTTTCTTTTTTTATTATTTCTACACCTCTTTAATTTTTTTTTCCAGGCAAATTGGGGAGAACCTCATTGTTCCTGGTGGGGTGAAGACCATTGATGCCCATGGCAGGATGCTGATCCCCGGTGGTATTGATGTGCACACCCGCTTCCAGATGCCTGACCGGGGCATGACCGCTGCTGATGACTTTTACCAGGGCACCCGTGCTGCTCTTGCTGGGGGCACCACAATGATCCGTATGTACAAATTTCAACTGCTTACGAACAACTGCCTGTTTTGTTCACTATTTAGCAATTTTTCAGCAGTTCAGCTAGTTCAGCCTCTCAATTGACTCTTATTAGCTACTAAATGGTAAAATGTACTTACAGAGCACCTACGTAGGATTCCTTTATGAATCGTGATGAATTCATGCCAACTGTCAAGAAATAAAACTGAAAAGGTGGCATAATTTACCTACAAACTGTTAGTAGTGAAATACGTATTTTTGGTACTGTATGAGATTCTTGCCAAGAACTTTTTGAACACCAGAAAGTTTCTTTGTGAATTCCACACAGTTGCTGAGTATTGCAGAATTGCCTAGTATGAGTGAGCCTTCAGCAGATGTCATTTTGCTTTGGATGTGTTGAATGATTCGGCCAGCAGTAGAACAGGCGGCCAACTGATGCACAGTGTGCGCGTGTGTGTGAGAGAGAGAGGCCTGAGTCCGGCATGTATCAAAGCGCCTGGCGTAAAACCTGTGCCAAGGTGTTGTGCGGATTAAATGGTCCGCTGTGGCGACAAAAATTAACTTGCTTATTTCAGACTAAAGTTTCTTAATGCCACTGACTGAAATACTGTGAAATGTTGACAGTTTAAGAGACATCATCACAAAGCCATTTTAATATAACTCCCTGTGCATGTTCTAAACTAGACGCAGAGATGTACAGTATTTATAGTGCATGAATAGTAATTTACTCAAACTCAAAATTAAATATTGTAAGATTTTTTATATAAAATTTTTGATTTTCATAAACTGTAAGCTGTGATCATCAAAAGTAATAAAACAAAAAAAGGCTTGAAGCAATCAAGCACCTGTGAAACACTGGGATAAGTGCATTAGTGTAACGGGATTATATCAGGAAATAAAGAGAGTTTTTACTCTCATGTTGTACTGTTTCGCCCCCCAATTAATATTGTAATCTTGCATAATGTTAATTAATGTTGATTAATTGATAACTGAAATAATGATGAATAAGAGCATCATTAAACTGTTGAATGTGTTTGTGTGTTAACCACCAGTTGACCATGTGGTGCCAGAGCCAGGCGTTAGTCTTCTAGCCGCATTTAACCAGTGGAGGGAATGGGCAGACAGCAAGTCGTGCTGTGATTACTCACTCCATGTGGATCTCACTGAGTGGCACAAAGGCATGCAGGAGGAGATGGAGACCCTGGTGAAGGACCATGGTACTCGTACACCAATATACATTTTACACTCATTTAGCTAAAATCTTTATACATTACTGAAATTCTATTATTAGTACAGTAGGATTTCTAGTTCTGCATAAAATTAAAACAGCATACTGTAATTGCCTATAGCGTAAGCCATCTAACTAGCCTTGCATACCAACTTGCATACAATTATGACTTTTATTATGAATTGTAATATTCAAGTATCTATTTATGCATACACTGTAGACACCATCTACAATATTAACAACAAACAAACTACCATAGTGCTTTGGATAGGGTTTGGTGTGGGACCTTTAGTACCACTGAGGGTAATGTTAATGCTACAGCATGCAAAACATTTTAGACAATTGTTTGCATTCAACTATGTGCAGCATTTGGAAGGCCCTTTCCTGTTTCAGCTTTACCATGCCTCTGTCCAAAGCAAAATCCCTGAACACATGGTTGGATGAACTTGGTGTTGAGGAGCCCCAGTGGCCTAACCACTTTCCAGATCCCCTTAACGCTTAGCTTTAGAACATCTGGCAGATGATATTATCCAGAGTGCCTTACATTTGTCTCACTTACACCAATGAGCAATTTGGGGTTTAGTGATCTTAGATTGAAGTGTCGTCTCTTAGGTTTAATAATTTGATAAGCTTTAATAAATAATTGAAATGCAGATAATCTGTTCCAGCCACTCAAACAATATTACCAATATTACCGAGGGTTAGGGTTATGAATGTACGCGCAATCAGAAGTACACGTGACTAGCTCAGTTAATGGATACCGAAAATGCTTAACTGTGACAAATGTCTTTAAAAATTGTATGCCAATTGAATCCAGAGGAAATCTAGAAGTAATATATTATTATTATTAGTTATGGCATCTTCAGGTAAACCATCTGTATTTACATCTATAAAGTTTTCTCTTGATTTGTCGACTTAGGCAATGATATGCCCATCTCCTAGCACGTCTTCTCAACTCAGCTAGATGTTAAAAAGGGTTCTTTCTTCACCAAGGAAAGAATACTGCAATCAATTAAGTAAAAAGCCAGATTGAACATCAAACTGCTTGTACAGTAAACTGTCCAGTTACTCTCCAGAGAGTAAAGATAGAGAGACTATATATTCCTATATAGCTTAAGCAATATTATTTGATGAACACTTGAAAGTCTACACTTATTTCAAATCTATTATAGTGGTATACAAAGGCAAAAAATTGTCAATTTGTGAAATCTGTGAAAATTGTGTCATACCCTAATAATGCACCTGGCACTGTGTCAATGTTACAGTCAAAAATATTTGCCTTAAATAGTACCACTAATTTAACTGCTGTTTGTAGTCAATATTACTATTGTATTGCTATTGTTGTTCCAAGATCTCATGTAAGTTTTTTTATGGATTTGGAAGCACCCAATTCAGGTTATCTTTGTAATTCTGTCACTGTTTTCTTTCTGTAGGTGTCAACTCATTTCTGGTCTATTTGGCCTACAAGGATGCTTTTCAGCTCAATGATTCCCAGGTATATTTGTAATGCTTTGAATAAAACAATTACAACAGTGGAAACAGTCCATATACAGTATAGAAACCCCAAATAATTGTATTATTATGAATGAAGCTTATGGTGTTCGGAAACTGAGGGCTTCTCATGAAGTTGGCATAATATGATGTACTGAAATCACTTATACAGAGGCTTAATGCAGCCGAGAGACTTGTATATTGCCTGGCCAAAAAAAAAAAAAAAGTCACACACTCCAAGATTTCATTCTGTTTTCTTTAGCTTGGACTACAGCACACAATGCGGTGGCCAGTTCATGTGTACACATCATTCCTCAATCCCCCAGAGCCACTCATTCACAGCATCAGGGAAGAAAAACTTTATTGATGTGATAAACTGGTCATTCAGTACGTTCCGGGTTATCAGCCGACCTTATTTTATTGCCACACAACATTGCTGAGCCTAGATTTGACCAACTAAAGCAACTACAAATCATAACACTGCCTCCAGAGGCTTATACAGTATTTCCCTACTTGCCCCATCACTCTGATAGAGTCTCTCTGAACTCATTCCTTTTCTCCATTGTCCAATCTTTTTATATATATTTTATAAATTTATAGATTTTATAAATATCCCGATTTTCTATTAAATTTTTACCAGATTTTGTTAGAATTTTAAATGTTTAAGAGTTTATTGCTTAATTAAATGTAACCTGTTCCTTATAACATTTTTCTCACAAAAAAAAAAAACCAGTGCGCATTTAAATTCTGCCCAACTAACTTTGAATGCAAGAGCAGCAGCTATCTGCCATAATTATGATTTCTGACCAAGCTTACCAAACAATTCACTCCTACCACACAGCATGAAAATGTGGACAGTAAATGGTTCGCTGCGGGATTTTAAAGAAACAGCGATGCTTTACCCCCTCTAACACCTCAAAGTAAACAGTGCCCAAACCCCAAAACTCAACAGTCTAAACACTCAACTGTTTACACTCAACAGTGAAAACTCCACAGTCTGACAACTGAACAGCAGGTTGAGTGGCTGCAAGCATGTATGCGTGTACAGGTTTAAAAGCGGGTACACAGGGCATCTAACACATGCAAATTTTTGGAGACTAGTGTAAGCGAGTGTAATGAGCAGGTTTCAGACTAATTTGTTCAGAGCTTTCCGGTTACCTCACTAACAAGTGGTTTCTTATGGCCACTTGTAATCTCCATTAATGTTTCCGAACACATTTCTTCCTCAAACTTAACGATTCAGCACTATTGTTCCAAATTTTGATAATGTATTGAGGGGTTCTTTACCCAGTCCTGGTAATGTCAAATCTCCTTAGTTATTTTCTTTGCTTGATGCAGCCCAATAATTTGACCCATCTCAAATGGCAACCTTTTTTTGTGGCCAAGTAGTTGGGGAAATGTCCAGTATTTAGATGCCTTATTCCACACTGCTTATCTCATTATACACCATTGATTATCTCATCTTTAGATCTGGTAAACAAAAGAAAAAAGAAAGGAAAACAGCAAAGTTTACATAAATATGATACTGAGGCTGTAATGTGTAAAACCAAAGGAGAACAGTTCCTAGTACAATAAATTCTTTGGTCAAGGGTGTCAGTTCAGTGAAGGGGAGAATATCACCTTTTCAGCTGTTGAAACTTGGGGATATACATATATTTCCGCATTATTGGCTGTATACACCAATCCGTCACAACGCCACCACCAGGTGAATTGAATAACATTGATTATCAGTTAGATGCTACAGTGGGGTCCAAAGGCTAGCCTGTCCTGTCCGATCCCGCAGAGAAGCCAGTGTAGCACTAATTGCTGAAAAAGTCAATCCTGGCCTCAGTAGAAAGGTATCCTGACACCCAGTGCATCACAGCCTGCCACGTGTGCAGCGTAGCAGGCAAAGAGTTCTAGGTTGTTGATTTGGCCTCCCCCTCATTCCAATCAAGCATCCATGGGACAAACAATCAAAGCCATGGAGGCCCCACCGCACAATCCACTGGGATCAGAACTGCTATGGTGGCATAAGGGAAACCTCCACAATGTTGTGCTTAATGTTGTGGGTTTTAATTTTATGGCTGATTGGCGTAATAAGTAGTAGTTACAATATCATTTGTCTTGCTTATTTTTATAATTAGTGCTAAGATATTGGGGGAAGAGTATTATTTTGGTTTCTATATGAAATTCAAGTTATTGGTATAGATATATTTAAAATGATTTGTTTTAATTTCTGTATAGATGTATGAGGTGTTCAGTGTGATTCGAGATCTAGGAGCCATCGCTCAAGTGCATGCTGAGAACGGGGATATTATTGCTGAGGTAACTTAACTTTCATGTTCTTCTTTAGTTGCCTGCATTAGCCATTCTTCCGCTTTATTTTGAACTCATGAATTTGGCATAAATAATTTCAGGAGCAGAAAAGAATCCTGGAGTTAGGCATCACTGGACCAGAGGGTCATGTTCTCAGTCGCCCAGAGGAGGTAATGTTTTTATAGTCATTTTAATGTAACTTTGTAATTTTGTAAAACAAGTGCATGTTGCATCATATTGCATTTGGGATTTGAACATGAAGGATCTCCATAGAGATCTTGGATCTTAGTAACTGTTAGAATATACATGTAATACACAAAAAGTAATATATAAACACTATGTACTGTAAATAAAATAATCAATAAATAAATGTTTAGAAAACAAATTAACAGTTTTTTTCCCCAACATTTTTTGTAAATCATGCTTTAGATATAATAATATCTCTTAACATTTCATATGCTTTTTTTTGTCTTCAGAGCAATTAATTACTTGACTAAAACACTTTGATGTGCTTCTGGATAATGCTCTTGGCCTATGCATAGCATAACCATCAAGCCATTTAAGGCAGAAAGTGTGTGTTGTTCTGTAGGTGGAAGCTGAGGCAGTTAATCGAGCAGTCACAGTGGCCAATCAAACCAACTGCCCCTTGTACGTAACCAAGGTGATGAGCAAGAGTGCTGCTGATGTCATTGCTCAGGCCAGGAAAAAAGGTGAGCTGTTAAGTCAAAGGGAAAAAATATATAATTCCAGTGAATTACGCTTGGCTAATTATTATTATTATTATTATTATTGAAAGAATAATGAATCATCACTTAATTTTTAAAAAAGAAGTGAATGTCTTATGAACTTTACTGTCTGTTGTAATGTTTTTGAGATGCTAAAACGTCTCTTCTTCTTTTTATGCATCAGGTACTGTGGTGTACGGGGAGCCTATCTCTGCTAGTCTGGGCACTGATGGCACTCACTACTGGAGCAAGAACTGGGCCAAGGCTGCTGCCTACGTGACATCCCCACCTTTGAGCCCCGATCCCACCACCCCTGACTATCTTAACTCTATGCTCTCCTGGTATGTTATCTATACAGTGGCTTGCAAAAGTATTCGGCCCCCTTGAACTTTTCCACATTTTGTCACATTACAGCCACAAACATGAA
>JAQQZT010000040.1:17693407-17705224 GCA_030068275.1 Clarias platycephalus
ATTAATATTTGTATTTTTATTGTCACTATTATTCAAAATGTCATATTGAGTAAAAATCTATTTTTGACCTTTTTTGCCTTTACACAGTGAAGTGGTTGACTGAAGGAGGTGCTGTTTTTTGTTTGTTTGTTTGTTTGTTTGTTTGTTTGTTTGTTTGTTTTTTACACTTGTAGGTGTGTTTTGTCTGCTTTTGTGATTGTGTTCTTTCTGTATGTCTGAAAATTGCAATAAATATAATAAACAAAACAAAAACAAAAAAAAACACAATAAGGATACAATACTTATAAAATAAGATTCAGCAGAAACACAAAATATATCTATATCTATATAAATCTATATATATAGATACAGGGAGTTAGTTTGTCATGGAAAGACATTTGTGAAGATATTGCTCATGCTGTGTGTAAGATTGTCCTGCAGCTGTAAGAATAAACATACAGTATATGCAGTGGCAGATTCACACTTCATCAGCAACATGGAGGTCGACAATACCCCTGCCCTGCAGGCCCTCATTAAACAGCCTAATGGCTGCAGATATAAACGACCTCCCATAACATTCCTTAGTGCAGCAAACCTGTCTCAGTCTGTTACTGCGTGTGCTCTTTTGTTTTGTTAAGATAGCACAGGATGGGTAAGAGTCATTGTTCAGTATGGGTTCTATTTTTTATAACCTATATTTGACCAGCCTAGTCTATGTCTAGTGAGTATGGTTCCTGGTACTGGTTCCTATGACAGAGCCCGCTTTCCTAAGCCTGTAGGCATCACCCACACTCACACCATTGCCCCAGCACACCAGATCACACTGGCCACAACAGACTGCAAAAACACACTGAAAAGTGGCCTGCAAATTCGAAAGGACTTGCGACTTCTCAGGAAATAGATGCGACTCTGTCCTTTCTTGTATACAGCATCTGTGTTTCTGCTCCAGTCCAGTTTGTCATTCAAATACACCCCAGATTTAAGTAGTTGGAGACTACCTGCACACACTCACCCTCAGTGGCAAGAGGAGATAGTGGGGTTTTGAACTTTGTTGAGTTTATAACCATCTCCTTTGTTTTTGGTGATGTTCAGCTGCAGATGATTCAACTTACATCAATCAACAAAGGATGCCATAAGTTCTCTATTCTCGTTCTCTTTTCATTCGTTATACACCTGTCCATCGCTGTGTCATCAGAAAAATTTTGCAGATGGCACAGTTCCCTGTTGTTTCTTAACACAAAAAGGGTGAAAAGTAAAGGAGCTAGTGCAGCTAAATGCAACCCCAAATCAACAAAAACATTTTGTTTCACTCTGCCATTATTTAATTAACAAAAATAAAGACAAAAAAAATTCATGTGGCCAATATTAAGTCCAACCATGATCACCCAAGAGCTTGCAGATGCTTTAGCAGTAGTAACTTGAAGTAATTGTTTCCTATATGACTTTATCAGTCCCTCACATTGTTTTTGCCCATTCTTCTTAACAACTTTGCTTCGATTCATTGTGGTTTTTGGGCAGTCGTTTATGCACAGCTCTCTCCTGCCACACCATTTCAATTGAATTGGCGTCCAGATCTTGAACCAGAACCAAAAAGACCCAAAATCTTGATTCTGTTTTATGTTGTCTTGTGATTTCTTTCTGTTCTATATATTTTCTATAATGTAAACTGTTTTATGGGCACCTCATAATTTGACTGATGTGATTTTGATGTTTTTTGAAGTGCTCCCACAGGGTGATTATACCATGGAATCTATTGTCATCCAAAATGGGAACAGATTGTACTATACTGTACATAGTAAAGCTGAAAACCCTCAAACCCGTGTATTGTAAAGAATATCTTCTTTCACCAGAAAAGGAGGCGGGTATTTAGGAAATTATTTTATCATATACAGTATGCCCAAAACCTTAAATGTTGTGACTCATAAGACTGTGCTCATGGACCCATTGCCACAGTGACAGGCCAGTCATTTGAAGCCACACAGCTTTGGTTGCTTGATACAGTCAACTACTACCTTCCGTCATCTCCTTGCCTGCTCAGAGGGGCTAATGGAGCAACATTTGTCCTGAAGATTCCAAAAGGGGCATCTTTTCTCATCTTTACACAGAAACACATAGTTTTGATTTTGCATTAGCTTGATTAGCTTTTATATTAGATTTTTTGAACCTATTTTTGAGCCAACACCTGATCCATTATGTACGATTAATTTCATTGATAATTGTGGTACTGCTCTATAGCATGAGCTTGATTATCTCAACAATGTGTTTTAAGATAAATAATGGACTTTTGTAAATTCTGTTAGAATTTAAGTGGCAACTGTTTTTTTTTTTTTTTTCCAGATCTTTCCTAATTCTATATTAACTTTAGGATGCTCTTTCTCTTTATTTCATTGAGTTCTTACTCATTCCATATACAGTATGGCAATACTTCCTATAGTTTGCCAGCTGTAAAGGATTTAGGACTTATATAGTTGCTTAGGACTTACTATAACTCTTTTATTCTGTAAAAAAAAAAAAAAAAAAACTGAGGACATTCTGGCATTCCATTATGCATGTGTGTGTTTTTTTTTCTTTCTTCACAAAGAACTAGTGTTTAATTCATCAAATTTTAACCATATCATTGACCATGATATTACTGTGCTTGATCGGCTAGCCAACTCACCTGTCCTATAGAGAGTCTATGGGGTATTGTCAAAATGAAAATGAGAAACACCCAACCTAAGATGAGCTGAAGACTGCTATCGAAGTGATCGATGCAGTAACTAAAGGGGTGTAATTTGAGTACTGAGTGGAAATCAAAAGCACATTTCAGAAATTGGAGATTTTTGCATTTATAATAATTTTTGTTGTTGTAATTGACTGATCTTAGGAATATTTTGAGATGCTGAATTTTTATTCCATGAGTTATGAGTCCTAATCAAAACAGAACAAAAAAATGTCAAATATTTCATTTGCATGTAATGAATCTAAAATATGATGTTTTTTTCCTACTGCATATAAATGTACATTGATGTACAATCATACATTGGAGGACCAGAATCCAGCCTCAGAAAAATTTCTCTCTGAATGTCTGTTTGTCCTTCTGTATGTACTGTATGTCTGTCCAGCCAAATTTGTCAGAGCATAAATTAAATAAATTAAATTGCTAATTAAAAGCAGTAATGTGAAGCGCCACTATTTTATTTCAGTATCCTCAGCTTCTGTTATAGCCATATTTATGAGTAATGTACCCTATATCAACATATCCCCTATGTACACTTATGTCAAAATAATGCTCTCCTAGCTGTGTTTTGAGGTTTGGAACGTAGCCTGTGATAGTGCACCTGGATGCGCATGCGCGAATCCAATGCGGAAGTGTACTGCACGTTTGTTTGTTACTGCATGTTTTTTCTGTTCGCAATCGACGGAATATTTTGTTTACATGAGGTATTTTACCTTTTTGCAACAATCTTTATTTTGTTGATTTTGCACGGCATTTCTGTTAATTGACTTTTAGTATAGTTTTAAGAGAATAGCTAGTTACAGAGGAAGCATTAGCCTAAACGCTAGCTGTTTTGATAGCTGGCTGTCTAACCATTATATCTAGCTTATTATGTATATTTCCGTAGTGCAAAATTGTAGTAAACTGTGTGGACGTCACTGAAAATTACAGATTTGCAAGAAGAGAAAGAATGTAAATCCTGTTTATTTCAGACCCGACTGAAGGAGGGTGATAAGAAGATATAAAATGCCAGCTCGGAGCTCTGTGACTGGTGGACTGACCAACAGTAAAGTGAGATACTGCAAACTAGCCAGTGATGATGATGGCTACATCGACCTTCAGGTGAAATTAATGCGTTTGATGACATGACCAGTATATACACTGCCAGGCCAAAAGAGTCAACACCTGGATTACTGCAGTGATTAATATGTTTCAGCTGACAAGATGTTAACTAATGACCCCTTACTGATGCAGTGAGTAGATTCACATTTTTTTTTATACAACCATGTCAGAAGACATAACCTGTGATCGTGGCAAAGATGTTACTCTGATTTTAGAAGGATCAAATGATTGTCCTGCATCAAGCGAAGAAAACAAAGATTATTGCTGAAACTACTAAAATTGGGTTAAGAACTGAACTTGACTTGAAAAACACATTATTTAAACATGGAAGAATAGTGCTGAAGTGGAAGAAATGTGGTCGGAGAATTCATTATCCTGAATGAGCGTGATGGGAGATCACTTAAATGCTTAGTGAAATTAAATCATCAAAAAAACAAAAACAGAAGAACTAATGTCTATGGTTAATCGTGAAAGTAAGCGCATTTCCACACAAACAATGTGAAGAGAACTCAAAGGATTGGGCATATCAGCTAGTCTAATCGGGAAAAGGCTTCAATTTCCAAGGGTTAAATTAGATTGTGGAGCATTAAAAAAAATTTTCATGTGGTCTGCTGAGTCCAGATATACCCTGTTTATGATGCTTAGTGCCTACTGTACAAGCAATAGAGGCAGTGTTATGATCTGTGGTTGCTCCTGTTGGTGAGGTCTATGTTGAGGAATGTTATGTGCCCAAAAAGTTGTTAGCTGACTACCTGAACTGAATGAACTGTTTTTTTCCATCAATGGATTTTTTTTTTCCCCCCTGATGGCACAGGCATATTTCAATATGATCATGCCAGGACTCATGAGGCTCAAGTTGTGAAACAGTTGTTCAGGGAACATGAGACATCTTTTTTTTTGCAAGAGTTGGCCGCCACAGAGTCCAGACCTTAACTCCACTGAGAATCTTTGGTAAGTGCTGGAGAACACTTTATATAGCGGTCCGATCATTATGTACTCTCCCATCATCAGTACAAGATCTTGGATGAAAATAAATGTTGTGACTTTGCATAAGGTTATTAAAACAATATCACGGCCATAATCAAAGCAAAAGACGACCCAGTGAAATATTAGTGTGTTTTTCTTTTGTCTGAGCAGTGTATATATTGCATCTCTGTAAAATCAAGAAAATTCACATGACAGACACTTATTAATAGATTTCATTATTCAAGCTTTGTTTAAAGTACCATTTTATCATTTTCCCCATTCTTTTTTGTTTTAGTTCAAGAAAAGCCCACCTAAGGTTCCCTATAAGGCAATCGCCCTAGCTGCTGTTCTTTTTCTCTCTGGTTCAGTTTTAATCACCATTGGCTCACTCCTCTTGGCGGGATACTTTGAAGTTCAAGATGTAAGTATGTTGTTAACATCTTCTAACAACGTCTTTTTGTTTTATTTTATGAAAAGTCATATTACCTTAACAACATGCAGCCTTGCTAGCTCTAGTCGCTTTTAGGGAAATGTTAGTGAGTTGTTATTTAAAAAGGACTTCATTCTGCACTTTTTTCTTTTTCTTTTTTAAAACTGTAAAATGTAAGTATAAATAAAATTATGTCCTCAAACTGTGCCATAGTGAATTCCATTGTGACTAGTACTGTGCGAAAGAATGCATTAAATGCTGGAGATTGCATGTTATTATCCAGTGCCTTGCAGCTATTTTAGGACCTGTCACCTGCCAGCTCCAGACAGAACCAAACCTTTTTTCAGGTCTACTAAGGCCAGAAGTGAACATGACAGTTAAACCCATGAGTCATTATCAACTTGATTTAAGAAAAATCAGACACTGCTTTAGACAACCAAGGATGGTCGCCCTGTCGATTTACATGAGCTTCCATGCTGTGCAGTCTCATTTCCAGAGTCAGCTGTTTTAGCCGGGACGTGTGTGCTGCCTTGTCAAGTGTTGTTTCAGTATTGCCATGAGTAGAAAGGACGCCTGAATACAATTCTTATTAGGGCATACATAAACAATCTAAAATTGGTGCTCATCAACGTCTGAAAACTATTGATAACACAACAGACTTAAATATTTTATCCTCAAAAAGGAATATTAAGACACCAGATAGGAAAATTGGTAACTCTGCCTACATCAAGGGAGTAATTAACAGCCAAGTGTTAGTAAATAAATACACAAGATTAGTTAATCATCAAGAACTGTATCTACCTCTAGAACAGCAGAACATCGGATATGTTTGCTGTTCTGGGACACTACAGTTCTTTGCCAAGAAAAAAGGACATCAGCCATGAACTCAAGAAGCAATTCTTTCTGCTCATCAATCTGGCAATTGGTATAAGTCCATCTTCAGACATTTGAGAAGGATTGTTTACAATGTGTGAATAAATATGGCTTTCATGAAAGGGTGGTTAGGAAACAGCCACTTCTCCAAAAATAATATGGCAGCAAAAATGTGTCTGAACAAACCACATACATTCTATGGGCTGATAAGACCAAGTTGGAGATGTTTGGTCATCAGAGACAGTGCGTTGTTTGAAAAGAAATCACAACGAATTACCACAAACACCTCATACCAACTATCAATCATGATGACAATGTGTTGGGCTGATCATTTGGGCTTGGTTTGCAACCTGGGAAACTTGCAGTCATATAAGGCAATGTTGAATTATACTTTATATGAGGGTAAATAAAAAAAGAAAGGTGGATTCCCTGCTTGTGATTTGCACAAAAGATGAGCAGTGATTTGTTTTTTTTGTGGACTGAGGGTGTACCTGGTGCCTTTATTTAGTGAAGACTTTGTGAGTAGTACCAAGAGTATGTACCGATATCCTGATCCTGGTCTTGCTCCATCGGACTTTTACCTGTTTGGTCCTCTGAAAGTAGCCTTACAAGGACGAAGATTCTCTTCTAATAAAGTGAAGACAGTGATGTATTCGTGGCTTACAGCTCAGCCTTAAGCATTTTTTTATTAATTATTATTATTTTTTAAATACGAAAGCTTTTTTTAAATCACAAATTTTATAGTCAATATGCGGATAATTTATTAATAAACTTACCCTTTATAATTATTAGGGTAAATGTGAGGCTGTATGTCTGTCAGCTTAACCTGAGCTGAAAATGGGTCGTGCAAGTCTAAATGGGTTAAGAAGAAAGGAAAAAAACATCAAGGTGATGGAAAAGCCAAGTCAAAGTCCAGACCTGACCCCACTGAGATGTCATGGAAAGAGCACAAGAGAGGTGTACATAAAAGAATGTCCTCGAACATCATTGAACTTGTAAAAAAGAATGATGTGAGAGGCCATTGTTGGATTTCCCCCCCCAAACGCCTTTTGAAAGTTGGTTTAAAAAAAATAAAATAAAGAAAAAGTAAGAAGTAATTTTATCCTGAGCTTATTTGTTTGTGGAACTTTGTGAGACATACAAGAGGTTTTACTTTTGACAGGATGTAATGGTGTAATCGTGCATAAATTTATCATTTTGCATTTTATTTACTTACATTTTTTTTTTACTTAAGAGAGTAAATAAAAAAATTATTGTTTACTGGAATTTACAGTAATCTGCGAAAGTATTGTAATGGAAAAGGCAGTCCTCTGTTTTTTTGCTATACACTGAATATATTTGGGTTTGAGATTAAAAAATGTTTGAGGCAATAGATCAGAATTTCAGCTTTCATTTTCTGCTTTTTACCTCTAGACGTATTGAACAGTTTAAAACATGACCCTTCTTGTTTAACTCCACCCATTTTTCAAGTAATCAAAAATACTGGAACATGTATATTTACTGGCAGGTGTTTCTTATTGCTCAGTTTGGTCAGTGAGATTGATTGTTTAAACGGTTAATAGTCCTGATTGTCTATCATAATAGTATTGTCTACATTTGGTTTGAGCTCTTGGCTTTATTTGTTGCATCTGACAGCACACTGTTTGAAAAAGACTTTATGAGCATATATAGAAGCCATATTACGAGATGCAAGGTTCACACATCAGAACTTAGGCCAGATTGGAATTCAAAAAGAATTGTAGAAATGACCTACAAAAGTTCGGGAATTAAGAATAACCTCCATTAAAAGTGATGTGACAAAGATAAAGTGTAGAGAAAGATGATCCAAAATATACAAGCTCATCAGCCGAGCATCATATCTGCTTCTGGAACGGGATTGCTATTCTTTATTGGTGATTAACTTGTGGTAGTAGCAGCACGATTGAAAAAAAGGAGAGAGAAACTTCTACAGAAGCATTCTGTCTACCAATTTACAGAGAATTACGTCTAATCAAGTGGGGAGGGACTTCATCACGCAACAAGACACATTGCCAACACAACGAAAGACGAACGTGAAAGGATTTAAATTGCCCAAGTCAATCACTAGACCTTTACTTGATTGAGCATGCATTTTACCTCCTGAAGCGACTGAAGAGAGGAACCTACCAAAACAAACAACATTAAAGGAATCGTTTGATGAGCACTCCACAGATGTTATAAATCCTAAAATAATCTTGTTGTTTTACTTTATTTTGCTTCAGACTGCACATTTTATCAGATTATTAAAAAGATAATCAAACACTGAGCTGGCTCTATTTGGCCATTAGCAAGTGGGAAGAGTGCTGATCCTTCTAGTTGATATAAATAATTCTTGAACTAGTAATCTAAACAGAGGTCTCACTATTATATTAACCCTTACGTATACCGCCACTGTCAAATTAAAAGCTCATGAGGCATATAAAATGTTAGTTCTTAAGAATGTACAGTATCATTGTTGTAAAAGAGTCTAAATACTTTTTGTTTTTTTCTTAATGTCAGTGTATGTGAAGTACCATTTAGAAAAAAAAGATAACCGAGACATTTTACAACCACCACATCAGACCCATCAACCAAATATTTGTTAAGATTCAGTTTAAAACTCTAAATGTCTGAGAGAAAAGTCCAGATGTCTGATCTTGTAAACAGTGAAGCTATAACAATAGGAAAAAAAATGGATTTCATTATAGAACATTGCTCCATAATAATAGACTAAGCATATAGTTTTGTTGATGATGCACAATTCAAACTGTATTCAGGTCTCAGAACCTAAGGGTACAATGTTCCTGCTGCGAGGTACCACATCACCTAGGATTAATCTCAGTCATTGATTAGGATTGACTAATGTCAAGCAGGCAGGCATGATTTCACGACTCAGTTCAGATGGTTTAGCAGCTACTGAACTTCTAACTTGCACTTACTCACACACACACACACACACACACACACACACACACACACACACACACACATACAAACACACAAAGATGGAGTTGGATCAATATGTTCTCTCTAGGTGATGAAACTGGCAATCAGGCCTAGTCTGAGCAGACTGTTAGCTAGATGTGGTAATTTTAAATATGATTAATGCTGATTGAAGAATACACCTGCCAGTGCCATCTCATTTATTATTGTTGATTAAGAATTTCTTTTTTCCTTGAGATTTCCCATAAATGACAGCATGTTTTATTTCATCTACAGCACCGTGAGCGCACTATACCAGTCCTCATCATTGGAATTCTCGTCTTCATCCCAGGATTCTACCACTTGCGGATTGCTTACTATGCCTATAAAGGTTACCGTGGCTACTCTTATGATGACATCCCAGACTTTGATGATTGAGTAACTCGGGACAATTTACCGGTGTTCACAACTGGTCCCTGGTCTCCTCCTGTATCTCCAGACACAGGTTCTGTCTAGAAAGCCTGGCACTTATGCTACATGAAGGTTTTCATATCGCATTTGAAAAAGTCTGATAGCATGAGCCTCATGAATCCAACATTCTGTATGGATTTAGATTCCATATTTTAGAAATGGAAAACTTTTGCATTTGTGATGCTACGCTGACATGTAGTTGGCTTTACTGATAATTGAAAATAAGGCAGGTGGACGGAAGCTATATGAAATGTATAGATATTTATCTGGTCAACCTTTTGTTATTGTGTTTGACGTGCTACTACTAGGGATGGGAATCGCTAGGGAGCACCCTAGATGATATAGTCACGATACCTAGGTGCCAAAGCAGTTTGTATTGTGATTTTATAACTATGCATATTCTGTATTATTTATCAGATTTTGTTAAAACTCTAAGGAAACCTAATAAATAAACTTAAATAATTTGCTCCTACCACAGAGGATGCTGTGCTGTTTGCCCATATGTGAATCGTTCAGAGCATGGGATTATAGAGAACATATTACCACCTCAAATGAAAGCATATAACTGTAAAAATTTATTTTAAAAATCGATTTAGGTGTGTGACGATATGTGAATTGTCAAGGAAAAGAATCATGATATGCAACTAAAACTAACTTTTCCATATCTTCTAAGGTTATTATGGTGAATAGAATCTGGTCATAATCCCTGGCTCAAGATAAAGCTCTGGTACATGAGTTTGATTTAAAGTCAGTTGAATAGCAATTTATAATGACTAGACCCTCCTATGACTGTGGTGCCATGGTGAATCATTAATTCTGCATTCCATGATTTGTCTTTTATTATCATGTAACAAAGGTCAGAGTTTTGATCTGTTTAAAAGCCCCAATGACTATATGTGGAATAAATCTAGCATTCTGTATTTATTTAGAATACAGAAATAGAATCATTTTCAGTTCTTGTTTTCTTTTCAGTTTTTATCTCCATTAGTATACATTACTTTTAAGTCATCAAATTAAATTAGGTTGTTTAACAACCTCAGCAGCAACCTCACTTCCCTTCTTGTCTGTTCCAACCATTCAGTATCACCAGTATACTAATCACTGGTCTACTCATCTTTTATCATCTAGACCTGTTTCTCACGGGTTCATGCTTTAAGTTATATATTTTTTATGCTTTAAAATGGTTCATGTTATATACATGTTTTATTTTTAACATGCCAGAGCACACGCTAAATTAAAATCTTTTTTTTCCCTCCAGATTTGAAAGTGCATTTTATGTGGCGCTTTACGCCCTCTAGCGGTTCGAAACTGAATTGGTTTGGTAACACTGCAGCAAATGTAATTACAAAAATGTTTAAATTAAATATTATATATAAAATATAGGATAATTTATATATGATTTAAATGTAAATATAATGTTTAAGAATTAATATTATAAAATATTACTCTAGACTGTTTATACACTGATCAGCCACAACATTATGGCCATCTGCCTAATATTGAATAGGTCCCACTTTTGTCACCAAATTGTAATGGTGAGACAACTCGGTCAGAGAAACTCCAGAATTGCAGCTCATGTGGGATGTTCCCAGGCTGTGGTGGTCAGGACCTACCCAAAGTGATTCAAGGAAGGAAAACCGGTGAACTGGCAATGGGGTCATGGGTGGCCAAAGATCACTGATGCACATGGGGAGGGAAGGCTGGCCGGTGTAGTCCGATCCAATGGAAAAGCTACTGAGGAAAAAGTCTGAGGAACTGAGGGAAAAAGGTCCAATAGAAAGGTATCAGAACACACAGATTATTATAGTTTTGGTGGCAAAGGGGCTCGTTCAGCTGTTTGAGGTCCCAGCTGTAGCCTTAAATTTTATGCATGAGTTGGGCCTATATTCTTCCAATCATGGGCGTCGCTAGGCCATTTTAACATTTGTACTCAGCCCCCCTAAAAATTCTCCATAAACTTCACACAAATGCTGGTCCCCCATCATCATCCCCTTTCAATTTCATATGAAAGTGTCGGCAGACTTCGGCTCCTCCCCGTCTTTCAGCACGGGTCTTCAATTCACCATCACAGAGGCAGGATTAAGGCCAGGTGTGTGTTTTCCGATAAATTGTTATATCTGCATCAGTGCAGTCCTTTCTCATTAGTAGAGTTTACAAAATGTCATGAAGGATTAATCTGTTAAATCTTGGCTGTTTCCTCTAGTGAAAATGAAGCCCTTAACACAGACTCTATGAACCTATAGTCTACTTTATAAAACAATCATGCCGTTGCTGTTTTAATAGGAAAACCTAACTGTCTATATAAAACACTGCACAGTGCATATGGCATTAACTACCATAGAGTTATGCACATAAATGA
>JAQQZT010000040.1:17705324-17727363 GCA_030068275.1 Clarias platycephalus
TTTTCTGGTTACATTTTTCTGATTGTACCTGAACTGTACATAGAAAAAGGTTTATACGGTAAACAGCGTGTGTGATCGAGAAGATTCATTTGAGTACTGATTCTGAACAAGCCAAATATGTATTAAACATCTATGGGGGCTGAGCCCCCCTTAACTGAAAATCCTAGAAACGCCCCTGCTTCCAATATCAATATATATAGTATATAAAACAACGGGTAAGGGTATTTTGTTACTATGCATCTTACACATCAGTCCGACTTTCTGCGCTTGGGAGAAAACGAGTGCTGAAAGAGAGGGGGAGAGAGGGAAGGGGGAGGGGACTGAGGGAGGGAACAAGGGAAGAATGGAAGGTGAGGAGGAGCAGCACGTACTGTAGTTCTAATAGACGCTGTTCATTTAATTCCACATGACTCATTCAAGTTTATCTACTGTAGGTAACTTGAACGTCTAGAAAGCTGTTCTCTTTGTTCCTCAGCTCATTGGCTTGGAGGTTCTAGAGAGCTTCTTTCATGGTTTTTACTCCACTATAAACTTAAAGGCGACGAGAAGAGGGAGCTGTAGCGGGAGCGCGCGCCCGTGGCGCCTGCAGCGTGAGCGTGCTGCGCTTTGCGCTGCGTGTTTGGGACAACCTGTGGAAGCAGGTAAGCGGAGCATGTGAACGGAGCCATAACTCACAGCGGTCAAAGGGAGAGCGGGAAAAAAAAGAGCACTGCCTCGGGAAATTCCTGTGTTGCTCTCGGGGAAAAGTTTAATGGTTATACAGCAGGACCTTCTTCAGCCCGACACCTGATACTGAGGACACTGCCGGGTTATTGCAGGAGGAATTAAACACCTCTCCCTGCACACAGACAAGTATTGTTTGTTTTGTGTAGAATTACACAAAGGACCAGGATATTTTCGGAAGGAGTTTCACTTGACTGCACGAAAAAGTAAAACTGTTCCATGGAGTGATGTCTCAGAGAAGGTGCAGAGATTCAGGTAAAGCAGTAACTTACATACAGTGCACACACACACACACACACACACACACACACGCTAAGGGAGATATTGACTACCCTTGGTATTGTTATAGATTATTTGTATTATGTTAGTCAATACACACGTGATTCGCATTCTGATCAGTTGCACATTGTTAGCTATAAGAAAACGGTCATTATTATTAATCAGCAGTAATTTTAAACTTCCCATAACCCATCCAGCACACCGACTTTTGGACTGGTGTTTTTATAAGGAACTTCTACACACCCCTATGTAATGTTAGCCCATGCTTATGTTATGCCATGTGTGCCTAACACAGTTGACATCTACTGTATGCAACACCTTTAACTCATTATGTGTGTGTGTGTGTGTGTGTGTGTGTGTGTGTCTGCTACTATAGCAGTAGTGACATGTTAAGTTGGCCTGTTATTTGGAAGGTGTTGAGTTTGTCCTGGGCAGGACAAGTTGCCACTGCTGGGCCCTTGAGCATGACCCATAACCCTCAACCGCTCAGTTGTATACATGAGATGTGTGTAAATTGCTCTGGATAAGGGTGTCTGCCAAATGCCTAAAATGTAGAGCAAGTGAAACACAGGAAAACCGCCTCTATTTACTATTAATGTGCGGAACCAGTGTAAACATTTGTGTGTTATTGGGATGCAAGTCATGGGATTACACAGTGTGAGCTGTCTCATCTTACTCATGTAATGTGATATATCCTTTGTCCATATCCTTTGCCATAACTTAAACAGCCATGCATGTTGATTTAACATTTTCATGAATGTGCTCTTAATGAACTGTATTTGAAGTCTGTGCATAGTCACATAGGCCTATAATACATATACAGTTGTAAATTTCAACACTTTGACATGATAACACTTACTTTGCCCCTTTGCATCTCGGACTGGATTTTATTACGGAATATTTTTCTTACATTCAGACAGTTTATACAGTACATGTGTGTCTAGGGAAGGATTTGTATAATCATCAATACAAACAGACATAACAGTTATATATTTTATTGTTTCCTCCTTCCTCCTTCAGTTATATTTGTTCTATACACCAGTGTGCTGTTTCAATACTAGCAACTTAAAATAGCTTTATAAATCCCAAATTGTTAATTATTATACAGGGCTGCCATTGTCACCAAGTCCATGTTGCTTCATCTCAAGACAATTCCCCTGTGGTACAAGAGCTCAGTGGGAGCACCAACAGCACATTTTGCTTTCTTCCTCTGTTATTCCCATTAAGCAAATGTCTGTCATGTTGTCATATTGGGTTACTAACCAGTAGTTTGTTGGGGAGTGCTCATTAACTGCCACCTGGATCTCAATTCTTGTTCCTATCATTTTTAAGGTTAAAATATGTTTTGTTTTGTTTTTTTAATATATTTATTTATTTATTTAATCAGAAATACAAAGAAATATCTGAAAAAATATGGAAGCATTGTATGAGCTTACAAGCTTTGTTTCAGTAACAGTTTTACAAATCACACAGGGGTGAGAGTTAATGTGTAAGGGAAGCATGAGACCACTTACATCATTATTGCACAACTACTGCTTGATGGCTGTGGAAGTAAAACCTTCTGAACGTACTATTACTTTAAGTTTAAATGATCAAAATTTTAGACCTTCAAAGTATACGGATCGATTTTATATTCTGTAAAATATTAATTGAAATAGTAAAATTTTGGTGCACAGTAAATGTTAACTTTAGATCTTTTTCAATTCTGCAATGTTTTAAACAAACTCCTCCCACAGCATGTTACTAAAATATTTATGCTATTAAGCATAATAATAATCAGATGATAATCTCTAATTCATTCACCACTTATGAGTCAAAAGTTAAATATTGTTTGAATTAAATGTATTTTTAACAGATTAGTTTGCAACATAATTGTACTATATAAATTATATTTATTTTATATAATGTATATAATATGTTGAATTTGTTAACTTATTTAATCTTGAGTTACAGAATATTAAAAATGACTCCCAGATCTTAAATTCACAGCTGGCTTTATTTTTCTTGGTGCCATCTGTTCTTTTAACAACCCATTAATCTGTTCAAGCAAATATAAGACACCAGCTTATTTTGGGTAGGTTTAGACCAAATGGGCTTTGTTGACATCAGAGAGAATTAGGTGCATTTTCCTTTTGGTATCTCAGAGCTTGGACCTAGGGAGAGCAACACTGTGACAGTGTGTCACTTCTAAGAATTACTGTTTTAAATGCCATTTAAATGTTCTCAGAACAAGTAAATTGTTTTTAGAAGCACAGTAATGTCTCCCACAGTAATTAACACTAGTGTTAAAATCATAAACCAGTCAGCCATAACATTATGACCACTAACAGGTGACTTGAATAAAATTGATTATCGTATTACAGTACATCCTGGAAACAGGTGGGATATGTTGGGCAGCAAGTAAATATTTTGTCCCTGAATTTCTGTTTGGAAAGATGTCAGAAGACACAATGCTTCTCAGTTTGTTGCATACGGTAGCTGCATAGCCACAGAACAGTCAGGGTGCCCATGCTGACCAGGGTCCCTCACCAAAGTAGCCTACAATGGGCATGTGTGCATCAGAACTGGACCTCCGACCAATGGAAAAAGGTTGCCATGGTGTGTGTGTGTCATTTACCTGGGGAAGAGATGACTTTACTAAACTTTTTTAAAATTATTGTTTTTAATGTTCTGCTGGAAAATCTTGCATCCGGCCATTTATGTGAATGTTACTTGACATGCATCACCTACTGTAACTAAACATTTCTGCTGAGCAAGTACACACCTTCATGGAAACGGTGTTCCCACATGGGTGTGGCAGAGTAATGCGCCCTGACACACTGCAAAAATGGTTCAAGAATGGAGTGAGGAACATGACGAGTTCAAGGTGTTGATTTGGCCTCCAAATTCTCCAGATCTCAATCCAGTTGGGCATCTGTGGGACGTGCCAAAATTCATGCCTTAAAGGTTAAAGTCTGGGTGACCATAAGGCTGTTCTGTGTATATTAATATAATAATCATAATAATCAGCATCATAATGACAAACGCGAATAAAACAATAAAGTGTATATGTATTTTCAACATGAGCAACCAGTTAGAAATTATGATCACATAATTTACAAATCAAACAAAGCCGGAGAAAAGTAAAATTATTTGTGTGAATGACTGAGCCTTGATTAAAAACTTAATAGTGACGTTATGGCACATTTATAAGTATTGAATTCATGTTTAATAAAGCAGTGCTGGAAAATGACTTATGTTCAAAGATGGTTTATACGATTATTAGCAATTTTATCTTTACATGAGAAATAAAACAAAAACCATGATGAGTTATCATTATGGCAGTGGTATTTTCTTGCAATATTATCCATATCTTGTAAATAATTAGCTTTATTTTTTTTTTTACTAACAGCACATTCACTAGGTATTCAAATCATTTACTTGAATACCTAGTGAATGTGCTGTTAGTAAAATGGGACGCACCGTCTAGTTGACCCTCCATTTCTGCAGACTCCACATCCATGAATTCAAGCAACTCCAGCTGAATAATAAAAAAACAGAAAGTTTCAAAACTTTATGCTGAACCCAAATGAATAGAGTGGTTCTCACAGCAAGATTTTTTTTATTTTCTACAAGTGTCATGAATGACTACTAGTAAAATAAGTGAATACTTATTTTAAAGATCAGTAACACAATAACTCAGGTAACCTACTATGATGACAAGAGATGTTTGTTGTCTGTTCCATTTAAAATGTTTAATATAAACTTAAGTTTTCATAAAGTCATCAGCACAGATTTGTGAAATATTTAAGATGTACTTACTTGTGTTATAAAGGCTTTTTATCAGCATGGGTTGTGGTGCAGAAGATTGATTGGCTGAATTTCTTAATTCTGCGATTGTTCAGAGCAGTGAAGTGATTGCCTGAAGTCCATTGTTCCTGGTAGTATTAAAGCTATAATACTTTATTAGTAAGTGAGTAAGCTATTATGTGTGGTAATTTGCATTAAAACACACTGACATTTATGTTTACTTACTTTATATTTTCAATATGCAACATGATGTTTTACTCTTGATATCAAGTAAATAACATAAACGTAACGTAAAATAAAGCCAGATGAATTAATGCAGATTCGTGCATATTCTTTGTACTATTGTTTGTGACTAGTATGTACTGTATGTGTATTGTATGGGTGTCAATGAATAGGCACCGTTGGTATTCACCTTTTTATGGTTTCTGGATGTGCATTCCACTATTATGGCAGTAAGTAATTTGGAAGGGTTTTTCGGTCCCCGATTGTCATCTAGGTATTATGAAGACATATAAGTCATCTTTATTTCCAGTTTTGCACTCGGGCACTCATTCACTGCATAAATAGAATATTCTTTACATGCAAGTACATACCAACCTCATTGTTAAATGACTCTTTAATTCAACAAACTGCCTCTTCAGGTCTCTACAGGCAGAGGAGCATTTCTTGCCCAGTTTGTATTCATGTCATGCACCACAAACATATTAATATTAGCTCTCACAGAGCAATGCACCCAAGTCAGTCACATTTACGGAGTTATTAAATCATGCCACACCACCTGATATGAAATAAAAAAGCAATTGTAAAAATTGGATTAAAATGTCATAGATCCAGGTGCACATCCTACAGTCTGTTAGCTGAAGAGCTAGGGCAAAAGAAGTATAAGATCACATCATCCCAGAAACCGAGTTGTATCCTATACCAGAGAACATAGAGCAGAGCATACTAAAGCTTTTAGATGATAGAGCAGCTAAAGACTGCAGCACCCAACAAGAATAAAAAAATCATGTTTGCCTTCATTCTTAAGGTACTATACTGTACATGGCATCAATTACACAATCACCACCACCTCACTACAGCTTATTATAAAGTGTATTCTTATTGTCGTGTACCTGCATTGTGTTTATGGTTGCCACTTTCTTTTCCTGTGCTAAGATTAAGAATATTGAAGTGTAATTGTCTGTGTCGCCTGACAGGATACCTATAACAACAAAGTAAAGCTAAGGATTACAAGGTGGTATGTGTAGGGACATCAACAGGTAATCTAGAATTGGTTGGCATTTTACAATAGTACTGTCATGGCTTTCACTGTCTCTGATGCACGTATCATCAGAATTAAATACAATTAGCTCAACAAAACTGTGTGGAGCTGCAGGAATGGGTAGATACCAAACCAAAGAATATTTGTGAAAAGCTGGGACTGTATGCTTTTTATGCTGATTAAATGTCGGGATAAAAACCTAATATGGTGACCATATAAACAGTATTTGATTACTTTTTTTTTCTGGGAATAAATGAGAATTGAGTTTACTTACAGTGCTACAGGAAATGTCATGTTTGGCCACTAGGCTGAGATTAGTACAGCATCATTTGTTTTACATCAGCCCATACTGTAAGTGTTCCTTTTGGTCCTTGTGTAACTTAAGAAACACTTCAACCTGTGTCATCTAACTACTGAATTTAGTTTTTCAATGGCTTGTGTTTATCATGGCTTGTAGGGAGAACTTTCTAACTTTACTTTCTAGGAAGTTCTGACCACTGGAGTGAAATCATACAACTTGGTTTTATAATGCTGGTGACATTCATAGACACCTAATAAAAAAAAAATAATAATAAATTTGTGTGTTTCTTGACATGGAATGAAAAGGTTTTTGAAAGCTTTAAATACAGTGTATCCAGAAAGAGTTTACAATGCTGGAGCTCTTTCAGAGTAACCATCAGACTCTTGGTCCCCTGGCTGATTGAGGCCCTTCTAGGAAGAAGTAGAAACATCTCAAGGATGATCAGTGGAACCAGGGTTCTCAAATTTTAGTGTCATGGCAAAATGCTACGGATATTTGTATACATGTGATTTTTATTTTTAATGAATTTGCAAAAGTTTAAACAAAATTCTTTCACGTTGTCATTATAGGGTATTGTTTGTACTGTAGAATTTTGAGAAAAATAATGAATTTATTTGGAATAAGGCTGTAGCGTAACAAAATGAATCACTGTGAATACTTTCCGGATGCACTGTAAGTGTAGTGAAATCACAGAAGTAAAATATACAAAAACCCTTTCAGGCTTTAGTGCATAACTCTACTAATACTATAATATAGCATGTACATTTATTTGACCAGTGAAATCTAAAATGTCAACAGAGACCATATATGCTCATTAGTGGCCGATATTATATTGTGTCGCGCTATAGCAAATCCACAATCTGAGTTTGTCCGAGTCTGAGTTTCACTCAATTCTCCCTTGTCCTCTCTGTATCTTTCTGTGTTCATGGCACACACCCCTTTCCAAAAAGCTATCACATGCCACCCTTGTTCTGCAAACAGCCTGCTGAGGGAACACACAGAGACATGAAGCTCTACTGCTCCATTTACTTAGAACAGTGGTTCTCAGTTTCAGTTGTGAAACTCAGTTGTGAAAACCCTGTGCTCTGCACATTCTTGTGGGATGTTGTTTTCATTCTCTAAGAGACTCATCTATAATAATCAGTTCATTATCAAACCAGGTTTTACCTGCATTAGAGTACAGGCAATGCTAATACAATATGCGCCAAAATATACAGTACTGAAATGAACGGATGAACAATATTACCTTGTTGTCATCTGTGAGTTTATTTCTCCTAAACGAAACTAAAATACACTTTATTAATGTGTTGATTTACCACGATATGCATTATGCAAGTGTGTGAAGTGTGTGTTCACTGCCTTACTGTAGACAGTGTTCATATCGTTCATGCAGATTCTTAACCCATATTGAGAAATAAGGTTGCTGCAGACTCCTGCAAAAGGAGACGATTTATTTTGCGAAATGCAGGCACAGTTCTTGGTGGATCTTCACAGTTAAACACACTCTCCTTTAACATTCCCCACAAGCTGGCATCAGGTGGTGTAAGATCGGGGGAATCACACAATTAAAAATAATCACTGACCAGTGATGACCAGAGTGTGCATACCATTTTTAGTTCATGTTGTGCAACATCAAAATCTTTTACACACATTATTTAACCTTAACAGCATTCTTGTTGGCGGCACAGTGGTTAGAATTGTCACCTTGCATTGCAAACAATAAAAGTATTAAGCTATTACTAAGATATTATTAGCTCAAAATATTAAGCTATTATTAGTGGCTTTACATGGAGTGTGTTTGTCTATGTGTTACTGGTGAAGGAGTTTTCAATCACCTTTGGTTTCTCACCAGGTGGATACTTGCCAAGATGTTTACTCCTACTTTTATTCACAAAACTGCTATGAATGCAATTTCTCTTCAATGCTAGGCAGCACAGAATTAATTCCTGCTATGCATTTTAGATGCAGCCTAAAGTTTCTCAGAATATTTGGAACCATCTGTGCACATTGATCATGGTTTCATTAACTCATATTCTTAATTCTAATGTCCATTTAGTCACTTCATCAATTGCTATCAAACCACCAGCCACCTGGATCAGTCTGCGTATGGTCTGTTTGCGTGATGGTCTGGTGTATTTAAAAATGTATTTGTTTGATTTAATTGCAGTGCTCTGCTGTACCACTTTGATCTGTTAGTTTTGATGTGCTACCAGATCTTTTATAATGTGTACTGTGCTCTAAGTTAGTTTTTAAAATTTAAGAGGAAAAAAGAATAATCACTAATTTTACTGTTCCAAACCACAGATCAGACAGTTTACTGTAATGTCGGGATTAAGGAAAGAATGCTTTCGCTGCATGATTCTCTTCTGACTTTCCTACTGAGTCTGGCTTTGGGAGATGGGTGACGGGCGAAAAAAAACAACCTAAACTAAATGTTCTTGTGGTTTAACGAGCTTGTATTTGATCAGGTTTTTAGTATTGTCTTACATTTTACAATTTGAATCACATGGTCTACCCACACACTATAGATAAATGTTGAGTTACGTGAAGTTTACATAAGTTTGCAGACCTTTTATTTACTTAGAATTTATGATTACTGGTATATCACCAAAGAAAGCAGTGATTTTAAATTTGTGTTTTTCTGTTTCACAGAAATGTGTGATGGTGTGTGAGTGCTTGCCATGGGAGGGAAGAAAATCTGGCTTCTCTGTGTCATATTTGCTGTTTACCTGTATCTAACAAGTAAGTAGTGTGAAATTCTTCTTTCACCTATTTGTTATAATGTGCTGTACCTTTTACTCAAATACTTTCTATTGCTCTACTATACTTCAGTATTACGTGCCATTTTCATTGCTTCTCAATATTTAATTTCCCAGTTTTACCCATTCGCCCAGTGTAACATTTATTATTTTATACCTGTATTATTTTCCACAACATACACTGTGGACCAAAACCTGACCATATTAAATATGAGATTTTATTTTTTCTATTAAGATAGGAAATAAACAAAATTAAAAATGTGTTCACATTTTTAAGTATTAAAAAAGGACCCTATTTAAATGTAAGCAAATGTGAGATGTGTCACATGGGTAATCCCTACTCTACGCAAGTGTTGACACAACACTCCAATGGATTTAATGCAAAATGAATCATAAGCTTTTGAAGTTCATGTCAGCTTGAGTGCCCCTTTTTGTTAAAGAAAAGAGGGGACCTAATAATTACTAAGAAACACATGTAAAAAAAAAATCATTAAAATGTTTATAGAACTGATTCTACTTTTCTCTCATGTTATTGTGAGGAGTATAATTTTTAAGGATAATTGATGTAATCAATTAGTACGTAATGCATAATAGAGGCATTTCACAAGTGTAGTTTCTCCCACCTTCTCTTTTCTCGCCTTTTAATTAATATTTCCTCTGTCTCCTTTGTTCGCTTCGATTTTCTATTTTCCTTTCTTGATTGCTCTCCTAATTTTCACTTTCAAACATGTTTTGATATCAGCATTTACCACTTAACCGGTGATGTCTGAATGAATTCAGCTGAACCAATTTGACATAAATATTTTATTAGGGATCAACCAGCATTGTCCCAAAGCATAATGGGGATAAAAAAAATGTGAGACAGAGCAAGAATATATTTGACACCCAAATCTGGCCAAAAAATTGATGTGTTCTGCTAATCCGGATTTTGATCAGTCTGGGATTTAGATAGGCTCTCCCCCTTTAGTCAAGGCATGGTTTTATTGTCTGTTCCAGGGGAGGGGGATGTTGATGGGTCACAGGCCATGTGTTTACAGCAGTCTGAGGAGGGTGTGTGTGCTGGCCCATGCTGCTTTCTTTCTTTATCAGAGAGCATCATCTTTAAGAGATTAGTCCTAATCTCAGTTCTAGACAAAGAGAAGAAGGGAAAGATGACCAGGTTAACAGCTGGCTGAAATGAAATTGCTGTTTGTCAACTTGAAGCATGGTTGCTAAACATGGCTTTCAGCATTTTACTGCATATTGCTGTGGCTCTGAGGGGAAGTGTGTAGCTTCATTTCAGGTTTGTATGGATGTTTGAACATGCAGGCTGAGATCCAATGTATTAACATAAATTACCCAACAGCTGTCATGGCCCCTTCATATTTGTCTATCTGCTGTCTGACTTGCATATCTCGGCTTGCTCACCAGGAACTATCTGACCATTTGATTCATACACATTCACGTTCCATACACATTTAAATAATTCATTTGATTGTGTGAAGCTGCTTTGTGACAATGACAATTGTTAAAAGCGCTATACAAATAAAATTGAATTGAATTGAATTGAATATGCATGTGCGACTTGAGTATACTGAGTATATTAACTCATCTTCGTTTCCCCTAACATAAAAAAATGTATCTTAGGAAAGTCTAGTTAAAAACCTAATTGAAGTTAGTAAAGTGGAAAAAATGTATTAGGAATAGACGTTATCTATTGATAAGTGACCCAGACTGTAAGACCCCAGTATTCTTTATATGATTACTGAAATAGAAATCAGCGGATTACAAACAAAAAAAATTCTTATAAAAAAGGTTTTCAAAAGGGTTTTTGTTAGACTGTCACATATTCTTTCGATATTCAAAACATGGCTTTAAAATAAGATTTCTACTGACCTTGTGTAATCATGGCACAAATGTAACTGCTTTTCAGGTTGATTCAGGTTATTTGGATGTTATTTAAGAGGAATAAGTGAAGATAATTGGACCCCTGTGTTATCATCTTAAAAAGTATTTGTCCCAGATAAATGGTGCAAAAACATGCCAAATGGCATTAAACAACTTTACACATAACTAAAGTATATGATTCAGTATGTGCCCATTGCTTACGCTTTATATGCTTGTGCGTATGTGTCTTGTACCAGATCACTCACTGAATGCTGAAACAGTGGTGAAAGGAAGAGTAGGGGGGAATGTAGAACTGGGTTGCACCCTCGCCTCTTCATCGGATGGGGTCATGTCTTCCAATCCATTACCTCTGCACGTGGTAGAGTGGGTGCGGCTGGGCTACAACGTCCCCATTCTCATTAAATTTGGAGACTACACGCCACGTGTCCACCCAAATTATAAAGGTGAGTTACTGCTTCATTTGTGTCCAGTACACTTTTAGGTCCTCATCTCTGATTAAGTCATTATAGTGAGTTAATGACTTAATCAGTCACTTGCACAAAGGTGGTTGATTTATTTTTATTATAAGCTGGATAAACAGTATAAGTGTGCTGATGAGTGATCCACTCTCTCCTGTAGAGCATGGTACTGTTTGTTTAGTGAAGGACTTGTAGGCAATATAAAGTTCCCAAGATAATTCAAGAGAAGAGCACATTCTGATTTAACTTAAAAGGCCCTTTGAAATGCTTTAATCTAGGGACCTTTCTTGCCAAGAGAATTGCTTTCAAACTCTTTTTCTTGATGATAGGGTTTGCATGGATGTGTGTTTATGTGTGTGTGTGTGGAGGGTGATTCGAGTGTATGTGTCTAAGCATTCAGTCATGGAAATAATATCATCAAATAGGTGATCCAGCCCAAATAACAAGGACCCTGTAATTACACTGAGTGCGTCTGAGTGTGTGGGAGAGATGCCACTAGAAGGGAAGGGAAAGGGGGAGCTTTTATGGATGCAGTGCAGGAGGGGTGGGCTGTGTGCAGCCTGTGGGGGAGGTGGGTCTACAGAGGGGTCTGGATTAAGGATCATGTGGTTAGCAGGTTGGGGGGACATATTGGACTACTGCTGTCTGGGTGAGTATTCTGATCCTGAGTGTCTGACCCACTAAGACAAGGATTTCTTTTATCATGCAAGGTGGAAACATGAAGCACCGGACTCCATAATCTAGAAATGATAATCACTGATATTAACCCAATCCACTGCGTCTGCGTCAGCAAAATCCTATCCTAAGCCTTGGTTAATGCTGCTTACTTTGATGGGGTTTTATTTCATGTGAGCAGATTTTGATCAGAGAGAAAATGATAATTTCCCTGTTTCCCCAGTGGGCCATGGCACAGATGGGGCTCATACAACCCCTTCAGGGAGAGCAACTGATGCAACATCAATTCAGATCTGTCAGCAACACCTAAATAATGAGCAATAAAATAATGCACAATATGGTTATCGTGCAAGTATCCAAATATCAATACTACTTCTGAATTGAATTAAAAATGAGCAGTGTGTGCCCTACCGGAGGCAGAATGAGGACAATCGAGTTCTAAGATTTCTTATTTTTACACATTTGAAGCAATATCACAAATGTCAGTCTGCAAAAAGGCAATGACATATTTCCTGGATAGAAGATAATTTGCTGACAAACATGGCAGGCAGCTAATTACAAAAATGAAATATTACCCTAATAATAGTAGTAGGTTAACCGGTTATTGTGATGTGCTATTACAAATAGCTTGCCATCCATTTCCAATACAGACTATTTTAATAATAAACCTAATTCATATTTTGTGGCTAAAAGTTATTTTAGTATTTTATCATTTGAATTTATCATTACTTGAATTAATTTTTTATTTCTGCTGTCCACAACACAGAGTAAAGAGTGATTTGACTTTAATGACTACAAATATGTTAGCATCGATATTCAAAACTAAAAACATGTACAATATGTACATAGTAAATCCAGCATCAATATGGAGTACATCCTGTTTGTACTGCCCCTAATATTCTGATGTTGTTGTTTTTTTGACAAAAGTGTGGCTAAACAACTAAAATTAATCTTTCTTTAAACATCTATCGAATACAAGTGAGCATATGTCGCTTACAGAAGGACCCCAATAATACATTTATTCCATGTTGTTACTGATAAGACTAGCCAAAGGGATAATTGCATTCCTCAGAAACAGTCAAAAACATGTGCCTTTCTTGTTTGTTTTTATACCAGGAAGTGGAAGTCTGCGACTTTTGGTTTAATAGTTAAATAGAGCAGTAGTTCTGATAATTGTGCAACTTTGCCTCAATATACCTCTGCAGTAATATATAGAAACTATGGGATTTTAATGGGTAAAATCATATTAGCTTCTTCCATTTCTAGCACTGCTGCACTGTCAGGCACTGTTATCCTAAGCAGAGATAGATCAAATGCCCCCTGGCACAAAGGAAATGAAGGCCCCCTGTCAGGGGCGGGGAGTTTAATTCTTTCAAGTCAGGTTTGCCACGGTCCTATAACGGACCATTTTTTCTTTTCTTAGGCCTTTGCCTTTAAAAGCTCAAAAATGTGTTAAGAAGTCATCACCTTAGTTGCCACTCCAAATCTTTTGAGATTTTTGCTGCTTTGTTTTAAGCTAAGGCATGGTACCATTCCCCCTTGGGTCTTGTGTGTCTGCTGCTCTTATATAGATCATTTATAGGTTATAAATCATTGAAAGAATAGCCCTTCTTAGTACGACCCACCCCTCACTACCATAGCTAAAGTCTTTAAATTCGCACCTTTCATACATGTCTCTCATACAGTTTTTGGACCTTATTTACTTATAAAACCTTTTCAAAATTACTTACCGTGTTTTTAAACAAGACATTTTAGAAGTGACTTATTTATTTAAACCTGTTATGTTGTTTAAACTGGACCAGATTCATTATTAGCTTTGGGGGGTTTGGTGAAGGAACAAGAGCAGCCTGCTATTGTGTTTGAACTCCATTTGTGCACAATCACTGTGTTTGGTTTTACCTCCATGGAGAGATTGGTACATCGGAACACAGTTTGAGATTACATGGCACGGTTTCTGTGAATGAAACTATTTATGAGTGACCTTAGGTAAGAAGGGTTAGACTTCTGTGCTTCACATCTGTTTAAATGGAATGTTGATTTTAATTGCCAGTGCTTTTAGAACAAATAAGTCTAATGTGATCCTAGTGTGTTGTAAGGAATAGTAGTGAAGAAAAAGAATTCCGTATGCACTTGTAAGTATATATATTCTCATGTGAACATGTAAGTATAATCTATGCTGAAACTCATAATTGGCCACTAAATTTGCCAATAATTTACTGCCACATGAATATTCAAGGCATGCCAATATTCTGTTGTCACACAGTCATATCACATTAGTGACTTGTTTTATATGGTTTCCAATAATGCTTGCAGTTTGAGCGGAGTGCATTAGCATTTCTCGTGAGGTTAATACCATTAAAATATTCAATACAACTAATTGAAGCTCCACTAGATTAATTAAACACACTGTACAAATTACAAATGACATATGCATTATTTTTCAAAAATAACATATAAAGCACTGAAATTAACCTAAGCCAGAGAGAAATCTAGAGTGAATAGAGACAGTTTCTACACAATTTACAAAAGTGTGTATACCAATTTCCACAACAATCAAAAATCAAGTTGATATCAGAGCCCGCAATACGGGAAATGCAGATTGATTAATTCACAAATATCTCGGAATTATGTATACTTTAAGTAGTTAGCACTGTCGCCCTGCACCTCCAGGGTCCGGGTTCGATTCCCGTCTCTGTGTTAATGTTTGCATGTTCTCCCTGTGTTTGGTGGGTTTCCTCCGGGTACTCCAGTTTCCTCCCACAGTTCAAAGGCATGTAGGTTAGGCTAATTGGTGTTCCCAAATTGCCCATAGAGCGTGTCCCCCAAGTTTCCTGGGATAGGCTCCAGGCCCCCCGCGACCCTGAATATAGGATAAAGCGGTGTAGACGATAAGTGAGTGAGCGAGTGACATTTAGGATAAGAGAAGACAAAGGAAAAGAAGGAGATGTGGCAGTTGAGAAAGATAGAAAACCAAAGCAGTCGGAAGAGAGGACCAGTGAAGAAGAAAAAGAAGGTGATAGTGAGAAATAATGACCAAAAGGAGCAATAAAGGTATCACTAATATTTCTTTGCCTTGGGACCACGCAGCAAAACCCCTGATTTTTCTATGCCCATCATTCTTATTCCTCAAGAACAATACTGGAAACAATATAGATAATGTCCTATTCCACTTTTGGCGGTGCGAAAGGATTGAAACGCATCTGTGTTTCATAATAGTGTCTTTTACCAAATTCCCTTTTTGGAAAGAGAATGAAAAGCACGTGATAAAAACCAATATTATAGTAAGACTGTTCTTTTAGTACAGGTTATGTGGTCCTATGTGCAAGTTCCTGTAATCAGTTTCGATGGGTATTACACAAACAGTTACATTTCATGGAAAATGCATGAAAACCGGGATAAATTGTAAAATGTTACTATTTAAAAATATAAAATTCAGTAAAAAATGTATATGGGGAAAAAACATCCATGCTCATCAGCTATCTTTTCAATGTACTCGTATGATTACAGCTGAATGCTTAAGAAAAAACGATCTATATCTCTCAACTTAGTGTCTAGCTGTAGCCTGTTCACTGGTGCAGTGAGACAGCGAGAGAGTTCACTGTAATCTATCTCATGACAAAGAGCCATTCATGAGAGGATTTAACTGATTAAGAGAGAGCTATGGAGGATTGGGGTTGAGGAACATTTTGAAGTAAGGCATATAAAATGAGGGGAGCTCTAAGGGTTTACTGGGGGGTCTAGACATATTGTTTTATTCAAATCCAAACATATCCCAAAATGCATCTGGGCCACGACTCCCGTTAAACTCACACAGTGTTGAACAAAGAACAGCGAGGCTGAGGGTCCCCTTAACACAATGATCCAACGTTTTCCATAGATTGTTGCATTGGTCCCCGCCCCAGCCCAGAACCCCACCACATGGGTGCCTGAGATTTATGACACAGAAAACCCCACAGACATAACAATTGCCTTTTTTAAGTCCACTGCCTGAAGGCAAATATGAGATGAAAAAACAAAAGAGAAACCTAATTGTCCGTTATTCACAGAAACAGATTTGGTACTTAATTTTGGTTTCAATTATTTATAATATTTGTTTATTATAATGGATATTTTAAAATGCATCTATGGTGTAGTATATTGGCAGTCTGAGATTTATGCATCCATCAGAAGAAATTAGTCTCTAATTTACAACATTTACTGCATATTATTATAAGTGGCATATAAATTTCACAATAACAATAGGGGAAAGATGATGTTACAGTATATGTGGGGGAAGAAGTGAATAGGTGAGTGAAACAAGGAGAGAAAAGAGAAAGTTCACAACAGATTAAAAAAAAAAAAGATAAATAAAAGTACAAGTATAAATGTTATAGATGCATATATTATATGGTATAAAAGTTCACGGTGAAGAAAAAATATTTTTGAGTAGGAAGTAACAGTTCTGGATCAGTAACAGAGTGAGAGGGAGTAGTAAAAACAGAATGCCAGCAAGATGGAAGAATACAATGGAGCATATAGTTTCTGAGAAGAAAGGTAGCACCACATCTAATTGTCTTTGTCTGTGATTCTTGTGCTATGATTGGTCAGGCCTGGATGACCTGGCCATCATGCCAATAAAACAATGTGCAGAGTGATGAACGTGTCTGGAGGAAAAATACAGGGACAGAGTGATCAGAGCTCACTAAGTGCACATTGATCTTGGAGGACTTATTGATCCAGATTTTCCCTTTTAAACAACCTTAGGAATTTCTTATTTTTCTCATAGTTTTATATTAGTAGTTTTATTTATACGTACATATTTGAATAAGATAACAGAAATTGATTTCATTTATGAAAATTAGTATGAATCTATGGACCTCATTGTATCACATTGTATTTGAAATGTATCACAGACAAATATGCCAAAGCAGAAAGATCTTTTGTGTAAGGTATTTTTTACCCAAAAACACTCTCTCCTACTCTCCTTTTCTCTCTCTCGCACTCACACAAGTACACACACACACATGCACGCATTCCCTTATGTACACTCTTTTTCCTCTTTGTTTTGAGCCTTATTTGTCATGATCCTTTAGCCAGTTTAAATCAAAACAGTTTCCTCCCCAATACGTCATTTAAAGAAAAGAAAAAAAAAGAAAAAAAAACGGGGGCTCAAAAAAAAAAAAACCTCCCTGCCTCATGAGCCTGCCTTTCACCCAGTCTTTTTGCCCTGTTGTCTTTCTACGGCAAATGAATTCAAATCCAAACTCCCCACCCCTGAGTGCATCACTATGGTAACCTGAGAATGAGGTGGGGTGGTGAGCAGTCTCATTCTCCCTCCATTGATGAACGGCCACACCACAGCAGGAAGGGGTTAAGTGTCCAATAGAAGGTTTATTTTCCCACTGTAGCAGTTGCCACATGTGTAGTCAGAATTGGAGATATTACACTGAGTTAGTTTGTATGTGTGTGATTATGAATGCAGATTTATATTCATTCTGTTAAGTTAAGTTAACTCGGATTAAAAGGATAATTGTAATAAGAGAACCTTTCTTTGTGCGTGCAGATTTATGCTTATTATTATCATCTTAATTTTACTTGGAAGACTTTTACCTTTGTGGAGGCCTTTTAGGGATCAGTTAGGTATAAACCTGTGACACTTTTAAAATATATATTTTGGGGATTCTAATTACAGTCTGCTCAGAATAATGCTTTTGGGAAATCAAACGGGGAGGAAATGGGATGGGCTGGGAGGAGCTCCCATGAGAGATAAGAGCAAATTCCGGCCATGCTTCAGCACACCTGCTGTAACATCTGTAAATGTTTGCCCCTCTCCCTGCTCTGTTAATAACTACCTTCCCTTACCAATCTGGCACCCATATTTATTAGAACATAAACAAACACTCCTTTCAAGAGGCGCCTCTGCTTAAGGGGGATGGGACTAGAGCTTTCATCATGTTGCAGCTAACCACATTGACAGCATAAACCTTTACACCCGAGAAATGGTGTAAGTCACAATGTATAATAGAGCCTAAGGTTATAAGACTGCTTGACTTTTCTACCAGGGGCAGTCTGTGGAGGATAATACCTCATAGGGCTCTGTTAGTCGTGTTTTTCTGTGAGTGAAATGTAAAGGCTGAAATAAATAAATGCATTTATTACCAAGAATTAATAGCATAAAGCATTTGAATTTAAAGCATCTGCCCACGTCCGCATACCTGCAGAAAAACCTTTATTATAATAGTCTTGCTTTGGTTTTTTTGTCCCCTGGTTAAGAGACGCATGTCAAAGGTTATGTAAAGGTGTACAATATAATGTGATGAAATAGGCTGTGGGCAACAAGAAGTTACAATATGCAAACAATTGCACAACCCATAATGGGTAATAATGTTCCTTTATATTTGGGTCATTATTTGAAACCAATGTGTCTATGGCCATAGCTCCATTCACAGAGCTTGCTCAAGGTGGAACTGTTGTTCATTCATTATGCATTAAAGTGTTATTTGAAAGGCACCGAGACTGAATGATGGGTCGCTGTTGTGCCTTTAAGTTGGCAAAGGCTGTAGTCACAGAGGCAAAACACGATTTGTGTTAATGTGGGAACTTGAACGCCAGTCTAACATGTTAAGTGTGTGACCTGTCAGCGGGAGATTTAGAAACAGTAAACAGTTAACAGCTAACCACTTGGGAAAACAACAGGATGAGTGTAACAGTTGGAAGTGGTAGCGAATTGGCGATATAGTGAGGTCCAAGAGCTCCTTACCCTTTGAATAGAGGATGAAATTATTATCATGTAACAGGGAATCAAAGGAAAACCCTTTATTACAAAGGGTATCAAAACAGCTTGCATGACAAGGTGCAGGTCACAAAGTATTTCCGATGCATATTTGCCAATGCTGTCGTGTTACACATCAAACACTAGACGGTGGGCTCAATGCGAATTATCAAAGGCGAGCAAAGGAGGCATGCTGAGGGGGTCATCTTAGTGGCTTTATCGTGCATTATATCTCTGTGTAAAAGTGGCTTTTGACTTGCACATCTACATAAAGCCACTACGGAAACATTAATACAGTTTCCAACGTGGCAGGTGAATCTGCCCAGCTCCTGTGTTTGTAATGTTCCCTACCTGGATTTAATAATTTTCCTTAGGAGCTCAAGAAAAGCCTAGTGTGTATGCAATATATTTCTCAAACCAAGACAAGCTAGTTTCACAGCAAGTTTAAATGTAGCATCAGAATGCACACTGGGTTTTTATTGAAATTTCAAAAAGGAAAAGAGTAAAGGTCTCTCGCCCATGCGCAATCATAGTGTTGTTATTTAAAACCCAACCTCAGTTTGAAAAAAGCCTTCAGCTTGAGATGGTGAGGAAAAGGTTGTAGATTCGGGGGCCAATGAAAGAAAAGGAGACAGTTAGGAACTGAAAAAGCGGGCTTCAGTAACTAGGCAACTGACAGATCAAGTTTCTGAGAGCCAGGAGATGTCAGAAGCAGAATGACAAGAACAGGGGTGGTCAGAATCAGGGAGTCAGAGTGGGGCTTTGTGTGCGTGGGTGTGGGTGTGTTCTTCCTAATTTTTAGTATCTTTGGTCACTCACAGTCCAAAAAAATGCATTGCTTTCAATAACGTGCTCATATTCTATCTATTAGTTCAGTGTGACATTACAGAAGTGCATAATGACTGCAATCTACTGCAATTTACTGCTCTTTCATAAATCTTGCTCTCTTATTTCAGTTTTGTCTGAGTTATTGATTGCAAACTAAAGCACAATCGACCTTGTCTCAGATAAGTGTTTAGGTGTTTGCAGTATGTCTGACAGGGGGGGATTAGTTTTTTTTTGAGAGTGTGCGGTTATACACCACAACAGAGTTTGTCCTCAGCTCCAAAACAAGTGACTAGCTTTCTGCTAAATATAACAACTGTCATAATGTGTGCTATACAGTCAAAAGTTTGTGGACACCTGACCGTCACACCAATGTGTTGATTCCATTAGCTGCTGCAACAAAGTTCGAAGCACTCACATGTATAGAATGTCTTTGTATGCACAATTTCTCCCTCAAACATGTTTCATCATGACAGTGCCCTGTGCATAAAGTAAACCATGAAGACATGGTTTGCCAATGTTGAAGGAATTGATTGGCTTGCATAGAGCGCTGAGATCAACTCCACTGAATACCTTTAAGAACAACTGAAATACCAGCTGCACCCGAGGCCTCCTCACCAAAGACCAGTGCTTGACTTCTCTAATGCTATAGTGGAAAGTCTTTCTTAAATAGCTGAGGTAATTATAACAGTAAAGAGGGACTGAATATAGAATAGAATTTTTAACAAGCACATATGAATTAAATGGTCAGGTGTCCGGTTTATTTTGCGTGCGCTAGTGTTCCATCATATTTGTACTTTGTTGTTGTTATTGTTGTTGCTGTTATTGTAATAAATAAGCACCAGTTTGCTGAGTGATAGGTGAATACTGGACACTTTTCTGTTATTTGTTCAGTTTTACTGTTTTATATAGTCATTTGATTACATCGTCATTGCTGTGTATATTTGAAGTATTTATAGGTATTTTCTATCTTTTCTATTCATTTAGCTGTCTCTCTCTCTCTCTCTCTCTCTCTCTCTCTCTATCTCTCCCTTCAGGTCGTGTGTCTCTGTTGCAAGGTGCATCTCTAGTGGTTGATGGCTTGACTCTGCAAGATGAAGGCTGGTTTGAGTGTCGTATACTTTTGCTGGACAGAACCGCTGATGAGTTTCGAAATGGCACGTGGACCTTCCTGTCAATCACAGGTATGATTCCTCACATGTTGAGCAATAAGACTTAACTGAATTGGCCTTGCATACTTCCTGTGTAACATTACTAAATTCATATATAGTCAGTCATTGGAAATTTTTAAAATATATTTATTCATCTTCAGCAGCTAATTTTTCCCCTTCAGGGTTGTGGTATGTTCAGAGCCCATCGGACCACATATGGCGGTACATCCAATATGGAATTACAGTCTATCTTATTATATGTATATATTTACATTCATACTTAGGGGCCATTAAGAGTCATGAATCCATGTACCCGCAATTTTTTTGGGAAAACGGAGGAAACCTATGTGAATATGGGGGAAATGAAAAACTGCTCTGACAGTAACATGAGCCCAAGGGAAACAGGGAAACATGGAAAGACAGAAACACTGCTTATTGCAACAGTTTGTCACCACGTTCTACTTATTCATTTGTCAGTGATCGGAGCACGAATGTTTGAATAAAGATTATTATTAAAAATGTGTGGAATTTACACACTTAACATTTAGGTGCGTAAACATACACTCATAGTGTATGTATATGCATACTGTACATGCTGCCAGTGTATTGCTGTATTAATATTGTAATGGTTACCATATACTGTCGTGCCCGGCCAATAAATAAATAAATAAAGGGGACCACCTGAATTTATCTAAGCATATACTGTACAGTGGGTATAAGTCTTCAATTGGATAAATAAGTGATGCAGTGAGTTAGTTCCTTTTTCTTGAACAACCGAAAACATATCCTGTAGTCATGGAAAAGATTTTACTCTGTTTTGGAGGAGTCATTGACCAGCATCAAGAAAAGAAACTACTGAAATTGGGGTAAGGACTGTAAAATGCATTTTTAAAACCTGGGAGGATATTGGTGACCCGTCATTTTCAAGAAAGAAATGTGGTCGGAACAACATCCTAAAGGAGCATGATAGGAGATCACTTAATCCCTTACTAAAATTAGATTAAAAAAAACAGTTAAAAAAAAAAAAAAAACAGTAGAATTCACAGCCATGTTTAATTGAGAAAGTAAGAGCATTTCCACATGCACACTGTAAAAAATCTGAGCTAGGGTTTACTTAAAAAAAATTATGGCAACAAAGTGACACCTAACATATTTAAGTAAATTTTACTACTATAATAAT
>JAQQZT010000040.1:17727463-17743484 GCA_030068275.1 Clarias platycephalus
TTGAAATGGAATTAATAAATAATCAGCATTTGTTTAAATCAGCTTAATTTGACTCCAGAATGCAGTAAGTAAATTTTGTTATGTACTTGTTACTAATATTAATTTAACAATTGTTAATTAACCCAGTCCCACTTTTTACAGTGCACAATGCAAAGAGAACTCAAGGGATTACAACTGAAAAGGTGAAAGGCTTTAATTTTTCAATTGGAAAAGGTCATGTGGTCTGATGAGTCTGGATTTCCCTGTTTCAGAGTGATCTGAGCATCAAGATAACAAGAGAGGCGAATGAAGTGATGCACCCATCAAAACTAGGTCCTTGGCAGTGTTATGATTTGTTGTTGCTTCTGTTGGTCAGGTCTAGGTTCAGCAATGTTATGTGTCCAAAAATGAGGTTGGCTGACTACCTGAATATACTGAATGACAAGGTTTTTCCATCAATGGATTTTTTTTTTCCCTCTGAGGTCATGGGCGTATTCCAAGATGGTGCCAGGAATCATCATGCTCAAATTCTGAAAGAGTGATATCAGAACCCATTTTTTCACATTCCACCACAGAGTGTACAGGCCTTAACCCCATTGAGAATCTTTGAGATGTGCTGGAGAAGATTTTAGGCAGCTGTCTCTCCCATCAATACAATATCTTGGAGAGAAATTAATGCAACTCTGGATAGAAATAAAGCAACTCATTGCATTAGCTTATCAAACTGATGCCATGGCAGAAATAAAAAGCAAAAGGCAGTCAAAATAAATACTAGTGTGTGTGGCAAAATAGTGTGTGAAGCTTTGTAAGGGTGAGTTTTCTATGTGAGTGTCTTGTGATACAATGTTTTAAGAAGGCATTAATAAAAGCAAGAGGCTAATAACTTCGAGTAGAGCAGTGTACATGAGGGTTTAATATACTGATGGAAATTACAGCTCTTTTCAGAGGGACAGATTATTTGGCTCAGCAAGCTCTTTCAGCTCCCAAACTGCTCTTCATTTAGTAGTACTGGTTCCGCCTTTTAGAATTCAGTCAACTTGTGCAATGTTTTGACTTGTGAACGGCAGGGATTCATTTGCAGTGGTCTGTTTTCACCATTTTAAGACAAAATATTCATGTGCCCACCTCTATCACTGACATTAATCAATGCAATTATACTAAACCTTAGAATGGTTCATTTAGTCAGTACATTGTGTGCCTGGTTGACCAGTGTGGCAGAAAATCACCTATTATTATGTGGTGTATTAACAACAATATATATTTTTAATCAGTTCTCATACTGAAGCCAGCTCCAATCGTTGACATAAAAGAGGCAGTTCATAGAGCCGGCTTATTTGTGACTGACACGTCACTAGTTAAACACTTTCCTGAATACTTTGGCACTATGCTATAACCCTGTGTGAGCTTGCTGTATCATCTGACCTCTTTTCATGTGCCCCTGTTATGAATGTATCACTAGAACAACACATTTTTATACTTTATATTCAAACATTTTTACATGTTTCTTCCACTGGTTTTTGCTCACATGCCCAAGACACTAACACATACTGTTAAATGACCAGTGCTCATGACATTTTCAGATCAGATCACTTTTCATGTCAGAACTCAAATAAGGAGTGGGGTCTCAATCCCTTTTAACTGATCAGGTTCAAATATCACATTAGATAACTAAATGAGAGAAATGTTCTTCCAAAGCTTTTACTGACATTATTATTATTATTATTTTAATAATGTCTGTGTTTTTCAATTTTTACATACTTCTTTCATTGTTTTCATATTATGAATGTTTTTTGTGGCATCTGGGAAGTCTTGTGTTTTGGGCTTAATGGGTTTAGTCATGCTTTACTGATGGCTGTGATTACCTAATCATGTGCCATTGAACCAGAGGGAACATCAGATGCTGTTTAAATGTCTATGTGATCAGATAAATATGGCAGGTGTGTTTGACCATATAAGTAGAGAAAATAGTTCCCCATTAGCTAAATGACATTTTCCCTATTCCTCTCCACTGTAGCTCCTCCAGTGTTTATAAACACACCGCCTTCCTTTGTGGAAGTCCTTTTGGGGGATTCACTCTCCATAAGCTGTGTCGCACTTGGCAACCCAAAACCTACAGTCACCTGGAGAAAAGAGGGCAACCCAGTGGAGGAAGATAACAAGATCCAGGTAGTAAACTAAAGCCTGCTTAAAAGAGAAAATTGCAGGACATTGTTTGATGATGCGTTAGATGCTTTTATCAGTGTAAAGCCCTATCTTGCTGGTCAGAAAACTCAGTCACAACTAATTTGTTCAATGATCATTAAATCATTAAATATGAACTATCCAGGTAAAACAAAGAACAAAGTCTTGCTGTGTACATTTTACTTTAAGAAAAAAATTACTTCGGAGAAAGTTTGGCATCACCAAATGAATATTTCTGAACGGCAGGGATTCATTTGCAGTGGTCTGTTTTCACCATTTTAAGACAAAATATTCATACCATATTTTAAGTGAAAACACTGCCTTATGTTATACTTGACACAGATATATATTCAGTTTATGCGTTTGAGACTTTCTGAAAACCAAAAACAGGTCTCAAATTTTGCTCTTTATATTGTTTCAATATTTCACTTTCATTGTCATTTTTATTATTTCATAATCATCCACAACATACCCACCAACTGCATGCTCAGTTATCAGATTGCACACACAAATTAGCTGTCTCTGTTTGGGATACCAGAACAACAGGCCTAGATGGGTAAAAATGAACTTTACATGCAGTGGGTGAAGTCAAAGTAGAATTTCATTGGCATAGAATTTGCAGAAAGTTGTTGTGAATAAATGAAATCTACCAATTTGTTTATAGTGAGATATTTGTGACATTTCACTTTTCATTTTTGACAATCTTGTTCCCATCAGGTAATCAGTGAAACGTTATCTTTGGTCAAGGTTACCAGGGAAACAGCGGGAATGTACAGGTGTCACGTGTCCAACTCTGAGGGAAACTTGACTCACATTACCCATCTACAGGTTAAAGGTCAGTGACCCGGACTCATTCATGTGAAAGAGCAAGAGATATTCTTGAGCAGTGGGGCATAACCAGGTTTTTTGGCTCTGGATGTAGTAAATATTGCCTTAGAAAAGGTTGTATCCTGGACCAGGCTTCAGGACCCAAATAAAAACTGAAGACAATTCCTTAATTAACCTTTTTATAAATATTTCAAGTAGCAATGTCTTTGGCCCAAAAATGCAACACTTCTTAGAACCATCACAGAAAGAATTTTTGGTTCTTGCATGCTGTGCCAGTGGTAATTTGGCTACATTATGGACTTTGGCAATGTTATGGTCACAAAGGGATGTTTTTGAAAGTTAGAATTACTTTGATGAAATGATGTCAGACCACAGTTCACATGATGTTTGGATAACAATGAATGAACAACCTAAAAAATTGATCCAGTCATTTCTGTTTGGACACCTCATACAGTGCAAGTTTTTCCTATTTTATGTTTCATACTCATCTTAAAATTTATTAAAATGCCTTTTTTTTCCATTATTCTACCATGACAAATTCAAAACAGATGTTTGGAGAGTTTTGTTAATTAGTATCTATATCTATATCAAGATAATTATCTGTAGACCTGCAAAACATTATTGTGTCAAGACACAGGTATGGGGAAAGCACAATAGCCTCCATCATTCTTAAATAAAAGAGATTTGGAACAACCTTCCCAGTTGTGTCTGGCCACCCAGCCAAACTAAGTAATTGAGGATGACGGGCTTAGTCAGACAAATAACCAAAGAACCCAAGGGTCACTATAAATCAGATTCTCCGGGGGAAGGGGGAGCCTTACAGAAGGACAACCATCATTGCAGCACTACACCAGTCAGGCCTATATTGTAGAGTGGCCAGACAGAAGCCATTCCTCACTAAGAGGCACCTGACAGCCGGCTGGCAGTTTGCCAAAACGCACATGACTCCTGGACCATGAGAAACAAAATCCTTTGGTGTGATGACACGAAGATTAACTATAAGATTGGAATAAGCAAAGGCACTGCGCAAAACCTTAATAAAACCATCCTTACAGTCACACACGGTGGTGGCAGCATCATGTCGTGAGGATGTTTTTACGGGACCCTGGAGTGGTCACGATCTCATACTGTGCGACGATTTATATTTCAACAAGACAACAACCGAAATCATATTACAGTACCAAGAAAACACAGCAGTGGCTTCAGAACAACTCTGTGAAATTGCTGGAGTGGCCCAACCAGAGACTGGACCTGGACCCAAAAGAGCCTGTTCTTACTTTGTTATTGTAGATTATTGTGTTTAGAATAATGACATATAAAGAATTTTAATCAATTTTAAGATGAGTGTGAAATGTGGAAACCCTAAAAGGGTCTGAAAACTCTTTCAGCACTGTATTATTCTTCTGTTTTATGATATTGGAAAGGTTTTTTACATTGTATTGTTTATAAACAAATATTTTTACTAGATTTTTTAAATGTTTACTAGACTTAAATTTTTTTCTTGATTTGAACTATTATAAAGATCTTTATGTTTGTGCTGGTAAATCCATTTTTTATTCATTTTCAGATCGTATGTCTTCAGCATTTTCTCTTGTTTAATTATTGCTTGAAAATATCTTGAAAATGTATTCAGAGATTGAGCAAGGTGTGAAATAATTAAAGAGCAGCAAAATTATTAGAGTATTGACAGTGGCTCAGGCAAAAGAAAACTGAGCAGATATACAGTACAGTGAAAAGATTTTTTCTTTTTTTTGCATATTTGTCACATTTAAAAGACTCAGATCATCAAACAAAATTTTATATTACACAAAGATAACCTGAGTAAATACTAAATGCAGTTTTTAAATTATGTTTTTATTATTATGGGGAAAAAGCTGTCCAAATCTGCCTGGCTGAAAAAGTAATTGCCCCCCAAAACCTAATAACTGGTTTTGCTGGCATTGGCAGCAACAACTGCAATCAAGAGTTTGTGATAACTGGCATTGAGTTTTTTCACATCGCTGCGTAGGAATTTTGGCCCACTCTTCTTTGCAGAATTGTTTGAATTTAATTGTGTTTCGGAACATTGTCCTGCTGCATAACCCAAGTGTGCTTGAGATCTCAGACTGATGTCCGGACAAATGAAACAAAATTAATTAAAAAACCCAGGATGGGGGCAAATACTTTTTAATTGCACTGTAGGTCTGTGCCACAGTGTAAATATAAGCATATAAGCAATGCTAAAATCTTATTTAAATTCCTGCATGTTCGAGGAAGCCATATAAAAGAAAAAACAGTGCCACCTGTTGTTTATTTTTAGGATGAGCAACTTGTAAAGGATTTATTTACAAAAGGTTAAATCAGGATTTATGTTTGTTTGTGAGCAGGTCCTCCAGTGATTGTTATTCCGCCTGAAGACACCACAATGAACATGTCCGAGTCTGCAGTTCTGCAGTGCCGTGCTGATGCATACCCATCTAACCTCACATATGAGTGGCAGAAAGAAGGGCAAAATGTCTATAATATTGAGTGAGTGCTAAATGCGATTGTACTTGAGTGAAAGGGTTAATTCCCTTAATGTTCCTCTGTGTAGGTCAAGAGTGGTTATGGTTCTAAACCTTAAACCCCAGCATGTTACATAGTTATGCACAGCATGTAATATTAGTGCATATTAGTGCAATAATTAATATTCTTAATCCCTTATGTCTTTAGTTCTTAAAGGGCCCCAGTTATTTAGCAAATATTTTAATTATATACATATGTGGTAATGGGTGTTATAAATATATAGTGAATATGGTCATATAATATGGTGAAGTTCAATCAATGTTACAGAATGATGTTCCTTTGTGCACATGTTCATAGATCTTTGAGGTCTCGAGTTAAGATCCTGGTGGATGGCACTTTACTCATTCCTAAATTAATCCCTGAAGACTCAGGAAACTACACCTGCATTTCTTCAAATGGGCTACTGACGCCACCATCTGCTTCTGCCTACCTCAAAGTGAAATGTTAGTATTATCTTTACAACATTTAACAAGTCTAAACAAGGTATGCTGCATAATAGTCAAAGGGTGTTGTCATGTATCATAATGGATGCGTTATTTGACCTGTAGCTTATGACTCTAGTTTGTTACTGTACTTGTTGTGCTAATTTGTCCCTTCTATCCTCTTTCATTCTCTTAGATCCTGCAAGAGTGGTGCAGATGCCCAGGGAGACTTACCTCCCTGCTGGCATGGGTGGAACAATTGTGTGCCCAGTTCAAGCTGAGCCTCCAATGCTGTTTGTCAACTGGACCAAAGACGGTGTGTCACTGGATCTACACCAGGTACTAAACGAAAACAGAAGATTCACCCTAGTTGCAAATTACCTAATTACAGATACATGAACAGATTATTACTGGACAGTCATTTTTTTTTCTTGTTTGTCGGTTAGTACCCAGGTTGGACGATAAACTCAGAAGGCTCTGTGTTCATAACCACAACCAACAATGACGCAGTAGGCATGTACTCCTGCACTGCTTACAACAGCTATGGGACTATGGGTCAGTCTGAGCCCACCAAAGTAATTCTGAAGGTACAGGATTCTACAAACAAAGAGCTGTGTAACAGGCTCTAACTAATGTGGTTTCAACAGCTATTTCTGCACTCAAATTGATTGTACACACTTCACAGTTGTAGATTTCTTTATATACATATGAGACCATAAATTAATAATAAGGTGAGATAGCAATAACTTGTGTTTAATTTATATAAAATATGTGTTAGACCAAAAGATTGTGATTCGACAATAACTTATGTTACGTTTCATTTATAGAAAAGATTGTGTTTTATAAAGCAGCTTGTGAATAGGAAATGATGTACACATGGTTGTATGTATCCTACTATTAGTGGTGCATGCTTTATTTGTTTGTTTTTGTTTTTTGGTATGCATACCCTCACATTGGGAGCTTTGCAAAACATTTTATGGAGAACGCCCCAGATTTAAATTTTTCCTGAATTGTTTATTAACATTTACTTTCTTTCATAGGATCCTCCATCATTTCGGATGTCCCCCAGGGCCAAATACCTGCAGGAGATTGGTAGAGACCTGACCATTCCTTGCCAAGCACATGGGGACCCAGCACCTAATATCTCTTGGACCAAGGTGAGCACTCAATTTCGTAAAAAGGGGAAGGAAATATTTTTTCTTTTACACACCATTTTTTATATGTAAGATTGTAAGATTTTGCTGTGCAGCTCATTTTCATGATGTTTTCTTGTCTTTAATTCCAGGTTGGGAGTACACCTGGCTCTCCATTGACTGTTTCGTCCAATGGTTCTCTGCTTCTACATCCACTCAGCAAAAACCATCAAGGGACATGGGAGTGCCATGCTACCAACTCCGTGGCCACAGTCAGTAAAGGCACTGTGGTGCTGGTATTAGGTGTGAGGAACATTTAGAGAGAAAAGCTTTTAACATTTCAAAACTAGTTATGTTTTGTATTTTGCGTTGTCTTCGTGCATAAATCGGTTGTTCATTTATTCTCAGGCACAAGCCCCCATGCTGTGACTGCGGTATCCATAGCTCCGGGCATCAACAATGCCAATGTATCCTGGGAACCTGGCTTTGATGGAGGATATACCCAAACGTTCAGCATCTGGTGAGTAACCTCATTTTGATCTATGTTATCAATTGTAGCATATTACCTAACAGTTTTTCTTTTTGCTGGTCCTTTGTTCCAGGGTAAAACCTGCTAAGCGAGGGAAACATGAATGGACCTCAGTACCAGTCCCTACATCTGAATCCAGCCTTCTTGTGACAGGCCTTCAGCCTGCCACTAGTTACCAGTTTAGCATCTTGCCCCAGAACAAGCTGGGCTCTGGCCCATTTAGTGAGATTGTCACCATCATGACCCTGGGTCAGTATAACCTTGGTTATACTGTTATACAGAAAAAAAAAAGTTTCTGACCTTGTGCTTACTACATTCTCATTTACATATTGTTGCTCCTGTAATTATTTTCCCCTATTTTATGATCATGGAACATTTTATTTACTGTTATAAACTGCTTGGAACATTTTATTTACTGTTATAAACTCTATGTCACCACTTCAGAAAGGTTTTGGTCTGCATCAAGGACAATTTAAGCGCAATTTAAAAATGACTGGAGTTGGATTGGACTTCGGATTGGACTTTTAATCTGATGAGTTCAGGTGACCCTATTCCACAGCAATGGGCGCCTCAAAATAAGAACAGAGGCAGATGAAGCGATGCACCCATCATGCATAGTGCCCACTGGTGCAGTAGAATTCACTATTGATAATACATTTTTTAAAATATAATAAAAAATTTAATAATCAGGTCTCTGGGGACAAATTCTCTATGCACATTGCAGGGAATGTCAAAAAAGGTGATGAGCACGCACTTGGTCAAGCTGCGGAACTGTCTCGGCATTTACGGTCATGGAGATGATAGGCTCTTCCACTCTGAAGACTTTTGCTTCCTCTCAGGGTTGTACCCAAGTACATCCAAGTTTTGTCACCGGGTCAGGAGCCTGGGGACGAACTTTGCAGCAACATGCCGGATGTTCAAATCCCACGCAAGGACTGCCTGGACTGTTACACTGAGAGTAGCAACAATGTTGTGGATTGTTCTCCAAAATTCATTATGCACAAGTTGCCAAATGGTTTTGACATTTTCAGGGGTTGAGCTTGTTGATGGGCTTCCTGATCTCTCTTCATACTCCAGTGATGTTCTTCCACTCTTGAAGCATGCGTGCCACTCAAAACACCTCAGACAACTCATTGCAACATTGCTGTAAGGTTGCCAAATCATGTCAAATGTCTCAGTGGCAGATTTACCCAGTTTGATTCAGAATTTCACATTTGCTATTTGTTTTAATTTGTCATGATGAAATAGCAAACGTGGTTACAATACACACATGGTCAGAATAGCTAGTTGCACAGCTCCTAATGTACACAGGACAATGTCTTTTAGAACACTGACTTACTGACTTTTTTTGTATGTTTGGGGTGTTGATCTTCCCCATTTGTTTTCTATATTCAGCTCCTCCAACAGAGCCACCCACTGTAGTAACTGATTTAGCAGCACTACTTGCTCCCGTCTCACTATCAGTTAATTACACAGCAGTGGGCGTGCTGCTGCGGTGGATGCCACCACCTGCTCAGTCTCCACTGATGACAGCCTACATGCTCCAAGCAAGGCAGGAAAAGGGCGAATGGGTTACACTTGATGGAGAAATCCCTGTCAACACCACAGAAATACTGGTCCAAGGACTGACAAGGGTAAAGTTCCAAATTGTTTTGTAATGTGTATAAGAAAAGACATCCAACTGAATGTGACCAACACTGAGGCATTGGAAGTAATTGTTGTTTAATTTTTCTCTTAGGACTCCTGTTATGAACTGCGGCTACTGTCACATGGAGCTAAAATAGTCAGTGATCCCAGTGAATCAGTCAATATCACCACTGAAGGTAGTAAAAATTGACAGTATTTCACTATAAACAGAAATCAACTATAATTGATTAGAAATGCAAAGGCATGCAAAACTTGCCTTGAACATGAACTTCTATTATCCAGTTTTGTGCGAGGTGTGTTTAAGTCAGACCAGGACTGCCACACTAATTTACTTATCTCAGCATTTTACTTGTGCTTTGATAGCATCATGTAGAAGGTTTTATCATGTATGCTGGAGTCCTCCCTGGAACTCCTTTAATGGCCCAAACATGTGAAAATAACTTGGAGCATGGTGGGGGGATGTGGCAATAACTCCCATCCGAGTTCCTGTAATGTGTAAGCCGTGATCGTGAACAACTGTGTGTAAAGTTCCCACAGATAGAAGCATATCTGCAAATTGATGACAAGTTATCCATGATGACAAGGATCATGCATTCCACCATCTCAATGTTCACAGGAATGAGTACTGTGGGCTCCGAGTCACTCCAGCCATGATCATCATTCATCGACATACGGCCTACTTTAAAACGTTTGCACTATTCAGATGTTTTTCACTATTCAGTTTTATGCCTTTATTCATGAGAAATTTCATCACAAGTCCCAGTTTGACTTGAATGCCCCTCGCATGTGTCCTATGATAACATCTATAAGTACACTGAGTATAGCTCCTGTGTATCCAGTATATACACTAGGATTCTTGGCCAGTAAAGCAAAATTTGATCCAGAATTAGCAAACAATATTGGGATCTAACAGTCTAGAGGATGCTTAGCTGCTAATTGTTAAAAACAGTGGAAAAGAATACTGTTTAGTAGTAAAAGTAAGAATCATTTTCTTTGTTTCTTTTGCATTTTATTGTTTTTGTTGCAATGTGGTCCGCAGGTATGGATTTATACCCAGCTCCATCCAGCTTTCTGACCTTTGTAACTCAGCCTCTAATGGCTGGTGTGATTGCGGGGATGTGCTTCCTATTTGTGGCTATCATTCTTTCAGTGGTGACAGCATGTATTGTGAACCACAGGAGGAAGCAGGGCTGTATAAAAAGACAAGACGGTAAGCAATACATGACCAGTCTAAACTGAAAAACTGAATTTCATGTTATGTGATTGAAGACCATTCAAATAAAATCATGTGTGACTCCTGCTTGGTTCATCTACCTTTTCAGATACAATTTATTGTGTGTAAAATGATATACTTGTAGATGACTTACAACTTTTTGAAGTTGTATTACAATGTGTCTTTAAAGTAATTTGTCAATAATTAAAGTATGTACATCCATTTTTGTTTTTTTTGTTTTTCTTACATTGTTTGATTGTTCATTATTGTTCTCTGTAACATTATATAAACTATCTTCTCCATTTTCCAAGGCCTTACTGGGTTAGTTACCTCTACTGCCTTACGGAAGACTCGACCTCCACAGTAAGTCTCCATTAGTACTATGCAGGTTATCATCAACATCATCTTCATCATCATCCCAAAATATTTTCAAAAACATCCAGGGTGTTTTTGAATAGATAGCTCTTATTACTCTTATTGCAATATCATATTATAATAATGAATTTAATTTCAAACTTGTAATACCTCAAAATAGGAATTAGTAAAATAATCAGATTGTGCATTAGCCTATCTTTCTAAGTTTGTTTTTTTTCTAAATGTAATAACTTTTTAACATAGTATATTATACTTAATATACTTAACTTTACACAGTGCAGAATTTAAAAACTATTTTATCATGACAAGATTAAATAAAAGAAACTTTTCTTAAATTAAGAATATGTTAATGTAAAGAATATAGTGACAAAATGCTTTTTGACCAAACATCTTTGTGCATGTCTTCACACTAAACGCTTGGTTTGTTAACTTGTTTTTTTCTTCACTCAGATCTAGTTTACCTGATGACAGCCCCAGCAGCATACTGAAGATGAAGTTATGTCCTCCGCTTAACTTTTTCCCCAATTCCTCTTCTTCTGACCATTCAGGTCATTCATCCATTGACAAAGACAGCCGCAGTGAATTTCATGATCAAAAGAAGCAACTTCTCCCCTCATCATCCCCACCACCTTGCTACACTCTCTTTGAGAGCCATCTCGGCAGTTCTCCATCCTCACTGTCTGCCATTCAATCTATATCCAGAGGTCCGGATGGCCGTTTCATTGCCCAACCATATTTAGAGGATTCTATGGCAATGTACAGTGAAACAAAAAAAGAATTTCTCCAGTCCCTTGTACAAGCAAATAGTGAAGGGAGAAAGAGAAGCTCTTTCCAAAACTCTCCCACAACCCGCTCAGTTAGCTCAGAGAAAAGAGTGATAACAGATCTGCCATCAACAGGGCAAGGCAGCCAGAGCCAAGGTCTAACACAGTTGAAAGAGCAAGAGGAGAGCCACAGCCACAGAGCACTGTGTGAGGAAGAGCAGGAGCAGACAAAATCTGAGTTGGAGGACACAATCATGAAACCTCAGGATATTCGTCTTCGGCAAAAAGCCAAGAGACCTAGCAGCCTGACCCAAAAGGTTTCAGAGTATCGAAGGGGTTGCTACTTTGGCAATACCAGCAGTCCCATGGAGAGGCTACTCACCTCCACCTCCCCAAACATTCAATGGGACATAAGCCCTGTCACGTCTCATGTCAGACATAGCCCTGTTCAGAGCCTCTTGGAGGGGACAACACCTCACTCAATGCTCCCAGAAACACTACCCAAATGTTTGGAACATTTAGAAGACACAGCAGCAGAAGACCACTCACATTCACCAGTTACACAGTACACCTCCATCTCAGTCCTTTCCCCCCAAAGGGACAGTCGTTCTTGCTGTGAGTCAGACATAAGTAAAACACTGGCCAGATGCCCAGAGAGACCAATAGACAAGGACCTTTCCAGTAGGATATTAACAGAGGATCAGAGGATACAAGAAAGGGAAATAAAGACTCAAGCAAGTGTCTCTATGTCCACATACCCTGTTCCTTGCGGAGAAAGCGGAGAAAAGGCCAGTCCTATTGGGCACTACCCAAAACTCAGCACTAACTTGAGTTACAGTTTTACTGGTTGTTACACAATTACCTCTGATAATTTGAAGAGTGATCATCAAATCCAAACTCAAACTAGGTCCAGCTCTTCATCTTTGCAGCCTGAAGATGAGAAGGAGGGTGTCCGGGCACGTTCTCGCAAGAGTGATAAGTGTGTTTTCAACGTTAGCACCAATCCTATTTCTCCTCTGCCCCTCTTTGAAAATGAAGTTCAAAGTGATCAGTCTAATTGCTCGTTTAGATTATCTCACATGCCCCAACCTGACAGGATGTCTCCTCTTCAACCAAGCACTATTTTGGAGTATTTGAGCTTGCCTGGCTTTGTTGAGATGAGTGTTGATGAACCTATTGAGGAGTGTCAAATTCCAGAAACTACTTTGCTCAGCACCAACCAAGCAGATGGGACTCTGGTAAGAGGTGAACCAGATGATGTCAGTCAGGTAAAGACTGTCCCCCCTAAAAACTGGGACAGTCATTACCACCTAGAGGGATGTGATGATCAACAAAATAGATTTTTGATGGACCTTAAAAAACCCATTATTTCTGTAGAACATTCTATATCTGAAAATGTAACTAGTTCTGAACTGGCACAAGGAAATACAAGTATAAACCCAGGGTCATCAGAGACAAAATGTTTTTCAACCCAGTACTTGGCTTATGATGACAAAAGTCCCCAGCAATTGTTCTCCCACAAAAACCTTGCTTCTGTTAAACCCACACACCTGAGCGTAGCACAACCTCTGGAGAGACCAAAAGTAGTTTATAATATCCCTTATGAAGGTGAGGCTATGAAAGAATCTTTACCTGAGCACATTCAGTGGTGTCAACCTCAGAATAAGAGGACTAACCAAATAAGTGCCCGGATCTCTCAGGCTCCTGTGCCTCTAATGAAGAAATCAGTCAGCATTGGTCCATGTAGGACTCTCTCAGGTATGGGACATCCCTGTTCATACCTTAGGAAATCCATTAGTTTAGGGTCCCAACAGTGGGATCATCATCAAGGCTCTAGAACATGTGTTTCTCATAACTATAACAAAGTTGAGTTCCCCCATCTTAGTGTAAAAGACAAGTCCTACAATTTGGGCTGCACAACTGCAAATACTTACATGAGTCCTGGTACCTCATGGCAAGGGACAGGGTGTGCCAGATCTTACAGCAGCTATGGGCCGAAGAGACCTTCCTTCAATGAGAGGCCATGTATGACTTCTTCCTCTCTCATGCATGTACATGGCCCATCAGTCTTAGAGCCACCAAAGCATGTAGGACGTTGTAGACCCGAGTTAGATCCACGTCGACAAGCCACAATCTTTCCAGAGTCTCTAAAATACCCACTGTCATATCAAGAGACCCTCAGGTTAGTCCAGCACAGGTATGTCCCCCATGTTCCTCATCCACCTATTATTGCACCCAGACAAGTTGCAAGGTTGGACCATCCTCATCCTGTGGACTGCAGAAAGAGTTTTCAGAGGCCATTCTTGCCTAGGGGTTACAGCTGGCCCTCAGCCCGCCAAGCAGCTTTCCCCTCAGCAGAGATTCAGAGAGAACTGTATGGGGTGGTGGGTACGAGTGAGGCCAGGGAAAGTACAATAAAGGGTTGTCGAGCAAGTTATGATAGCCAGAGCAGTGGTAGGGGGAGTGCGGGGCCATTTGGGCACTTTCAACAATCTAACACAGAGAATGAAAGGCACAAGAGGGAGACAGACCTGCGAGAGCGAAGGTTAAAAAGGTGAACCTTTGTTCTTCCTTTGCAAGAACAAAATATTGGCCCCACGTATTGTTTGGAAGTCTTATTGCATATTTCATATTTGTCCATAGTATGAATACACCAGTAGATGAGAGTTATGAGTTTGATGCTACTGAATGGCAGCAAGGCCTTGACCTCCTGGAGGCCATGAAGATAAAGCAGACAGGTATGGGGCAAGGGAGGGACCTCAGATGTAATAGGTCTCTTACTAGCACTGGCCTCCAGGACCTGCAAGATAAAGGTGAGAGTTCGAACAGCTATCTACCCATATAAACAAACTGCAAGCACTGGGATAAATGTGACCTCTTCCAGTCTGTCCTCTTGTTCACTAACTTTTTCCCTTTACCTGTTGTCTCCACTACAGACCCGAACTCCTTCGTAAGTTTTCCCTCAGCCTCCCAGCCTCCTCAACAACCACATATTCATTCACTAAGTGAGACACGTTTCAATGCCCTGATGCAAGAGTTCCAAGAGTACCGCAAAACCCTGGACTCCCAAGACCCCTGCCCCCTCCCTGACCTCAACCACGATTTAGAGTCTGCTCTGCTTTGAGAGCCCTACTTGATTGTTAGCTTTAAACATTACTCTGTGACTAGGGACATGGCTATTATGAAACTAATACTTTTCAGATAAGAGTTGTGAGTTTGATGCTCCTGAGTGCCAATAATTTGTCAGTATTTCTGTTTCAAATGGGCTTAACATTTAAATGTTTCTTCTGATCATGGCAATTTGGTATCACTGATTTAAAATCACTCAAATAATTATATTAACAAATCTAATCATTCAAATAACAGATCTTGGAGAACTTGGTTGTGGGCGTACTTGATAATAGTTTCACAAAATCATCAAAATTGTATACATGTGCTTGGACAATCTGTAGCTGCTGCCTAAAATGGAACCATCCATTGCCCTGAATTACACGTATTATGACTCTCATTTTTACTATTTTGGGTCTTCTCTGGTGTCTAGTACTTTAATGTGTGCAAAGCTATATTTCTGAATATACTTGAAATTAATATATGCAACTTTAGGAGACATTCCTGTTTATGAGTTATCTAAGGAGACTGACTCACCCCTGACCACAAGCCTTTAAAACTGAGAAACTGTATATTCTGTAGCGCTTCATATTGTCTGGTAAAATATGCATTACTTTAATGCCGCATTACTTTAACAGAAAATATTGTGTTGTAAGAAACCAGGTCAGAAAATATAACACCAAAACACCAAGACATTTACTTAACACTGAATGATGGCATTATTAATAAAATGTATCTTATATTTTTATATTTAAAATGTAAATATCCCATTTACATACTGTATGGATTCAGACCCTTTGTTACAGCACACTATTACACTCAGGTGCATTCTACCCCTATCAATGGTCCTTGAAGGGCTTCTACAACTTAACTGGAGTTCACCTGTGCCTAACTGAATTCACTGCATATAATTATTAAAGGCAGGTGTATACAGTATGTGGAAAAATCTAAAGGGTCTGAAAACATTCTGTCAGCACTGTATATATACTGTACATTATATCTGCCTGTGTGTGTGCGCATGTGAAGTTGCATAACGTATAAAGCCAGAACGTAATTGTAAAGCCATCACATTTCTTAACCTGTTTTCTAACAACACAATGGTTCCTGTTAAAAAATAGTAAAAAGTAAAATAATGCATTTTTGCCATATAGTGCTATAGAATACATACACTATATATATATACTGTATACACTCACCTAAAGGATTATTAGGAACACCATGCTAATACGGTGTTTAACCCCCTTTCGCCTTCAGAACTGCCTTAATTCTACGTGGCATTGATTCAACAAGGTGCTGAA
>JAQQZT010000040.1:17746431-17757490 GCA_030068275.1 Clarias platycephalus
AGTCTGTTTAGTGTGTCTTGTCTTGTCCAGTGTGTATCCCATGTTTGTATTGTGTATTAGTGTGCCATCCCTTGTCTATGTGTTTATGTTTTGAGTTAGGTTAGAGTATGCTCCATGTTTTATGCCAACTTCCTCAGTTCATGGTTTGTTTGTTTATGATTATTATTATTATTATCATTAAAGACTTTTTGTTACACCTTGAACCCCCTCTGCGCCTATACCTAAACACACACCCACAGTCCAACAACAAGCAGAACGTGACAGTTATAAGGTGACTACATCAAATCACACAAAGTAAATTATTTTCCCCAGAACTTAACACACCCCATTATGTACAACCAGGCCAAAAAAAACCGATTTCATTCTTTCACGTTCAGCTTTGATTACAGAACACAATGTGGTGGTCAGTTCACGTGTGAAAATGATTCCTCATGCTCAAAGCTGTTTTAAATCTATTTTGTGAGTTCTCATAACATTGTGCATAAGGAAATGCTCTTACTTTCAAAACATAGCTGTTATTTCTACTGTTTGTTTTTTTTTTTTTTTTTTACCATACATCTTTACCTAGCATTTAGATGATCTCCATTCATTATTTATTTATTTTGTGCTGGACAGTCCTTAACCCAATTCCAATCATTTTAAATTTCATTAATTGTTTTCAGTACTGGCCAGTCTCTGTGTGCATGGAGTTTGCATGTTCTCCCCGTGCTTGGTTCCTCAGGGTACTTCGGTTTCCTCCCACAGTCCAAAGACATGCAGATACAGTGGAACCTTGGATTGTGAGTAACGCGGTTTGCAAGTGTTCCGCAAGACAAGCAAATATTTTTAATAAATCCTGACTTAGAAAACGAATAAGTCTATAGGTTTACGAGTAATGAGTATCATGTAGCACGTATGCGCTTCTTGAGCGTCACAGGATCACAACTGAGCCAATGGTTTTTCTCTCTCTTGTGCTGCGGAATTGTGGGTAATCGGCACCCCTGCTCGGTCGTAGTGCGCGTCTCTAACTGGTATAAATAAACATCCGTGCACGCGTGTACTGTTTACTATAACACTGTGACCACATGTGTGCTCGTAAAACATCTTTTATTTTGTGTTTGTATGCGTGTGTACAGCACGCGTGTACTGTTTATTATTTTGATTTTGGTAGCCCGACTGGAAGACAGAATAGCCCCGATTTTAGTGGTTTTGCGAGCCCTGCACACACACACACCTCCTCCCCTCCTCCTCTCGCCTTAACACACACACTCTCACTTTCTCTCTAATGGAAACACTGCACTGTCGCGATTGTTTTCAAAGATAAAGTGCAGGTTAATTTGTTTTATTTTTATTTTACAGCAGTGATTCCGTTAGTATGCGCTCACGCGAGTGTCATTAGCGATGTTGCTTGTTAATTCTTCTGATAAAACTGAAGAAGGGTTACTATGTAAGATGAGAAGAGGGAAGGGTCTAATTCCTCCTCTTCCCTTACTTTAGCTTCACACACACACACATCGCCTGCGCACACAAACGGAAGCACTTATCTGTCGGTATTTATTTTTACTTTTTTTTTTTTTAAAAAGTGCAGGTTAATTTATTTAATTTTTACTTTATATTTTGTATTAATTATTTTTCTGTATTTAGTTTTTTGGGCTGTGGAACAAATAATTTGAGTTTCCATTATTTCTTTTGTGAAAATTCGCTTTGGTTCGCTTTTGGTGTTTTGAAATACAAGCCCACTTCTGGAACGAAATTATGCTCGTAATCGAAGGTTCCACTGTGTTGTGTGTGTATGTGTGTGTGCCCTGCGATGGATTGGCACACTGTCCAGGGTGTTCCCTGCTTCGTGCCACCAAGACCCTGATTACAGGATAAAGCGGTATAGACGATGAGTGAGTGAAGTACCGAGGGTAATTTGCTACACAGGGGGAAAACGGTCTTTATCAACAATCTGAGACGATGCACAGGTCAAATAGTAAAACTTCTGCAAGATGACACAAAACAAAGTGGGAGATAAAATACAATGCATGAAAATTTAATACAAGCAAATTTTATTTCATAATATTTACTGTCGCATACAGCAGCTGTATAGGCTAGGAGAAGATTGCTCTTCTGAGGCGCAATTTGTGAATGTCCTGAGCACGTTTCTGCCTCTCTGTCAGGTTGCTGCTCAGGGTCTGCCTGATGGCAGGAAGAATAACTTTCTCTCTCACAGTCACCTGGGTCTGATGTCTACAGCGGGACAAAAAGTATATCATATTATCAACTTCGTCAAATTTAATATCTTGATATTTACATTTAGATGTGTTAAACAACTTACACCATGGCATGATAACTTTCTCTGAACCCACTCATGTGAGCCTATTCAAGTGACCGAAATAAAAAGATTATGCGACTGACGGGCATATTTAACTGTTGTTGTTTTTTTGTTTGTTTGTTTGTTTGTTTCGTTTTTTTGGTGGAGGCCAGAGGGCCAGTTTGGAATTCAACTATAAATATAACGAAGTGCCACAAAAGTTCTAGAATTAAGATTAACCTTGATTAAGTGATGGACTCACCAAAGTGTTGAGAAAGAAAGGATCTGCTCATGATTGAAAGCATACAAGCTTACTGATCAATCACAGTGGAGATAGCAATAATGGTTTGGATTTGTAAGGCTTCTTCAGACAGAGCTCACTACGCTTTACTGATGATGTAACTCATGATAGTAGCATGACTGAGCAAGTAGCTGAGCATTCTCTCAGCTCTTGAAGGAGTTACCCTCTAAACTATTCCACATTTTATAAAGTACTGCAACAAGTATTGAACTGAGTAAACAAAACAGCCCAGGTTCCAGGGGGATTCATTTTTGCAATTATTTATGAAACGAAATCTAAAAACTTTTGTGATCATGCAGTCCCTTCAGATTGTATGTGAAAATTCTGTGAAGCACCAGTAAATCCATTATTAGAATACTAAAAGACCACAGTCAAGACTCTGCCTAGCAGAGGCCATCCACCAAAGTCCAAGAGGACTGGAATAAATCTGAAGGATATAAATCCACAGCTCAGATTAGAGAAACTGTTCACATGACAACCATAGCCATGGACACTCCACAAAACTGGTGCTCAAGGGGCGAATATTTATGCAAGGCACTGTATAAATCTATAACTTTTGTAAGTAACAAAGTAAGACAACTTACTGTATTTTTGGCAAGGGCTTGAGTGGCATAAGAGAAACTTTTGGAATATTTGCCAACTCTCCACTTCTGGAAGCAAAAATAAACAACAGCATTAGCACAAGATATGACTTTGAGTATCAGAGAACATCTTAATATAGTGACAAAATGAAAAGAGTACCTTGTGTTATCAGAGCGATTTGTCTTTGTCAGATTGTAGACATCAGGTGAAAGTTTCTTTTTGTTTAACGATTCTCGGAGAATGGCCTTCAACTGCAACAGCTGACATAAAGAAAAATATAACATTGACATGTATTGTTATGAATTGGTGGTTAGATTGTGGAGTGTTTTTAATCATTTGGGATTATCTTGTGCACTATAAAGTATGATAAGCATTAGTAATCACTGGCCTTTTCTTCCCAGAATCTATTTGTTTGCTTTGTGTCCATCTCTTTTTGGCAGGCGGGGGATTTTTTTCCCCCAAAGACACTGTAATTTTAACATAATCATCCTGTAATGCTCATAAAGATCATTAAGTTCTAGGATCTAACTGTAAACTGCAATGTTTGTTATTATTGACACTTCAAACCTGTCACTTACAGTTGGGTACAGGCCACTTAGGTATGTCTAATATTCTCCATTATTAACCTTATTTTGTCTCATACAAACTAACACCCACAATTAATATGCAATGTGATCACACTTATTTGTTTATTATATAAGAATTCTATGAAAAAAAAAGTTTCTATTTGAATTGCCAGTTCAACTAATTGTTATATTAACATATATTGACACTTAATGAAACACTAGGCAGCGGCTTCAACTTTTATGCCATACTGCGAGGTAATAATGTATCTTCATTTGATTACCACATCATCATTAGTTGGAAAGATGGATTGTGCCATCATCAAATGTTATGAGCATGTCACACGCATTACCCATGGAATAGAATGTAACAGCGGGCAGTGATGATATCTCTGTGATACCACCTCCGAATCAAAATGAGCAGAATGGGGAGTGGAGGAAACCTGTTGTATTTGGTTTAAAGACTTTTTGGATGGAAGCGTATCAAAGCTGTTCCTCTATGAATGTGACATTAGGCAAAATCATCATCAATTTTTATGTCATACTGTAAGGCAATATTATTTCTCATTTGATTACCACATCATCACGGGGGTGAAATGATGCATGTGGGGTAAACCTCTAGTTTTTCAAAAAAAATACTATATCCTACTGTATTATTTCATTTCAATACACTTTTATTTATGTAGCTCTTTTAATTGTCACAAAGCACATTTACAGAATCAAATGAAAATTAGGGGACCAAGTATGAAATGTGAGAAAATTTATATTACTCAAAATGATCAGATAACAGCATACATGACCATTTAAAATAAGCAAATCTTTATATAGATGATTTCTCACCTCCTGAGACTGTGAGGTGTTGGTGTTATAGAGCTGTCGGATCATGGCCTCACACTCCGGTAGGGTTGGACTGCGTGGAGCCCGTGTTGAACTGTCTTGAATCCTCAGAGGAAGCAGAGACATGATGATGGACATGCCGTGTTCCACACCATGATGACTTGTCACTGGCTTCTCTTCAGGCCTTAAGCAGATCAAAGCAAGTAAAGGTGAATGTGCCGGTTCTGGTAATTTTGCGAATGCCTGCTATGTAAAATAGGTGGACTGGGTGCGGTATGTCACCTGCGGACTCGAGCCTGGCACTGCTTTTCACGAAAGCCTTGTGGAGGAGGTTCTACAAAGTGTTTGATACACCACGGAGAGAATTACAATACAGATCTTTCAACCAACCTGAACAGTATATGCTATCCACATGTTTGTTCTGCTACCTCTTGGAGGAAGATGCTGAGCTCCCATAATCAGCTGATACTGCAACTCTGAAATAGAAATGAGACATCTGTGAGCAGGATGCAGCTGCTTATTGAAAGTGTCCAAATACGGAGCAATAATGAACTCCGATGCTTAGAATAATCACTCGTACCTTTGTTAGCACGCTTCAGGTGATCAATCTCCTCGTGTAGTTTCTCCAGGGTGCTTTTGTGCGTCTGCTGAAGGAACAGAATGTCTCTCTCCAGTGAGGCGACCCTCGCCCCGGCCGGGTCCATCACCACACTGCTCGGCGTCGTCTTGCGCTCTGAGGCTGCTTTCTGCTGACATTCACAGGGAAATCGTGGAGGGAATCGAGCCCGATCGAGGGTCCCAACCCGACTCCAGCTGGGCAGATTTCGCAGAGGGGGTAAGTTGCAGGAGGACATAATGTTATAAGCTAATTAGCGTACTTTAACTCGAACTCGTAATTTTAGCTAGACTATCGGCTCTCCCGGTCATCTGCTCCAGACAGACATGAAGCGGTACGGAGCCGAGACTTCTCTCTGCTGGAGTGCATTTTACACCAAAAGCGATCAAAACAGTTTTAAGACCTGACTGATCATGCTGCTTAAACATGGCTGTGTTAGCTAAAACTACCTGGATGAGCTTTAATCCTCGAGGCCTTGCGGAACACGACTCCACAACCGAAAACCCGGAGAAATTAACCAGTTGTGCTTATCAGATTCATAATGAGAAAAAGCCGAAACGTCAACGCAGTCAGTTTCTGTTGTGCTCAGCGGGAATCAAACGTTGTCATGGCAACGACAAACTCTGCAAGAACACCGGAAGTGACATGTAAGCCTTAACCACTTTTTAATTAAAAGTTATTGTAATCATAATAATATTGTCTAACAGGCCAATAAATATTTAAAATAAATATAATTTTGATAATAGGCAGTTATGATATCCACCTCTTTAGTTTTTATTTATTTTTATTTTTTTAATGACAGAAGACCCCATTTTGAGGACCAATGTTATGAACAAAGCCATTCACAAGCCTCAATACCACAAAAGTCATCAGTGACTTTATTTTCTGTGACAAAGCTACATAAATGAATACAGAAAGAGAAACATAGCACAACTGGCACAATCCAGTCCAATATAAATGCCAAAATAATGGGTGTAAAATTTAATTGTTCATGTTTACAATCATATCCCTAATGATCACTGAATAAACATACATTACACAGTCAGGGCATGCTTTGAAATTCCAGAACTATAAACAATTTATGTAAACTGTGATCATATGAATACACACACACACAAATTATTGTTTTCTTAGAAGAACTTTGGAGCAGTGCTGAAAGCCAGGACATCCTCAGTTATATAAACTAGCAAAGCATACTTCAAATAACTCAAGGACAGATGTAGGATTATAACAATAAACAAATAGTGAACACACTAACACAACCTGACAAAATGGAACACTTTAAAATCACAGCCAATGAGCCTGATAAAAATGGCAAGGTCATAGAGATCAAAGTTCACCATGTGAATAATATACAAGAACAAATAAATATTATTTTCCTGTGGGGAATATGTGCATTTTCCTAAAAGTCACACATCACAAAATAAAGGACCATCCAGGGGAAAATAATTTAATCGAAATAATAATAATTCACAACCCTTTTATCAATTGACGTTTGTTCCACACACAGTTTTGCAAAGTTTGAATTTAAAATATCTACAGAAAGTCAAATTCTGGTATTAAGGTAAATAGTTTTGAACAGCAAAATCGGTATTTTACAATATTATTAAACATGAATAACATATATAAAACACACTGGGCATAATTGAAATGCAGAGTTGACTTAGGTTTCAGTGTTTAGGAAAAGAAACCAGCCATCCCTTCTGAAAGCATGTTAACAGTGACTAAAATGAAACAGTGTATGTGCATGGAAAAATGAAAATGTGTGTGTGTACACGAGACCAGGTGCAAAAAATGTACATCCAAAATAAAAGGAAAGCATTAATTATTGTAGCAATTCAAACTTTAACTTTAGCGCGGATCATTTCTACATGTGGAATATTAAAAGAGACCAACATGCAGTATTTAGCAAAAGAAGAAAAAAGGAGAGGAAACCTAAAGTTCTTTCAAAACCCTACTCAATGTGTCCAACTGGCAGTTAGATTTTCTGTATGCCTAGTCTCAGTGTATATCTAGCTTGTTACTAGTGCATAGTAAAGCATGACACTTTTGACTGAACCTAGAAGGAGTTTCGTTTAAATTTCCAGCCTTTACCGGCATCTACGTGCACACTATGATAATGAAAGATGAATACAAATTTCCCAGTGATTATCAGCCATTCCAGAAACACTGCCATAATGAAAGTCCACAATGGACAGTTTTAAATATGTGGATAGAAATGGGACATGGGCAAATTGGTAATATAGTATTGTATGAGTATTAGATTGACATGTGGATGATTTATTACATTGTATTACATTGAATGGACTTTGCTCCATCCATTATTTGTTGTGAGGCTGCAAAGGGTACCTTAAGCATGGGGTGAGAAAGCTGGACAACACAAAAGACTTAAGAATGCTTTTCGTTCATGGTGTGTAAGCAGGTGGTGGTTGGAACTGGTTAGCAATATCATAGTCAACTGGATACGTCTCACTGCTCTCTTCCATCTCAGAGAGGAGTTCTAGGGCCTGCTCTTCTTCCTCGGTGGGGTAGTGGCGGAGCAAGTTAGCAGCTGTGGCTAAAATGGAAGCTCCTCCAGCTCCAGCCACCAAATAAAAGCTGATGGCAAATGTCACATAGATGAGAGAGCCATGATACTTCTTGTGTTGCTGCTGCAGGGTGAGGATGAGCTCTGAAGCCCAATAACAGAAGCCTATCACAGTGGCACACTGGAGCACTAGACAGTGAAAAAAAAATAGAGACATTCAGTTTAAGATTTCTAATATTTTTAATAATAAAATATATTTTCCCAGTTTTTAAGTGATCAGTTGTCACGAAAAATAAGAGTAGAAAGATTCCTGACATGGTGAATACCTGTAAAAATGTGAGCAAAGGCATATCGGCGTGTAATTTTCAGAGCAGGGTGTTTAGGCCCAAAGACATCCAGGAGAAAAGCTGTAAGACTACACAAGATGCCCAAGAAACAGAAGGCAGCAATGACTCGCAACAGTAGAATTGTCTGGGAATTAATACAGTAGTCTGTTGGGAAAACAGAACAAACATTGTTAGTTTATATACATTTTTAAAAAATCTATAAGAATGGTTCTTAAAAGCAAAAACAAAGATGTGTATTGTCTGCAAGTTGATGAGTGTGCAATAAGAATACTGTTTGTTTATTCAAGTTGCAAGCATTCAAAGTGCCTGAACTCAACAGTTTTCACTAGCTAGTACTACAGTGATTAGTGACTTAATACGATAATGAGCAATTGCCTTCAATGAGCTTTTCGTCTATATATCCCAGCACGTCGGCCACCCCAAGCTCCTGTCTGGGGCAGGTTCCTCCATGCACACGCAGCCATGCTGGTTCAGCCAGGGCTGTGCACAGGGCTGTGATGGAGAGTGCACCAGGGAATGCGGACGCCAGACTGCGTTCCGGTTGCTTGGGGATGGCAGGCCCGCCCCGTCTCCTGCGGGCTCCAGGATGAGCGCTTCCCGTGGGGGCATACATCATCCACTAGCTGAATCGTACAACTGAACAGCACAATATGGCGGCGCTTAACTTGGAGATGACTGTCCTAGAATAATCAAAACAGACAAATATTGATATTTGTATACAAGTCATTTTTCAGTATCAACATATCGCCTGCGGTTTGTTAAGCTATAAAAATGATTAATATTTTCAGAATAAGGTCAAATATAAGAAAGGACAACAACAGCGTATGGAGTGTAAAGGATGAAGATGCAGATTTGTACCCGGTCATTAAAAAGTGCCTTTATCCTAATTACAGTAACTTACTATTATTAGAGACACCGCATTTTATTATACAAAGATAATAATTATAAATGCAATAAAACAATTAAAACTAAACTTAGTTTATTTTATTTTCCTGTTCCACAAATAAATTTATCTTCCAAATCCATTTCCAGTCTCTACCTTTTGTCATAGGAGCCGATACTGATCCAGCATTTCTGTGGGTATGGGGCTGGTACACATTACTGGGCATCAGATCACTCTGACTGACAGGGCAGGGAAACACCACACTGCTCAGAATAGTATTCTCAGCTTTCTTGCCTGCTACCACGGCTTAAATAAATTCTCACTAGATTATATTTGCTAAATAAACATCAAAGGTATTTTAACCTTACAAACATTACTTGTTTTTAAATAAATAAATAAAACACATTGGGGAACGCATGCTATTGTTTAGCCCTAATAAAAAAAATCGCCTGTGTTTTTTGATGACAGATCTTTTTTTTTAAGGGCAAAGCTAACCGTAAATGGTATCGTAGCTCTTCGTGTATTGTGAAAACAACAACACTGGTTTATAACGATTTATAATAATAATAATAATAATAATAATAAACACTTACCTGTAAAAATCAACGATCGCGTTTACTGAGAGTCAGATACAGCCATAGCGGAGAATTGAGAAGTTTTAAGAGAAACTGAACAGGCCCGGTTAGCGCAACAAAACGAAAGCTAAACAACTACACAGCTAATGAAGCCGACAGAGATTCTCACACAAAACTAAACATGGCGGGTTCCTACAATTAGAATGTCCTTTTTCTATATACATATACCTTGCGAGGGTTGTAACTAAGACATTGCCATGTTCGCCCTTAACATCTAAACGCAAAACTAAAACACAAAGGCTGGTTATTAAACAACAGTCAATCCGCTTCCGCGTTTTCTCCCTGCTCTTTACATTTCCGCTTCCTGTTTTGCAGCATTACGGGCAGCGCGATGTGGAGAAATCATGCCCTGCTCGCTTCGAGGGCGCCATATCCTTCACAATCAATCTCTTATTTAAGTGTCTCTCGGTACGGGTCGCCCAGGTTAAGCTGAACTCATTAATTGTTTAACTAATAAGAAACTATTTTAACAATACATTGGCAAAAATTAATAAGCAAGCCTCCATTGTTGTAGAGCAACAGGGCTGTGAAGCAGGAGCAGAGTTAATACCCTGTAAATTCCTAAATTACGTAATATATCAGAATTAACAATTGACAATACTACCCCTGCAGTTTTCAGTAGTTTTATTGTTGTTGTTGTTGTTGTTGTTGTTTTATCATACATGATTTTATAATTTGGTAATGACAATAGAATGTGACATTGCAATGAAAAGGAAAGACCTACAGAAACCATCCTGTATGTATTATTAGGATGATGTGCTAACATTTATTAATATAATTGCACTGTGTATACAGGTGTGCTTTTCAAATATGCAAAAAATATATAAAAGTAAGAAAAGCTTGCTAATGAAAAACGGAGTATTATCAGCACCTTTTTGCACTATATTTACTGCAGTTATTTGCACAACTGCTACTACAATAAGGAATGTTTACTGAATTTACCATTCAGATGAATTTTAATTGACACTTTATGTTGTTTTTTTTTATAGTTCTTGGCTAGGTTTGTTACTTCATGGTGTTAATTTGATGTTTGTAGTACCTCGGACCTGGAGGAACTTGGTTTCGTTTCACTGTGTCCTGAACTGTATATGTATATGTTATATCAACTGTATATGGTTGAAATAACAATAGAGGCCTACTTAACTTAAAGTGGTGTCAGTAGCTCGGCCTTGCTCTATTTTGCCCTCTAGTGTAAAAACAGAGAGTATATCTTTTTTTTTTTTTTTTTTAATGTATCTCACTGGTTCTGCCTTCATTTGCTGGTTCTGATTAGAACATGGGTGTCGCTAGGCCATTTTTAGGGGGTAGTACTCAGCCCCCCAAAAAATTCTCCATAAACTTGACACAAATTGCTGGTCGCCCATCGTCCCCTTTAAATGTGATATGAAAGTGTCGGCAGACTTCGGCTCCGCCCCACAATTCGCCATCACAGAGGGAGGATTAAGGCAAGATGTGTGTTTTTCGGTAAACTGTTATATCTGCATCAGTGCAGT
>JAQQZT010000040.1:17766012-17778988 GCA_030068275.1 Clarias platycephalus
CATACATACTGTATAAGTGATTTAACGGTGTAGGCACCACAGTTGGATTTCTCGCCAAAAAGGATGAACCAGCCCTGGATATAATTAATGCTCTGGAAAAGCATTTAATTTTAGCATCAGGGGCAGTGGTAGCTCAGAGGGCTAAGGCACTGAATTACTGATCAGTAGGTCAGCGGTTCGAGCACTAGCTCTACCAGGTTGCCGTTGTTGGGCCCTTGAGCAAGTTATTTATGTTATTTTTATGTTATTTTTATGTACACACTTATGCATAGGCGCTTAACCCTGTCTGCTCCAGGGGTGCTGTATCATGGCTGACCCTGCGCTCTGACCCAGTTACACTGGGATATGCGAAGGGTCAGCCATAGGCGCTTAACCCTGTCTGCTCCAGGGGTGCTGTATCATGGCTGACCCTGCGCTCTGACCCAGTTACACTGGGATATGCGAAGGAGGAATTTCACTGTGCAGTAATGTATATATGACAAATAAAGACTTAAATGTAGGTACTCACTTAGCTGGTCCAGTGCCGATGGGGGCATGATAACTGGGAAAAGAGAAAGGAGGGAGGGAGTATGTTATGTATATATTGATTGATGGATAAACGGGTGTAATTTTTGAGTAGAACTTTGTTTACTGCAGTAGAGCTACTGTTTGTCTACAGTAGTCAAAACCTAATTTTACATTTACACACACAGTGTACAATCAGTGCACAAGCACGACAAAGTGTAGAAACACATTACGTGTGCAGTGTGTGAGGTACTGGGTTTATTTTCTGAACCAGTAAAAGAAGGACATGTGATAATGCATTTACAGCACACTAATACACACATCTGGATTTGTTAGTAGGAAATAAATAATTGAAATAAAAACCCATTCCCTATACTGTACTGCATTATCCTGTATACAATCCACCGCAGGACAAACAAACACACACGTACACGGCAGGCAATTTGGGAACATTAATCAGCCTAAAGTGCGTGTCTTTGGACTGTGGGAGGAAACCGGATTACCTGGAGGAAACCCGAAAAGCACGAGGAGAACATGCAAACTCCATGCACACTCCATGCACACAGACCTGAGGTGAGAATCGAACCCGGACCCTGGAGGTGCAAGGCGACAGTGCTAACTACTAAGCGGCACCGAAATAAAAGCTGTAATATAGTAATGATTTCCACATACTTTTTCCGCCTTTCTCGACGTCTGAGCGGTCGTTGGGCCCGGCCAGCATGGACACGGAGTAACAGCGGTACTGAGTGGAGAAGCGGCTGTGGAAGGCTCGCGGGATCGGGTGATCAAACATGTTAAAGGAAAACTGTCAAGAGAACATGGAGCATTAGTGATGCGTGTCTCTGATCACACTGAGGCGATTTATGTTACGCTGTGAACACTATTACTTTCTTCCAAGCTAACAGTACAATAATCCAAAAATAATTATCTACACAGCACTAAAAGTCCACAACTCATCAGCGACTGTGACGGTGCAGCTTTCCTGAAGCCCACTGTTTTGGCTGATAAATGTTAGCCATCTTAGCTTAGTGACCGAGCTCGCTTCAGTGTAAACATCATGTGGTTTAACACAACCCTGATATTAGAAGTATTACATTAATAAATCTACTTTGATACCCACCATGATGTCTCGTTATCTGAATGCGGTTTTAAATATTATGTGTAAAAAACAAAAAATGTCTCACAAAAGACAGTACAAGAGCTTTTCCCTTCACAGGGAAATTGCACAGTCAAGGAGGATGTGACGCAGCCCCACAACAAATCCACGGTCCAATCAAATCACGGTTCCGCCATCAGGCTAGCCAATCACAGCATTCAGTCACTTTTTACAGAAGTGCGTCAGGACCCAGTCTCAAGTCCCAGTCAACACCGAAATAATTTTGTAATTTTTTTTTTTTTTTAAACATAGTTTAATTTAGTTACAAATAAATATGAAGAAACGTGTATATATATTTTTCTTTTTAAACATTTAAGGTTTTATGGACCGTTTCAGGTCAGAGATGATTAGCTGTCAGTGATTCTATTGGACATAGCTGTAAGCCCCGCCCACTCTTTCACAAACGAATTTGGCGCCAGAGTTTCAGCGCTGCACTAAATAAGCAGTTTTATTTGAAGAGTTTATTGCGGTGAAGGATTAATTTATCTTCGATATTTATGTCGGTTATTTAAGATGTTTGTAACAGACGTTAGAAAAGAGTTTTATGATGTTGTGGTTAATCAGGTGAGTGCACTCTGCGTGGTTTTTTTTTGTTTGTTTTTTGCTGCTGAGGTGTTAATAATGCTGAGGACTAGCAAACTCCGAGCTTTTAGCAGCTTTCTGGTTTAGAGAATAACCTCAGTAAATGTCCGCTTTAACCTTAACATTAACCATAGCTAGTAGACATGTACTGACCTGGTCTGTTGCTCGTCTCGGCTTCGTTTATTATTCTCACTGTTTGTCATTATTACCTTGTAGCGAGTGGCTCTGCTCGTGTCCTCCGACATCGACTCGCTTTGTGCGTGTAAAATCCTACAGGTCGGTTCTTTCAACAGCACTTTATTATCGCAGTGTGTAAAGTGTGAACCTCAATGTTGGAATATTTATTAACGTGTTTCTTTTCAGGCTTTGTTCCACTGTGATCAGGTGCAGTACACACTGGTTCCTGTGACAGGGTGGCAGGAACTCGGTACAGCTTTCCTGGAACACAAGGAGCAGGTAGTGTTGGAGTTCTGTAGTTATGTTTGGCGTTACTTTCTCCTAAGTATTTAATAAGGTGTGTAGTGACACGAACTATGGGTAAAGAGATATGCATGAACTAGGATGGGAATCACTACAGATACAATATATCAAACATTTTAATGTATGTTTCACCAAATCTTCACATTTCAGTACCGATATTTTGTCCTGATTAACTGTGGGGCGAATGTGGACCTGCTTGAGACTCTCCAGCCAGAGGAGGATTCGGTCTTCTTCATCTGTGATACACACAGGCCTGTTGATGTGGTGAACGTGTACAACGACACACAGGTAGGACTGCACACCAGCATTAGTACAGGGTTCACACACACATGAGGAAGATGGAAGCCCTACTGTCTAAATGTTGTTAATCCTTCAGCTGCTCCCATCATGGGGTCGCCTCAGCACATAAAAGGCTGCATTCTGTGGGGTTTGGGCATTGGCTGGGATTCGGACCCGGGCCTTCCACATGGTAGGCAAGAAAAACCACCAATGCCCAAAACCTACTAATGTATGATTTCGGTTCTACAGTGTGTTTAATTTTAAGTTTTAAAAATAAAAGTGCTTGATTTTAGTATTCTGAGTGATCTAATAATCCTATATAAACATTTTATTTATTAACAACTAATTAAAATGGTGTAATTTGTCTGAGCTTACGCTGTCCGTTCTATTTATATGATAAAGTATGAGGTTTTTAGTTAGTCTTTAATTTTAGCTTAGTATATTAAGCATTTTTTCAGTTAGCATATTACTTTTACAAGCATCAAATGCCTGTAAAATCTCTTACATTACACAGCAGACTTTATAATAGTCTGTAAAAAAAATTTAAATTTAGTATGTGGCAGATACATTACAGGCGTTTTAACCGTTAACATGATCTTATTTAGTTGTAATTTGTTTCTACCAGATACATATCTGTTTGTGTGGCTGTGTAAACTCAATGTCCTAAAAAAATGATTTTTTTTTAAGGGGGCTGGGGGAGGTATTGTTTTAGGCACGTTATATTTCTAAATACTCTTGAATCTTGATCAGATCACATTTTATGACAAATTAATAATGCAAAAAAAAAACCACACGAATTTCCAAAAGACATGCTTTTACTTTTCTCTGTATATGTATATAAAAAGACACAATCTTCTATTTCAGATCAAACTGCTAATTAAAGATGAGGACCTTGGTGTGCCCTCCTTTGATGAAATTTTTCGTGATGATGAGGATGAAAACAGTGATGGGCAGGATTCTGGGAATGAGAGTGATGGTGGCACAGAGCCATCTGGGAAACGGAGGCGTTTTGATGAGGTATGATATCTTCTTTCCCCCTTATTACTTAGGGAATCTCACATTGTTTGTCATTGATTTGGACTAATGTTTTAACTTTTCTCAGGGAGCTCTGGAGAGGAGGATCGAGAGGCAGCGAGAACGGAGGGAGTGGGAGGCTCGAAGGTCAGTCAGTCTGACTCAAGAATTGCTAGTTTTGTTAATGCATTTATCATACTTGTATCAATGTGCTTATCATGTAAATGGCCATGTTTTCAGGAGGGATATCTTGTTTGATTACGAGCAGTATGAGTACCATGGCACTTCAGTAAGTATTGCATTCTTTGTGTTATCTTACATTTATATGTGTAATTTTTTTATTAACTGAGTTTAGTCGATCCTCCTTCTCTGTTTTGTTTTGTAAAGGCTGCCATGTTTATGTTTGACTTGGCCTGGGTTATGACCAAAGACACCAAGGACATGTTGTGGTATGATACATTTTTAAACAAATTGTATCTGTGTAGATATTCTAGACACACCAACATTTATTTATTTATTTTTACTGTGCTTGACAGGTGGAGCATCCTTGGTCTGACTGATCAGTGGGTTCATGAAAAAATCACACAGTGAGTGTGTTTCCTTTGAGCATTTATGGGTAGCATTTAAAAATTGGCGTTCTTTTTGTGATGACTTAACTGGTATTAAATAAAACCTAACTCTACTGCAATCTACTGCTTCTTTCAGTATCAAGTATGTAACAGACATCGCTACTTTGCAAAGGCATGTGTCTCGCCATAACCATCGCAACGAGGATGAAGAGAACTCTGTTTCTATTGACTGCATGAGGATCACTTTTGAATACGAGTATCCTACCGAAACTGTGTTTTTAGAAAAGCAAAGCTGCATCGTTTGGCTTAATTTGTTTAGTATTGGTGTGTATAATCCCTTAACCTGGTGTGTTAGCTTGAGATTGGCTTTGTATCAGCACTGGTCACTGTATGAGAGCATCTGTAACTCCTGCTACACCTCCTGCAGTTTTAAACTCTGGTCTATAAATGGGCAAAAGAAACTGCAGGAGTTCCTGGCGGATATGGGGTAAGTGCAATTCATCAGTTATCCTCTGTTTTTATATTCTTTTTAGTTAACGCCATGATCATGAACATTGACTGAGTGACTGAATGTAAATCAAACACATAAGCTTGTATTAAACTTTGTGGTCCACAGATCAACCATAACATTAAAAACACTGACTGGTGACTTGAGTAACATTTGATTATTTAATTATAAGGGCACTGGTCAATGGGGTCAGATATGTTAAGCAGCAAGTGAAATATCAGTTCTTGGAGCTTATTTGTTGGAAATCAGGGAAATGTGGAAGCATGAGGATCTGAGTGACGAACTGCTGCTAACACCTTTGTATCAGGTACCACAGCCCATCTTTAGAGGTGTTATGGCAACCTTGAAGCAGAGAGCGTTAAGGGCCTTGTTCAGGGGGCTAACAGTGGCAGATTTGGCGGTGCTGGGGCTTGAACCTCCAAAATTTCTGATAAGTGACCCAGAGCTTTTAACCACTGAGTGACCAGCGATGTGCTGTATTAGAAACTGTGTTAGAAAGGAATATTGACACTTGTTGTTTCCCTGTATTAATTGTTTGCTTCAACTTAAAACTGCAAAAAAAATGCTAGAACTTTTACTTGCTCAATGGCCTAGCTAATGAAATTATGATCTGTGTGCTAATGTGTTACTTTTGGTCATCATCCATCAACTATGTATTTTACGCTGAATAGAAATGTAGCTACAATCCTGTGTCCAACGTACTATGTCTATTCTACTATATCATCTTCTGTAGCATGCTCCAATATAACAGGAGTAGTTTGACATTTTTAAAAAATTGAGCGATTGTGGTCCATATAGTCTATTTTAAGCCAGTTGATCTTCATGTCCCCTTAGCTTGCCACTCAAACAGGTGAGACAGAAGTTTAACTCCATGGACATGTCAATCAAGGAGAACCTACGTGAGGTCATCGAGGAATCGGCCAACAAATTTGGGTAAGACTTTTATGTGATGTAAATGTTCGAGGCTTGATTCCAATCCTTTCCGTGGCTGATATGGAACATTTTCTATTTTTGTGTGTAGAATGAAGGACATCCGTATACAGACATTTGGCGTGCACTTTGGATTTAAGAATCGTTTCTTGGCGAGTGATGTGGTGCATGCTGCTGCAGCTCTGCTGGAGAATGTGGAGAAGGATGAGACTGCCACAGACAATTTCATCAAAGCTCTGGATTGCCTCTCAAGGTTAGGTCACACAGACAACATGCATGCAATAGTTTTTTAGGCCAATTTAATTTCATACTCTTTGGTTTGTGTGTGTGTTTATGTAGGAGTAACATAGAAAGGCTGCATTTGGGAATTGATCTGGCTAAGAAAAAGCTGAAGGCTATTCAGCAGACAGTTGCCAGCTGCATCTGCACTAATCTCATTCTCTCGCAAGGGCCATTTCTTTACTGCCATTTACTGGAGGTAATAATAAGCACATATGCATGTTTTCAGTCTCTTTCTACATTTTTTTTTAGTAGAGTTTAAACTTTGTGTAATTTGAACTCTGTATACCTTTTTGTTTTTTTTTTGTTTTTTCTGGTCATGGCTAATATTTCTTTGTGTTTGGCCATGATTGCTTTAATCCAACTGTTACATTTTGTGTTTTAGGGAACACCAGATGTGAAGCTCTTTTCCAAGCCTTTGGCCCTGACCCTGCTCTGTAAATTCCTGCTAAAGTCCTTTGTCTGCTCTGTAAGCACTACCCGTGACCGATTCATACCTTCTTTGTTAAATGTGAATTCATTGTTTGCCTTAGAATTAGAAATACTGGAACTTATCAAGCTGGATATTAATATGATCATTGGAAATAGAATTTTGATCTTCATGAAAATCCTTGAATGTCAGATGTTATCCTACTCATGCTGCTGAGTGTGTGTACATTTAAACAGGACATGACCAACTTTCATTAATACCTTTGACTTAAAATCACAAGATTTGAGATACTACTATTACTCTAAATGTGAACAGCTTGTGACTTTTAGCTACATACACATGTTTAATGAAGCAGTCCTTCCATATTAATGATGACCCATTCCCTCCCACAACCCCCCTCCGCCCCCAACATAAATTCAATTAGGATAAATAAGTTGTTCAGTTAAGGACATAATTGTATAAGAGACAGCAGACTCAGGGCAGTTTAACTTGCAATCGAGTCTTTGATTAAGGCTATGTAGCACCTTATTGGAGTCCATAGTGGGTGACTGATGAGCGCTCCGGTGTCTTAAGCTGCAGTAAGCTGTTTGCTTCCTAGTATGCTGTGTGCCTCCTTTTTATGACCCATGCCCTTCTTCTTTTCCAATATAGTGTTGGGAGGGTGCAGTGGTGTAGGAGGAATTTCCTGCTTTTTAATTAAAAATAGCAGTGTCCCTGCCTGATGTGCTTGGTATTTACAGTTACCTAGGAACATTGTATATTTTTCATAAGGTTTTTTTTTTTTTTTTTTTGGCCCTCCCTTCTCCTTCCTCCTCACTTCATTTGGCATAAAACTCGTTTGTGAGAATTGGCAGAGCATGTTGAGCAGATCATTTCTAATTTGTGTCTCTCTTGGCTGACACAGATTCATGGTGTGGCAGGTGATCTGCTAAATGACAGTAAGATTGTAATTCAGTGAGTTAGCTGGTAATTAATTCTAGTTAGAAATAGTAACCTTAATTATAATTTTGATCCAATTTTCAGCTTGGCTTTTCCTTTTTTAAATGCTATATTGACTCACTTGCCACCATTTATTTTTTTTATTTTATTTTTTTCATTTGCTAGATTATTGTTTATCAACTGGAATTTTATAATTTAGCAAATTATATTAAATATTTCTTCATGACCAAGGTCTTAAAATGCGTAAAATGTCATGTTCTTTCAATGTGCCTCAAAAGCAAGATTAGATTAAAACTCCAGTTATTACAATAATTGTAACTACCATGATTAAAACAGTGTCACGGAAATTTTGGATGATTTGAAGTGCCTGACCCTCCCTTTAGTACAGTTGGAGTATCTCCAGGTTTCTTCTAAAACCAGTGTTCAATCCCCCAACAGTGAATCCTGGCCGACCCCAGAGATTTACAAGTTGGTAAACTCTTAGCACTGTTCCCAAGCCTGGGTAAAATTTGGGAAAATCAAATATGTAGATTATATGATTCACTGTGAAGACCCCTTAATGGAAAGAGCCAAAAGAAGAGCAGCAACAATGAACTGTTTCCTAACATGTTTCTTTTTACATATTTCTCACAATCATTTATTTAAAAAATGTTTCATAATTTTTTTGCAATCTTTGTCTTAAAGAAAATACTGACTTTAATGCATATTGAATTCTTACTGATTTAGTGAAAAATACTTTTTTCCCCATCTGGTTGTGCCGTAGACTCGGAATAAGCGCTGCAAGCTCTTGCCACTCATTATGGCTGCTCCTATGGATGTCGAGAAGGGCACTGTCATAGTCTTGGGCATTCCACCAGAGTCTGAGACCTCTAGCAAGAAGAAGTAAGTACGATAGTGGTTCCCAAACTCTTGTAGGGTCAGCATGATATTTTTTCACTGTCATGTGAACTTGTCAGTTCACTATTACAATTAGTGTTTGAATTCTGCATTTTCTAAATTAGAAAATACTTTTGAGATTCAGATTTGAGTTGTGGATTGTGAAATGCTTTCTAATGAATAACACATTTAATCATTCAGTTTCGACAAAAAAAATGCAGGTGAGTGTGAATAATACTGCTGCTTTTGCACACACAGACAGTCTTGGATTGAGTTTAAAGTGGCAAGAAAAAAAAACATGAATCTTTTGAAATTTCATGGTAAAGTGTGATCCATGTGTATAAACATCATCTAAGTTAAGAGTGTTGGCAAATATAATGTGCCTAAAATAATAAAACAATTCTGATCATTCATGTTTTGTTTTTATTTTTTTATAAATTTAGTCCTGTCCAATTCTCCCAGTCACTAGGGGGCTCCCACATTAAGTCTACTACTACCACTCAGCCGGGAGGGCTGAAGACTATCACGCGTTTCCTCCGAACCACGTGACGCCAGCCGACCGCATCTTTTCGAACTGCTCGCTCACGCACCGTTGGGGGCGTCGTAACACACTCGAGGCCAGCGCTATCCGCTCCCTCCGCGTGCGTGAGCTCGCAGACGCCCCGAATGGCGTAGAGCCGTGCAATTAATGTGGGAGCACTAATACCTCTCATCCCTCCCCACTGAGAGGGCTCGGCCAATTTAGCTCTCTCGAGGCCTCGGCTGTGAGAGGTTACAGCATCACCCGGGGATCGAACCAGCGATCTCCGGATGATAGGGCGAGAACTTTACCACTGCGCCGCTCGGCGAAACCTTGAATTAATAATCTCAAAAAAGTCAGGTGTTGAAGTCTTGTTGAGAAAATGAGCTAATTTGGCTGGTTAAAAACCTCTCAAACCTTGTGAGTTTGCTCCGCACACAAGAAGAATATGCTTTCACAGGATCTAAAATCAAGAATTATTGATTTACATAAAGCTGGAAAGGGTTACAATTTGCCAGAAGATTTGAGTGCGGCATCAGAACTGGTTAACATCTGTGTTCATGAATCTACAGTAAGTAAAACATTGAACAAGCAGGATGTCCATTGCAGGACACCACAGAGGAATCTGCTGATCATTGCGGTATGCCTGAAGTTTGCAAAAGAGCATAATGACCGTACTGAGTGGTATTTGGCAAAATATTTTATGCAGTAATGCTATTTATGCAGTAATGCTATTTAACTATTTGGAAAGAACGTGCAGCATTACATCTGCTGTAAAAAAAGGGCACTGCATATCATCATGAAAACATCATCCCAACTGTAAAGTATGGTGGATGAAACATCAGAATTTGGTCCTGCTTTGCTGCATCAGGGGATTATCCATCTTTTAGTCTGAGGGGAAGATGGATTCCCAAGCATATCAAAAAATTCTTGAGGTTAATGTTAGAATCCGCTGGAACTCTGTAAAGGTTGTGGGATGCAACAGGGACAACAGACAAAACACCAGAGCAATCCACAACAGAATGGCTTCAGAAAAACAAAATCTGCCTTTTGGAGTGGCCAAGTCAGAGCCCAGACCTCCACCCAATAGACATGATATGGAATGACTTGAGGAGAACGATATAACTGTAATAAAGAAGTTCTGCCTGGAGGAATGAGCTAAAATTCCTATTGAATGATATGCAGGTCTGATCCACAGCTACAGGAAGCATCTGGTTGAGGTTATTGCTGCCAAGTGAGGGCACGTGTTATTAATTCCAAGGGTTCACTTACTCTTTCCACTACCCTTTTTAAATATTGAATGAGTGTGTTGAATAAAACTGAAAGATGGGATTTAAAAATATATATAAATTGTTTTACACGCATTATATTTGTCAATACCTTTGATATGGATAAAGATCAGATCACATTTTATGACCAATTAATACTTTTTCTTGCCTTTATAAAGCAGCCTTCTCTGCTTTGTGTCAGGCGGTATCACATCACCCCATCATTAATCTTGTTTGTCTATAACAACACACCCACCTTGTTTGATTCCATGTTAAAATATAACCCATTTCAAACAAACCTCCTGTCTTTTTAAAGACTTTTTGTATGCACAAATATGAGAGTGCAAATAATATTCCTTTTGGTTTTTAATCAATTAGCATATATGATTTACTTAAGTAATACAATTTGTAAGTGTTACAGTGGTCCTAAACTGTAAATCTGGACTTCACAAAATGTAGGCTGGCCAAGGCTTGGGGTCATTTCATAGTGGCCATTTGGAGTAAAACAATATTTTGGTGGAAGCCCCAAAGTAGAAGCTTGCTTGTACTGTATGTTCAAAAAACATTTATAATTACAAATATAAATCTTGTGTTTTTATCTTTTTTCTCCAGTTTCTTTGGCCGGGCGTTTGAGAAAGCTGCAGAAAGTACAAGCTCCAGGACATTGCATGATCACTTTGACACTTCAGGTGGGTAACTGATGTAGCCAAATGACCCATAATGGGGAATAAGGGCCACCAGATGGCAGACCTACATCCCATTTATTTCTGGTCAGACTAAAGCATTGTAGTTCCACTCGGAGTGCGGACAAATAACAACAGTGAACCTATAGCTCAGGTCAAATTTCATACATGATTTTTATGTTTGTTATGCTAATTTGACTGATGTGGTCATTGCACTTTGGCTCCAAACAGCAAATTTTTTTTGCATTTGAATGCAAATATTAGTTATTTTGCTGAACTGTTATCAATGTCCGTGCATTTCCATCACTAGTTTCAGACATTACCTGATACTTTACCTCAGAGTTCATCATGTGCATGCCATAAATATTATACACACTGATGCAGACACACTGCTATATTGTTCTACTCCTTTATATCCACATCTGATAAGCCAATTCATGCACATTCATTCTCTTACAGACTTTTTTTTTTTTTTTTTTTTTTTTACAGACCATCTGCACAATACACATATGAATTATTGATTTCCTTTCTCCTAATTATTTTTTTTTTTTTTGTTGTTGTTTAGTTATTGAGCTGAAGATGGAAGACAAAGGAAAATTTCTTGACGCCCTGATTACCCTGCTGTCCTAAATGCCTCACTGCATGCTCCAAACTGTTCTCAAATATCACACACCAGGTTGAGAACCTGGACTATAAAATTTGTCATCTCACCCGACTTGGTTTCTTACTGGGAAAATTCTGTCTGTGAATGGAATTTTACATTGCTTGAGAGCAAATATGAGTTTTAACATGTCTCTTGTCAGTTTTGTGCCATGTGTGTGTGTGTATAGCGCCACCCAATTGAATAGCTTGACCTGTAGCATTCACATATTACTATTGGCTCTTTTATTTGATACAGGTCCTGCATATCTTCTGTGTACTTCTGAGAACTTTTATTAGTATTATACTGTAAATCTTTTTTTTTTTTTTTTTTTTAAACCTCTGTTATAATTTTAATCTCTTGGTGTTTGTGTGAAGTTCAGTGTAAAGATTATGTACTCAGTAATAAATGATGTTTTATTAACTTATCAGTATGGTGTGGGTGTGTTCTATTTGTATAAAGTGTATAATGTTTAATCTTATTTTATGAGAACTTTGAGAATTTTGGACATCTCACTGTTTGCTCTCACAAATGAATGAAACATAATAAATATAAAAAAATTGCCATTAAAATATCATAAAGTAGAAATATTACTAATATTTAGATATGTAGCCTCTAATCCTGACTACTACATGCCACTTCTCCAGGCCAGGAAGAAAGTATAATCAAAACTAAATGGCTTGTCTTGCTGAGAGTTGGAATCAGCAAAGACTTCTACTGTACATATGATATGCCTCATATATGACCGATATTGACTGTCAGGTTTGGATATGGCACAGAGTTTTGTTTTTCCATTATAAGTGAATACAAACTTAGCAAAACCAAAACACTGAAATCACCCATACCCGCCCTACTAATGACTAGGTGGAGGTGTGTATTATGGGTTATTATCTTTGACCGAGGCAAATAACTATTTCCCTTACTCTCCAGGTGGGCAGAGTGTGTGGGCTTTTTTTCTTCAGCACCTGCATACATCTGGGATGTTTTCTAGATGATAAGCCACTCACATAATTACCATTACACAAGTTACCGAAAATCATTATACTTTATTCTCCAAAAAATACCTGAGAAAACTGGTCTCCAGTCTTCAAACCATCATTCAGACAGAAGCCCAGAAAGAGACGTTCACCTGCATCACCCTATGTATGTGTTAAATGAGGCTGAAAAACAACTTTTGATTTCACAAGTACTAAAAAGTTTCTGTTTCCATCCTTGTAAGACATTAACTATTGTCTTACTATTTTTTTTAAATTCAACAATATTTTTATTGATTTTTAACAGGGATATAACAGGGTAAACATGCAATGTTTTAATACAGG
>JAQQZT010000040.1:17780140-17791775 GCA_030068275.1 Clarias platycephalus
TGTGAAGCTGCTTTGAGGCAATGACAATTGCTAAAAGCGCTATACAAATAAAATTGAATTGAATTGAATTGAATTAGGGTGGCTGAGGTCCTTTACGATCTTTCTGGCCTTGGTCCAGCACTGCTTGCTGTAGATTGAGAGCAGGTCAGGGAAGTCTGTGCGGATGGTGCGCTCAGCTGATCTCACCACATTGCATTCACACAAAAAAAATCTGAATATGTATCTCGTAATTATCACTTTTCTCATAATTATCAATTACTCTCTCATGAGATCCTGATTCCTCCTAATTATGACATACTTGGTCAGCAACCTTACCTTTTCTCATAATCACAAGATCAGGATGTCATAATTATGAGATAGTAAATTATACTTATCTATTAGTAAGTAATAATTATGAATTAGTAAGTCATAATAATGAGGTACTAACATTGGTGTAGTCGTTAGTACTGTGGCCTCACACCTTCAGGGTCGAGGGTTCAATTTCTGCCTCAGGTCTGTGTGCATGGAGTTTGCATGTTCTCTCAATGCTTGTGGGTTTCCTCTGTGTAATTTGTTTTCCTTCCATAGTCCAAAGACATGCAGAGTAGGTGAATTAGCATCTCCAAATTGCGAGAGTGATTGTGTGCGTGTGTACCACATGATGAATTGGCACCACATCCAGGGTGTACCCTGCTACGTGTCCCAAGTCCTCTGGGATAGACTCCAGACCTCCCGCAAGCCTGTACAGGATAAGCAGTATAAAGAGTGAGTGAGTGAGTGAGTGAGAGGAATAATGCACTTCCTTAGTTATCTGGTCTCTCTATATTTATTATTTTAGCATTATTTCTGAAATAAACAGGTACTATCACTGTTATATACAGGATATTTTGTACATGAGCTCAATATGAAAGACTGGAATCAATAATCAAATCAATGTGTTGCACTTTTACTGCTGCACATTAAAACAAAAAGCCATGCACGTAGAGTTACTACATAATCACCAACTAATTTAACTCAGCAATAAGTATCAACTTTCAGATCCTTCTTCCCATTCCAGCGAGAGCAAAATCCAGAAGATAACAGGAGATATACAAGACAAGAAAGCAGACCTGCCTAGCTTGCGAACTGACATGCCACAGATTAGGTACGTTTAATAAATTTGCTCACATACAGTACATTATGGGTGGGTAGCGTCAGTAAGGGCATCCGGCATAAAACCTGTGCCAAGTTGATGGAAGCAGCCGAAAGACTAACAACAACATTATGTTACTCTGCCCTAGCCAAATCAGGCAGACATGTGACCACAATAACTTACAATGTGAACTCAGGGCTTGTAAGATTGAATTGTGCACAGTCAGACTCAATGTACATAAAGTTGATACTATTTTATTGAACAGTTTTTCAATGCATCGCCAATGATTGTGCAATCTACTGCCCTGCATGGTTACGGTGATCTTGTTTATGAAGCAATTTTTTACCCAAGCTTTAACGTTTCCCACCAGGATGCCAGTCTAACTGTTTACACCACTCTGTGGTTCTCACTTTTGGGTACAGGCGAGTCTGCAACTTTTACTGTTACTCTGGCAAACTTGTGGTGGCTAAGAAGGAGCCAGGTGCTCTGCACGTCTGTATGGATCATTGTGCAGATAACAAGGTTAAAATATTTGACAAGTACCCAAGTCCCACTTCGATGGAACTCACACCCTAGTTCGATGGCTCAGCAATGTTTTCAAACCTTGACCTTGCAACCATGTGATCCAAGAGTTTGAATCTGAATGTAAACAATGACTGGAAGAAGTCACATTGCAAGGTTTTTTCACGAGCTGATCATTAATTACTCGAGGCAGCACATTCCCAAAAAATTAGTTATCTTCATGAACAGAGATTCAGTTACTAATTTACTAATATTTGTCATTATTTCGAAAATTACCCTTGATTTTTTCTTCTTCTTTAGTTCTACGACAACACGGTGGCATAGTGGTTTGCACTGTGACCTTTAAATCCTGTCCTCAAAACGTAAATATTACAGAAGAATAAATGTTTCTGTAGACTTTGGTACATAGGCTACACAGCTTTGACTCAAATGAAATTAGAAACCCACATGTTGTCAGATTCTTCATATGCATTTGTAACGAAATTATCTAGATATGTATTTGGGAAATTACACTGTGTTCTTAGTGTTACAATATTGTCCCACAAACCTGAATACACACTCATTTATATCTTGACCCTCCTCATTGACTTCCTTCCTGTTTCCTGGGCTGCTGATCGTTAAGCAGGAAGTCTCATTACTCTCCTACACTGTGACACATCTGTGCATCACACATACCCACGTGTACATGGATAAAGGGGACTAGAAAGTATGTTGATATGAACAATATTACTCACAAGCAGAACATAAGTCATTCACGTTCACATACTCAGCTTATGTGTAATGCACTTTTGACTGCAGCTCCAGGTGGAATGTTGCCCATGTAGTCTACAGTATATAAGCATTTGGTGAACATAAATACCTTGTAATGTCCTAATGAGAAGACTTTTTTAAAAGCAGCATTTAAACACGGACAGGGAAAGGGACAACGAAGTTTAGAGCTCAGAGTTTTCAGTTGCTTATACACCATGTCCAGTGGTGTGAAAAGAGGTAAGGGGTTATTTGTGAGGTCCTGTTGGCAGTGATCTGGATGATGAGATAACAAATACTCAGCTGTGGGAAGGAGGAAATGACTTTGTCCCCAACCGAAGAGGGACAAAGGCTACATGAGAAAGTGCCACAATGAGAACATAGAATCACAATTGTTTAACTGTGTGTGAAAAAGAAAGAGAGGGGGTATAGTCACCTCTTCTATAATTGTGTGCGCTTATGACCCAATAGTCTGTAATAGTAAATAGTCTGTGGAGGAGGTAAAGGAATAGTTCAGGTTTTTTCAAGCATATAAGTATAATTTCAAATTCAACATTTTTATTTGTCACGTACACACCCATACTCAGTATGATACGCAGTGAAATGCTTATACAGCTATACGTGTTCTGAAAAGGAAAGATGAAATAGAATAAGAAGTTCAGAAAAGGCTAATTGCAATAGAAAAGAATGTAAAATATAAAATCTACAAATATACAATATACAGTTACAATAAAATAAAATATAGATGTAGGTATGATAGCAGCAGTATGAGTGACCGTGGAGTGTGAAATGAGATGATGTGTGACAGTAGTAATGTTACCATACTGTAGGTATCGGTTGTTATAAATTCTCTGGCTCTTCGCACCAAATGTGAAGTTTGTGTAATATAACAATGTAATATTTGTAAAACAATGCATTCCAAAGGCTGATACTCACATGAAGCTTCTGACTCACAAAAAGTCCCACTGAGATAAATCAACTTGGTATCTTTCAAGGTTACAGTGCATTTAGCACAAATGTAACTCTTGTATCCACACGGCTAACCAGATACATTGTATTCATGCTCTGGGTGACAAATTTCAAGTTTGGCATGCAGAGGAGGGAATTTACAACAACCAAGACCTATTGAAATATACTCGATTTTGATTAAATTTTTAAAAATTAAAAAATCTGAACTATCCCTTTGATTTACTATATGTCTAAATTTAACACACAACCATGCTCTTTCCAAATTATTCTATACTACCAATGTATAAGTCGTAGGAAAAATATGGTAAATTTGGTTGCATGTAAAAATAAACATTCAGAACATTAATTTGAACCACATGCAAAAGAAAGAACTGCAATAAGATGCAGCTTAAGTGTAAACAATTACCTCGACAGATCATTGAGAGTTGTGGCTTTAAATACAATAGCCCACCTTAAAAAGAAACTATTTAAGCTAGCAGATAATTAATATTGTATTATTTTATTTTATATTTATACCCCACAAAAGTTCCCTATTTCTTGATGTTTGGTTTACATTTTTGTCATGTTAATACTTACTAAGTAATTCATTTTGTACAATTTAATTTTGACCTAACGAAGACTTGTAAGACCTTTAAAGAAATTGATTGCTCTGCTCTTTACTCTGACCCTAACAGACACACACACACATCTCCTCCCACATCTTTTCCCTCCCCCACTGTCTGTATCTGTCCTTCACCCTCTCTCTGTTTCTGTCTCTCTCTCCCTCTGTGTTTTGGAATGTGAACCGTCGGGGTCCTTATTGTCTTCGTCCATAAGACCACATTACAGGGAACTGTCACCAGGCAACATCTACAGGCTCTTTATGGTTGCCATGACGAAGGTTCTTTAATGATGTTGTGCCTGCCCCTGTGTGCCTCGCTGTTTGCTGTGGAATGAGGGTCCTTAAAAAACTCATCCCCTCCCCCTACTACTACACCCAACTTAGACTCTCTCTCTCTCTCTCTCTCACACACACACACACACACACCTTACTCTTCTGCATAACCTAGTCTGCTGTAACAGGGTGACTGGAACTAACAGTTGCACAATGGAGTCTGAAAAAGCTACTCCAGGTCTGGAACATTCAGATAGGCGTCATTGTGCAGAGACTATAGTGGAGAAGTGGGTGACGTGAGCACTGTCAACAACGCTGTAAAATACAGCAGTGCTTTGACTAAGCTCTCACTGGAGCTCTCTGTTTTTACTGTATTTGTTCATTAACTAAAACAATGTGGACACTAATTAAATAAATTTAAATATTATTTGCACATATTTTGCCCCAACTCAGGAGCAACTATGCTATGACTATTTTTTTTTTTTTAGCTTAATTTAATCTTACTATTTTACAATTTAATCATTTTTTAATTAAATTAAGCAGTTAAAGCTAATTAAGCATTAGCATTGACTAATTAAGCAGCTAAATACCACTTTAAAACTTTGCACTGTCTACTTAAGCCTGCTGAGCAAAGCCCAGGCACTGCTTTTTGTCTCCTGCTCTTTTTTTTAAATTAATGTCAAATTTTCTCAAGTTTGGCTTCAACCTTACGTTAATTCATTGGTGAATAGTAAATTTGTTTTAAGGTGTATCTAATCCAGTTACAATAATAAATTCAATAATATTGGCCTGTACATAGTGGCAATTTAATCAATGAGCCAAATATGTGAACAACAAGGTCTCAGTATTAAAAGTTATGGTATTATGCCCTATGAGAAGTTGCTAAGTATGAAAATGATTTTAATATAAAGACACCCATGTAAGATTTAGATTTATAGTTGGGCTGGCAGAACCATATTTCTAAATTGTACATAGATGTCTTGAGAATACGATGCAAATTGGAGCTTAAATTTATTGCGCGGTGACCGTGTGGTGTTTAGGCAGTTAGATGAGGAGAAACTGTGTGTGCGTGTGTGTGTGCGCGCGCGCGCGCGTGCTTGCATGTGTGGAGGGGGTTCTGAAGACAATGGGACTGAAACAAAGTGCAGTGAAAGACATTTCCAGTAAACACATAAGTAGGACACATTTGGAAATGCAGAATAACATAATTATACCACTTTTAAAACCAGGTCACCCAAGTCTATTTCCAGGAATAAAATCACTCACATCACTCAAATGAATGAGAGATATTTCTTAGATTTGTTGCCATTTGCTGTTTAACGGCAAAATCAAAATTCATGGTTCCATTATGATAACTGTTTATTAAAAACATTACAGTTCAAAGCATTTAAAACAAAACACGTTTAAAAAATAGTAATTTACTACTGAGGAAAAATTTTGGTATTGTGGTCTTATTAGTTTAATGTACAAATAATTTTACAAGGCACAAACAAAGTATGCCCAGCACATTATTTTCACGGCACACTGGTCTGGCCTGTCCTTTAGCGCACCTGCTCATTTAACTAAACAGCTACTAAAATCAACATCAGTTTCTGAGCTAGGCAGATGTGTCTGACAGCACATGCAAGGAAAAATCTCTGCTTTCAGACCTCCCAAACAGAATAAGGACTAGCAAATAGACTTTCAAGTTTCCCATGGAAACAATCATTATTATCATCATCATCATCATCATGCTTTGTTAAAAATTTAAGAAACAATTGCGTAAAAAACAAACAAACAAACAAAACAAAAAATCAAAAGTGAAAATATTATTTCAAGAAAATTAAGCTGAAATCAACGCAGGTTTTTTGGCCCTTCAAAACACATAGCCTTCTATGATTAAAACAGGGAGTCCAAAAAAGTCCGTAGAAGACATTAAGAGTCCATGACTAGTGAAAAGCAGGTGGTTTATATATAGGACAGAAAAAAAAAATCTACAGGTGCAAAAATCACACAGGCTACAAGGAAACAGCCACCCGACACTTTGCTCTTACAGCGGTACATTAACTCAATGCAGAAACACATTTAGTCCTGAAATTCTTTTACAGATTTAAGGGCAGTGGTCGGCTCATTCCTCTTCTTCTGCCATATTTTAATCAATGCGAATAATGCCGGAATTTATATATTGGACAGACGGTGTTGCACTTTTAGAAAAGAGTTCAAGGTTTCTTTGGATGGTCACGGGTTCGAGTATTCTAATCGGATTCTAGATTGAACCTAGAAGTAAAATCCTCTGTTTTATGGTCCTCTAAAGAACCTTTAAAACCGAAAAAAAAAATCTTTAAGGGTGCCGTTTGGAAGTGTTGCGCGCAAGTCCCATGTTGCAGCTACTGGCTTCTGCAGTCCGCCGTAACCATGGCTTTACGCGTGCGTTTTAGTTGTGGATTTAGACGTAGTTCCTCTTATCGTAGTCTCCATTGGATGTGGCTCTTTTAGTGGGTGCGTAGTTGATGGAGTAACCGGCACCGGCCGCTGATGGTGGCGGACACGAGCAGCAGAGCACAGATCCGCCCAGCAGTAAGAGTCCTGCGGCCGCCCAGCCGATGTACAGCGCGGCCCCCATCTCGCGCTTTTGGGCCGGGGGCACGTGCGGGTTGTAAAAATCGGCGATGATTTTGTTGGCCATCCAGCAGAGGGGCACGAGCACCAGCACGGCGCTGACGATGTACAGCGCTCCACCGAAGTTCACGACTCTCACCTTCACGAGCTCGGCACGGATGCAGTTGGTGCACTGCGCTCCGGCGATCACGGCCAGCAGCGCCAACACGCACAGCACGGACGAGACTACAGTCAGCGCGCGCGCCACCTGCAGGTCGCTGCTGAGCGCCAGCATCGAGTCGTGCACCTTACACTGCATCTGGCCCGTACTCTGAACAGCGCAAGACATCCACAGACCGTCCCAGATGGTCTGCGACACCACGATGTTGGCCTCAATGTGCGCCGCCACTTTCCACGTCGGCAGACCGCATGCGATCATCTCCAGCAGCGTGCCGAGCACGGCCAGTGTCAGGCCAAGAAGCTCCAGACCCGCCGAGGCCATCTTCCCTTAGAATATCTTCCCTTAGAATATTGTCCCTTCGGGGCTGGTGAATAGTCCACTTTCCAGCTGGTCGTTTAAAAGACGCTGATGCTTCCCTCAGATAAACACCATTGCGTGATGCAGGAGCTCTGAGTAACGGTCTGAGTAACGGTCTCTGCGCGCAGGAGAGTGAGGAGGAGAGAATCAAAGCTGCTAACAAACGGTTCACCAGAAGAAGGGGGTGACTGCGCTTGCAAGCGTGTTCAAGCAGAAAAGCTAAACTTTTGTCCAATCACAAAGCGCCGCATCTGCTCGTGGCCAATGGAAAACAGATGAAGCTGGGCAGTAAGACAATCAGGGAGGAAGGGGAGGAAGGCTCCTACTGTTTTGAAAAACTCTAGCAGGCTGGACATAGGAACACAGATGAGGAGGAGACAGAAAACTATTACGAATACTGTATATAATCTTAATCACTTAATGTCGTGTACGTTTAACTGAATTAAATCCAACTCATTAACTTTTAATAGAAGTTATTAGGACTACAAGTTTAAAAATATATACTGTACTTGAGTGCATATAGTTCTAATAACTGTTTCCCCCTACTGTATACAGTCTCAGCAAAGGCTAATTACAGTTTTGGCTATGAACTCATGTATTATTATTGAATAAACACACCTCCATGTAATTTAAAAGCAAAATCATAGGATGGAGCGACTGATACCTTGATAGAGTTTAAAGTTTCTTTTTTAAACGATTAATGAGCGCTTTAATTCTCCAAAATACTGCATTATTTGACCACTTAATGAAGTTTCTATATAAAAATTGACAACTTGTTCATAAAGCCTGTAACCTAGCAAACATTCAGCAAATGTTGATGTTCATTGTACTCGTTAGTTCCAGACATTAACATTATCATTATACATTAAAATACATTAAAATCTGTTGAATGACAGTTAAAAAATTTACTCTTTATTATTTTTTTCACTGCAATCAAAAGGCAGCATGACATGTTATCCACTGTAACCCAAGAGTTATTATTTGCATATGTGTGCTTTTTTTTTTTACGGCAGTCAAAAAAGAAATGGCTACAAAAGATACAGTGATAGGTATAACCCCACTGGGGAACAAATCATGCTACTTCATATTTACTCTAAACCTTTCCAGCAGAGAAGGAACATCCATTGGGACGTTTTAGAACAGGCATTGCACATTGGAGTAGTTATTAATAGTAAAAAAAAAAAAAAAATTGTACAAATTCAGGTGGCATGATGGTGTAGTGGTTAGCACTGTCGCCTCCAGGGTCTGGGTTTGATTCCCGTTTCTGTGTGCATGGCGTTTGCATGTTTTCCCCGTGCTTGGTGGGTTTCCTTCCATAGACCAAAGACCTGCAGATTAGGCTAATTGGTGTATGATGTATGTGTGACCTGCGATGGATTGGCACCCTGTCCAAGGTGTACCATGCCTTGTGCCCTAAGTCTCCTGTTATAGACTCCAGGGCCCCCGCGACCCTGAATACAGGATAAAGTGCTATAGACGATGAGTAAGTAAGTGAGAGAGTGAGTAAAAATTCAGTAGCTCCTGAGACCCTCTAGCAGAAAAAGAAATCTACAAAGATAATGTAAGGCATAATGTAAGGTCAATCAATGTAAAGTACGATATACAGAACTATTTCTATTGTAAGATATATTGCAAAGTTTGGGGTAACAAAAGGGGGGTTTACGCAGTAGATGGTGTCCACATATCAGAAATTAATGTGCAACACAGCGACCTTGTTTACCACAAAAAGACTGAGAAAAAAGAACTTCCAACACAACAAAAAACTTTATTGGAGCAAAAAAATTTAAGATTTTAGACTGGACAAATGCTATCGCCGGACCATAATTCTTGTGGAACATGCATTTTACCACCAAAGGAGGAGACTGAAAGGGAGAAAACACTCCAAAATGAACATGAACTGAAAAGAAGCTATAGTACAAGACTGGAAAGCATCACAAAAGAAGAATGCAATAGTTTGATGATATCTGTGGGTCACTGGCTTGATGCAGTTACTGAGAAAAATGAATATTCAGCTAAATGCTAAATTACTTTCATTTACTTTAAGACTATCGTTATAATACTTTTGCTCATGTCACTGAAGTTACAGTATACACGATAACATACAGAATACAGGATAACATTGCTACATTAAAAATAAAGGAACTTATTTTAAAGTGAACCTCTCATTCACACTTACAATAATAATTATTGAACTATTGTATTCACACATGCAAGAACAAAGGAGTGTGAAAACATTTGTTACTGCTTCCTGCTCAGGAGGGGAGCAGGGGATATTTAATGTTAAAATGTATTAGATATATGTTAGATTTTTCAAGGTACACTTTGGGGTAGGTGGTCCATGGGCAGGCCAGGTTTCTTGGGGTCCCCTTCCCCTCAGAACTGGACCTGCTATGAAGAATGATATTCTAAGGCTCATATTTTAAACAGAAATTCGAGGGTGTGTAAATTTACACATTTCAGTTTTGAGCCTGTTTACTGCTCTACATTGTTTGGATTTTACATTGTCCAGTTTTAACACCAGTCCAGGTTCATAGAGCTAGTTAAATCACCATAATAATAAAACCTAAAAACTGAAGAAGCTACTTGGATGAGTAGTGAAATGTTTCTACTAAACTAAGAAGTCCAATTCCACATAACTCAAGTTCCAGATAAAAATTAAACGGAAAGGGGCCATCCAAATAGATGGGCTAAACTTTTTTGTTTCCAGTCACCTCCATTGAGCCCGACAAAACAGCGCGTGCAGGTTTCTAGAGAAACTGTGCGCGTTTTCCACCATCTTGGCTCTTCATCGCTCCTTTCACTCGGTTTACGCGACGCCCATTAGGAGCCGGAATGTCGCCGGTTGCTCTTTACTGCAGTGTCAGAGACTGAGTGGCATTGTGGGGCGGAGGCGGAATTGTAGCGGTTTCCGGATCCCCTGGACAGTCCTGGGAAAAGTGAGAATATAAGTGAGGAGAAGAGAAGTCTGTCTTTTGTATTTTGTCCAAAGTTTACACCGAGGTAAGCGCTTCTTCTGTGTTGAATCGCGGTAGCCTGCTTGCGCTGCCTGAGTCCAGTGAAACACTGTAGACTGATGTGCGGCGTGCGGAAGTTAAAAGTTTACACGAACAGCTGAAATACTTTGGAATTCGTCGCAGTAGCACACTTTAAAAGTTTTTAAAATTATTTTATTCACCGAATATTTCAAGTAATAATTCATCACGATACGTTGTTTATTTAACATTCCTCAGCTGTTTTAGTGCTAACGGCAGTGCCCTTAAAAACAGGGTGTGGGCGCTTTGGGCGGCTAAAGCAATGAATAGGACGGTGAAGGCCCAGTGAAATCCAGTATCACACATTTACCTGAAATCCCTACTGTTCTTTCTAAGTTTATGTGGATTTTGTGCTATTCACGTTGAACACTGCCCCCAACAGAAAGATAGTGTTCGGGCAGAGTTGTTAATGTGGCCAGAATGGATCTTAGAGGGACAGCATGGAACCTCTCAAAGGTCTGGTGTGATTTCTGGAACTGTTTGGGATTGCTGAAAAGTTCAGTGTTTTGAGAACATTTATGTAGCATTTTTGAAACTGGCATAAAGTATCTTTTTTTTTCTCTCCTTTTAAGTTACACATACACGCTTACTTAGCACAAACCTGTACACACATACACACACACACCCATTCATGCAGTTATCTCCATATCCAATCCTTTGGCAGCAAAGCATTAAAGCTTGGAGATACAGCCATAAGACTGGAGGAAACTGTGATCACAGTGACTTTAACCGTAGCATGATTGTTGGTACCAGACTAGCCACTTTAAAGTATTTCTGTAATTGCTAATCTCCTGGGATTTTCATGCACAACAGTACCCATTATTGACGGGAAAAGAGTTTGTAGAAATAGTTAAAAGGCTGTACTTCTTTAATCGTCAGCCAAGTACTCTCCCTTTAATTGGTAATTGGAGAGTGAATTACTGATGAGAAATCAAAAAAAGTAGTTCAGATAAAGTTCTTAAACTTCTTAAAATGACACCATTAAAATTCACTTGTACCACTTCAAAGTTATCTCAGCTGTGAAAAATTAACTAATTCCAGTAAAAATATTCAGTTTTGATTTTCTAATTATTAGTGGTGCTTGAGGCACCATTATTAGTGGTGCTTGAGGCACCACTAATACTGTTATCTTGCAACTGCTTCCGTACACAAAAGTTTGGCGCGTAACTAGTCCCGCACCGTTTGTCCTAGACCCATGAATGAGGTGTCAAATCGTGCGGCCTAATCGGGAATGGGGTGCTATGACTTTTCTAAGGGGTGGGTGG
>JAQQZT010000040.1:17815369-17828447 GCA_030068275.1 Clarias platycephalus
CGGAGTGTGTTGGTTGGAGCGGAGTGTGTAGGAGCGGGGTGTGTAGGAGCGGGGTGTGTTGGAGCGGAGTGTGTTGGTTGGAGCGGGGTGTGTTGGAGCGGAGTGTGTTGGTTGGAGCGGGGTGTGTAGGAGCGGGGTGTGTAGGAGCGGGGTGTGTAGGAGCGGGGTGTGTTGGAGCGGGGTGTGTAGGAGCGGGGTGTGTTGGTTGGAGCGGGGTGTGTAGGAGCGGGGTGTGTAGGAGTGGGGTGTGTTGGCTGGAGCGGGGTGTGTTCGTTGGAGCGGGGTGTGTAGGAGCGGGGTGTGTTGGTTGGAGCGGGCTTTACACCCCCCAGCCTAATCACTGCCTCTGATTCTGGAGTAATAATAAATGACATCATTTCCTAACAGCGATAGGTGGCGTGAGTGTTTAAGTCTAACTGCACGGCTCCTCACTACGGCGAGTGGGATACAGCCCGGGTTACTGGAGTGTTTTCTCATCACTTCCGGATGAGAATCTTCTCATCGTGTCCAAGATCTCGGTCCGCCGTCACCATGGTAACGAAAGAGAGAAGGAGGATATCCGACTTCCTTCTGCTTCCAAAGCATCCCCTGGTGATGATACTGCTTTGTGTCGGACTTTAAAAATATCAGCATATAAAATGAAGCTGCTGCTCTCTAGTTCATCTCTGCAGCTGCATGCACAGGTGTATCTGTCTATAAAACCCTCATCACAGCTGGCAGACACTACAGAAAGCTGGAATGGAGTTAAGTGACACAGAGGATTTCTTCAAACCATGGTTATTTGACATGTGTGGGCACGTGTTTGTGTGTGTGTGTGTGTGTGTCCATGTTTTCCCATATATTACAAAATATGCATGGTTATGTAACCCTTCAAGTATGTTTGCCATGCCGGAGATTCTGCCAGAGAGAGAGAGAGAGAGAGAGAGAGGGGGGCAGGGCAGGAAGGGGCAGACTTTAAGTCAGATTCAAGCTGGTTTGAATATGACGTCGCTCCATCAATGTGCACATACAGACGCTCATCTCACACGAGCGCAGAGCTGTCCGGGTCACACTTCCAACCCACACAAAGTCAGCAATGCAACACAGTCCTCCCACTCCTACACTCATGCATCTCTCCATTACTCCAGTACTCTCTGTCTCCGTCCTTACTCATTTAATCTACGGTGCATTCTGGAAAGAATTAAGATCACTTCATGAAAAAAATTTATCTCATATTGAATGAGTAGGTGGGTACAGCTACCATTTATCGTCTGGAAATGTGTCTAGAGTTTACAAATGTGCTAAGTCTGCATGTCAGGCAATTACTCGTAATGAAAGAGTAATGAAAAGTAAACTATCGTTCAGACGATAGATACTGTAGATAGATAGACAGATAGATAGATAGATAGATAGATTAGATGCTATCTTCAGTCTAGAAGGCCTTCTGCTATTTAGCATGTCCCTCTAAAAAGGTCATTACACATTTGTAACTGTGTGTATGCATGTGTAATGAATTTGCTGAATTTTTTATGTCAGTGACGTTGAAGACTGATGTTTTAACTTGAAAAGGTCACATTACCATCACCATATTGCTCATCAGCACAGGAGATGTGATTGTCTGCTCTGCAGAGTTGTCCAGAGGGTGGGTTAGAAGGGCAATACTGCCCATGCTGACTATGCACCAGGTAAAACTATTGCAAGAGATGGGATGTGAAATTCATTTTGAGATAAATGTCTGTAATCAGCAAGAGCAATGCAAAAAAGCTGCTGAGATGTCATGTTGTTTTGAAGAGTGTTTCAGTGTAAAAGCGTTTGGCTGGGCAGTATCGTGGTGCAGGGGGTAGAGTTGCTGCCTCATGGCTCCAGGGTCACCAGGTCGATTCTGATCTTGGGTTACGGTCTGTTCTGCGTTTCGCATGTTCAGTATTTCTGCATTGTATGCGGGATGAGCTCTGGATCCAGCACAACCTTAATCGCAATAAAGCACAGAGAAGGATGTCATTGAAGAGCAGTAATGTTACTCAGAGCATGCTTTGCCAGATAACAAAAGCGTGTTTCTATTGCTTTCAGCCAGGGAGAGACTTTGACAAGTTATGAGAGTGGATATGAAATATCTTATTATGTCCATTATAAACAATGACCATAAGTGTCTTGTCCTCAGTCCAAGTCATATACAGTACAACTATACGAATATTTACTATGATGCTTAGACCTGCATGTTTCTGAGCGGACTGCTATTTTAATTCTGCATACAACCAAGTAGAGTTTCTGAAAGACATGCTTTTTCTTTAAATTTTAACACAAAGAAAAATACTCTCTGTGATTAAATGTGTAGTTTGTTATGGTATTACTTGTCCACAAGTTATATTCAGCCCTGTCACCTTTCAGGTGATGTATATACAGTATATACCTCGCCCGAACCTTGGGCTCATGGCGTATGTACATGCCTAAGTTGCCTCTTCTTCGGCCATATACTGTACCTTTCGTCTCCTGTCCTCTCCTCTCCCCTCATCACTACAGCACTCCTCTCCCCAGCACAGTGCAAGAGCTTGCAGCCATGTATGTGTACCGTACACAGGCTATGTTTAGACTCATAATGTGGGAGGATGGCAGATGGGTGGGAGTTTTTGTGTGATTTTGTGGCGTGTGTGTAAAAGTATGTGTGTTAGTTTAATCAGAGATGTCCTACATTGTTATTTCAAATTCAATCTCTGCACTTTATGACTCTCTGCAGTGGCTTTGCGTACAGTTCACTGGATTTGATTTATTATTGCGTTGTGCTTCACGGCTTTTTAAATAAATTTGAGGCCACTCATTCCAGTTTCTCAAAATGGCTGCCTAATGACATTACAGTATTAAGCTTGATATTTTTTTGTTTGTTTGTTTGTTTTTTAAACAAATTATAGATTACATAAATCATATTAAGGGCATTGGTGGCACAGTGGTAGGCTTCTCACTTGGCATGTGGAAGGCCCAGCTTTGATTCTCAGCCAGTTCCCAAACCAAGCTGCTGGAAGCAGGGCATTCTTAGTGCTTTTCCCAAACCTCGATAAAATGAGAGGGTTACATCTGGAAGGGTAATCCAGTGTAAAACCTGTGCCAAGTCATATGCGGATTGGATAGCAACCCTTTGGTGGGAGCAGCAGCTTCAACAAGAACTATCTATGCAGGTTGATGCAATTTGTTATTGTTCCATATTAGGAAGATGTTTCCTCATTAGAGATGAACATGTGACATGTAGAGCCTCTTTAAGTAGATGGAAAGCGTGATAGTTGCATGGTTGCAAAATCAAATCAAGGCTGTTAAAGGGGATATGGACCATGTTTAAACTACAGCTGTTGCATGGGAAAATTCATTATGTTTTTTGTATCATTATTTATCTTTATTCCATTGATCTGCAGCTTTCAGTTTGTCTGTAAGCAAAGCACAGTAGTCTCTGGTCACTGATTGTCCATGTTCCTGAAATACACCAGGATAGGACCCTAGAGAAGGTCATCATGATGAGAGTTATACTAATACAATATACAAATACACAAATGCCTCCAAGCACTTGGCCAGTGTTGAGAAAATAAGACAGTAGTGGTCCGAAGAGAAGAATAATGGAGGGGAGAGGGGTGCATGCTTTGTACCTTCTTTTCTGTTATTTCTGGAAAATAATTTAAGTGGGAATATCTTGGATATAGTCATATGTATGTTATAGTTCTTTTTATAATATTCCAGTAAGTCAAAGATATGATTAGTAAACATATATTTGGACATTTTACTAATATCTAGCTTTAAAAAAAGCTAGTTTTTCTTTTTTTTCTAGAAATAACTGCTTAAAATTAACGAAATTATTTAATAGAACAGACTTTTCTACATCATACTTGAAATTAGTGAAATATCTAAAAAAAAAAAATTAAATAGTTCAGTGTTTAGTTATAAAATATGAACTTATAAAAGGAAAAACATTTGACTATATTCAGTTTTCTTTTCACTTGCTCTTTTTGCAATGAAATGACTTAGTTAAAAAAAACTAATATAGCAAACATCAAACACCATATTGGTTGATTGCTTTAAAAAAATCTGATTATTTCTTAAACCATTCCTCTTTATAATTATAAGTCTGTATATTAGTATATGTATTTGACCTCCTGTGTGTCTGTGTGAGTGCATGTGTGTAAGACCCCAGGTGGTGTATGAGACTGGCAGCTGGGGAGTGTGAAAGGGAGTGTGTTTGGGAGGGACAGACTAGGGACAAGGCTATTATGTCATTCTGGGACATCTGTTCCCTTCTTTTCAAGACCTCCAGCTCCTTCTCCACTACTCCCCCATCATCTTCTTTACATGTATCTCCTCCAGTGTTGGAGAGGATGGACACACAGAGACAGTGTTTCATGAAGCTGTAGAGTTGTGTGTGGGACAGAGGAGTAATAGTTTTAATAGTTCAGTTCCAATATGTATATATGTTTTGCACTCTACCATACTCTAACATATCCCTACATCAGATATCCTTACCCTTTATTATCACAGAAACGCGCATACACTTCAAGCCTTTAAGAAAGAGCAAGAGCATGTCAAATGCACTAATTAGCATTTAGGCTGTGTCCCCATCTTATTCTTACACGCACAAGTCATATTCTTTAATAAGGATGAGCAAAATGCCCCCATAATGTCACCAAGGTACTGATGACATCTCGATGAAAATCTCTTTAATCCTTTTGCAATCTGCCCGTGTAGAGAGGGACAGGCCAGCAGCAGTTTTGAGAAAGTTATGATGCTGTTCACAAATCTGATATTTAATAAATATATGTATCACTCATTGTCTATACCGATTTATCCTGTATTCAGGGGCCTGGAGCCTATCCCAGGAGGCTTGGGGCACAAGGCGGGGTACACCCTGGACATGGATAAATAAATGTATATTAAAATTAAAAATATTCAGCAAAAATATTGGTTAAGTTGGTAAAAGGTTCACTGTTCATCAAGGCACTGTTCTGACAACCTTATACAGTGCCATAACATTTATTTCCATGCATAGCTGCATTAATATTTGGCCAATATCTTGTATTTAGGATTTGAGTTATGAACCACTCTATAAAGTGGTTAATGCCATGGAATATGGCCATGCCATCAGGGACAGAACAAAATCCATCAATGTGTTAATCTGGTCATTCAGTACATTCAGGTCATCAGCTGACTTCACTTTATTGCCACTAACATTAATTGGCCGAGACCTGACCAGCTGAAGCAATCCCAGATCATAACACTGCCTTCTGAGATTTGTACAGTGGCACTTGTGCATTATGGGTGCATCGGGTTCATGCGCTTCCTTCTTACCCTGACGTGCCTGTCACTCTGGAATAGGATCACATTCGGACATGACTGTAGGAGAAATGAGAAGCTGCTCACTGCATCAGTTAAAAGGAAATGAATTGTTGCCAGCTGATACAAATTAACCACTGCAGTAATTATCCAATCATAGGCTTAAAGTATTTGCTTGTTTAAATCCAATGGATTTATTTGTTTATTTATTTGTTTCTTTGCAGGCGGTATACTTGACTGTATTTGACAGAGCTTTTTTTTTTAGATCTCTATATTTAGACATAATGGCTTACATGCAATTATAGCATCTATTCTTGCCTATGGTCCTTTTGGAGATTATCTGTTTAATTCATTAGGTAAATAAGACTACATTCTGAGTGAACAGTGGTGTGTTGTTAATGACACAATACCTCAGAACTCTGTGGAACTTTAACTTTGGTGTTAAAACCTATTAGGAAAAAAAAACACAAACAGGCTGTGGGAATAGATTTAAGACAATCTTTTGAGAATATATATAAAACATGTAAAAAACAAACAAACATGTTTCTAAGGTTGTAGTTATATATTACAGATTTGCATAGTTAAGACTCAGGGCAGGATTTAAAGGGCACCTGCCCTGATGTCTCTAATGACAAAAGTGCCCTCTTTTGGTATGCAGGAGTACTGCAATTCCTTCAGTGTTCCTTTTTCCCTCCTCCATTCTTAACTCAAGCAGTAGGAGTGCCAGGTAGTTATGCAGGTGATGATTACTGCGATAAACCGAGAAACAAACTGTTTGACAGCAGACACGCCACGCATACCAACAGAACACATACCAACAGAAAGCTCTCTTTTCACCCGAATCATCAGAGAGCTTTCTGTTGGTATGTGTGTTCATGTGTGGGAAAGCTGTGTGGCACAGAGCAGGACTGACAGGAAGGGCGTGACTCCAGTTTTACTGAATGTGGTTAGGCACAGCAGCAGGGTTCACTGCACCTCACTTCTACTCTGGAAAAAAAAGAGGGGGAGGACTGAACGATGAATGAATGAGTGCTCTTTATTCCCGTTTTCACCCCTCCCCTTTCCTCTGCTTAAATTGCTTCCTTGCCGTCTCTACCTTTCTCTGCCCCTTTTCTCTCTCGTCCTCTTTTTCTTTTGTCCTTGTGCTTTTTCGGAGTCTTACATGAAAGTTCTCCTGCTCGCCTGTCCCAACAAGCAGCGTGCTGCAGGCCAGAGGCCACACACGGAAACAGGGAGAGAGAGGAAGGGAAGAACAGGGACGAGTTAAAGGGGCCGAGTGAAATAGAGGGGTAGCAGGGTTGAGAAAGGGACCTGGAGGTTCGTGTGGCGTGTGGGCTGAGGGTGCCGAACTGGAATGGATGCCATTATGCTGCAGGAGAAGCTGGTGGAGAAACTGCTGTGTGCCCGAAGCAGGACTACTCGCCAGAAGGTTGTTGGGTTAATATAATAATATACACTCTATGTACAGTGAAATGTATTCTGAGTTATGATAATACAGTAACAGTGCAGAGTGGATTACTTTATAAATGTGAGCTGAGACTATAAATGCTAGGACATGTGAGTAAGATTTATTATTAATAGTGAAAGTGTTTGTATGTCTTAGCACTGTCCTTCATCTTTTAGTCTCGTTCTTCTCATATTCAGATTCACAATGTATGTGTGTGAGAGAGAGAGAGAGAGAGAGAGAGTGATGGAGTAGCTGCAGGGCCACTGTGGGGAACTTTTCAGTAGCCCACAGAGACAGCGGAAATGTTTATTACCAGTTATGAGGAGTGCTGGCAGTCTGAGCAGTTTGGCCAGTCTGGGAGTGTGTTTTTTGAAAGAGCTATTCAGTCACATTCAAAGAGAAATTTTCTGCATGTGTACGTGTGTGTATGTGTGCGAACATCCCGACTGGCACGTCTGCTTCCTGCTGTGATGCCTTGACTATTGACAAAACTAAACCATTTTCTTTCAATTTCAGAATATTTCATAACATAACTGTAGGAACATGTTGAGCAATTCAGCCCGTGAATCGAACGCTTTGTGTTTCCACAGCGATGTCCAGTTTAGCGAGGCTCACAGTTTTGTGTGCAGCAGTTTGGATATTGAGTATGCACAGAGTGTGAAATCGTTTCTATAAGCTGCGGTGTTCATCAATTTCACACTGCCATTTTCTATAACTGCTGTCTCTGCTGTTTGTGTCTCTCAGGATAAGCAGTATGTCGGCTTTGCAACGCTGCCTAACCAGGTCCACAGGAAGTCTGTGAAGAAAGGCTTTGATTTCACGCTCATGGTGGCAGGTTAGTGAAACCGTCCCAACCGACTGGCTCAGTGTCAACTGTCATTTCACCTGAAGTTAGACATGACAAGTATGTACATGCTCACATGTGTCAACAAGGATTCTCTCTCTCTCTCTCTCTCTCTCTATCTATCTATGTGTGTATGTGTGTGTGTGTGTGTGTGTGTGTGTGTGTGTTAGGTGAATCTGGCTTGGGCAAGTCTACTCTAGTAAACAGCCTTTTCCTCACAGACCTCTATAAGGACAGAAAACTACTAAATGCAGAAGGTACACATCTCATGCAGCATGTTACATCATCAGCAATTTTAATTTCTAAAGTGACTTATATAACTTATTTAATTTCCAGTGACTCATCAAAATGATCAATGATTTAAATAATTTTCTTTTGCCATATGATCATTCTCCCCCTCATTGTAATGGAATACATTGTATATTTTCTGCATTTCAAAGTAAAATGGAACATTGTGCAGTCACACAGTTTATTCTAGTTTTAGTGTGAATTAAAATACCAGACAGAGTGTAATTTAGCAGTTCTTATTAGGTTGCACTCGTAAAAGATGGAGATGCAGGATGTGGAAAATATAAACTCTGTTGCAGTATTCCCTGCGGTTAAAATGGGAGAGAAGAAATGTCTAGGGAGAAAACCCGTAGAGCTAGAGAAGTCAACAGTACCGTTTTCTTGTTTATTCAGCTAAAAGGCGTAATGTTAATCCTCTTACAATGTCCTCCTTTAGAAAAACACTGACATCTAAAGCTGCTGGCAAAAACACAAAGTTACTCAGATACTCTGATACTAGACACTCAGAAATGCTGAGCCCTAACGACTTATTGGTTCACAGTGTTCATTTAAATCTTTCAAAGACACATTGTTCTTAGCGGATCAAACTGCAACAAGATTTGCTCATGGAATTATTTGCTTCTATGATTGGGCTTATCTTTATGCATTCAGATCATCTCTCATATTTCCATGTCCTTGCTAATAAGAGGGAGATTCGAACAGAAATGCAACTTAATACCAGAAACTATGAGCAGGTACTCTATATCACTTCGCCATATAGGCTCCTCGGAGGTCAATTCACTTTTTGTATCGTGCTAACTAACTTCCTTATTCCAGAAGCTTTACTGCTGTTCCTGATTCCAGGTTTTCACTACTTAACCTCCTTAACCTCTGCCTCACCAGAGGTGAACCTGTACTGTACATGCATAGAGCCTCATTAAGTGGACAGAAGATTAGAATTTTGCCTTTACTGGAGAAGATTCTGTTTAAAGATGGTTTTCTAGACTACATTTGAGTGTCATTAGAGAGCTTTGGTCTTGGAAGTTCATGTTAAAGTTATGAAAATCTGTATGAACCCTGAATGAATCATAAACCATATATAAAACAGTATGGTTCTACCAGACTCGAAGTGGACGCCCTCAACCAGTTGCTAGCTACAAGTGATAATTTCTTCACTCATTCAAATGTTTAGTTTCAATATAGTCAACCCATTTTCTTACACTAGACTACACAGTACTAGAAAGTTATTCCTTCTCGTTCAGAAATTTCGATATGCTACTGATATCAAAGCTCAGGGTATTGATTGACACTTTAAACAGAATGGGATCTCTGCAAGCTTACTGTAATTCCACGTTTAAAAAAAAAGATGGCAGTGTACTTTAAAACTTGTGTAGTCATGCGCCATGTCAGTCATCACATGCATTCATGAGCTGTATTTTACTAAGTGCCAGGATTACTCCTGCAGAATTGGGAGCGACTTGTTTGGTTCTGCCATTTATACTTTGTCTCTATTTTCTCCCTTTCTTTCAGAGCGTATTAACCAGACAGTGGAGATCACTAAACACACAGTGGATATTGAGGAGAAGGGTGTCAAACTTAAACTCACCATTGTAGACACACCAGGGTTTGGAGATGCTGTAAACAATAATGAGTGGTAAGAACGAAGCTTGACAAATCATGTTATTATTTCCTGGTGGATCGGGGTCGCAACGCATGTCAGTGTGTGTATGGACTATATTTACCTCTACCTTAACCAAGATAAATCTGTTCCTGAAGAGGTATAAATATACCATGCCGGTCTGATATTTCCTCTCTGTGTGTGTTTTCTAGTTGGAAGCCGATCACTGACTATATTGATCAGCAGTTCGAGCAATATTTCAGGGATGAAAGTGGACTCAACAGGAAGAACATATTGGATAACCGAGTGCACTGCTGTCTTTATTTCATACCACCTTTTGGACACGGGTGTGTAGCACACTCTGTGTTAGTGCATGTGTGGCTGTACACATTATATGGCCAAAAGTATGTGGACGCCTGGCCTTCACACCAATATCGTGGGTCTCCCCAATCTGTCGGCACAAATGATTAAATGAATGACGCGTTTTTATGCCACAGCATTTCAATGTCCTTTGAGTGGAACTAAGAGGTTTAAACATGTTCTAGGATGACAGTGCTTCTGTGCATAAAGCGAGCTCCATGAAGAAATAGTTCGTCAAGTTTGGAGTGTCCTGCACAGAGCACTGACCAGAGCCCCATTGAACACCTTTGGGACAAACTGGAATACAGACTGCATTCAAAGCCTTCTTACATGCTATCAGTGCCTCTCAAAAGGGTGAAGGTTATTATACCAGTGAAGTCTGGAATGAGATGCTCACCAAGCAAATATGGGTGTTATGGTCAGATGTCCACAGATTTTTTTGGCCAGATAGTGTATTTGCAGAGATGTACCTGGAGAATTAAAGGTTAATTTGTGTGTTTGTGTGCGTTATTTTTAGTTTGAGGCCGGTAGATGTGGAGTTCATGAAAGCACTGCATGAGAAAGTGAACATTATTCCTCTTATTGCCAAAGCGGACTGTCTCACTCCAGCAGAGATAAAGAAGCTAAAGGATCGGGTGAGTACACGGAATCTTACTTTATCCTGTGCAAACTGACCACTGCTAATTCACTGATGTTCTCTTCGGTGTACATTGCTAACCTCAAGTTGTTCATTTGCTCTCTCTCTCTCTCTCTCTCTCTCTCTCTCTTAGGTACGAGATGAGATTGAGCGCTTTGGGATTAAAGTGTACCAGTTTCCTGAATGTGACTCTGATGAGGATGAGGAGTTTAAACAGATGGACAAAGAGCTGAAGGTGAAATGAAAATGTTTAAGGCTCCATCAAGTCAAGCAGCAGTTTTAGCCTCCATGGAAAATATGCACATTTATCCAGGCTGTATTTAAGTAAAGTGAATAATGATTTCACTGGCTGTGCTGTTGTACTGTAGAAATGTACAGTACTAAGGATATATATTTTATCATCATTGCTGTAACTCCTTAAAGTCTAAAAATCTTCAAAAATGACATATATGACGTATACCTAGTATACAGTACTTTCTACTGGCCATGAATTTAGACAAAGCTTTGTCGTGAATGAAATCATTATCCACTTAACTTAAATACAGCCTGCATAAATGTTCCTATTTTACAACAATAAATCCCTTCACTTGTTATTTCATAAGCACCAGGTTACAAAATCCTCTCTCTCTCTCTTTTTTTTTTTTAAGAATTGACTCACTTGTATTAACTTGTAAAGTGCTTCTCCCTTTATTCCCAAAAAAATGTGCTTAGCCAGCAGGGTTTTTTTTAATATCATTTTGGCTCATGTGCTACAGCTAAGAAACTTAACAGCAATCTTTCTCTACAGTCTGTGTCAAAATCACTCTAGAAGTTTCTTATTTGCAACTGAAATCATTCTAATTAAGCATTCTAACTTAACTCTTTACATGGACACTGATCTGATAAGATGTGCGTTTACATGCTCGCAGCAGAATAGACATGTGCAGTGTGGTTCTTCCTGCTATGAAGCATTTAATCTACTGGAAATACAACAGAAGCAGGAGAAGAATAAGTGTTTTTTTCTAACTTTGAAGTCAGGTTAGGCCTTCCATTTTTTCCCCACAAATCTCACCTTCTGCGTTATGATTGGTTACATGAGAACAGTCTTATCTATGATTGGTTAGATGCTTCACTACATATGAAATAAAGAGCCAATCAGTGTGCCTTCCTCAGCCGGAAGGCGGAGTCTGAAGTAAAAATTGGTGGTAGAAAGATATTCTCATGACGTTTAAGGATCAGTCAAGTCACCTAATGTCCCCACCACGTGGAGCAAATATGGGCAGGAAAAATATATTTATTTTAATAAGAGATAAACCATCAGATAAAGTGTTACATGGCCTCGTATTCTGATCAAAAACTAATTCTGTTACTGTTAATCAGTTACTCTGTTCTGTTACATGACCCTGAAGGAGATTTCTTTCTGATATACACAAGTTGTTCTTATATTCCTATCACATGTTCTGCTTAATGAGCTTGTATGTGTGCATGTTTTTAAATTTGTTACAGGAATGTACTCCCTTTGCTGTTATTGGCAGTAACACAGTGGTGGAAGCAAGAGGTCAGAGAGTACGCGGACGCCTCTACCCTTGGGGCATTGTCGAAGGTGAGGTGTGTATGTGTTTATAATTAGATGTGACACAGGAGAGGCCAATCATGGAAATGTCTTAGACGATCAGTTACTTGCAAAGGAATCTTCCTGTTAAATCTAGTCATTTCTTAAATGTGTTAATGTGTATATTCTGTCAGGTGATGATGGCTCATATACGATTGCTTCATTGTGTGATTCTCACAGTTGAGAACCAGTCCCACTGTGACTTTGTGAAGTTGAGGAACATGCTGATTCGCTCTCACATGCACGACCTGAAAGATGTGACTTGCGATGTACACTATGAGAACTACAGAGCCCACTGTATACAGGAGATGACCAGGTTTGTTTTGTATATGTGATTTTGTGGGTCCAGTACATTTCTGGATCTTTTTAAATATTCTTTCTATTGTTATAGTTAGTTGTTTCTGCTTGAATTAAATTTTTTACCTTTCACTAGCTTTTATGCTTTTTTTTCCCATTTAACAAAGAATCCTTGCATCCTGCTAATGAATAACTGGAATGCCTGCTCTTGAGAAAATCAAAAGTTGAAAGTTAAAGTTCTCCCGCATCAAAACAGATGACAGTTTTTTTTTGAGACAGGAAAAACATAAAATTTGTGTTTCTGCAAGGATATGTTTTGTTTAGCTCACCATTATGTAGGAAGAATTTTTTGTAAGGCAAACAGATTAGGTTTAAAATATCCTCGTTATTAGTAGAATTCATGATGCCACGATCTTCATAAGAACCCCTGAACCACCAGCCACAAAACAGTCCCAAAACAATACTAAGACATGCCAGTGGCTTAGTGATGCGTTTGACCGTTTTGTCCTTTTTTTTTCTTACTAAACTAATGACAATTTTGCTAAAACAATTATAAACTGTTTCGCCAATTGATTGAGCAGAAAATTTTAACGTACAGTACAGTACCTGGCCAAAAAGACCTGACCAACTAAAGCAACCCCAGATCATAACACTGCGATCCATAAATCTCCTCTTTGGTCTTCCTCTAGACCTCCTGCCTGGCAGTTCCAACCTCAGCATCCTTCTACCGATAT
>JAQQZT010000040.1:17828547-17847531 GCA_030068275.1 Clarias platycephalus
GGACTGGCACAAGAAGACACTGGATTGTGCCCCCCCCCCCCCCCCCATGGTTGCATTAACTCATCAGACCCCACAACCTTTATTTACTCTGCTCCAAAGTCCAATCAAATTCAAATGATATCAAATTTAAATTTTATTTGTCACATACATGACAATAGTGTACACAGTATGATATGCAGTGAAATGCTTATATAACTGTTCGTGACCTAAAAAAAAAAGCATTTTACTGCAAGGAAAAATTGCACTGTTTTTTTTTTAATTACGAATTTGGGGTAAATGTAAAAATTTACAATTTACAAACTTGCGATAGAAAAAGTAATAAAAAAGAAAAATATTAAATATATAAATGAAACATAAAATGTATACAGTACATTACATTATGCTCCCTGGCAAACGGAAACCTGTTTGTTTGGAAATGCTCTTCCATTCACTATTAAACATAGCTGCGATTTCTACGGTCAGTTTTTTAATGCAACTTCACCAAGTGTTTACGTGATCTCCATTTATATTTTTTTCCAACCACATTTCTTAGACAAAGTTGACCGGTCAAAAAACGTGTTTTTAAGGGGTTTTTAATCCAATTGTAATCATTTACTTTCGTTGATTGATGCAGGTCAATAATTTAACCCTTCTGAAATAATGACTTTTTTGGCCAGGTAGTGTATGTAGTATTAAATTCATACAGTTTTGCTCTTTTTTTTTGGTGGTTGTCAATAACTTTGTGAACTTCGGAATGTGTGTTGCAGTAAACTTGCACAGGACAACCGTGTGGACAGTCCTATTCCTATCCTGCCCTTGCCGACTCCAGATGCAGAAACAGAGCGACTCATTAAGATGAAGGATGAGGAGGTGAGGCTTAAATACAAACACACTGATTATGAACTGAACTGCAGTGTGAACAGTGTGCACTGATTTAACAGCACACTAATCCTCTTGTGTGTATGTTTGCAGCTGAAAAGAATGCAGGAGATGCTGCAGAAGATGCAGCAACAGATGCATGAGAAAGACCAGTAATGATCTCACACAGGGACACACGTATACTGTACAAACATGCACTTATAGAGAAACGTACAGAAGTCACTTCACATCATATACTGTATTCTGTCGCAAGAGTGGAATGGAAGTGGTCATGTGTGTATTGTAACTGCGGCGTCGCCTACAGGCAGTGACGTACTCAATGACAAACTATACTGTATATTTGCAAAAGTTTGCTTGGTGCTTTGGAGCTCTTGCCTACCAAGTACAAATGTGAGGCATCTGTTTAAGATTTTCTTGTGTTTATGCCTGTGTGAGTATATCTAACATTGGTAATTTTATGTATAATTAATTTAAATGAAGTCTACTTTTAGAAGTATTTAATTTATACGTACTTATATGATTTTAATGCTCAGCTAGAACATGCATAAATTGTTTTGTAACAATATATTGGATCGAATCCGGGCTCTGATAGTCTGTGTGTGTGTGTGTGTGTGTGTGTGTGTGTGTGTGTGTGTATGGGTGTGCACGTGTGCGCATGTATGTGTCAATGGGCGTGTATGTTTTCATTAACTGCTGACTAGGATTTTATAGTGCTATCTCTCAGTGAATGTGGAGTTACCTTGCAGGTTACTGTAAAAAAATAAATATGCTTAAGATGGTTTGTGTCAGGGTGTTTTTTTTTTTTTTTTGTCTTGGTTTTCGGTTTGGTCGGTTTGTTACAAATTTACATTACATTCCAGCGTGAAAAATAATGTGTCGTTTTGTATGGACAGTAGTTTAGAGTCCCCTTCCTGTGTGATATTCCTCAGGGGGTGGAGTGAATATAAGCGTGTGTGTGTGTACTGTATGTGGCCAACTTTATCAGTGTGACCCAGCTGTGTCTCTAAAACACTGCTGTTATTACATGAGCAGACCCTGTCCCTCTGTTGGGCCCCTGTTACACAGAGAAGACATTAATATACTGGTAAGAAGCTCTCCTTGTTTTCACGTATTTTTACACCTGTGTGTTCTGTATTGCGTTCACTAAAACAATATAATGTAGTCTCAAAGAATTTTCAAGAGGTCTTTTCCTCGGTTAAGAATGTGTAAAGTTTGCTATCTTCTCTAGCAGTGCTGAACCTGCTATAGTCACAAGCTCCTGTACTGCTATTTAAGTTAGCTGCAGTGTGTGTGTGTGTGTGCATGTTGGGGGTGGGTGAAGCGTGGGGGAACTAAAATGATTTTCCGTTTTGACAATATCTTAATCAGAATTTTTATTATATTAAAATCTTCTAAAAATAAAATAAATAAATAAAAATAAAAAGGAAAGTCCCTGTTACTGCAAATAACAAATAAGGTTTGCAACACAAAAGGATCTCTTATTGCCTAAATCATTGGCTGTTTCATCAGAGACAGAGGCAGCATTTGAGCATGAGCCTCATCCTCACTATTCTTAAAAATCTTTTTTATTATTATTAATCTTTTTATTACTATTTTGACTGCTGTGATCTGTTCAATATGTATAAGTGCTCTCCTCTGTTTTAACGATGTGATGTCTGGTCATACACTGATCCATGATCGTGATCATATATTGAGAAAACCACACTTACAGCTACATAATTAATAATACATTATGCCATTAATTTGGCGGAGGGAGAGATAAAAGAAATAACACGGAAAAAATTGCCACATCATTCATTCTCCAGCTCATCTCAACTTTGCACTCTTTATCTTTGATTCTCATGTGGAATATCCTTCCTCTTTTACAAGTATACTAGAACAAATGAACTGTTTGACAGTTAAATGAGAGAACTCCATTTTTTGCAGTTAAAAAACAAACAAGTGACGCAATAAATATTGATCCAAAGTATTTCATGTAAAATTGTTTCAGCTATATAAATTCGAATTTTGTGTAATTTTTTTAAATGCTATAACTCCACCACACTCCCATAGGTGTGTCACAGTGGATAATTGCTGCAGTTGTGGTTATTTAAGTACGTATAAATGTATAAGTATAAAACCTTTTCTTCTGATTAATGATGAAACTTGTTTTTCCCTCACTAACCAGTGGTTTCCTTATGGTCACATAGCAATTTAATCCCAATCCTTCCTGTGAGTTCTCATCACATTTCATGCATATGGAAATGCTCTTACTTTCACTATTGAACATACAGTAGCTGTAAAACATGCAACTTAAACAATTTCTGTTATCTGTTATTACCCGAATGAGTCTGGTTCCTCTCAAGGTTTCTTCCTATTGCCATCTTGGGGAGTTATTCCTTGCCGAGGAATATTGCTTGTTCATCAGGGACAATCTGATCATTTTGATTCATACACATTTTCCACATTTCATACACACTTCCATAATTGTCTTTTGATTCTGTGAAGCTGCTTTGTGACAGTGACCATTGTTAAAAGTGCTATACGATTAAACTTTAATTGAATTGAACGTAACCAGGTGTTTAAGCGAACTCAATTCAAGATTTTCCAACTATATTTCCTCCACAAAATTGACAGTTCAGCACTGACAGTTTACAGGTTTTGATAATGTGTTAAAGTGTTAAAGGATTCTTAATTTCAAGTCTCCTTAGTTGGTTTCTTTAATTGATAATAATTTGACAATAATTTGACTCATGCTTTGATTGTGTTTTTGTATTAAGTTAAAGAGCAACTGGTTGTTTTTTGGTGCAAACAAAACCTTTTTTGTTACAACGATTGTTGAAGATTATGGGGGAAATTATAAGCAATACAAAAACTTCAGTTTACAGCATCGTCAGCCTCCTTATCTAGCAGTTTTAGTTTCAATTACGACAGCTCCCTATCATAGTACAGGTACGCACCATTTAACCATCAGCTTCACAACACAGAGTGTGCATCTCATCCCTCTTGTACACAAATCGCTCGTGCACATTGTACATTTTGTATCATCATTTATCTGCTTCACCACCGTGCTTACACTAACATTTGTTTTGAACAGCATCCAAATCACATAATGTCCTACTAAATAGAACGCATTGCAGACACATAACTGTCATTTATTACTGCTAGAGTGACTGCAATGGAAGTAACAAAGTGTAAATGTCCTTTTCTTGGCCATGCCATTGAAAAGTCTCGTGTCTACACTTTGCTCAAAATGAAAGTTAAGAAGTTTAAAGTTTCTAATATAAGGTTATATATCATTGTTCCAATAAAATTTTTTTGATGTACACAACCTTGTGTGTCAGAGAATAACAATTTGCCAAAATAAGTCTGAAAATGCTATTTATCACGTTCTGCTATCTGCTCAAATACAATCCCATTGAACCTTCCTGTATTAGTTTATTGTTCCATTAGCAAAAGTATGATCATATGAGTGGAATGTTTTGCCTAATTGAAGATACAGTAAGTATGACCTTTCAGAACAGTTGCGTCGTAAAATGATTACATGCCACTTTCCTACTCAGTTTTCTCTCCTTTTTCCCTATGCAGATTGTGTTGGTATGAAGTGTGTGTTACTGGTGCTCGTCTGTGTGCTGGGAGCTGATGTAGCTAAAGCTGGGGCTGTATGTCCAGCTGCCTGTCACTGCACAGCCGCTGTGGTGGACTGTAGCACTCGTGGACTCACCACTGCAACGCTGCCTTCATCCTTCCCCGTCAGCACCACTGAGCTCCAGCTCCATGATAATCACCTCACAGCACTGCCCACTGGACTGCTGGACAACATGGAGGCGCTGCAGCTGGTCACGCTGCATGGGAACCCGTGGGAGTGTGATTGCGCTGTGCTCTATCTGAGGGGATGGCTATTGAAACAGGACAACAATGCTTTGATAAGGCAAGTGGCTGTAATAAGTAGCAACGGTTACAAAGCATACATAATTTGGACCAATTTATAGCCTAAACTGACAACTAATTCATGAAGTATTTTATTTGGTTTTGTTAAGTAATGTTATTCAGCTGAACATTTTTGAACGTGACATACTGCACGGTTTATAAAGGCCGTCGAGGTATTTCCACTGTGTTGTTCACTTTAAACAAACAGCAAACAGGATGTCCTGTATTTTAAATCCTTTGACTTGCCATAAGTTCTTAATTGAATAGTGTTTCTGTTCTTTTCCAGGAATGTGAGCTGCAGTACTCCTTCTAGCCTGCAGGGGAGACTAGTGGCCTACCTATCTGAGGACGAGGTGCTCAAATCCTGTCATTATTGGATGTGTGATCTGGCCTTGGCCTCACAGGTCAGCTTGTTCATCTTTATCGTGGTGCAAGCAATCCTCCTGGCTGTGGTGGTCCACTTCCTGCGCCGGTTCAACCAGCTGAGCTACGGTGCACAGCGAGCAGCTTCTGAAAGCTTTCACAGCTGAGACCAACAGCATCTAAGCACCGACAACAAAATCTCCTGATGTACGAGGCTCTCGTAGCCTCTTTTACATCACGCTGGCTTTGTTTCACAACTGTTTTAACTTGCACTCATCAGCATTTTGGCACTATTTCCCTCGGGGAGTTCTTGTTGTTATTTAAAAAAAAATAAAAATGTAATCTCAGGTGAAGGGTTGTTGTATGAAGCATGAGAAGACTGAGAGATTAAAGCAACATACTGCTGAGAAGGTTTAATGATTTCACACAACTTTTGCAATTGATCTGCCTTCCCAGGAGTGTAGCTTTTCACATTAGGCAAGTTGTTCATTCCAAAGTTGCCATGTCTGTTCAGATTTCATTGGCTCTCAAATATAAGTACAACAATGCAAAGTTATCAGCCAATCAAAACAGGCTATTCCACTGATAATAATCTGCAATGCCCAGAACAGAAGTAAATTAAAAGAAACCTATTTCTTTACCTTTTTAATCCAACATCACGGCATCTGTATGCATTTGCATCTCACATTCACATGTACTTGCTTAAACAAAATGATGATCTTTATGATGGATATATTTGTATTAGTGAACTGAATCTCTATATGCCTGAATAGTCACACTAACCAAAAAAAGACCTCATTAAATCTACCAACTCTACCAAGAGGAAATAATTCCATTCCTATATTCACCTACCATTTACTGCTCCTTTCACTGACAAAACTATCAACACAAAATCTAATTTTCACCCAAGAAATATGATCAGAAATGTCCATCTGACAAAAAAAAAAAAACAACCTTAAGCAGCAAATTTGTTTAGAGTTTAAAAGAAAAAAAGAAAAAAAAAATCACATTAGGAATTACATGAGTGTCAAGTTAATACGGTACATTTTGAATAAACAGCTCTCATTGACTCAGCATGACCAAATTTCTGTAGATTTCCGGTGTACGGAGAGCAGGACCTCCTAATGTTTAGAAACAGCCTTTGTTTCACTAGAGATAACGATAAGAGGAAGCTGATGACAGCATGTTGAAAACAGTAATGAACTCAGCCAGTGAGAGACTTGCAGGAGGTGCTGATTATGTCCTGTTTTACTTTACTAGTTACGGAATATGAAATAGCATTAGAAAGATTTTGCTATACCAGTCAGCAAATTTTAGTTAAGCTCCTGGTGAAAACTATTAATCACCTCACATGCCTGATTTGCATTTACACTGCATTTGTACTGTATGTTTTTCGTAAAATATATTTGCAATGGAGTTCCTAAAAAGGTATTTTTTTTGTCTTATAATAAAATTCTTTTGTAGTTTCTCTCTCTTTCTCTGTGTGTTTTGATTTTGCATATTGTTCACTGGTTTTAATCAAAAACCAGTAATTTAAATTAAATTGCCCTTAATTTATTCTCCTTAGTGTTTCGCACTGTCACTTACAGGGTCACGTCTGCACCCTCTGCTCTATGTTCTCCCTGCATGTGGTGGGTTTCCACCAGTTTCCTCCCACAGTCGAGAGACATGTGGCGTAGACTGCGTGGTGTTTCCAGATGTGGCCTGTAGCAAATGATTGTGGACATTCTTGTGCCCTGCAATGGGTTGACACCTCACTGGGTGTCCCCTGGCGTAGGTCCTCACCACAACCTTAAATGCAATGAATGGATGGATTAATAATCCCTCAGCAATCACTATCTTGCACAGAATCAAGCAGAGTCCTATATTTAAATACTGTATAAGGAACTCTGTCTGTTTGACTATTCATAAATGTCTCTACAGCTTAAGCAAAGTTTAATTCACAACAATTTACCAATGTCATGACAGATTTGACATCAATTACCTGTCATTAATCTATACATCTTTATGTTTTAATCACGGACTTTACTCAAAGTTACAGTTAACTTTACAAAAGTTCAAGATGTTGTTGGAGAAGTTGTCCTGTCCAAGGTGGCGGCCAAGTCGACGTGTGTGCACTCAGATTACCAGTTCGCGCAGGGGCATTTCCCCCCTCTGGTATAAGTAAGCATTTAATTAAACATAACACATTTGGGAATTCCAGAATGGGTTAGCGTTTTGTTTTAAACATTGAAACTGAAACTTTTCTTTGCATTTTTTGCCTTATACACTTTGTTAGTACTGACAAGTGGAAACGGCACTCGTTGCGGAGTAAAGCGAAGCGGAACGCTCTGACCCGAGTGTGTAAACTGGACGGTCGCTTTAAGGAGTTGCACCGTGTTCCTGTTGATACACACGTGAGTTAGTGAATATCGCATAAAATAATATAAAAATAATTTAAAGAAGGTAACAAAGTCTTTAGAAAGCAAAAATAACATTATCTTAACCTGTACGTTATTTTATTTTATTTAAAAAGCGTATGAAAACGCGATTACCGTTAGCATATTAGCTATTATGTTTGTGTAAACACTGGTTTCATGCTTAATCTGATCAACTCACGATTGATCAACTTTTATCATCTTTGATCTCCAGTGTTTATTTAAATGTTTAGCGTTACAGACAAAAGAGTGAGAATCTGTTACAGCACTGTGTTCAGTAAGAATGAAATAGAATGCACATTTTCTTTCTTGAACAACATTTTAGTTTTGTTTTCCATAGTTTTTTTCCCCCCTTGCATCTGCAGTGTAATTTGCAGGCATGGGGAGGCTGAGGAAGAAACACAACTGGAAGGCGAGGGAGCAAAACACAGCAGCTCCCAAACCTGCTGAAGACATGAAGAGTGAAGTGTTGCTGGAGTTGGACAGTAAGGTTTCTTCTCGTATAGAGAAATATAAACCTCATCCTTACTGGCCCATTAGCAGTGTGTTAAAGTAATACCAGGTGCTATCAAAAAGTTTCAAGATCACGCTGACAGAGGGCAGCACAAAGCTGTACGCACAGTCACAGGGAGCACCGACCTTCTTAAGTCAGTGTCAAAAGACATCGTCCTGTGTACATCTGGAGCTGTGCAGCTGCTGCTATTCTGACCACTTGCGTTACAATGTTTGCTATTTCGTCATGGACAGCAAGTTAGCACAAATGCTGAAAGTGAAATTCTGTGTGAAACTGAGCAAATCTGCCACAGAGTCGTTTGACACGATTCAGAAAGTTATTTGTGATGCTGCCATGAGTCGTTCAAAGTGTTCTGAGTAACGTGCATGCTTCAAAAGCGGAAAAACATCACTGGAAGACGACAAGAGATCAGGACAAGCTCAATCCCCGAAAATGTCCGAGCCAAATAAACTCACCAAATAAACTATTAATTAATAAGTAATAAAATACTTTCTTGTAAACAGAGTTAATTTCTATACTTTTCGATACCACCTCAAACACTAACTGACACGTACATCACGAAATCATCCATTAGCATTCACACTGTTTAACCTGTTTCAGGACATGTGGGGGAAAAAAATCACAAAATTCACAATAAAGTGTCAGCATTAAACAGTGCGTGTGCTCTTAGCTTAGATCAATAGATGCCAAATCTTATCTGATACTGATTCAGCAGTTCAAATACTGACAGTGAGTGAGTGGTCGAGACAGCCATGCATTACACAGCGGCTTCAGAGCCTGTTCTATCCCAGTCCATCACAGGGCACCAGCACAGACACACAAAATCTCATCTAGCAATAATGTACTGCTTGTACTCTGGTAGTTTTTTTGTGGAGGAAATGCTGTATATAACACACAAAGGACAATGTAAAAATGTAGAAAAGTAGAACTGGAAAAGTAACCTGAGCTTGGGACCGAACCCAGAACAGATTTTGGTGATTTCAGGCAGAGTGCAGATAATGTTTCACTTTTTTTGGTTTTTGGTTTAGTGCCGCCACAAATTAAACTTTTTCTTCTCTTTCAGAGTCCACCTCGCTGAAGGGTGTTGATGAAAGTAACACACTGGTTCTCCCAGGCACCAAAGCGAAGAAGACAAAGGTGGAGAAACCTGTCCCTAAGAAAAGAGCACTGACCAAAAAACAGAGAAAGAATTTACATAAAGTTCTGGAGCAGAAAGAAAAAAAAGCTCATGTAAGAAATGCATTAGCTGTATTTATTTCAGTTATATTTAATAGAACAAAGTCATATTGATTGTTTCTCTTGTTTGAAAATAACAATGTTAGACGTTGGCAAAAAAAGTTTTTTTTTTTTTTTGGGGGGGGGAAATGCTTGTATGTACTTATATTTTGTGCGTCTTCATGCAGCGAGCAGAGATCTTGGACAAACTGGCAGAAGTTCAGCTGCCAGAAACTGAAATGAAGCTGCTGTACACAACCTCCAAACTGGGCATCGGAGACAAACTTTTTCAAACTAAAGAGTGAGTGCATGTCCTCCATCACTTTATATATTTTGATTAGTATTACACTGTGCGTACATATAGTCTGGGATGTTACTTAATAGTTGTGTGTGTGTGTGTGTGTGTGTGTGTGTGTGTGTGTGTTTGAAGAGTTAATGTTGAAGTTGTGGATGAAGGTTCAGCAACAGTCAAAATCAACAGTCTTAGTGGTGCTAACAGGAAGAGGAAGAGAAAATGGGATGAGGATGAAAGTGAAGATGGAGACTCGGTTAAGGAGGAGACGAGCAATGCGTCAGACTCCACTTCTGAGGAAGAGGGGGAAGAAGTGGAGGATGAAGTAGAAGATGAGGCTGCAGAAAAAACAGCACTTGCATTAAAGGAGGAACAGGAAGAGAAGGAGGAAACAGAAGCGGTGGAGAAGGAGGAAAAGAAAAAGGACAATACAAAAACGTTAATACCCCAAAAAAATGACTGTCAGCCAGCTGTGTTCATTCCTGTAGACAGATTGCCGGAGATCCAGGTAGGAATCCAGATATTTGCCCTTTTTTTTTTTTTGGCTGCTACCGTTAAGGGACGAAACAGCGAATCACTTGTCTCCATCTCGCTCAAAACCTGAACCAAATTAATACGCAGATCAGGAATCCAGATCCTCAGGAATCTACAGTGTAATTTTTAAGGCTTAAAATTTGATAACTGGTAACATCTGACAATGCAAAAGTCTAGAATCATTAAATGAATATATTTAGGTAAATGGTCAAAGGTTCCCTCCTCATGTCGTCTTCTTACAATCGCCTCTGGTTTGCTCATTAGAGATTTCTTTAAATCTGTATCCAACTTTCTGTAAAGCTGCTTCATGACATTGTCCGTTCTCATCTTAATCATTTTCATCAGAAATTGATGTGGTGATAATGTGATACTACAGCAACGCCGTCTGACAATAGTGGCACAGAAGCAGAGGTGTAGTGCTGTTTGTTGATGTACATATGATGCACGTGCCTGTGTGTGCGCGCGCAGTCAAGCTGTAGCTTATATCGAGGGCTATGTAAAAACTGTTCCCATAGTGGCAAGTTAACATGCATTAGTTCATTTACATTAATGTACAATTAATGTAATTCTAGAGGAAGACCAAAGAGGAGATTTATGGATGCAGTGAGAGAGGACATGAAGTTAGTTGGTGTGAGAGAAGAGGATGCAGAGGATAGGGTTAGATGGAGGCAGATGATGTGGTCGCTGTGGCGACCCCTGAAAGGGAACAGCCGAAAGACAAAGAAGAAGTAGAATAACAAAGTAAATAAGCAGGCAGTTTTGAGAGGGTGAATGTTATAGCAGTAGATAATCATCTACGAGTAGCATAATAAAAGCATAAAACGGATTTTCATAAGACTTCAAGCACAATATAATGATGAGACTCTTAGTCGCAATAAAACATTTGAATGGTGCAAACATTTTAAAGAACGTCCGTCTGTGAATGACCATGCTAGCTGAGATAGCTCGGAGCCCACTACTGTCAGTGGGAACTGTGCACACAATCATTCATGACCCCCATGTGCACATTCCACGAACTCGGCTGGGGGTTATCTCCATATCCCTCGTGTAGTCCTGATCTCACCTCAAGCCATTTCCACATGTTTGGGCCGTTAAAGGAGTTTCCGGGAGGCCTGCGATTCAGATGTGAAGCAGGCAGTCTGATTCTGTCTCTGCCATATTGAAAACTTCTTGCCTCGGGGTCCAGGCACTAGTGAAACACTGGGATAAGTGCATTAGTGTAGCAGGGGATTATATAGAGAAATAAAGATAGTTGTTTCTCTCATAACTGTGCTCTGTTATCCCACACATTTAAAAGTCCCAGTTTCACTTGTATGTTCATGTAACTGAATAAGAAAGCAGTAACATGAATATATTATTGCAGGATCTATAACCACATTACTACAACAGTGCTGTTGTAGGTCAGCGTTGGTCCAGAGTAATGTCGTATGCTTTTATTTCTTATTTCTTGCATTAGTTTTCCACTCTAATCAAAATTGAATCCTTTTCAGTACGTAGCAAGATGAACTCATGGAGCCACTCTGACTTAAACTGGAGTCGTGGTACAGCAAACTTCAAAACCTGCGCATTGCTAGCATTATCTGGTAATGATGGTTGAATACTTATCGAGTCTAGCCTGAGAACTCACACTGGTTGGTTAAGTCTTTGAATCAATGGCATCTGATATAGAGGATGATGGTTTGGAAGGGCAAGGAGTGAGAAAAAGTCATCTGCTGTGTCCTGATTAGCTAGTAGCCCTGCAGAGTGGACTGCCCTGGGTATTCTATGCCCTTACTAAGATTCCAAAAGCATAAGAAGGGAAACTGCTCAGTTCAAAGGTGACTGCAAGCAGTGAAGGGAACAATGTTCACCAGTTGCTGGATATGGACAAGCAAAATTACCCATCAGTCACTGCTCCTTACTGGAGCGCAAAATAACATGCAGCCCACACAAGACATGGCCTTAATTTAACGTGCTGTTCTTTTGTATTTTAATTCACTTCACCAACTGCTGGTCAGCTCCAGGTACGTTCACCGTGCGCAGGGTACGAAAGTACAGAGGTGCATGTGATAGTACAGCAGTGCCAATCAATAATGAGCGTGTGTGAAACCGTCAGAGCGCACGACAATTTAACAGTCTGGTTTACTGTTGTATGTCCGCAAATGCTCTTATTATTGATCCCAGCTCTGCTCTACTATCACGAGCGCTCCTGTACTCACATGCCCCGCAAAAAGGCGCAGCAGATTGAGTCTTATCACAGGATCAAGACGCCGGGTGTCTTTTAGATTTTGTCTGCTGGAGAGTCGCCAATGGATAAAACTAGTCATAAAATGTAAAGATAGGGCGCATTGGAGATTTAATTAATGTGGTCTATTAGACTCCTGCAGTCTTTATGTGAGAGAACCGCACCAATCAACATGGTTTGTGATCAGCATCACAGGTTTCGTGGTTTTATACACCATTTCACACTTACTGTGTGGCCACCATGTTTCCTGGCTTATTTTATGGATTAATACACAAACTTGCATTTAGTTTGAAGTCTTATGATTTAAAAGTTGCAGTTGCGGATAACCGAGCCTATTGTCATGCTATATTTGTAACAACGAGAAAAAAAATCTGAGTTCGGGAGTAGGAAGTGGGCAGTTGGGCAGCTAGCAAGCTGAGCAAACAGATTTTTAAAATCTGTTTTAATTCCTCCTTTCCTTTCTTGTAGGAGGCACGGCTGAAGCTGCCAGTGTTGGCTGAGGAGCAGGTGATCATGGAGGCAGTGAAGGAGAATGATTGTGTGGTGTTGTGTGGAGAGACTGGCAGTGGCAAAACCACACAAGTACCCCAGTTTCTATACGAGGCTGGTTATGCGAGGTACATACAGTGATGGCCAGAAGTACTAGGATAACATCTGCCATTTTTTTATAGTTTTGTGTGCACAAAACAGGTGATTTTAATAATTACAGTAGTTCTAGCTGTAGAGTTGTGCTCATTACCTGAAAGTCTAGTGAGAACCTTTCTATGTGACAATGGTATCCAGCTTCTGAAGCCATTGCCTGCGTCATCTCCGAACCTAAACCCGACAGAAAACTGTTGGACAGTGGTGAAGAAGGCAGAAGCAGTTGAGAAACTGTCTTCTGTACGTGATCTTCAGGAAGCAATCAAGCAGGCATGGATTGAACAAGTGACATTAGATTCATCGTCTATACCACTTATCCTATGTACAAGATGGCAGGGGGCCTGGAGCCTGTTGCAGAAAGGCACAAGGCGTGGTACACCCTGGACAGGGTGTCAATCCACTGCAGGGCACACACACACACTCAGACTGCAGGCAATTTGGGAACACCAATTATTCTAATCTGCATGTCTTTGGACTGTGGGAGGAAACCAGAGTACCCAGAGGAAACCCACATACACACAGACCTGAGACGAGAATCGAACCCTCAACCCTGGAGGTGCAAGGCTAAAGACTCTTTTTGTCTCTACTTTTGGCCACTACCGTACATAAGAACGAATACACAAAGGAGAACACACGGATAGTATTTATCCTAGTTATTGTAGTTATATATTATATTCATGTCTATCTCTCTCTCTCTCTCGCTCTCACCCCCCCCCCCCTGCTTTCCTTCTCCTTCTTTCTGCCTCTCTCTCAGTGCTGGTGGTATGATCGGTGTGACTGAACCCAGAAGAGTGGCGGCAGTCAGCATGTCTCACCGTGTGGCCAGTGAGATGAACCTCTCCACAGGGTGTGTGAATGCGTTGGTGTATTCAGGGTTTAAATAAGTGACTGTAACTTACATGATCCACCCACTAGTTCCCTAAACAATAAACATAAAACTAATCTTGAATTTTGTAAATCAGAGTTTTCACATGCTATATGAACCTCAGTAGCGTTTACATACCAACCGCTATGAACCTTACCATACCTGTGCATCATTTTATATAATTTTTTGGGAACGCAAAAGTGTGAACATTTCCACAAAGCTTTTTAAAGAGCAAATTAATTCCCTGACATCCTGGTATTGGTGTATTGGCCATAGGTGTATAGAGATGTCTGTTGCTGTAGTAACGTTTTCCTAACCTCCTCCTCTAGTTATAGGCAGATTGCATCTACCATTTAAAACAGGTGGTAATTGTGGAAAACAATGTGTGTGTGTGTGTTTTATCAGGGTGGTGTCTTATCAGATCAGATATGAAGGCAACGTGACGAAAGATACCAAGATCAAATTCATGACAGATGGTGTCTTGCTGAAAGAAATTCAAAAGGTGTATATACACACACACACACACACACACACACACACACACACACACACACAAACATACATTTGTTGTCTTTTATTCATGGCCTAATTATGTTTCTCTGTGTCTAGGACTTCCTGTTGCAGAAATACAGTGTGATAATAATTGATGAGGCTCACGAGCGCAGTGTTTACACCGACATCCTCATTGGCCTCCTCTCACGTATTGTAGCACTCCGCAATAAGGTATCACACACACACTTCAGTGAGACTAAAATACACGATATTTAATTGACTCTTAGTGAAAACTTGGCATTGTTTACAGCAGGGGTCTTGTGTTTTTATCAGAAACGGGTCAGTGTGTCTTCGATTCAAAATAACATTGCGATATTAAACACGTGGAATCGTTTGAGACTCCTGTGCAGTTTGAATGAAAACCTGCACCCACAGTGGCTCTTTGCAGAGTAGATTGCTCACCCCTGGTTAACAGATATATATATATATATATATATATATATATATATATATATTAATTTTTTTTTTTTACTTACAGAAAGGCTTACCCATGAAACTGCTGATTATGTCTGCTACGCTGCGAGTGGAGGACTTTACTGAGAACAAGAGACTGTTTCGCTCTCCTCCACCAGTCATAAAGGTATCAGCTACTCCCACGCTTTTACCTCCTCTCCTGTTCTTAGCATTGGAGTTTCAAACCAATCTGCACATCAAGTGCTTTAATGAAAGGATTTATTTGTGATTCAGAAGAATCACAAATGAGCTTTTTACATGTATTGTTTTATGTGTGCGTGCATACATGTAGGTAGAGGCTCGTCAGTTCCCAGTCACGGTTCACTTCAACAAGCGCACACCGATGGAGGATTATGTAGCAGAGGCCTTTCGGAAAACTTGCAAGATTCACCGCATGTTGCCTCCAGGTCAGTCATTTCCTTTACAATTCCGCCACAATACGAATCTTGTGTCTCATGTCAATGGGAGGGTGCAGTCACTTAATACAGTCAATATCAATACAATTTAGGGAGTAAGAGAAAAAGGCCTGCGGTGGAGGCTATGGATGAGGCATGGTCTAATGCAGAGGAGTCAAAAGGGAAATGTTTTATTCAATAGGTTAACAAAAGTTCAGTACAGTATCCTAAACAAGTTGCAGCGTACACCTCGGTCTCTTCATGAGTAATATCCTGGCATCTCTCCCTTCTGTGTGAAGTGTACAAGAGATGTGGGGTCATGTTTCCTTTCCATTACAATGTTGTCTCATTTCAGTCTATCCGAGCCCAAATCTCTCTCATCATAAACTTGCTTAATGAAGAGACTTGATGAAGTTTTCCCTGTGGAGCCACTGGGCTCAATGTTGAATTGGAATGAGAGCTTTTTAGAAGATATAACAGACTTGTTACACAAAGTTCAGTGCACACTGGCGGTTATCACATGCCTTCCAGATGCTTCTGGGCTTAGTCATCCTTTGTTCACTTTTCTCTGCTCTCTTTTTTTTTTTTTTTTTTAATGGAATAAAACATTCACAATCATTGTAATACAAAAACTACTTTAATACTAATAATGATTAATTATCAGTGCTTATTTTATTGTTTTCAGTGTGAATCTTTGCATCAAAATAGGACTGTCCCATAGTCGCCTTAGTTGAGTGAGTCTGTTCAAGAACAACTATTTCTGTTTTTTTTATTTATTTTTTTTTATTGCCACGGCACACCTTTATTTAAACACTGGGGAGGCTCCTCATTTTTTTATGTTTTGCTAGGAAAATGAGACAGTAGGTACAATAATGTATTGCAACACGTGCAAAACCAAATACAGTATATATCACAAAGAGAGTTTGTATATTTGTTACAAGCTGTAAAGTCAATGTTCGGCATGACCACCGGTATTCTTCAACACAGCCTGACATCTCTTGGTTAAGCTTTTTGTAATTTCTTTAAGTAGTGTTCAGGAAAAGTTCTTGAAGTTGAAGGACAGTTCAAAGCTTTTCTTTGGACATTGGAAGGTTTTTTGTCAAGATTATCTCACGCTGAAATATAAAGAAATGAGGGGGTGGGTCAAAACTTTTACTTTCTACTTTTTTGTTTCTGTTCTGTTCTTGTTATGATGAAGATGGGAATGTGTTTTTTTGTCAGAAGTGTGGGTCAGCTTTAATCTCATGCCACAGTACATGTAGACGTCACTATTCATCACATCACACGAAGACAGTTCCTGACTGGTTGTATGTTTGGCTGTAGGCGGTATCCTGATGTTTCTGACTGGCCAGGCAGAGGTGCATTCTGTGTGCAGGAGACTGAGGAAGGCTTTCCCTTATAGATCCAGCAATATACAGCATACTGGTAGGCACACTCAAACATAAACACATACACACATGTATAATATAACTAAACCTTTAAAAGTCCTGTGTTGTCTTTGTTCGTACAGAAACAGACGACACATCAGAGGAACTGAGAAAATTTAAGAAGCAGAAGCATAAGAGATCAGTGGTATGATTTTGTTTCCACACTTGTCTTGTTGTTAGTGATGGTGCCCCACCGACTCTCAAGCCTTTCTTTTTCTCCCCCAGTCTCTTCCTCGCATCGATCTGGATAACTACTCTGCTCTACCCGTGGACGAAGGGGATGAAGATCGCCAGGCTGGCATTGACGAAGAGGATGACGAAGGCTCGGACCTGGATTTGGGTGATCAACCAGAAAACACTGGTCAGATTTTTCGCTGGGTTTATGAATGCAGGACTTGTTTTCTTGTCAGGACTATGAATTAGAAGGTCCCAGGTTCAAACCCTGGGACCCCTGTTGTGCCCTTGAGCAAGGATAAGGGCGTCCTCCGAATAAATGCTGTAAATATAAATTTAGACTAAGAACTTTGGACCACTTTTGGTAGACTGCTGCAGTTTTGGAGCCACATTTTTTGAGATGCTCTGACCCAATCATCTAGACTTCTTCAGAATATGGCGCTCTTCTCACAGTAGCTACACTTACAATGTTCTTTTTTTCCAATAACACCTGGAAATGGATTGAATATATTCAGTAGCAAGTGAACTTCTATTTCCTGACGTCAATGTGTTTAAAGCAGAAAAAAATGAGCGAATGGAAGCATTTGAGCAAATTTGACGAGGGCCAAATTGTGATGGCTAGACTACTGGGTCAGCGCAACTCCAAAACCGTAGCTCTTGTGAGATGTTCCCCATTGGCAGTGGTCAGGACCTACCAAAAGTGCTCTACAGTATGATGGTTTCAACAGAAAGGTGTCACAGGTCATTACAGTTTTAGTAGCAAAAGTGGGAGGTACTCAATGTTAGGCATGTGTCATAATGTTATGACTGATGGGTATTTAAGTTAGCCAGGAGGAATTTGAAATGCTATCTTTGTGCAGATTCTGAGAATAACTTGTGTGTTTTTATTTTGATTTTTAGAGGAGAAGGCTGATCCCTCCATTCCTCTGTATGTGCTGCCACTTTACTCCCTGCTGGCACCTGAGCAGCAAGCTAAAGTAATTTTCCATTTGTGTTTGTTAAATTGTATAAGATTATGTAAGATTATTAGGATGTTTTTTTTAAACATACTGTTCTGGTTGCTATTTCTGAATCAGAGCAAAAACTGATTACTTCTGTTATATTTGTGTGTGCAGGTGTTCCGTCCACCTCCTCCAGGTGCGCGCATGTGTGTGGTGGCCACCAACGTGGCAGAGACGTCCCTCACCATTCCAGGAATTAAGTATGTGGTTGACTGTGGTCGGGTGAAGAAGAGATTTTACGACAGAGTGACAGGAGTCTCTTCCTTTAAGGTCACCTGGACGTCACAGGCCTCAGCCAATCAGAGAGCTGGAAGGGCAGGAAGAACAGAGGCAGGACATTGCTATAGGTTGGCTGTCCTTGACTTTAGTAACTTGCACTGGGAGAAATGTGTCTGTGTAATTTTTCGCTTGTTCGTGATATATGTATGCTTTGTGTGATGTGTGTAGGCTCTACTCATCTGCAGTGTTTGGTGATTTTAGCCAGTTTTCAGAGGCTGAAATCACTCGTCGCCCTGTTGATGATCTTGTTTTGCAAATGAAAGATCTAAACATTGAGAAGGTTAGAAAGATGACACATTCCTTATTCTTTGTTTAACATTAAAACAATGTACTGTAATTACAAAACATAATGATTGTTTTTGCAATAATTAAATTGCAAATTAAAATGTGTTTGCAGGTGGTGAATTTTCCGTTCCCCACCCCACCCTCCTCTGAAGCACTGATGTCTGCTGAGCAGCTACTTATCTCTTTGGGTGCTTTAGAGGAACCACCTCGCCAAGGGCGGTAGGTGTCCTTATTTTTCCTTTTTGTGTTTTATACGCACCAAGCTGTTGGTGAACAGCTAAAGATAACAGATCATAGTCTCATGTCAAAAAAGAAAAAAATATATACTCAAATCCATCACAAAAACTTGCAAATTACCCCCTTCTGCAACCAGCATCAAATTAAAAAAAAAAACACAAGAAAAGCATTCATTTCCAGCCCTTTATTCAAAAACTGAACTAAAATCTTTAGAAAGTGCACAAACATGTTGCTCCTTGAGCTGTTATAATAATAAAATAAAATAAAAAAAGAACTAACACAAAAAACATAGACATGTATGCTTTACATCTGCCAAATATATACAGTGGAACCTTGGATTACGAGCAT
>JAQQZT010000040.1:17869122-17893276 GCA_030068275.1 Clarias platycephalus
ATCAATAATTATCGATATCGACCGATATGAAACACTGATATCGTGATACAGTTTTCAGCCATATCGCCCAGCCCTAAGATAAACCCAGCTCAAGTAACACTGCCTGGCAAAGCCACGGTTTCAGAAGAGTCAAATTATTGGTCTGCATGAAGCAAAGAAAACAACTAAGGAGCTTTGAAATGACAGGAATTGGGGTGAAAACCATCCAACACAATAAAAACCTGCAAGGATAGGAAGGGAAGCACTTGAAGCTATGCACCATCATGCATAGTGGCCACTGTACAAGCCTGTGAAGGCACTGTTATGACCTGGGGTTGCTTCAGTACAGGTCAGGTCTAGGTTAGCTGATGACTAAGTGTAAAAAAAAGAACTGTAAGTTATTGCTGAGTGACATGTTTAATATTAAACACTACTTAATGTAGTACATTTAACTATTTTGAGAGGTCGCTCCAGATGTGTGCATGCGCCAAGAAGGTGTCTCACAGCCTATAGGGGTTAGGAGAGGTTAAGTAGAACTTGAAATGGTGCAGTGGATCATCTGAAACACTTCAAATCGAAATCTGTGTCACACTGCAAAAAAAGTACTTCAAGTGAAAACATCTTGAACAATATCAATTTTACTTTTAGCTTTTATATTTTCTTATTCAATGCTAGATATTTTGGCTTGGTTTTCAGAAAAATGCATTAATGTAGATAAAATATCTGCCTATTTAAGTTATGTATATAATTGAATGATTATATCATTTAATAACCCATTAAATATTTAGTAATTGTAATGTACCTTTATAATTTTAAAGGTGAATGTTTTGTTTTCTTTTGTGATTTTTATTTCATTTTGTGATTATGTGATAGTTGGAGGTACATTTTAAGACTGAATTACCAAGACAAGTCTTATTTTTGCCAGATACGCCATTTCCATTTTGATAATTCACTTTTGTATCATTAGATATGGGTCACTTAGAAACCTCCACGTTGGTACCTGTCTTTCGAGACATGTTTCAGCAGAAGAGGAGAAACAGATGATGATAGTGATATGCACATGCCAAATAAAATATGATTTACAGCATGACTGTTCTCAGGTACATTGCCACTTATCTGAGATCATCTGAATTCCAGTCAGGAAAGATCAGATTTTAATGCTCTCACAGCGATGTAAACGTAATCAAATATGACACATTTATGGGTATTATTGCAATGTCCAACATTTTACTATAAATATAGCCTGAAAGTGCCCAAATGTGACAAATGTCCATTGTTTCACTGTACAGAGAGCTCTAATGCAGCCAATGGAAAACAATCTGGAGGACTGGGGAAGGAAGATGATGGCTCATATACGGTGAAGATCCAAGGGGCAGGAGTGGACGCTTTTGAGCTAACGGTGAGACAGAATTAGAGAGACCAACAAGATATTTGATAACTAGCTGAATAAATTCACGTTCCATATTGATGACAATTCATTACACACAATTAAATCTCAATTTAGACTAAGTTGTTTGAACTGTTTCTGGAATTGACAGAATGATTTTGAAGTACATTAAAATACATTTGCTCCTTCTTCTTTTTCAAAGTTCAAAGTGTGTGTATCCAAACAGATTTAAACTATTGATACTTAAATGTTGTAAGTGGTTTTCTAATTGGATCAATTATCACAGTACTTTCTACAGTGCTTTATGTAAATATTTATTGCATGTGTGTTAGAGAACAGTGATCTTGTTTGAGAAATTTGCAACTCCCAAAATAAGGTCCTTGTGAAATGAAACACTCCTGTTTAATTATCTTTGCAGGTTCCTGGGTTCAGTCTGGTCCAGGATACAATACTGACCATCCTTAACAGAGAAGAAGTGGCCCCTCGAACATCCCTTGCTCTCTCACTGTCTGGTGCAAACCTAGACCCCTTTGCTGAGCTCCAGAGTGTTAAAGGCTTCAAAGCAGGAGTAACACTCAGATTAATAGAAGGCAAGTAGTGAATAATATCAGCATGGTCCATGATTGACTAGTGGTCTGTTGTGAATCATATTCAGTGAAATTAGCTGCTGCTTTCATTTGAAAGACCGTACTGTATAAACTCACTGCAACATTTGCCTGTGATACAGGCTCGAATCATAATGCAAAAATATTTTTTTATGCAAACTTTATGCAACTTCTATGATCAGAAGGACATACAAAAACTGTGTTTTTTATATTAGCTGTCACACTAATAATCAACAGTGTTAAAGTAGTGCTGTAGGTTTGGATTTTGTTCGGGTGTTAATGCCAACTCAAAAATGTATTTTCCCTCATAGATTTTGCCCCTCTGCCATATAGAATATGTTTATTTAAGAACTTATTAAGTACTGAGTAACTGGTTTAGACCTGCCAATAGGTCTCACCAGTAACTTTAATAGGAACACTGTACTGGTAAGACCTGACAGGAAGTCCACAGCCTTGTAAATGGGCTACAACAGCAGAATTTTGTTAATACCAATGAAAATATTTGTTTGTTTTACACGTCGAAGATAAGACTAATTCATCTTTGAAAATGATAACTATAAAATGGTTTATATTTTTGTCAGTGAATAAAACTTAAATAATAATATAAATGCGGGACGAATAGACAGATGATTATTTATTTCATGATTTTTTTATTTGATTTTAATTATTACTATTTGTGATGCTTTTATTTATGTTCTTTATATATTGTAGTTTATTGTTTCAAGCATTGCACAAGTAACTTTTTCAGATCTCACAATACTTTGCCCCACCCACCAGCATCAAAAACGAACCCCTCGTTATGAGATAATGTCAGTTATGTTGCCGTTTGTCACAAAAACACCACTGGAAACTAAAATCAGTAGGGAAAAACACAACATAAAGAGACATTTGAATACCATTAATACTTACGGTAGTAAAAAAAAAAAAAGGTAACATTAAGAATCAGTGATGCAGATTGCAAATACAATTTTACTTTTAAATGCATAGTATGATTTGACCATGACCTTACATAGTAATTGAAGGCACATACGGTTAGCTTATTATCATTAGCATCTGTGCTCACTAACATGTTAGCACCTCTCTTGAATTGGTCACATTAGTTTATTCTGCTGCGGCACGGTGGTGTAGTGGTTAGCACTGTCGCCTTGTACCTCCGGGGTCCAGGTCCGATTCCCGGCCAGGATTCCCAGATTCCCGTCTCTGTGTGCCTGGAGTTTGCATGTTCTCCCCGTGCTTTGGTGGGTTTCAACCGGGTACTCCGGTTTCCTCCCACAGTCCAAAGATATGCAGGTTAGGCATATCAGGTTGGATTGGCACCCTGGTGTACCCTGCCTCGTTCCCTAAGCCTACTGGGATAGGCTCCAGGTCCCTGCGACCCTGAATACAGGATAAAGCGGTATAGAAGCTGAGTAAGTGAGTTTATTCTGCGTACTCATTTACCTTGCTTCAGTAAACCCTGAGAGTGGTCATAATATAAACGATCTATAAGTGAATTCAACCTGTATAGTATCAGAAATGCCTTGGAGACTGCAATTACTTGAATTGAATGACACAAAGTGTAGATGTGCACTAGCTGTTCATTTTTTTTTTTTTTTTTTTTGAAGTAGCAGGTTCAGGAGCAAGGTGAAACACTGCCTGGAAGATTTATAATATTTTCATGTGAATATTACTTAAAGCTCATTAGCTGCATTAGCATGATTATTTTTGGTCCAAATAACTACATAACTGTGTAGATTTACAGGTGTTCTTAATGAAGGGCATTGTGTATATATATCCCACATAGTTAATCACTTTGATAAGTGTCAGAATCTCGATTCATACAGAAGGTGCTCTTTACTTTTTTGAAATAAATATTTTCTGTTTAACTAGTTACGAGACCAATGACATATAATTATTAATCTCATAGCATTGCTCATAGTTTTAATATGATCTCAAATCCAGTTTGTTACTATAGAGAAAGAATTTAATTCTGGTGAATAGTAACCACACCTGCATTCATGTAACAACCAGTGATTATTATGGTGCCATTAAATTGTGTAACTCCTTACAAAATTATGGTGCTTGTCCCAACATGACCTTTCACATTTGCTTTTTTTTTGTGTGTGTGTGTGTGTGTGTGTGTGTGTGTGTGTTACAGAGCCATACTCTCCCCGGTCAGCTCAAGCTCATCTGGCTCGTGTGCAGGAGCTGTTGAGTGCCCCTAGTCCCCAGGATGCCTTGAGAGAGGCTCGATCCCCCAGTGTACTAAATACGCTCACACACGTAGCTGGTAAGAGGAGAATGGTTTATGTGTATCTATGGTAAATTCTTATAACCTTGAGGTTTCCAATGCTTCTCCTCACCCCCAGATGCATCATTGTGTTATATGACTGGATCTCCTACTGTTATCACAGTCAACAAATCAACTGTTGTCATGCTCAATGTTGTTTATGTAATTGATTGCAAGTCAAATATCGGTTTATCTAAATAAATTGAGCTGTCCATTCTTAATATGTGTTTCAGATGTCCCTTCTACTAATCACTCATCAAAGGGGAAAAGAACGAACAATAAAACTGAGCAGACGAATGAAACTCCCACACCACCTGACTACGTCCTACCTGGGACTACAGAGCGCCCCCCTCTGGCCACCTTACTGCCCACTAGCACATACCCTGAGGTACTACATATGGAAGTATAACAGTCTCAAAATTGCCCAAAGCAAAATAGCATGTTGAATTACATGAACCCCCTGATTTCCCACCTGTCACTAGGGGGCTCCAACATTAAGGCTACTACCAGTCAGGGAGGACCAAAGACTATCACGTGTTTCCTTTGAACCACGTGAAACCAGCCAACCGCATTTTTTCGAACTGCTCACTCGCGTACCGTTGGAGGCCGCCTAACACACTCAGAAGAGAGTGCTATCTGCTCTTTCTACTTGCATGAGCTCACAAACACTCATGATTGGCTGTAGAGCCATGATTTTATGTGACAGCACCAAGTGCCTCCCATCCCATCCCGCTGAGAGCGCTCGGCCAATCAGCTTTCTCCAACAAATTCAGGTCCTCACATCCGGGATATCACAGCAGTGTACTTTGAAGTGTGCTTCTTGCTCCCTGTTCCGTCTACTTTTCATGGAACTACTTGCCAATCGGAATGTGGCACGTCTAACTAACAGTAAAAATTGCTGGTTTACCAGTTGCACAGTAAACGGTGTTATGCGCTAAAATTCCCTCCGCTGTAATCGCTCGATTCAAACCGAAGCCGGTGTTCTTTCATTCAAACATGAGAGCGATGCTTTTCTTTTCTCCTGCGCTAGTAATGTACAGTCATGTTCAGAATATATACTATATATCCAAGCACCAATAGGGAACATATGTAATTTGTACACTCTTGCATAGTAGTTTAATGTTTGAGGAAGACAAGTACATATATTGCACAGATGATAAGAATAATAATAATGTGCTTCTTGATAGGTTCCCAGTTGCCTGCTGGATCTATCACTTAGTCCTTGGAACCCCCCACCTGGCTCAAGGAAACTGCAGGGTGACTATCTGTACATTAGTGTACAAACACTGGAGGGCAACTACTATGACATTACATCATCTCCTCGAGGGTTCTACCAGAACAGGTGAGGGTAGGGTTAACCTTAACTTACCCTTAGCCAGCGGAACTCCCTCTCACTCTTTGTGTATTTTATTTTAGGTCCACTGTGAATGTTTTCGACCCGCGTCCTGCCTCGTCCACTGCGGTGTGCCACTGCCTGACTGACTTGCTGTCTCAACTTAGTCCACAATTTAAGCATAACTTCAGTACTCTCCGACACAGGTAACACATAAATGTATATAATTATTTGGGTCTGGGTCTTACGTAGCAGTAGATGGACTTTTAACCACCTGTTATGTACAGTACAATATTATGCCAGTTCAACTATAGGATTTATTTAAAAATTAGGGATGAGATCATCAGAGATCACCCGATACGATATTATCACGATACTCAAGTGCTAATTCAATTTATATTGCGACTTTGTAGGTTTTTATAAATATCAAAATTTCATGTTATTTTCAATATCACAGCGAGCTCTTGGTGTCCTGGTGTTTTCAAACTGTTTTTTTGTGCTAAAACCCAATTTATATGCTTCTCTGAACCTACAAAGCTTTAGAAATGTTTTTATACCCTTGCCTAGATCTTGACTCAGCACGAGTTGGCCACAAAAGTCTGTGAAGAGACTTAACGGCTTGGATTTGTGTCAGAAATCAAGTCTTGTCCAATTCAGGTCCTCACATCCGGGATATCACAGCGGTGTACTTTAAAGTGTGCTTCTTGCTCCCTGTGCCATCTACTTTTCGTTGCACTGATAGACCCCAGGTTTAAAGACATCTCAAGATAATCAAAAAGCAAGAAGCACCTGAGCTTAATTTGGATTGCCTTAGACAAGGGTCTAGATAATTACCAGACAGATAATTATTATTATTCTTTTATTTTGAAATTTAACAACTTCTAAAAACATTTTGGTTTGCCATAATGAATTATTGTGTGTTGTTAAAATGAAAATTTAATTATGAATTAAAAATATAATGTAATATAATGTGCAAAATGTGAATTAATCTAAATATAGTCTAAATTTACTTAGTTTTATATATATATATATACTGTATATTATATATTATTTTTTTTATAATTGTAATGGGGTGTAAGTGGGAAGAAGGTTTACCTTCCAACATGACCTAAAGCACACAGCCAAACTAACTGCACAGTGGTTGATGGAGAAAAAGGTGAAATGTTTAAGTACTGTATATCTGTCCACCTTAGGCCTGCTCTGTCAACAGAAGAGTCCATGTCCACCCCTTACCGTACTATGAGCTGGCTGGGAGGTTCGGCACTCTATTCTCACAAAAGTAATCATAGTTGTAGACTCGGTTTGGAGCAGGCTCTCAACAATCAGGTATTTACCCTTTAATATTTCACTTTTCTAAAATGTAGAGCTGTTCTATCCTTCAGTCATTTTTACATTGTTGCTCACTGTGTGTATACAGTCTCCAGACTGGAATGAGGAAATGCAAACAGCTAGAGATCTACCACAGAACACGTTAGAAGAGAGACTCCAAAGAGAAAAGGCTTTACTACAGGTCCCCACTCTTTAAAAACCAATGCACCAACATCATCAATTCCTTGAAATCGGAATAAATATACATACACTACAGTCAACCTATGTGTTAAACAACTTTGCCTTTTTGTTCCTACAGGTCAATAGTGCCTTTGTATGGTCTGTGGCCCAGGCTGCTGAAAAAGTAATAGATGGCTTTGTTGATCCAATTAATAGTTCTAATGAAACCCCAGCATTCCTGTGGGGTGGTCTCTTTATGAACGTTGGTGGACATGGAGATGATTGGTTGGGTGGTGACCGGGGACGAAGGGCAGCACAGAGACTCGAACTACAAGCCATACAGGCATACAGTGATCTAGAGGGAGACCTACAAGAACTTCACACTCTCTCTACTGCTCTTGTCGACTACCGAGGCGTTCGTCTTTGTGCCCAAGGTCTAGCACCTGGCCTTCAGGCTCAAGATCAGTCTGGAGTATCCACTGGCCTTCTATATAGTCTCAATACTGGCCCTGTAGAGAACCCAGCACGGAGGAAGCTCTTGCAGCTATTAGCTCAGTCAGCCAAGGGCCTTGGTCTGCAGAGGCATACAGTAATGGGCCCCAGTGGCTATCAGGTCTCCCTGTTCACCGCCATCGATGCTCAGGGACTGCTGGGAGCAGACGGTCGTTATTACATACTTGATGTATTCCGAACAGCCCCTGCTGATGCCAACTTTTCTTTCGAAGAAGGGGAAGGAGAGGCAAAAGAGAGCTGTGCTTCCAAGCGTTTCCCTCATGGGCTATGCCGCCTACGACCAGAGTTAGTCAAGGCTTTTGTGCAGCACAAGTAAGCACTGATTGATATTGTGTTTCTAAGAGTTGTGAGCAAAATAACGTGTTTTATGATTTTATGTTATGTCTAATGGGTTTGTCATGGTTTCTGTTGGTCTATATGTAGTATTATGCATATTTTTTCTTGTTACTTCAGGCATACTGAGTTTACGATTCATGTGAGAGAAAAAATGGAGGAGAGTGGTGGGATGGAGGATGGTGGAAAATCAGGTAGGAATGCAAAAAGTACTACGAATGCAAAAAAATAAGACTAGTAATATCTCAGTTTTTGCAGCCTATTCTCAGTTCAGACTTTGACATGTATTGAATACGTCTGCAAATAACAGGTGACTCTAGAGGCACAGACGCAGTGAGAGCAGCCTGCAAAGATGTTGGCTCTATCAGTGACATCATCTTTGAAATGCGTTTTAATCCTAACGTCTTATCTCCAGGCAAGTACATAATTCCAAAACCTTCTTTCCACCTTCTTCCACATCAATTAGGCAAGCAAACATGGAAATATGTCTTTTGTGCCTCTGCAGGTGTGCAGTTTCCTGATTCAGAGAGTGCTGCTGTGGCCTTACAGGAGAGATTACTAAGAGAAGCTGCTGCATTCCTTGCTAATGATCAGATAACAGCATTGGTGAGTGTGATGTTCACTTCATGGTTTGTACCCTTTGATGTATTACTCATATATAATGGGGCTGCAGTTTTTCATTCCAACTATGCATGAGCCTTTTGCAGAAAAATGAGACACCTTTTGCTTAGCAGTTTGTATGTTGTATTGATTGGTGATTATTATTGAATATTAATACCATTATGTGGGCACATGGGTAGATTCAAGACTGTTGGCACTGCAATGAGATGCCCATTGATGGAGCTACACTACGACAAGCACTGCATAAGAAAGGCATAAATCTCCGTTATTTGGGTCACTTGATCTCCGCCATCAATCAGTCAGATCACAAGCAGCAACTGCGGCACATCACTGTAAGAAACTGTCATTGCTCGTAGAAAAAATAACAGTCTTATTTTGATACAATAATAGTTATTGTATTACAATATATTGTAGTAGTGCGTCTTCTTTATTATATTTTTTTTCCTGCATCCCAGAGATTGGCTTATGGAGAAATTGCAGTGCGCTGTGCTCGAAGAATCTTCAATGGCTACATACAGGTATTGCATTGTTTCTCCCCCCCCCTCCCCACCTTTTAAACAGGTAGGCCAAGGGTTGTCACGTTTCACCAGCCGACCTCTTTTTTTCGAACTGCTCGCTCACGCACCGTTGGGGGCGGCGTAACACTCTCGGAGGACAGTGCTATCCGCTCCCTCTGCGTGCACGAGCTCACCGATGCCCCGAATGGCGTAGAGCCGTGATTAATGTGGGAGCACCAAGTACCTCTCATCCCTCCCCGCTGAGAGAGCTCGGCCAATTTAGCTCTCTCGAGACCTCCGGCTGTGAGAGGTTACAGCATCACCCGGGTTACCGAACCAGCGATCTCCGGATGATAGGGCGAGCGCTTTACCACTGCGCCACTCGCCACTAACACATGAATGTAATGTATATATTTTAATGTGCTTATTTTTAATGTAACATTTTGTCTTTTTTTAAGGGAGTGGAGCTGTCTAATCTTTCAGCAGCTGTAAGTCACTTCTGCTGCTGCTTATTGGTGCCTCACTTTAGCTCTGCCTCAAATAATGAGGAGTCTAAAAAACGCTCTAGGAGACGTGGTCATAAAGGTGGAGGAAGTCTTGATAATACTGCATGGAGCTTGCTCAGTGGAAACGAACTATGGACCCTCATATGTCAGGATGCTCTAGAGACCTATGGCCTTAAACAGGGACTTGGGTGAGAAAATAATATTAAGCTTTTTTATAATGCTGTTTTCTTATCTTATTCATACTGATGTGTCCCAAGTACTCCTTTGCAACAAAGACATGAAATGTTTGCAGGTCAAATATTGACCAACTGGTTGAGCAGTATGGGCTTCAGAAGCTGTATGTATTACGAGAGATCTGCTTGAAGATTGGCATACAGGTACAGTGCAACAAATCTTGGTTATACAGTATATATTGAAACCTTGGATTCCAATTGTAAATTGGTCTGCGAGCGCTTTGCAAGTCGAGCAAAATTTTTAAATAAATTTTAATTTGATAAACGAGCAAGGTCTTGACATACGAGTAGTACGCATGCGCTTTGTCTGCCGAGTGTCACGTGATCACAACTATGCCAATGGTTCTTCTCTTTCGCACGCTGCGGCATTATGGATAATCGTCTCCCATGCTCAGTCTCAGTGCGCGTGCGTCACTCGTATAGTCAACATCCATGCGTGTGTTTACTGTTTACTATAGCATTTTGACCATGTGTGCGCGCATATAGCATTTTTTCAATTTTGTGTCCAAGTGTAGTGACTGTTCTTTAGAAACTGTACTGCGACAACGGCCTCCGTGAAGGAGAAAAGCTTAAAAAGTCACAATAATGTAGCATTGTGGGAGATGAATCTGTTTAAGGTTCCTGATAAAGAAGTTTCCTGACAGAGCAGTGTTTACGTTAGTTTGTGTTTGTGCCTGCGTGAGCGTGTGAAATTCATCCGACACAGTGGCCCCCTCCCTCCTCCTCTCCTCTCTTGTCTTACTTCAGCCACAATTCTTTTCAAAGGTAAAGTGCAGGTTAAGTTTTATTTTTGCTTTATATTTTGTGTTAATTATTTTTAGATGAAAATTTTGGGGTTTTGGAATGACACATCTGAGTTTAAATAGATTTCTTCTGGGGGAAATTCGCTTTGATATACGGGTGTTTTGATATACAAGCACACTTTAAGGTTTAACTGTACTGTTGTTTAATTATATATGCGCATAGTTGTTTCAATAAAATTCGGGACACAGATTTTTATTACCTGCCCAAAACCATGGGCAAAGATAATGTAAAAGTACCCCAGTATTATTATTATTATTAGTAGTAGTACTTATTGAACATCTTAGATGTTTTAAATTAAAACAAGCGTTTACCATGGGCACCAGTTCCTATAAGTGTTCTGTAAGTTCTATTAGTTTTATCTTTTTAGTTGACATATTTAAAGTTCAAGAAAAGTCACTGGTAAGGGATAAATCTTTATTAATCCCGAGGGAAATTGCAGTTCTGCTGCTGCTCAGACAAAAGAACAGACTAAAACATACATGAGTACTTAGGGGAGGGATGAAACCGATACAATAAGGATACAATATTATATATAGTATTTTTTAGTAGTCATGATTTAAAATTTTGCTATTATCGAGCAGCCCTTCTACATTGTCCATTTTTTTTAGCCAAATAGAATTATACACAGTTCTGCCATTAACATGATAGGATGTTTTATCAGTAGTTGCCCCACTTGTACTTTCTATACTCGTTGCCTTGTCCTGATTCTCATTCCATACTTTTCTCATTCATAATGAATTCAATATATGAAAATGACAAAACTCACTTAATGATACTAGAAAAGACCTAGATCCCACCAGATTTTTTATGTAGTCAAATAATGCAAATCCAAAACTATATGATTACAGAAGGTTTATGAAGCTATTATGGCAGCACTCGTTTAGAACTGTTACAGTCTTTTTGTATTCCTTGCTCAAAAAATGTATAAAATCGGTCTAGTAGCTTAACGCCTTTTTTTATGCTTGTAACCAATAGCTCCGGCTTCGAGATTATATCTTTGACAACCGTACCAAAGCTCCAATAACCCCAGATGATGTGCTAAACCTCCTGCCTGTGGTCAAACACATCGCCATGCCAACAACAGATGCTATGCGGTCATTCCATGCAGCTCAGAACAGCATTGAGAAAGGTCTGCAATTAACAAGATTTTATATTAAATGTAATAATAAATTGTTCTTGGCTTTTAAAGATTATTGCTTTTTTGACAGGGTTGTTGGAGCAGGGATACGAACAGTTGAAAGAGGCATCATACCTGTTCGGCCGTGTGTGTGACAGTTTACATCCCGAGGCCTGCCACTGTCTCGGTCTGCTGGCTAAAATGGCTTATGTTCAGGGCCGCCCTGCTGAGGTACACATTTGTGCTAAATGTCACAGGCATGTATTCAAGCTTAAAGCAACTATGAAAATACCCTAACATTCTTGCTTACTTTCTGAACTCTTAAGGCTCGCAGTGTACAAATGAGGGTGGTAGTGATCAGTGAGAGAGTACTGGGCTTTGACCACCCGAATACAATTCAACAATATGTAAGTTACATAATATATAGAACCACTAAGTTGAAATATTGACAAAAACATAGTGCAGTAAATACATACACAGTACATTAATTATGATTAGACATTTAACACCTTTTTGTTTCGTCTCTCTAGGCTGTGCTGGCAGTATATGTGTTTGCTGGAGGAGAGACTGCTTTGGCATTGCGGTGTCTGTATCGAGCTAAATCGCTCATGTTCATAGTTCATGGGGAGGATCATCCATATACAGCAGTACTGGATGTGAGTAATGCTCCAATTTAAATATACATCTAAATATACTGTACATCTATTAACTTTATACATTACCATGTACATGTCAATTAATCCTGCGAGCATCATCTTTAAATAATTTAATACCACGTATCTTCCTTTCAGACTTCTTTGGGCTTAATGCTGCAAGGGGAATTGTCACTGCAATATTTACAAAATGCACTGAGACTCAATGCTTCTTTCCGAGGTGCCACAGATCTTACAACTGCCCTGAAGTAAGATAAACTGTGTTATCAAGTGAGAGCTATCAAAGCTCATCATTTATGATTGGTTAAAATAAAAAAAATCTATTCTCTATCCAGTCACCACCTCTTGGCTCAGAAGATGTGTGTAGCTGGAGATTACAGAGGAGCCATGGCTCAAGAGAAGGAAGCGCATAACATCTTTGAGAAGAAGGTAATGGTCATGGTGTTTAGCATTTGGGCACTCAAACTGGAAAATCTAAACTGAGAAGAATTTGTGTTGTGTGAAATATCTGCAAAAACACATTTTTGATACGGAACAGCAGAATTTCTTATGACTTTAATGTGTTTGTTATGTATCTAGTGTGGTGACAATCATCCACAGACTAAATGCAGTTCTGAGTTCCTGAATGCTGTTACTCAGCAAGCAGTGCGTGTGGAACGGTCCATAAGACAGGGAGGGGTTAAAGCTACAGACTTGAGCACACCCGAGGTATGAGAGTGATCGTATGAAAATGCACTTACATTGTGATTATAGACAATTACAAATAACTGACAAAATCAACTATCTTTATTTAGAATCTGGTTCCTTCTCAAGAGACCATCCTGGAGCAGCTAGCTCTGGTAAATGGCATCCTGAAAACTTCATACAGGTAAGGCAGACTAGGCCTTAAACATGATTCATGGAAGTATGTCACCAATGTGCACTGTTACATAACTGTGGAGGGGGATCACGCTCAATCCACAAGGTGGTGATAATACCCACGTTTATGTGACTATGTAATAAATAAAGGAACAGGGGTCAGCTTTCTCTTGTTGTTTCATGCTATATCTGCCCTAGTGGTAATGCTGAGACTTAAGCTTGTGCTTGCCACACGTTAGAATTATTCAGGTAACACACTCATGAATGCATCAAGGTGCATAACTTGCAAAGCATAGTTCAAAGTGTCTGTGTTTGCATACTTGCATGAATCTTGTTTCAGTCCATAAAGTCCTAATGTGAATGCTGTTACATAGCCAAGTCTGAGCTGCTTCTAACTCTCTGTTACTATTCCAGCATGAGGCTTATGGAATTCAAAGAGAAACTGAAAGAGAGAAGAGCTTGTGAGGAATCAGAGAACGCTAAAGCAAACTTGTCTACTGAGGTCAAGATTGTTGAAGCTGCATCCAGTGAAGCGCAGAGTGAAGGTGTGAGTGATGGAAATGCCAAGAGTCAGCCAGAAAAAACAGATACTACAGAAGACACACCCAGCCACTCCCAAATGAATGGGGAATTGGAGTCTCACGTACAAAATGAAGATTGTGCAGTAACTGCACAGGATGAAGATCGTAAATCACCCTCTCTTTCAACAGAGAGTAAAACAGAGTCAAAAGAGATCAGTATAGTAACCAACACTGAAGCAGCTTTAGTAAATGGAGAATGCAAGCCTGTTGGTGAAGCAATGCTTGAGGAGAATCAGACCCCAAAGAACTGAGACATCTACAATTTTTTAGAGATTGCAGACAGATAAACAATGATCACTAACTTTTGGGGGATGGGACAAACACACACACCATAATGTATTTAAGCACAGTTATTTTTATTTGGGTCTTTGACTGTACGAATGATCTCCAGATCTTGGCAGTGCTCATACTGGGGCTCTGGAGATTCTTCCCATGTCGATTCCGGGAGATTATGAAGCTTGAGTGGAGGAAACCGGATGAGGGCAGTATCATTAAACACATCTAGGAAACGTTGTGAGCAGGGCAGGCTCGTCTCCTCACACGCATTTATTACCTTATAGTGTCAAGGGCTGGAACATACATTGGCAAGCACAGACCCATCCCTTCTGTCTAAATATATTACAAAATTGAAGCAACTAATTTCATAGTTCCACAATTTCACTTACAGTTTTTTCTTTATGTTATGGACATTTATCATGTTCCTGATGACATTTGCAAATAAACACCATTCCTTAAGTCTGCTTCTTTCATTAAATGTGTCACATTGGCCAATTGTTCAGCTGACTATACATATAGTTTCTAAAATAAACAACAGTATTAGGGCTGACAGCATTATCAAGTTATGGAATTTTTATTCATTACAAGCCTTAAATGTTTTTAAATAAATGAATTTGAATTAATTTGCATTAAACTAAGTTCCTCATTGTGACATAAGCCACATTCAATGAGAAATTCTAGAACTGGAATTCATAGATGCACAAACAGTTGTGAGAAAAGCTTAAGAACTGGCAGTTAAGAGAATATATTTTTACATTAATTATTTAAGTAACAAAAACAACAACAGTAATCAGTTTTGTCACACTGCATTTGCAAAAACCCAGCAAACACCCACAAACGCGGTTATGAAGACCTTCCCAGGAATGCAAGACCAAAACATACAGTACCTCTGCTGCAGAGGAGTTCGAGTTACCAGCCTCAAAAACCACCAATTAACAGCACCTCAGATTAGAGTTATGAAGGCTTTACAGAGAAAAAGCAGTATCAACTGTCTCAATATCAACTGTTCAAAGGAAATTATTGCATATTTTGGATGCCGTCAGCACTATTTTACACTGTAGAAAGAAATATAAATAAAAAAAAACCATGGAGTTAGAAGGTGTGTCCAAACCTGTATTGTACAAAAGCTGTTTGCACAAACTGCAATGATGAATTTACATCAATACATGAATTGCCAAACACAATCACTGTGATATGTAATTGAATGGAACCCCCCCCCCCCACTCTAGTAAGTACAACAGCACTCTACATTCAGGAAGATTCCTATATGCATTTGTTAATCAACTGAAAAATTGCTGACATTTAACTGTATTTATCCTGTTTGTGCTAATAACGCATTAATTCCATGACATAGAGAATGTTTTAAACATTAATTTCTAAGTCATTTATATAATAGATACCTGTGATAAATGCCTATCTACTCAAACATTTAAGGATACCTGTGAAAGAAAACTGTAGTCTCTTTCAAGCTCCCTTTGAAGCATTCTAGAAAACACAAAACATTGATGAAAACAGTACATTCAGTATTAAAGTATGTATAATATTTAGTAAGAAGAATTGGATGTCCTTTCATTACACATCATTTTAAATAATAAATCAAACAAAATTGACTGTCCTATTTATAGAAAAAAGCACTCTATAATATGGTATCGGTCTTAAAATAGGAAAACAAAATTTTGCTAAAACTACAAGAATTCTCTCAGTTCCAAGATGATAAAGTTGTCTGTCAACTGTCAGCTACTGTAGTGCACAAAATGATTTATTTTAAGCATGCTATACACTCAGCCTGAATCTGGCTGGCAGAAAAGTGCCAAATACCTCTCCTGAATGCCATGAAAACTGTTGCCAATAAGGATGACCTTCGGCAGGATCTGAGGACTCCAATTCTTCCAAAGCAGATTGTTGTACAGAGCTTTTCCACAATGCATTAAGTAGAAGAGGGTGGGGTGGCAGACTGCTCGCTTCCCTTCCTAACAAAAAACAAAATAACTTAAAACAATGTACAGTACTACGCAAAAGTCTTTGCCAGCCCTGTATGCCACAGTGTAACTGACAAGACGTTTTTACATAGACAACCCATAGATTTCTTCAAATTAATGTTTTTCTCTGCTCATTTAAAAATTAGACATGGCCCAAATGATAACCAATAGCACTTGGAGCTCTAGTCTATTAATTTTAACATCTTAATATTACACACTGTTTAAGCTATTGTTAAACCCAACAGTGGGTTTAACCCACTTCCAAGTGGGTGGAAAAATACATTAGACTTTGGGCCACTGGCTAATCAGCCATCTGATTGATTGATTTTAATTGTCATCCGTATTTTTTTTGTTCCTTATCATTTGTTAACGACAATCAGTATATTTCTTATATTAATTAGTTAATTGTTAATACAGTCAGGCCAATAAACCACATTTTGAACTTTAAAATTAGATTCTTTGCCTACAATAAAATCTCTTTAAAGGCAGCTATATTTGTGTATGCAGTATTGTATGTGTGACATGATATCAGCACCAATGCTAGCTCAATCCCAAAGCAGTCTTTTGAGGATTAGTCATAAACAGTTACTGCTGCACAAAGCTATAGTGCTAGATATGTGAACATTTACCTCATTTTCAGTCAGCACGGTAAAGCCCAACTCGCTGAGTATTTGACATTCTGACTCTGTAAACACGGGGTCATACAGGCTACACCGGCTCACAGGAATCTGATATATAGGAACAGAAGGTTTACTATAAGCTTTACATTTCTATTTAAAATACATTTTATAGTTTACAGTCTTGATAGCAGGTTCACCTGTAATGCTTCCAGCAGCAGTAGCAACATGGCAAGCTGATATCTCGCAGACACACAAGAGGAGAAGTTGCCCAGCCCATAACATACACACTCCATAAAGCAACCAGTACCTTCAATTGTTTTATCTACAGTCTCAGCCAGGCGGCCAGACAAGATCTCTGAGACAAAGGATAAGTGAGTCAGGACAGAAGCCATGTCACAATTTATTGATAATATACAGAAGACATTTTTATTAGTTGATGATCTCGCAAGGATTGTATGGAATATCTACGCAAGACTCAGTCACCTTTCCACTCTGGCCAGAAGTCTTCACACCTCAGCTCATTGCTGCAAAAGTGAAAGAAGTAAATGCATACAGCCAAACATCTGAACCCTAAAAGTAGAAGGATTCTTCCTACAACACAATTTTTACATCTTAAAGACCAAAAAATCCAGGGGTATTAAATTTAAACCATAAACACTAGGTGCAAGCGTTAGCTTTCACCAAAACATTTGTACATCACAGGTAGAAACGGTGTAACAATGTGCATCTTCCTTCCTTGCTTTCATTAAATGTTATAAAAACTTTCATCAAATAATTTGTATGGCAGTATTTTCTCACAACATTCGCATACCCTTTAAGAGGCTTTAGGAAACTCCCACCTTTTATTGTGAATTTCTTGAAATTCTAAATGAATTGCTGAATAAGGCTTCCTCCACAAATCAACAAGTGTTCGCATTTATTTATAGATCTTATAGAAATGTGAAACTTTTGCAAAGAGTTCAACACGGCAAGCACAATTGTGCCCTGCCCTCCCAAATATAATGCATATGAACGCTTGCTGTAGTGGTTAGCACTGTAGCCCTGCACCTACAGGGTTACGGGTTCGATTCTCGCCTCCAAAGACATGCAGGTTGATTGGTATTCCCAAACTCCCAAGTGTGTGTGTGTGTGTGTGCACCCTGTGATGGACTCTATCCTTGGTGAACCCTGTCCTGTGTCCTAAGTCTCCCTGCGACCCAGTATACAGGATAAACAGAAGATATAAAAGATGAATGAATGAATACATTAACAATAATCTACTCCTAACTAACTAACTAACTCCACAGGTTTATTTTGTGTCACCTGGACACATTTGGTAATGAATCAAGTCACAAAATAGCTTGTGTACATGAGCTAATCGGACTCAAACTGCGACTTTAACCAGCTGTTCCTCCCCTTACATCGCCTCCGTTATCCTGCGTTTGTCCCGTTTCCGGTCCACAGACTCCGGTTCCGACTGAGCAGGTTTCCCTCTGCGGACTCTCCCTCTGCCGCGCCGCACACACTGCCACTCACTGTCTGCCATCACTGCCAGGAGGAGCAGCTCATCAAACACAACTACTGTCCGTCAGCATTTTACATTTCACCTGCAGCGTTATAAACCATGCTGTCACAGTGCTCGAGCTAGCCGGTGCTTCCTCTCCCATGCCTCACCGTGGTGTTACATTTTAATGGGTCCGACCTGCCCTTTACATATTTCCCAACGTACGCTATTTCAACAGTTATTTCACAGAAATTCGTCAAACTAAATAAATTCTCTCTACTCTCTATAGTGTAACGGGATATATAAGGTATGATTGTGCTGTAAATAAAAAGTCATACGAACATAGCGTTTACAGGATAACCTACAGTATATAAGCCTAATTCAGGGCGCCATCTAGAGGCGCGAGCTTGTAAATCCTGGATCATTTAATGTTAAACGGAAAAAAAGCAAACAAAAAGCCAAGGACGCCGTCGCCGATACATTCAAATGGACAAATTCTAGAACTGGAATTCAAAATTAGATTCGAAAACAAACAGCTCTAGAATTGGGACCTATTTGATTGAACCTGTTCTGCGACTATAAAACTATAAAAACAGATCTGCTTCTGCTTGCGCCGCGATGACATCCAGTTTCAGAATTCCTTATCGAATGCGCCCCGTGTATTAAACTGAGGACGTACAGATACTCATTTAAATCTGCCTAGCAGAAATCTTAATATATATAACTCCACAGGTTTATTCTGTGTCAGCTGGACACATTTGGTAATGCTAATGCAAGTCACAAAATAGCTCGTTATCCTAAGAACCGTATAACCGGTTCTTAGGATAAATACTGTTAAGTTATATTTACATACTGCAATGACGCATTAAAAGTACCAGTAAATGCAAAACACACAAAAAGATGTTAGGTCAAACTAACTACTGCTAGAGTAATGTGGATTTTTTTTAACATATTTTTCTTTTCGTTATAAGTAGCGTTAGTTCGCAGTAAACGATCATTCAACGTGTATTTCACTAAAAGCCATTCAATGCATCAGATGACATGTTCGAGTCACATGGTCCACCAGGTGGCGCTCGGAACTCTGCTCACGTGCGGCGCCTTTCGCGAGCCCTCGTCTTATTTAGCAGGTTAGCTGGCAGTCCTGTGAAGTATAAGACAAAGAGAAAATAAGAATATTTACATATTTTAAGTCACTTTAATGTATTTAACCTAATTAATGTAATCATTTTATTTGTAGCTGACCAATTTTTGACCTAAATACTGAACTAGTCAATTGTCTAACGGTAGATAATGTAACATATACTGTGGGATAGTTACCTGTGACTACACACTATTAGCATAAACATTACTGCAAAAAAAATAAAAAATGAAGTGCGTTATTGAAGGAAATTGTGTGAAAGGTAGGATTTATCATCTTCAACATCATCATATTCTCGCTCTCTCTCTCTCTCTCTCTCTCTCTCTCACACACAGATCGACAGACACATATGGTAAACAAAAATATTCTGTATGTTTTGACCCTATTTACATTTATTTTTTCCTTCAGTTTTTGCTAAAGCTGTTCATGCTCTGTCACGCATCGGTGAGGAGATTTGGTTGGACCCACTGGAGAAAGGGGTAACACAATCAGCGTCTACCATGTGGTTAACACAGCAGTTATGTACACCTTATATGAGCTAAAATGTGAAGCTCAAGATATAAAATGATTAATATCCACTTTGGAGAACATTTATGGACAGATATTGGGATCTTAATACTGTATTCGTGTGAACTACTCTCTGCAGTCTAGACTATTTCTTTCTTTCTTTGTTATTTTTTTTAAATATATATATATTTTATAAATTTATTTATTTTATCTAATCTTTGTTTGTATGTATGAGGTCAATATGATAAAACAGCCTCCAGCGATAACATAGGAATTTTGTTTAATGAGCCAAGGTGACATTAGAACCACCTGCCCAGTGCTGTGAAGGTCTCTGTTGTGCCATCAAAACAGCCCTGACACATTAAGACTTGGACACGATGAGACATCTGAAGGTGTGCTGTGACATCTGGTACTCTGGCATTGCATTAGCCACAGATCCTTTATTTGCTTTGAGTTGTGTTATAGGGCCTCCATGAATTGGTCTAGTTTGTCCAGCACATTCACGTGACCTCTGTCATGTTCCTCAGTCCATTCCTGTACAATTTTTGCAGCATGTTAGAATGGGCTTTCCTGCTGAAAGAGGCCACTGCCAACAGGGAATTCCATTTACATGATGGTGTGTTCTTGGTCAGCTACACTGTTCAGGTAGGTGGTACGTGTGCAGGTAACTTCCACATAAATGGCAGGACCCAAGGTTACCCAGCATGCAAGTAATTGCCCAAAGCATTATACTGTCCCTGCCGGCTTGCCTTCTTAGTATAGAACATCATGATGCCAGCTTGCCCCCAGGTAAGTCACACACACACACACACACACACACACACGGCTATAGTACAGGATATAAAAGAGAATGTGATTCCTCAGACCAAGTCTTCTTCTTCCACATTCGTGGTCCAGCCTTTGACAATCGTCATTGTAATAAGAAATGTTTTTGAACATATGGTGTAATGCCTATAGTTTTAGGTGAAAACTCAATGACCAGTTGTATTATTTTATATACAAGAACAAAATTATTTAATATTTTATAAACAGAGTTTAAACAGATGCTGTTGTCATAGCTAGTAAGACACAGTATGACTACAGTATGATTGATCTGCAATCCCTGCTATCCATTATCACCCAAATGAGAATGGGTTCCCTGTTAAGTCCGGTTCCTCCCAAGGTTTCTTTCTATTGCCATCTCAGGGAGTTTTTCCTTGCCACCGTCGCCTTCGACTTGCTCACCAGGGACAATCTAATAATTTTGATTTACACACATTTTCCACATTTCATATAAATTTTCATAATTTTGTTTTTTTTAAGCTGCTTTGTGATAATGTCAAATGTGCTATACAAATAAAATACAATTTAATTGAATTGTTAGTACCGATGAGCTAACCACGTGTTTATTTGCATTACCCTAAAACTTACTCACATACTAGCATGCTGAATAGCAACTAACTTTTTCCAGTTCAATTACATCAGCCAGGGGAAGCAAGAAAGCATATCATTTTAATCCAATTAATTAGCACACATGTTTTACCCTACATGTTTCCTCTTTTGCTTTTTCTTACACCGTATACTGTAGATATGAACACATCAAATTTGTTTGTATTTTATTTTGTGATCTGATGCTAGTTACCTAAATTGTTTTGCACTAAATTGCATTTTCTTTTCTTTTTACATGACGAAGTGGACTTCTTATGAGTGCCTGATACATAAAACTTTTTTGCCAAATAATAGTAAAGTGTTTGGGGACCTTTTAAAACTTGACAGGCCTCATCTTCTTGATTCAGTCATTGTGAAGCTTTCTGTCCACTTTCTGGTAGATTGTTTAGTTTTATAACCCTGACTGTCCACTGTATTTCCTGTCCTTCCTCTTTGACTGATCCTCACTCATTGTATGGAGATTTATGGAAGGAGACTACTGCTTTGTTTTGCTATTATGCAGTAAATGTGTCTAAACATAAGTAATTATGACCTCAAGACCTTATAGGCTTGCAGTAGAAAATTCAGTGCGTTGAATATTCATACCCCTTCAACTTTTGCACATTTTATCAAGTTAAATCCACAAACATTAATGTATTTTATTGGAATTCTATGTGATAGACCAACACAAAATGCCTCATAGTTGTGAAGTGGATTTTAAATTTTCTGATAAGTGTGGTGTGCATTTATATTCAACCCCACTGAGTCAATACTTTGTAGAACCACCTTTCTCAAATTACAGCTTTTTTGGCGTATATCTCTGCCAGCTGACATCTAGAGAGTGAAATATTTGCTTATTCTTCTTCTATTCTGCTGAAACTCAGAGAGCATCTGAGGATAGAGAATGCTCAAATCTAGCCATTGGATTTAGGTCTGGACTAACACATGAATATGTTTTGATCTAAACCATTCCATTGTAACTCTGGCTATATGTTTAGGGTTGTTATCCTGCTTAAAGGTGAACCTCCACCCAGTCGCAAATCTTTTGCAGACTGACCAAAACACCTTCTTCCACATGTTTGCTGTAACCCCATATGGGTTGTCACAAACTGCAAACAGGATGTCTTGCCCCACCTGTCAGTTTAGGTGGACGGCCATGTCTTGGCAAGTTTTCAGTTGTGACATATTCTTTACATTTTCAGATGATGCATTGAACATTGCTCCATGAAATGTTTAAAGCTTGGGATATTTTTTATAACCTAACCCTGCTTTAAACTTCTCCACAACTTTATCCCTGTCCTGTCTGGTTTGTTCCTTGGGCTTAATGATGCTGTTTGTTTACTAATGTTCTCTAACAAACCTCTGAGGGCTTCCCAAAACAGCTGTATTTATATTGAGATTAAATTACACATAGGTGGATGACTCTATTTACTAATTAGGTGACTACTGAAATTGGATCCACTGGATTTTAGTTAGGAGTATCAGAGTAAAGGGGGCTGAATACTTCACACTTTTAAGATTTTATTGTAAAAAATGTAAATACCATTTATTGTTTTCCTTCCACTTCACAATTATGGGCCAATTAATGTGTTGGTCACATAAAATCCCAATAAAATACATTTAAGTTTGTGGTTGTTCAAGGGATATGAATACTTTTGCAAGGCACTGTACCTTGTAAATATTAAATTTTTTGACTTCATTGAGGGTGTGAATAAATTTGAAGTTGACTGTATCAGTGAAAGTCCTAAACAGATGCCGCTAGGTTTCCCAAATCTAGCTAAGGTGCCAAGAAGTGGAGACACAATGGCTTTTACCCTCCATGCAGGCAAACATTCTGATATAGATATAAACAATGTTATTATCAGGGTCAGCGCACAGTGCCAATAAGTATGCTGGATGCCATCTTTTTACTGTATGTAGACTGGCCATAGCTTGAAGAACACCAAATATAAAATGTATACATAGTTAATGAAAGATTTTTTTTCTTTTTTTTACCATGAAGCTGGCTGTTAGGACAGTGAACAAGGCACATTCTGCGTACGCTTGTTTCCTCTTCTCTCCCATGTTCTTCCAGCATTATTCCTCAACTTCAGACCAACAGGACAATAAATCTGCAAAATGCAAAGTGTCCTTGAAGGTATAAATAAATTCCAAATGTTCATGATTTCTTCAGTGTTTCCACAGATAACAAATTTTACACTTGTAAAATCTGCATGACAAGTGAACGGATCATAAATTCATTAGCTAGCTCACCAGGGAGATGAAAGCTCCAATATGCTTGCCAAGTCCCATGTTGTCTTTGCCCAGAGACGCAATTAACTCAGCTTTTTCCCATGCAGACTATGGGAAACAATGTATTAATGCATGCTACAGACAAATAATTCCACTTTGCATTGCATTTCTCTTACACTGCTATGAATGCATTTTTATCCTAAACAGAATTGCACAGTGAAATGCAATGCAGTGGTGTGGACTGCTTTTAAAGGCAAATTATATTCATTTCTGACATGTAGTAAGCATGAATTTATTCAGAAAGCTATTCCCTGCTGATTGTTTTTGTTTAAAGAGGTCATGTGACGTAAATGCTATGAAGGCACAATTAAGGTTTTGTTTTTGACTGTGGCACTTTGTCTTGCATGTCCCAAGTGAAAAGCAGAAAGGCTTGTGTATTGCATTCAGGCATTAACAAGAAAATAATATCAAGGGAGTTCCTTCTTCCTGTTCTTCTACAACTGACAAGCTTTTTAAGCCCAAAGTTATAATTATAATAATAAAAGTATAATTTGCATTTTCTTCTGATGTCTTCCAGTGATACACACAACTTTAGTTATGTTTTTGAAACAGGCAGAGGTGGAAAGAGTAATACAATTTTGTACTTAAATAAAAGTATTGTTACTTTAGTGAACTTTTACTGAAGTGCAAGTAAAGTTACCCTTATAAAAATCTACTCAAGTAAAAGTAAAAAGT
>JAQQZT010000040.1:17939171-17971176 GCA_030068275.1 Clarias platycephalus
TGTGTGTGTGTGTGTGTGTGTGTGTGTGTGTGTGTGTGTGTGTGTGTGTGTGTGTGTGTGTGTGTGCGTGCGTGCAGTGTTTTGCCTGCTGCTATGCCTTGAAGATAGTACTTGTATTTGGATGCAAATTCACGATTGTATGCTTATTGCTCATAAAATAGATCAGTGAAGCATTCATTTGAGCACAACCTAGATTTTTATTATACGGTCATTTTCTTTATGTATTTAAGTTATTAGAGGTACTAGTAATAAGCTCAGCCTTTTTTTGTTTATTTATCCTCTATTCAGTTTCATTGTAACACATGAAAGAGTCCATTACACCTGCAGGAAGAGAACCTTACAATTTCCCAATATCAACCTATAACATAGGGATTTCATTATAGAGCATGTAGATTTCTTTGCGATGTTTATTTTGGTCGTACCAGTGGATATAATACTTGGTGTTTAATAGTAAAGAAATGGAAAGTGTAGTTAGTAGACCTGTGCGATTTGTCCACATACACATTCAGTTTTCACGGTTCCTAGAATTTCTTGCAGCAGTTGTACGAAGGCTTGACGTCACAGGACAGGTTGGTACTGTATAGTGATATAACTTGGATATCATGATAAATGACATCAGAGTATCACAGGTATCGTATCTTCCGTATTTAAAAGCATGGAGTCCGTTACTCACAAATAGCAGGCTGAGTGTTAAACTATTTTGTCTATTTAATGTTTCACTTTACCTCATTTCCCATGCTAAATAATTAATCTGTGTTATGTAGTCATTAAATAAATGCATCACTGAATTAATACAGTATTTATATGCAATTAGTTTTTGACTGTTTTGTTGCCATACTTTTATCAAATCTAAATATTGTGCTTTGTAAAATTCCGAGCTATTTTTGTAATGCTTCTCATCTCTAACAGGAATGTTTAAGCACTAACTATTTGTAAATCTTATAACGGTTAGTTGAGTGGGAGTATCTCCGCCTGTCTCGTGGAAGATTAGGGTTTAATTCCTCAACAGGGAACCCCATCTACAGGTGCGCACAAGACAGTGCCAGTTCCAAGCCGGGATAAAAATGGGAATGTTGTGCCAGGAAGGGCATCCGGTGTAAAATCTGTGTATGTGGCTCACATGATCCCTATGGAGTCAGAAGGACAACGGGACCACATGGAGAACGTTTTACAATTGCTTCCTAACAAGAATTCAAGAGGTTAGATTTAAAGTAAGATGATATGAAAACATCGTACACACACACACACACACGTCTGCTACAGTACTTGTGATATGTTGCGGCCTCTACATGAGGTCGTCTTGTGATCAATTTTAAGGGCTTTCCTGGGTATTGATGTTTCATGGCTACGTTCAACTTGTAAACTCATATTGTGGCAAGTGGTACTAGAGGGGGGAAGAGAAGGAGTCATAAAGAAATATATTTGTGATGCCTCAAGTGTATCTGTAAACAAAAAGCATTACCATTCACTATACAGAATCAAATAACATAATCGTGTCTTTATCAGTTAATCCATCTAATTGCACTGTTGAATATTAATTAAATGTAGTTTTAATGAGTAGAGATCTGTAATTACATAAACATGGCATTATCGAAACCATTATCTTTCTGAAATGATATAAACCAGTAATCAGAAGAACAATAGGTGTGAGATGCACTCACTCCGTCTGCGTATCGTGACTGGTTTCTGTTGAACGTTGTTACTGCTTTCCTACGAGAGAGTTTAGGGCGAATGCACCGGCTTCATTCTACGCTTAATGGATTATTTTAATCAACGCAATTTGTTGTTTTTAGATAATCATTTAAATATACCTTTGGCAACGTGGTGGTCATACACGTCTTCCCTTCCCACAAAAAGGGATCATTTAGGCATTTTGAACTTTGAAAAAATTAAAGAAGGTTGAAAGGCTGAATTGAAATGTTCCTATTCGAATCTCTTTTGTAGTGTAATGCATTCCACACCTTCCTTTATTCCAGATGAATTTTGTTATTTCTTTCTCCCTCTCTCTCTTTTGCAGTTTTCCCCAGACAGGTTCCACAGTGCTTTAGAGGGGATGGATTTAATTGCTCTGTGGGGATTGGTTGGTGGTGCCGGGCTCGGCTGTTTAATTAGTGTACCCTGCCGGGATTGGTTTAATGCTTTGTGATCTTGAAATTGTCTGATTGTTCAGCCCTCTGGGGACCCCCTTGCTTTCTGTCTTTCTCGCTACCGCTTCCTCTCTATTCCTCTCTTGCTCTCTCTTGCTCTCTTGCATGCGTTCGCTCTCTCCCTCCCTCGCTCTCTCTCTCTCTCTCCTGTGCCACCAAGAGCAGCAGGTTTAGTTAAACAGTGCGGTAGGCCTTGCTGAAGAGGGGAAGCACTTTTTCCCATTTTCCCCTGAGGCTTGAGCAGTGGGGTGTAAACATGAGGGTGAGTATGATCACAGCATCTCACTTGGGGGGCCCTGCTCTTCACTCCCTCTGTCGCTCCCTCTTGAGCTGAAGCCGACTCAAAACTGTCATTCGGGTTACCCATGGCTTCACTGTAGGGACTGGTAAGGGCCTGTGGGATGAGACTTTTTTAACTCAAACAATTTAGTGCAAAATCATCAGTGAGTCTTGACCGTTTTTTAAAAAAATATTTTTTGTACAGGGAAAATGGAACTAGCATGTAGCCTCTACTCCATTTACACAATAATGCATGAGCTGCAGAGCAACTGGCTTGATGTGAGAGGGGCTCCGCTTGGGGGCATGATCAAATGAAATTTTTATAAGCAGCTACATGGACCATACCTTTATTCTGACACTTTGCCGTGGAGCAGTGAGGCTGTGGTTCTCTTGGCACCCACTGCTGACTTTTGGAATATAAAAATTGCTATATATTAAATGACACAAATAGCCATGTGCACAATGTGAAACAAATGCTACATTGTGTTCAATATTCTTGTATGTGCATATCTCATGGGCGGGGCCAGTCTTTTACCATGGCCCCCAAATTTGGCATATTTGTATATATATATATATATATATATGTCAGCTAAAAAAAATGTATGCACAGGAAAAGAAAAACTCAGTTTAATGAGAATGTATTTTGCTTTCAAAATACAAACTGACTCTAGGCAAAAGTTCTTGCCTCTTGCTTTTTCCTGTAACTCAGTTTCCTGCAAAATCTTTTTGGTTATGTTTTGAATGGTAGTGTTTAGCCAGCCGGCACTCCAGTGATAATTTGTCCCGCACAAATGCCATTCTTGATTGAATTCGCCATCGTATCTGCAATATAAGATGTTTTGCTTTATATGTACATGTCTGAAAGCTTAGTGAAACCGTATGTTCATGCATCTCCTACAGTGCTCTCTACACTGTCCTTGAGCTCTGTCATATTAATGATCAAAGTGCCACGAGAGGAGACTTTATCTGAGCCTATATTCATCGCCTCTGTATTCATTTCATTACAGTCGTCTGAGGAGCTCTGTTCCATTTCTTGGACTTTTAATAGTCTGACCAGGTCTCTTTGAAATACTATCTGTAGCTACTTTTTTCAGGATTGCAGGAGAAAACGCGCTCTTTCTGTTAATTTGCACCTTTTTGTAAGTCTAACCTCTGTTTAAACCTTTGCCCATGGAAATGGGTGGAAATTATTTGCCATGCTGATTTGGAACAGTCCTAGTGAAAGATGCCTCACTTGACACACTCTTTTTCTTTGTGTGCTCACAGAGCCTTGTGTATTTTGTTTCCTATTCACTTGTCTTTCTCGTGTCAACACTTGTACTCATATTGGTTATGCGCTTACTCAGCTGCCTCAGACTGAAAGACAGATGCAAACCAGTGCTTGGTGAAATCCTAAACCAGTATGTTTTTTTAATATTTAAATATATATTTTTTATTTAAATAAATATATTTATTTTTATAACTTCAAATGCCAAGTGTGGTCTCTTCTTTCCGGTCACTGACAAAGCTATTCCGATTGTCTTGCTGATGTGTTTTTGATATTTATTTATTTATTTATTTATATGCACAGTCACCTTGGTGGAATTAGAAGGGGAAATTACATTGTGCATACGGGGAAAAGTGGGTGTGTTTATTCTCTCCATGGCCCGCCACCTGCCCTTGGTTTTGGCTCGGATGCAGCAGAGAGTGTTGACCTTAACAGTTACAGTACCCGCCATCAAATGCATTTCCTCTTGGAACATAGATACTTGCCAAAGTACGAGCGGATGCTGTGACTTAGTATGCGTGGGTGCTAAAATCAGTGTTCTTCATCTGATCATAAGACAGCCTATTTTAAAAGGGCAGAAACTTCTGCCTGAATGTTGCCACACAACATTAAATATTGTTTTTTTTCTCCAATTGATTTTAAAGCTGCCAAGTAAAACATGCACCTCAGACATCCCCAAAATGTGTCTCTCGATGTTCCAGATGAAATACGCCACAGATCATACATTCCTCAAAGCCTCTCTATGTCACTTTGCAGAAAAGTAAGCTGTTCGAGTGACTGTACTGTAGATTTAAAATGCAAATGCGCTACTGCCCACACCCTTCAGTGTTTTCCCCTATACAAGGCAATGCACGGCGGCCTGTATGACGAACCGTTTTATTTAAATCTAATGCAGTCCAATATAGTGTAACAGTCAGACGTTTAATGTGGCTACATGGTAATCCCAAATAAGCATACAAGGTAGCCTACTTTTTGTTGTGTTAGACTAAATAGAAGTTATTTTGGTAAGTTGCCGATTAGCTATCTCGCTGAACTAATTCTCTGTATTTACGAACTGTGCAGGGTGTGACTGCTATATTGTACAGTTCATGTATATCTAATGAATGTATCGTCTCAGCAAACTGGCTTGTATAGTCGATGTTACTGCTACAGTGTGGCCATCCAGACATGCTTTTTGGCATCCTAAGCTATCTTGCTATCTTGATATTCTCTCATGATAAGTTTCTTACCGCAGTGTGAATCAATCGAATAGGAAAATCTCCATTCACATTTTTGTATGTACGGTAATCTGAAAATAATTTAAACATGCTTGTGTAGTGGTGATATGCAAGATCTCCCATTTGTGTTGTTAAACTTAAAGTCGGTCAGATGTTTAAAAAAAAAAAATGTTTGTAGACAAGTTTGCTTGGTTTGTATTATGCATAAGTAATTTAAAACTGTTATTAAATATATTTTTGAGTTATTAGAAGTGGCTGGGGAATGTATATTCAGTTTTTTTTTTTAAGAAGTGTGAAATTTTCACAGTTGTAGCTAAAGGTACCCGAGGTGCTTATATTACCTGGGTAATGCATAGAGAAGGTGATGTCTGCATTTATCACCATGATTGTTTTAAATAATGAATTAATTTTGTTGAGGAAAGTTCCCTTAACAAACCAAAACTAAAAAATTAGAGTACAATATGAAACATAATGTACATAGCATACAGTATATTGCTAAACTCACTGTTGCTACTGAAATCTTGAATTTAGTTCCCCACTCATTTTCAGAATATTTACTGCTGTCCTGATGAAATATTCTGACTGTCTTAAAATTTCAGACATTCTTTGGTCCATTCTGACTATTGCATGAAGATTGCAAAAAGCTGCCATTGTGAACAAGTTTAAGTTCATGTGGCGGTGTTTAACAGGCTAGCTTGCTCAACATGCACTAAATAGGATCTGAATTTGTGTCACAGAAACTCTGAATCCATACTTCTGCTTCAGCATTGAAGGAAAATCCAGCTTTGAACTTTCCCTGGTTGAGTCTGTTGTGGAATGATTAGAAAATAGAGCTTTGGGGAAATTCGTCAGAATATTTCCACTGTAAATATATGACAACCACGGTGTCTTCACTTCTTCTGAGGTTGGCGGTGGTGAGAGAATTTTCTGCTATTTTGTTTAGTACATGCAAATATTATCTAATAATATTATATTATTAACATTAGCCCCAAAGCTCGACTAAATTAGCTTAACAAACTTAATGTGCTAAATTAAGGTAACTTTTTAAAAATAATAATTTTTCAGGACCTGAAGTTGTCTCACAGATGGTCATAATAAATTCATGTAGTATTAAAGCGAACCAGCTTTTAACTGTTCTTTAACTCGTTATGAAAGCAGTCCAATGTGGAATGAGTAGCATACACACATAAACCATTTGGAAATAGATAGCTGTAGCTGTTTAAGCATCCCTCTGGCAAGGCACAATATCTACTGTTTCTGCTCTCCCTTGGAAAATTGTGCCATGTACAGGGACAAGGAATGGCAGGTACTGATTTCATCTGGCCCCCTAACAGGGCATCACATGATTGCCTTCACCTCCTGTGGTTGGATTTTATTTGTACAGAAAAAGCTGTACTGTAAAACATTTTCTTATGTTGAAATTATTTTGAGATCTGGTCCTGTATCCTTGTTTGTTGTTTTCTTATGAACATAATTAAATCTTCCATTAAAGAAAAGTCCAGTATTATTACACACTGTGCCACCATGGCATCATGAATTCCTACTACCAGAACTACTACAAAAGCTTGCCTCAGCCATACTGTACATATGTCTTTGAAAAAATATATTGATCCCTTACATACACCTTATCCCCCTCTACTCCAGGAAACACCACAGGAACCATGGCTGGTGGATCTCTGTGAAGCAGTAACATGTTATTGTGTCTAGTGCTGGTGCATATATATCCGTCAGAGCAGTGTTTTGTATGATATTGAACACCTCGATAGGTAAAAAAAAAAAAAAAAATAGTCCTATGGTACAAAACTGAGCATTGACTGACAGCGCCTAGAGAACAAATTGTTATTGTAAAAAGAAGAGCTATGGTCTCTACATGATGATGCACGTAGAGATGACTAAGCAACAGATACAACAAAGTTTTACTAAACCCATACACTATTTGGGCTGCATTTTGACCAAGGAGATGCAAACTGCCCTAAGTGCCTACAGTATTTGTGCAAGAGTTCATGATTTCATTTATGTTAGATGGCTACAAAAAGTGGATAACTGGAAAAAAAAATTGTATGAAAAGATCTACTTTGATGAACTAAATGCTATCCAACTGTCATTTAAAAATGTCACTCATGTCCCGACGAGTAATCAGTGGAGTAATTATCTCTTTTGTCCTCAAAGCAAAGATGGTCTCCTAATACCTTCAGTGCATTTTGAGCTTGCAGCTTGTCTTCCCCTTGAGCTTGGGTTGAAGGTTTTTGGCCCAGGATCACCAAGGTGATGGGTCTCACGACAACAGATCTGTTGTCATCGGCTAACGCTTTCCTCCCCCTTCTTACCCCTATTTTTCCAGGAAGAATGCCATGATTACTAAATGCACTGGGGTGGTGGCAGTGGCCCTGGTGGAGCTGTAATTGTCTGTGTAATGATAATGGGTTGAGTGTTGAGTGCTGGATGAAGAGGCTCTAATCACAGGCTGTCGTGTGGGCGAAGCTTTTGACTCTTTTGGTTGTTAACATATTAAATGCAGCCCTGCACATAGTAATTCATTTTGTGCTTAAATATGAATCTTGGACTGTGTTGAGCCCCAGAGAGGTGAGTGAGAGGGCTGTTTTGACCCTGCTACTTGAGGTCACATGAATGGAGCATAGACATGAAAAGGTATTGGTCCTGTCACAGAATTGTTGCACCATGTTGCATCCCTCTATATCTGCATTGCATGTTTAAAGATGTGTAAAATGGTTAAGTTTAAAGGTAAAGATTTAAAGATTCTAACCTTGCACTTGTAGTTAGTGATGGGTGATGTCATTTACTGTAGCTCAATTCTATTAATATTTCATTTTGATGTCAACCACCGAAATAAAATACAATTCACATTTATCTTGCTTCTGAATGTCAGTAATATGTGTCTAGTCAGAAGGCCTTTACAAACATTTAAATAAAAATAGAAAAATCCTGAGCAATGGCTGGAAAAAAAATATGGCATGTAAGGTATTAAGAGAATCTGACCACGGTCAATAGCCCCAGCATTTATGTTTCATCCCCAGCTGGCTCTTCAGGCAGAGGGCAAGAGGAGCGTCTGTCTAGACACGTGACATCATTAACCTGCTGTGACCCTGGCTACACTGCTGATGAATTCAGTCTCGCATTTCCTCAGTCCACTAGCCTGGTCTGAAAGACCAACTCTACTGTCTCTGCTCCACCCCCACCTACCCCAGCCACAAATATTCCTTTCCCACTCCCTCTCCCTGGGGCCCCACTTTAGGGACACCTGACTCTCATGGCCTGGAAGGTTCAGTACGGTTAGTGGCCCCTACCTCCTTCATGCATGGACCGACAACGAGGTAGCTGTAGCTTTCTCCCAGACTGCTGAATAATTCAGGGTGTCTGGGCCTGCGTCTGGCCAAGGGCCATGAGGTGGTATATGTGTGTGTTTGCGTGACTGTGTGTGTGCAGGCTTTGCGAGGATGCATACAGAAGGGCAGGGGTTAATAACAGGTCTACTCCCTCTGTGTCAGCAGCTGCGCCTTCCACATATGAAAGAATCCTGTTCTGTTGATTAGATTTTTTTTCAAAAGGAATCAATTTTTAATCAGCAGAGCATCTGACTATGGTCAATAAGCACGTCGTAGACAAGACAGTTTCTGGACATGATTCTTTATTTACAGGACTGTTTGTCTTTCTACTGTATGCAGATTTCCAGACAGGAAATGGCAATGGCAGCCCTCGGCTTTAGTGCTGAGGACACAACATTGCATTCTAGAAAGCAGTAAATTAAACTAAATGAAATAAAGAATATTACTGTTCAGTGAGCAAATGATAAAATATGTGGACGTATAGTTCCCATGTGTTTTGTTTTGGTTATTCTCATATATTTACTGTTTTTATCATATGTACTGTAAACGTATTGAATACACTTCATGCCATATTTCCATTAGCACAATCATATGCTGGTTGTCCATAGCCATGAGGCGCTAGTGAGCTGGCAGCCTAACGCTGCCATCAAAATCTTCACTTGACCAGTGGGAAGCTGTAACTTTTAAATAATGAGTGAGCCACACACTGATTTCCCTTTTCCATCACTACTACTATACATTCTGTGCTGGTTATGGGCTAACTGTGTAAACATGCATACTTGTATTGAAATGATGCTGATGCCGAAGACCTTGGGATGATTCAAGTATGAATATGATCCTTTTGCATATGCAGAGTTTTCGACTATAAATTTCCTATTAACTTAGAGAAACTACTATTAAGGAAGAAATATTGTCTTGATTCCGTGGTATAAATCTTGATCGGGCATGCTGAAGAAGTAGAAGAAGAAGGTGGTGTGAAAAAGAATTGCACATCCTGAAATGTTCCATCTCTTATAATATGCAATTTGCCATATATAAATATAACATTTTCATTGATTAAAGATTGATACATCCTGTGATTTTTTTTATTTTATTTTATTATTGTTAATTTATTCCTCCTTAGTTACAAATTTCCTGCCTTGGGTGGCAGTGGATCCAGGGCACGGGTGCTGCGTGTGGAAGGTGGGAATATATTCGGGTTGTTGGCCTTTTGCAGGGGTACCTACAGTAGGACCAACTTACAGTAGCATAGACTGGCATGTTTTTGGTAGGTAGGAGGAAATCGGAGAACCATGAGGAAACCCACTCAACGTTTTGTGAACATGGCTTAAACAACTCCGTAGAGTGTAACCCAAGCTCTGCCTCAATCCACTAACCTTGGATCTATCAGGGATGTCTGCAAAACAAGATATATCCTGTTATCACTTGCATCCTAGCAGCTATAAACAATAATTTCAGCATCTTCTGGTAAGATTTATTAGAGGAAATAATAATAATAATAATAATAATAATATTAAGTTGATATTGGCGATAGAGAACAGGGTCAGCCATGATGGCACTACTGGGGCAGAGAATGTTAAGTCCATTCTTAGTCGCATTCTCGGTGCTATTGAATCTTTTTGGCATTAATTTAACTTCTACTTCTTGTTTCTTGAGAAACTCTTATCGAACCCCTTGAAAACATCTCAGACATGTGGGGTTGGAAGAACAATTGCCTGACCGCGATAGGCAGTGTGTCATGTAGTTGGTTGCGAGGTCTCTCTCCTTTCATTCTTCTTGCTTATTTCTTGTCTGTAAATAAATAAGCACTTCTTGCTTCTTTCTCAGAACTTTTGTCATCTTGTTAACGTGCCCTACTTTTAACAAAGGGCTGCAATAAATCAGAACACCACTATCCCACTATTTGAAACCCACTTTGGGTAATTAACCAGGATTGTCAGTGACATTAGGCAGAAAAGCCATTTAAGACATTTTGTAGAGAAACTGTAACCGAAACAAAAACGAAACTACGCGCATCAGGCTGTGTTGACTGACTTGGTAAACTGGCAAGGGTATAAATCATATTCAAGTGAATTTTACATGTTTACCTTCTCTTGTAAGTTTAAAAATAGCAACACCTTTAAAGCAGAATGTTTTATTTATTTATTTATTTAAAAAAAATAAATTAAATAAATAAAAAAAGCAGTGACCATATTGAGAACGCCGTGCAGGTTTGCGGAGATGGTGCCGCCCTCTGGCTTTTTAGTTGCTCATATGTCTGCCCAAGCTCATTTGTTTCATAGTCAAAGAAACAAAATGTCTAAGTCAAACCTCCATAGTGACACTTTTCATTTATCTATTTTCATTTTAGATCAAGCCTGTTTTCTTTAGCCTTCCACCCACATGCCAGTGGTTAGTGTGAATCTCATGCTGCGTCTTTTCGCCAAATTTAATTTTTCAATAAAGTAATAAAAAAATTGACTTGCATGAACTGCACCGTTTTATTCAAAATTAAGTGCAGAATTAAAAATGGAGTTAGTGGAGTTAGCGCCTTGCGCAGAATTTTCCAGCACAGTTAGCTGAAGCACTGTTTGGCTCGGGCCACTTTCATATTCACTGTAGTTCTTCAGGGAGTCATTTTGTACCAGTGCAAACAAAACATCCACAAATTATTAGCTTGGTCTCCGAGTCATGGCCACGAGGAAGGAGTTCATTTGAGAACATGGTAGCTGTTCATAGTATGGCTACTAGGGGCCTATTGCCTACAGTAGGGAGAGACCTCCGGCTGTTTCATGCTTCAGGGCCAAAACAACTTCTTTTCTGATTGACTCTCAGTTCCTTACGATTGCATCATGTAATGAGGTTAAGGAAAGTAGAAAAAAAGGACTGAGAGTGGTTCATTATACTTAATGCATGGGCAAATTACATTGCAACAGCATATGAGTCACAGAAACACACAAAACTGTAAGAATATTACATCTTCATTTTTTATTCCTTTAAGGTAATAAGGAAATGCAAATGCTGGGAAATTTGCATGTAAAGGATGCAGTGTGGTGTCTTTGAGTGTCTGATAGAAAATATTCATAGAGCAAATGCATTTTTTCAATATTGGTTCATTAATATTGTTTTTCAGCAAAAGTTAGTGTCAAAAACAACACTGTAATTATATAGGAGCACTGACCTACTGATCTTTTCGGCATCTGTGTTTGTTTCTGGACAAATTCGTGAAGCTTTCTTCACTGCAAAATATGTATCCGCTCCATATAAAGGAGGCGCAAATTGTAGGTACTAAAATACTTTTTAATAAAATGTTTGTTTTTTTAGATTTGCACATTTGTTTGCAAGAATAAATGTGTAATTCTAATCTGTTTTCAGTAGATGCTATTCTTAAGGCAGCACCACTAAAAAAAAACCTTTTGCAGTTAAGTTAATGAAATAATATTTACAGTGGATATGAAAAAGTTGCAGATTTTTTTTTGCAGGAAAAGAAACTGAGATACATCATGTCAGATCTTTTCCACCTTTGATGTGATATAACAGCTAACAAAATTTAAGTGAAGAATTTTTTTTTTTTTTTTTTTTTTGGTGGGTGTTACAATAACATGTGTGCATAAGTGTGCACACCCTTTTATAATAGGGCATTTGACTGCACTCTGTGAAAAAGCAATTATCATGCACCTTTCATCAGTGAAGTCAGTCTGATTAACTCTGAATTAAGATCAGACATCAAAGGAACTGCAGGAATAGCCAGAGAATACTGGTTGCTCCCTGAATGTTGCAGTGTCGATATCTTCACATGTCATGACTAAATTACATAAACAAACCAAGTCCTCCAGTCCATGTGGCAAAATGTGTTGAGATCAAACTACAGTACATGCATTACTGGCATAATTTTAAAAGATATGTTTGCACAAAACCAAGCACCATACCTGTAGTAAAACATGATGGTGGTAGCATCATGTGCATCCTGTCCTAGTGCTAGTTCGCTAGAGGCTGGGGTTCCGTAGATAGAGGGAATCACGGAGAGCTCCAAACAGCAGTCTGTTTTAGCACAAGATTTGCAGGCCTCTGTTAGACAGCTTAAGATCAGGAGTCATTTCATATTTGAGTAGGCCTGCTGCATGTACTTTATACAGATGTACGAAGAGCTTCTAGGGGAATGTAGTGTGCACTCCTTTTATTAATTTTTTTTTTTCTCGTAAGCCTTTTAGCTCTGTACCGATAGACATGGAGCCTGGTGAGAGTACATCCAGAGAGGAAGTGCTGCGATCTGGGCTTGGCGTCATGCCACTGACAGCGTCTTATTTACTGTCCAGATGGATGACTCATTTTATGCACCTTATCGTAAAGCATTTGGATTTATGGTAGGTAATGGGACAGAGGTGAATACCCCAGGAGAGGCTCTAATTGAAGTCAAATACTCCTTCTCTTGTGGAAAGCAGGATTAACTCTACATCTAGAGAAAGTAGATGCAAACATGCTGGGGAAAAAAAGTGAATGTTTCTGTCTGACTCTGAGAGATAATAGACAGTCTAATAAATCAAAAGTCAGTGCAAGGGCGGTGCGTTAATGTTTGGTAGTAAAAAACAGGTGATGGGCGAGTCCTGGTTACCCAGTTTCTTCACTTCTTTCTGATCTGAAGTTCTGACCCTACCTGAGCTTTAATGTTCTAAACAAAACAAAAAAATTGATTTATGAGCCTTTTAACATGAAAAAGACATGCTATTGCCAAATATATTTTTCTTTTAAATTGCTGTTTGTTCATTCCTCGTCTTATGGACAATGTCAAAAATTGCTTGCAATTATTTTAGCCAATCAAAATATGAGAATGTCCTAGTGAGTGAAGTAAAAAAGAATTAGTGAATAATTGAAGTGGTTCTACCTTTTGGTTTTTCCGGATACAGTTTGAACATACGGTATGATACTGGTCTTCAAAAAAAGAAAAATTGGTGCAGTAGATTTAGTTTAAGCAGTCTCATGTCTGACTTACTGTATAGTTTGTGTTCCATTTCAGAAGAGGCTTATTGAACTTCCTTCCGCCACTATACTGTATAGTGGTACTTTGGAATTGGCATAAATGATAAGCAATAAACATTTTCTATTGTACTCCTTAGAAAAATATTGTTTCTGATTTTGTTCAGTAAGGACCAACATTCATGTTTACTGATGCAGCAAAGTAATAAAGATCACATTCCATTGTGACCCTGTCATTTCATAGCTTGGTTTGTCAGACTGAGGGAGACCTGAGATGGAAGGAGGAGAGGAATATGTGCTTGTTATAGTATTGTTTTTTTTTCCCTTCCGAATCTAGCACTGTGTGTGCAGGGTGTTAATGGAAAATTAAAATAATGAAAAAAAAAAATTGCATGCTGTTTAATCCAGAAATGATCTGATGTAACAAACTGCTTTAATATTTCTCAGCATACTTAATCAGAGTGGACTTATCCCTGTCACTTTTTATTAACCTCTGTTGAAACGGGAGAAGGGCTTCACTAATCTGCAATTGTTGTCTCCGGCAGCCTAAAGAGAGTACAAAAACAGACTTGATAGTTGGTGAGAACGTACTGTAGTGGCATTATAATGGCACAAAGACCTTGGCACTATTTGAGCCTGTTAAATCAAATAATATGTAGTTCTTTCTCTGTGCAGTTGTGCTTGAATGCATAGTGATTCAATGAGATCCCCACCCCCATTTCCCCTTTTCTGTGGATTAGCACCCTATACACCCCCACACCCCAATGCATTGGTTTGCTTTCCCAAAGGGAATTAGCAATGCAATTAAAACCTAATGACCTTTAAATCAAGGCATATGCCATTCAGTGTCTGTGCATGTTTCTGTGTGCGTGTGTTTGTATGCAAAAGCAGTGGAGATCGAGCGGGTGTGCATATCCACCTTCTATGTGATTGTGTCGCGTAAGCTTGAGCTTGGTGGAGTTCTATCTTCTCCAAAGAATTTCTCTGCAGCAGATGATCCGTTTTTAAATATACATTGGACATCACCTCTCGTTAGAAGAATTTGTTTCCAATTTGTCAGATTTTTTTTTTTTTTTTGTCTCCGCGCCATACCATGTTCTACAATTTCCCCACCGTGTGTAGCATTCTCTGTGCAAACGTCTTCTCCAGTAGCACTCCAATCCCATAATCATGTTCACACAGTATTATTTGCTTTCTGTAAACTCACTTTCTCTCTTGTTGAATTAATACAGTACCACACACTGAGCGCTTGATTCATCTCATCTTTCAGGTGGAATTACATTGAATTGCTGTTGTACAGGCAGCTTCTGTACGCCCAGTCCTACGTCGAGTCCTGTAAACAGGAAAGGATGACTGCTCTCAGATCAGCAGCAGTAGGTCTCTTGCTTCCCATGCCTCTTGCTCTTAGCTGTGCAAAAGCAGGCACAATTTAAATGGCAAATTAAACAGCATTTAGTCCTCTGCGAGAATGCTGTTTCTCTGTGGCAGCTGATCAGAATTGAGTTTATTAAATTAGACAAAGTTAAGGGGGATCAGGAGGCTTGGCAAAACTGATGAGACAGAGACACCGCCACGTGAATGCAAAAGCTGCTGCTGCATGGTTTCGCAAACAGGTTGTATATGTTCTGGTGCTACTTCTGAAGCTTCCACACCGTGCTCCTTTGCATAAATTATTTTTAGCTGAAATCTCCTGTTACCTTTCTTATCCCACTCCTTTTTACTTGTAAGACGTTTTCCACATCACACCCTGAATACGGCTAGTATAAGATGATTTGTATTGGCATATTTAAGAATACATGAATTTTACTTCTATATTGACGTGACCAAGTGTGGAACCAACAGTAGCAGTTTGACAATGTAGTGGACAATGTCTTTTTTTTTTTTTTTTTTTTTTTTAATGTTCATTGTATGTGTAGCTGTTAATCATGCTGGTGATAACACCCTAGACCCTTGCAGTCACCCTGATCATCTCTGTCTGCTTCACAAATATTGACACCCTTGTTATGTCTCCATTTGTTATTATTGTTTTCCTCTTATTTGTCATAGACCAGGCTGTACACTTTACTCTAATATATCTTCATTCAGTGAGCTTTGAATAAACCTCACAATTTTTTTTATCATTATCTACCTCTACCCACAGCTCTTCTTCTTCTGCTTCTTCTTCTTCTTCTTCTTCTTCTTCAAGTCCCAACACCTTTATTAAACTTCTGTAATCCATTCTACCGGTGAGGACTCAGAAGTCCCAAGCAATTTGGTTTCCTTCTCAATACCCCAGAGTTCCCTGTTTCAATAACCCAAAAGGTGAAGTATAATGAAGAACTGCAGGCTTGGATGCAAACCAAATACATTCCCAGTGTTTAATATAGAGCGCAAAATAAGCTCAATAAAAGTCAGACTAGTTTCCTGAAGATGTGTGGACATATTTTTTTTTTTTGTTCCATGGGAATTTGTAGCAGTACTATCATGTTAGAGTTGATGTTAATAGGTTATAAGCAGTGGCCATCGGCTCTCTTGCCCACGTTTGGTCATGCTCTACTTCCTCAGATAAGGTCCTGCAGGAGGTCTTTGCCATTACAGGAGTCATTTGCTTCTTCCACTGTAGTGCCTGGGAAATGGGGACAAGAGTGTGCACATCCCTGTGAGTGGTGTGTGTGTGTGTGTGTGTGTGTGTGTGTGTGTGTTTTTTGGAAGGGATGTACTAAAAGGAGGAGAGTGTCAAAGGCTAATTTCCAGAGCTGCTCTTGGGTTGCCATCTCTCATTGCAGGGTGAGCGGCTTGCGTGTTGTCATGGATACTGAAGCATGGCACCCCAGAGAAGGCAAGCGGGGGACAAATGGCCGCCTTCCTTATAGGATTCCTGTCGGCCGGCCTCTGATAGATGGCCTTGATGGGCCATTTGTCATACTGTAATTGTTCCAGCAAACACGGAATACCCACTAGTATAAACAGTGGTGTGCAGCGTTGCTAATAAAGTGGAGTACCAGTGGAAGGAAACGGTGATACACTGTTGCCCTTGGTTAAAGAGACAATGCCTCTTTTGTTCTGGCCCTTGTGCTGATTGGACCACAGGAGGGGGTAAAAGAAAACATGAAGAGAGAGAAAAAGGCAATCATAGAGAATACTGCCATTACTCATCAGTATTGACATGACCAAGTGTGGAACCAACAGTGATGGTCCTTTGAACAACAGTAGCAGTTTTGGGAGTGATTTATTTTATTTTTCTTCAGTTTGGCAGCAAAAATCCTAGAAGTGAGCCCGTCAACAGGATGGAGGGAAACCGAACTAACCCTTAGTATGTGGTTCAGTATTGCTGTACTGTACTACTTTCTGGTTGCCCTCTGCATAAAGGAAAACTGTTGCTTGCTACCATGTTCCCGTTTCCTTTCACTTGCATTAGCGTTAGTTGAACGTCCTCTGAGGTGTTTGAGCATACAGTAGTATACACACTCTGTTCTCCCCATTTTATTTAGACACGTGAACAGTGTTTCTTTAAGTCCAATTCCAATTGGATACCAAAACCTTTAGCATGTGAACAAAGCAGAACAAGTGTCCATGGTTCAAAAAATAGACACAATAAAATGAAAATCTACATGTAAAAAGCATTTTAAATGCACTGGTGTAATTATTCTTAGATATTGAAGTAACTACCGGAAATGTTTTTTCATATGTTGCAGAAAATGTTAAATACGCACTTCATATCAGTTCTGTGTACAGTATATCTAATCCCTATCCGTCAAGAGAGGAGAATGCAGGTGCAGGCTCAAGTTTAATCCACCATATTGTAAATATTAAAACTAACACAAGCGGAAATGGGTTCTAGGCCTGGAAGATCTTAATCTTAAGTTGAACGCTAAAGCTAACATGATCGTGGCGACCAAAAATTAGAGACAAACATGACGGCAACACTTGCAGCTAAATATATGAAGCAGTAGCAAGACTCGAAACAGGTGATGTAATTCAGTGCTTGTGACTCTGCATGTGACTCATGGAAGATGGGCGCTGTAGTCTAGCAGGTCCTTGATGCTCTGTGACACAGCCTTCCCCTACACCAGTTAGGCACCAAAACGGACAGTATGCACATGGCCTCGCCTTTGTTTCCTGCCTTGGACATCACTGGCAAGACCACCACATCGGCCTCAGTCTGCAGTCAGTAGAGCCGGCTGATTCCTCGGCCCTCTCTCAAACTGCATTTTGGAGGCCTCCTTGTTGGCCTCCTGCTGTGACTTTGCAAAGGAGGCCTTCTGGAAGAAACCCGACAGCAGCCTGGCTGGAGAAGCCACCTCATCAGCATCTGGTGCGAGCCTGGCTAGGGCATGGCATGTAGTGCCATGTGGTTGGGCTTTGACATATTCAGGATGCTGGGCAATGGGTGCTGGTCTCTCATTCCAGGCTGCACTGCTGCAAATCTTTGATGAATGCAGTGTGTACAGGATTTTGAGGACATTGTTTTTAATCAGATTTTGAGGCAGAATTTGGAACAGAATAATAATAATAATAATAATAATAATAATTAGTATTTGTATTATTAATAGTAGTAGTAATAGCGCTAATATATTCTAATCAGATAATACAATACTGTGATCTATGTATATATTTGAACCTATACCTTTTTATAAAAATGAGTTGTCAGTAGTTAGTGCAAATGTACTGTCTCCATTTTGATAGGTCATTTATCCTCTCTGTGTCATTTCATTTCTTTGTGCCCTTGTATCTCAATTATCCCCTCTCTTGTGGTATGCTGAGAATCTTGAAATAATGGAGTATGTGTGTGTGTGTGTGTGTGTGTGTGTGTGTGTGTGTGTGTGTGTGCATGCACCTTGTGTCCCATGACTCTTATTTCTGGAAAAATGTTTGTGTGATAGACTGGCCACTACTGCAGTACAACCTCTCGCATTTGTCCTGACATACTGTGGCCCTGGAGCACTTTACAGTGACCCCTCCTCTCACCTTCTCTCTGACGGACAGTTTAAAGCATCATTAAGTGTAATTACTATTTCAACAGGCGAGTCAAGAGAAACTCACATTGGAAGAAATTATTATTCTAAATGGTCCAATTGCTCATCCTACCCCCAAAACACTTTTAACATCTACCCTTTTTGACTTGTAGCACTTTAGTTGCACACTACTGTACAGTAGGTGTGCTTATTTGCTGTTTATTGTCTATAGTGCTGCATATGGTTTGATAGATTATACAGGATATAGACACTTTTTTTTTTTTTTTAAATACAACTATTTTTCAATGTTATTTGTACCACAGTGCTGTTGAGTTGTGGATAAATTTTCTAGAACAGAATAGCTCTGACAGTATTTACGTGTTATGTAAGCAATAGATTTTATTTTAATATGATCTTTAAGATATTATCATTTCTACAGTATCTCATACACAGGGAGTTGTATGGTGGATGATCACTATAATGTAAATCTAATCATAATTGAATTTATTTAAAAGCATGTTTTCATTTAACAAAGGAAATCGTATAATCATTAGGGTGACGTTTTCTATTGGATGACATTTATGTAACATTTGTTGATGGAAGCCTTGTGTGCCTGTGGTGTGTGTTTGTTTTTCATAAGCAGGAGAATTTTCAGGAGGCAACGCTTTGCAGTTTTTTTTTTAGTAAAATGACAAGCTGGAGTCGGATGAGTCTGATGAGGGAGCAACTGTTTATATCTTCTGTAAATAAGTGATAACAGTAACCTTGGTTAAAAATCAGAGTCTTTTGTTAACTCTTTCAGTAAAGTACTGTTCTTAAAATACAGATGTTTTGGGCCCATCCAGCAGCACAGCCTGTTATGGTGCAGCCACACACAGTTTCACGACAACTAATAACCTATTAATAAACTAATAATCTGTCAAAGAAACAATTTCAGTATATTTTTTTTCCCCAAAAAGATGAAAAGTAAAATAATACACCTTTCCTACTCCCACAGTTATTTAGAGCAATTAGCAGTAAGGGCTTGATCCGATAATTATCAAGTATGGTTACCCCTATAAAATCATGAATTTTGTCAGTTTGTTGTCAAGCCAGAAACAAAGAATATCAGCTGTTGCTCACAATTCGATATTTACGTTCTACGATGAAAATGATTGTATACAAAAGTAGAGCCTCCAAGACAGTCATTGTTAGAGTGGGCATCTCATCTAAATTCAGTTTATGGTCTGAGATATGAAGACAAACACAGGCGCTACATCATGTGACCTACAGGTCTCTGTAAGCACATTAAATATTTATGTTCATGACAGCACCATCTGAAAAGCACTGAATAAGTGTGTGGTTTTTGTGAAAGGGTTGTTGGGGGGGGGGGCAAAAACATGGTATATGACGGCACAATTTAGATTCGTGAAATCGAATCTGAAAAAGAAAACACAAGTTCTGGAGCAATATCTTTTGGACTGATGAAACCAAGATGGATGCCATCCAAGATCTTTCACCATATTTGCTGAAAACCAAAACAAGATGCATCACCAAAAACACCTTATAATCAACTCTCAGTCACTGGGGTGGAAGCAATGATCTGGGTCTGATTTAGCAACGACGGAACCTTTCTCCAAGGATCAGGCATTCCATACAGTACCAGAATAATTATACAGAGTAACAAGATCAAAGATCATCTTTCTTAAAATATGAGTCAAGATATATAGAAAAATACAGTAGTGGAAGATTGTTAATCAGCAAATGTGACAAATAACAATGAACACAAAAATGAATAAAATATACAAACCAATACTAAAAACAGTAATAGAAATAACAAATACGATCATCACCACTACCACTCCTATTGTATGGTCCCGTGTTATGCTCTCAATATACCTCCAAAGAGAGAACCATGTGTCTCCAAATTTTTTGCAAATGATGTCTCGGATTATATATGTCAGCTTTTTGAATAAGAATAAGAAAAGTTGAGATCTGAGATCCAACAGTGTAGAGATCGTACCTCTGTTTTAAATCACACTGACAGAAAGCCGTTCTTTGCAACAAAAGGGAACAACATAAAAATGGTTCTGTGCTGCTGGTCAAAAAACTTTTCTAATTGGTCATAAAGTAAATGTAAACTAGGACTCAAGTCAAAATGTTTATTAAAGATGTTTTTCACAGTGGAACGTTCCGCTTCCCAAAAAGCCTTAATATTGTCAGAGTGCCAACAGGAAGGAAGAAAAGTGAGTGACATTTAGGAAACCGATCTGATCAGTTTGGGTACATTCTGTGATCCCGCACTGGGTGAAGCACATTCTAGTTTGTAATTCATCTCATTTACAGTACAGGAAAAGAAGAACTTTCAGAAGGCAGCCTTTTCCATATCACAATGTACAGCCTTCTTTATAATGTTTGCACCGTTCAAATGTTCTACTGGGGTCGAGAGTCTCATCACCATACCGTGCATGAAGTTCTCTGTAAATGTCATTCAGTCCTCTTGATTTTCTGCCTTCATTCATGAGAAATTTCAGGTCCCATTTGACTTGAATTCTTGTTGTACTTTCAAAGAGCTTCTTCAGCTAAAAGAGTACTGCAATATTTTTGGTAGCTCAAGACGCATTTCAAAATGAATGCAAATAGTACAGTATGCATCCCAATTTTATTCTGGCGATCCATTTGTTGTTCCTTATATTTTGCACGCAAAATGCCATGAGCTTTATGGACCAGTTAAAAGCTAGTTAAGCATGGGTCATACAAACAACTTGGCTCAGCTGAGTAATTTACTCATAGTTGCAACCACAAGAAAACCCACATTTCCTCCTGTTGGGAAATGGTCGATGCCATCATCTCAGCAGGCACCCGAGGCTCTAGACCAGCTCCTCCTTGACTACTGCATCAATGGCAGTATTTATTATAAAACATTCCCATTGCACTTCTCTCTCGCTCTTTTCTTATTCTCCTTTCCCCATTTGGGTGATGATTATACTCTGGATGAGAACAAACAGTATCTCTACTTAATAATTCACATCACTTTCATCTGATATTCAGTTACCATGGGCAATTTAGTAGTTGAATAATTTTGTGAAAAATTCATTTATTATGGCTGCGTGTTATGAGGCGGTGGTGATGGCAGCCAAGAGTGTTAGTGGAGGGGTTTAAATTGCGTCTGTGGAGGGGATCCAGGGGAAGGTAATGTGTTCTAATGTTCTCAGCCATATGCATTGTTTTCAGGGCTCATCAGTTTTACATTGATTCCCACTGAAGTGTTTAATTGCATCATGAATATGATCTAATTCTGTCCTTTTTGCTGAAACCGGCGCACTCGCTGAAAATGATGTACTGCCATGACAGCGCCATATCGGGACATATTTTATATGGAACGTAAATTATAGTGTTAAATTAGCCTGGAAAGATAACTAGCTGGCACAGGGAATGGACCCAACAGTTTAATTTAGTGTCAAAAGGCTGTGAAGGGATAAATCTCTCCTCTCTCTCTCTCTCTCTAACGCTCTAACGCCATAATGTCTTGGATTTTACTGGAATAGTTTAACTATATTTTTATTACCTACAGTTTCTCTCCATGTTGCACTTTTTTTTGTGGGATTTCAGTAACAGGACCCAGTTAGAAGGAACAAGTGCAGCATCCTTTTTCAGTCTGATTTAGAGATGTGCATAGTATTTCCGTATAAGTTTAGGATGTTCACACTCACTTTATTAATATTGTTATTGTTATTAGCCAAAATAGTCCCTATATCATGATAATCATATTTTCGATGAGTGAGGACTCGTACTCTCGTAACGTCGCTAAGTTAAATGTGTAGAGAAAAATGCAGGTCCTTCATCGTCATACAGTATGTCTACTTTGCTTTTTTTTTTTGTGTGTGTGTGTGTGAGAGAGAGAGAGAGAGAGCAGGTAAACGAGTACGGCTTTGAAATGGTTTCTTCAAGTTGGGTTATTCACTAAAGATGAAAGGCATTGAGTGTGCATGGCCGTCTTTTTATTTTGCTTCAGGAGGGAGCGTTTTCTCTCTGCTGCCCTTAAAGCTTGGAGTGTTCTACTGAGTGGTTGCCAGGAGTTAAGTTTTCTCTCGCCAGCTGGTCCTGTACACAGTCGCTCTCTGGCTCTTGTGCTTTCTCTTATCTTCCATACCTCCTTCACTATAATAATGGTCTGCAGTTTTTGAGCCAACCACTTAATAAAATGTGTGAACAGTCAGTCATATTGGTTCCCAGAACTTGTAAAGGACCTTTTGAATATTGACGGAGTCCATGTTTTTTTTTTTTTGTACCAAAATCCTGTTTCTGCCCACATTCGTATTTTTTTTTTTTTTTTTTTTACAAAAGTGTCATTTCCACACAGAAGTTCAGAGCGGCAATGGAGACTCCTGTACAAGCACATATTGGACACAATTGCTAATTAGGAAGGCTTTTCTTGATTGTCAAACAATCGTCATAAAGGCAGCCACAGTATTTAAATGAACTCGGGTAGCATGTTTTTAAACAGTGTTTGAGTTGAGCAACTTCAGGGAAAGTAAATGTGTGGTGTTGTTCACTTCAAAGTCACACACCTCTTGTCTGAGCCATTGGGTATACAGTATATTGGGTGACCTCCGGACACGAGACTAACCGTCCCGGAACCGCCACAGTTTCACCCATCCCGAAAATTCATGTAAAATGATCCGAACTCAGTAAGTCGTTTTTCGGATGTGGATGCAGACCTAACTTATCTGTGATCATGAGAACATTAGAAGAAAATATAATATGTACATGTTTCATCAATTTACATGTGTCCTTACTTCAGACTTTGGGTTTTCAGGTGTATTTGTCCTGTACAGCCTCTGTGCTAGTGAGTGTCCATAGTGACAGCATGAACAGACATGCTCTGATTAAATCAGCGCAGAGTTTAGTTTTCATCTGCTAAGCAATAGTTTCTCAAGAACACGCACTACACGCTTGCAAAACTGCCTTTCGTCCGGGAGGACCTCTGATCATCCCCAACACATTTTTATCATCCCTGGGACGACAGGGCGCTGTTAGTCTCGAACCCCTTGTGGACCCGGATAAATATTGCCACCCACTCCCTCCCGTCTTTCGGTTCCACACTCCAGGCTTGCCATCAGGGCTAATGGCTTAATGTCAGGGAATGTTGGTGAAGAGACAAGAGAAAAATAAGGCCTTGCAATACTTTTTTGCAGATACATTTGTGTGATTTTGAGCGAATAATATGATGTAAATGCAAGAAAGGCTAACAACTGCAGATTTAGCCCTGGGGCTTTGTTCAGCATGTCGCGTACATGGCAGCTGGATAAACTCTGCCGAACATGCAGTGTGACATCCCTTGTGTTTTATATGATCAAAATGAAGCCGTAGAGAGTATGCAAGCTTGTCATTTTACAAAGGTGGCTTTTGATTATTTTTTTTTTTATAACCCTCATGAACTTTCTCTCAAAGAATACACAAAGGCCAATGTTGCCTTTTACAGACGTCTACATCAGTTTGGATGACTTGGTTTAGCAGTGTAGTTGATTAGGTCTAAACAATTCCTTTATTTAGCATTGGGACATGTCACAAGGGTTTGTGGTAAAGAATAGATACCAAAAAAGAGCCGTAGTGTAGAGCTACATGCATAAAATATACCGTACATTTAGACTTTATTACTTGAATTAAATGCTGGTTCATGTCTCGGTTCTGTAGGTCAGTTTTTAAGTCTGCCTCTTCCTAAGGCCTGTTCCTTTGCTCTCCACTGAGTGTTGAATAGCTCAAGTATTTACTTCTTTTCCCGTCCTCTCTGTGCTTGGGCTCTGAGCTGAAGTGGTGTTACCTGAGTGAGGTTGGTAAGGAATGTGTCTAGCGAAGATGTCTAACAGACAGGACTGTGTAAGGAAGTGAGAGAAAGAAAGAAACAAAGGTTCCTCTTAGTATTATCAGTGTTGGTGTGTGCAGAGGTTTGTGAGTGAGTGTGTGTGTGTGTGTGTGTGTGTGTGTGCGTGTTATCCTTAAGCCTCTATGCGTTTGACAGTAAGAGAGAAGAACATAAGGAGTGGGTGAAAGAGAATGTGTAGAAGAGAGAGTGAGAGTGAGAGTGAGAGAGAGAGAGAGAGAGAAGAAAAGGATCCTCAGGAGGTTCCATTGATGCACTGTTATTTGGTTTACTTACTGCGCCTGCCAAATGATATATCAATGAAAATCTGTTCTCTGAATTATGGCCATCTGATGATGGAGAGACTGAGTGCCGTGTCCTGGAACGCCTCTTATTGTGCCCCATTACTTAGCCTCTCTGAGTACCACTAAGTGATTTTTAGAATGCATTGCCACAGGCTCTATTCTTCCTAATTCACTGTATTTTTTCACCCCTTAAATGGCAGTGAACTACATTTGCACTTAAAACATATTCTTTAATATTCTGTTATTTTACATACAAATTGCATCCTGGGCAATGCATTCATCATTGCTCATCCCCTCCACTCTTCTACTAAATGAAAAATGTATCTTAAATGAATAATGGATCGCACTGTAGAATAATTTTCTTTGCAGCATGTTTACCGTTTTGGATGATTTTCTTTGTCTCCGCAAAGAAAATGAGGCCAATATCCTCATGCATGCCTCACTTTGGGTTTTCTAAAGAGCTGCTCAGTGATCAGAGTGCATTGATTCATATCATGGCAATATGATCGCTGAACCCTAGGAGAACATGCTTTCTTTGATTTATATAGGTCCTTGGTAGATCTGCACGAGAAGGAAAGCATGGCTGAAGGAGAACTTCGGCTCCTGAGATGCTTCAGATCAATTAACTTGTGATATCTGTGGAAAGTCTCAGATAACGCCGCTAAAAGCCTCCTGATTTAGTTTGAATTTAATTTCTTTTTTTAGCTTCTGACCCCTCGTTATCTCTCGCAGTGGTGCTGTCACTTCAGCTGGAGCAAAATGGGGCCGAACCCGTAATGTCCTTTATGCTCAGCTGAGAGAAGTAGATGGATGCGAGCAAGACAGGAGCTCTGTTAATGCTCAAGCTCAGTTGTGATGCATATTCATATTTATAGTTCCACCTGTCCCATCGAGTCATACTACAGTAGATCTCCTTCCTTTGCTGTCATGGGGCCTTCTTGTATGCGTTCAACATACTGTTGCTGACTCAATTTGGCTTTAGCATTTCATCTGTGCGTGTAACGGATCTAATGATGGATTTAGTTGTCTGGAGGACTGGTAATGATGACTGGGTTTCACACTTCACAGGACACCACTTGGGTGCTCTTCCTGGCTGTGGGATTCACAATGTAAACTTTCTCCCAGTGCACTTCCTACTTTTTCTACTCTGCCATCCAAAATATTTCGTTGAGCCCAGGAGAGAATCGCATGACTGAGCTGTATGGAGACAGCTTGTTGCCGCCACCGCCACACTGCTGGTACACTTCTTCTTTTTTTGTTGTTTTTTTTTTTTGCTTTCCCTTTGAGATGGCATAGTACAGATGGGAGTCGCTGGACTGCGGCAGCTCGTGTCACGATACGTTGACGATTTTACGGCTGAGCAGAAAGCAGCTTCTACAGTGTTGTTCTGCTGAGAACACTGAATAGATTACAACAGTTTACATTGTTGTACTTCACATACAAGATTGCCAATTGTCTTGCAGCACGAGTGCTACGGGCCTAATAAATGCAGTGAAAAAGAAAAACCCGAATTAAATCATCAAGGATCATGATCTCCTTATTGTTCTGAAGGTCAGATTCCGTTCATTATGGAGGCCAGGTGGTATAGTGTGAAACATCAGGCGTTAGATATTATAGGAATGATTTCAGACAGAACAAAAGCGTTGCTTAATTTCAAACAGTTAGACGTCGAGCACAAATATGAAGAAGTCTTTCTGCAAGTGACTGATCACCCACATGTGACAGGACGATCCGAGCACCTTTGATGCATGGGATATAAATGGATTGATTAATATGGAGGAATGGAGAGGGAGCTTTGTTATCAGTGTGGAGGCCCTCCTTAGGTCACCCATCTATCATGGTTCCTCAGGCCATGTTGGTTTGCTTTGGTAATGAGTGAGCTGACATTTACACAGAGCTCACTAACAGTCTGACCCGCTGATTACAGCTGAATCCTCACGCTAGCGACTATTGATAATTAAAAAAAAGAAAAAAAAAAGAAAAAGGCCAGAATGTAGGATGGAACAAAAAACGTGACTTATTTATATGCGTATAACATTAAGGGGACGGTGATAATTAATTGAATATCCTGGAGTAAATATGAATAAATGTACGATTCAGCACAAAGCTGTGCGCAGTATGGTGTTTAGGTTAAAGAGTGATTTATGAGAAGTCTGAGGGTGGTGTCCACTTTGCTCTGCCTGCTCATAATAGAAGATGAAAGTTAGCAGCATGGAGCTCCAGCACTGGCGGAAGGATTTTGGACATGTGTGCATTGTAGCATCAAATAGATTGTGCTTTCTCGCATGTATTCAGCTAATGTGTATCAAGCATCCTGATGCAGATGAATGTACAGCCGTGGGAAACTGATGACATGGTCCCCTCCATTACACGGTGTGTACAACAGGTATACACTCGGGCTCTTGCGTATATTTCATTTTACTCCAGTGTGTCTTTTCCAAAGCTCCTTTAGCTCCAGCCATAGGCAACAGCTGTTGAATAGCAGTGCTTAGACTGGTGGGGACACTCAGGATACCTTTTTTTTAATTGTCTGTGGAATAGGAGATGGCTGCTGAAATGGTGATGTGCCTCCACACACAGGCACACACAGCTACAGCCTCAGCCCCAGGTCGGGCCATTTTGCTATTTTTTGTGTCAACCGTTTATGCAGCATGGAAAATGTTTGCGTAGCAGGTGTATGAGCTAGAATATTGAAATATTAACAGCTTTTTTCAAGTTTCTGTCTCCATATGAACAAGCTCCTTCATATATCATGCGTTTGAAGATGTTCAGCCAAGCAAATCTATGATTATTTTCACAAACTGTACCTCTGTGAGTTGTGTAACCTTGCTAGTGAGTCCATCATCTCCATTTTAAAATGTACATCCTCAATGTAGGTTACGTTCCCAGTCTCATTGCTCTAGATAAATGTTATTTTTATCTCAGATGAGTAATATTACAGCACACGTGCGCATATTCTCCTCGGCACATATGAGTAAGAAAAAAAAGAAATGTCAGCCCAAGTGTGACAGGTGGTCCAGGTTTGTGTCGCTGGGCCCCCAGGGTCCTGCCGAAGCTCAGGTTGCGAATGTGAGGGGCTGGTCCCAGTTCAGGATGACACAGGTGGTGTGAAACCTGGCTCTCTCCGATCACCTGAAATATTCACATTCTTCTGGCAAGCAAGCTTTGATCTCTCCTTGCAATCAGCAAGGGAGCTGTGGAGGGAAAAGGAAACCGTGTAAACAACAGGAAAAAAGGAGCACACCTGAGAACACACTGATATTTCTTAAGAGAGAATAAACAATGGCAGTTTATCAGTGTTATCCATCGCTCAGGGTTTTTTCTTTTCTTTTTTTTTTTTTAAAATCCCCCTCGTCGATGGCCGTGTAAAAACTGGGCCAACGTCAACATCGCAGTTGCACCTTTGCAGAGGTAAGCTCTTGATTTGGTGCTGTTTGTTATGGATTGTCATGTCAGTGGCCCCAATTTATAAACTTCTCCTCGCGCTGGTTATATTTACGCTGTAATAAATTTTGTGAAGACGTTTATTAATTTTTGTTTTTTTGTTTTTTAGCTATGTGCGGTTGGACTCATTGTGGCAAACTGAAATACTGTTCTTGGCGGTTGTTGTGAAATACTGTGCCCTATCCTCACCTAATGTGGGTTTAGACTGTTGTTTTACCTTTAGCCAAGAAATCAGCAATCAATAACTAGGCAAGAATGAAACGTGATTAGAAGGGCTAAGTGTAAGTCCAGAAGGTGAAAGTAGCACTGGATTTTGATAGCCATAACATTCATATGAAATGTTTGACAGTAATTTATGACGAGTTCAAATCAAACAGAGGTTTAGCATAAAAGAAAAATGACAAGTTTTAATATAAGTCCTATACCAGCTATATATAGTCTCTATTTTAAGGTCACGGGGCAGTTGTCCAAGCATTTCACTGCATATCGTACTGTGTATGACTGTGTACAGTATGTGACAAATAAAATTAGAATTTGAGCATGGAAGCAGTGAGTAGACACACTGAGCCATTTACATTTTTGCTCAAAATCTCCAGGATTTGTAGATTAGGACTTGTTGATCTAGAACTATCTGTATGGTGTCTTAAATTAAATAAAATTGAGTCTGAAAATAACTGTACAGTAAAATTTGTTTGATTTTGTTTCTACTTCACCATGTGAAGATTCTAATGTTCAATTTATCCATTTCAATTGACTCGGAGTGTACGTGGAGGGGACCATACAACATCTTTTATTTGCTTTTATTTATTGGCCAGATTTGTGTCATGGGACATCATTAGTTTCAGCATAAGAGGACTAACAAAGGGCCTGTAGCTGTTTCCAAAAACAGCGGAGTCCCAAAAAGACCAAAAAATGAATGATCCCAGTAAAGCTGGGTGGAAAAGGGATTTTAAATGAACCTGGCAGATTTCAGAAGACAAATGGATTCAGTCAAGAAGAGAACACTGTAAAAGATATGGCATGATAAAAAGAAAACTTTGAGCGCCCTACAGAAGAACCATAATGCGATAGGACTGAAAAAAAACTTCATTATCTAAATTAAGGAATGTTTTTTTTTTTCTTTTTCTTTTTCTTTAGGTTATCATAGTGGCATTGGTAGTAAGGCCTGGAGAGCAGATTCACTTTTTTCTATTGATACTACTGACCGTAGTATCTGCAAGTGTAAAGAATTTAGAAGTGTAAAGAAGCATCCTAACGCTTGGATCCAACAAATGCTTCAAAACTCAAATGCCTTTAGTGCCAAAACGGTGTTGACTGGCCAAGTATCTAAACAGGGCCGTGTTCTCTATACAAACTACACGAAGTGGATCATCACCAGACAATATATCCTGCAACATTATTATGCATTATTAGTACTGCTTTTAGCTCTGCTCCATTTGCAACATGATGTCCATGCACAGAGTTTTGAAGGATTTCCTGGATGTCAGCAGTTATGAAATACATCACACTTCCAAATTCATTCTTTTGCTGCTGTTGATGATTATAGTCTCAATACTCCGCATTCTTCTTATCCGAGTTGAGCAGGAGAGCATTTAATTTATTAAGATTTTCTGTTCTGTGGGTTTCCTTATAAATTCTACAGAGAGGCTAAACTTAACACATCGCCACTAGTCTTCTCATCTACTGTATTTAGTTGGATTCTTCATGATTGTAAAGGTAAACATCTGTCTGCTAAGGTCTGCCAGGATGATTTTCCAGGTAGAACTGTAAGGGGTCATCAACTGCAAATGATCGTGTCAAGCAGAACGTTTTTAAAACATTTATTTAAAAACAGTTTTTTACTGTATATTTGTTCAACACCATGCAGTGTAAAAAGGAATTTCAAGAAACAGTTAATATTTACAATTTATTCATTACTAATAAATGCTATAAAGTACTAATACGATATGTTTTACCAAAGTAAGCAGTTGTTAATGTTGTCATTTTTAAATTATTTATAAGCAGGTGCAGCTAAATCATCTTACCAACTGGTCTACTAAATTCTACCAGATTTTTTGACTTTTCCTATTCAGAGTTTGAAGGTTTCTCAACGGTCATCTGTACAACATGTTCCCTGTTTTTATACATGTGTTTTGCATTGATTAAATTGACTGTAACAGTTTAATTCTTGTACGAGTAAAAAAAAAAAAAAAAAGAAGTCTGACTCCGGTGAGAGATTGCGTTTTTTACCCATCTTAGTTTTCATAGTGAATTTGCCTGTGGTTCTCATCCGCGGCAGTAGGAAAGGGTGTTTTTCCATCTGTTTCAAAAACACTCCTTAATGAAACCATAAGAAACAGAGGCCTACATGTTTTTAGATGGGGTGTTGATGGATTGCAGTATACGAGGCGCTAAAACTCCTAAAAGAAGTGCAGCATGATGGCTAATGCGCGACAACGCTAGTCACACCTCTGCCGATGATTGTAACGCTCATGTGCTGCTCCTTCTCTTTAAGATCCTCTGTGCTGTCTGTGAAGAGCAGCCTGACTGACTGGGGATTAATTATTCGGGATCATTTCCCAGGCTTTGCCGGCAGCTTTAGAAAGGGTGTCAAAATGAGATTTTCAGAGACAGTACCTGCTAAATCTACACACCATAGCACTATTAGCGTATTATGCGCACCCTTCAGTGCGTTTTGTTTAGCAGGTAATTGTGCGTTTGCGAGAACTGTCTAATTCTTTGCTGTGTTCCACCCACTCTTTTCTTTATTGCAGTAGAGTTATAAATGTAAAGAGTATTTTTAAATGTACGTTTGCTCACCATTGTGTTTGTTTAAAATGTATTTTTTTTTCTTTTTTTTTCTCTGCAGCGCTGAAGATATAAGGCAGATAAGAGTGCGGTACACTTATATTTAACGCCTCTGTGTTTCACAATATACAATAATGATGTTTATATGTTCAAACTCTGAGACTTCTTGCCTGTTTTGTTGCACAAAGATATCTCCGTGACCACTCGCTAACCTATCCTCCCAAAATTGTGTGTGCGTCTGTGTGTGTTTTGTAGGCAGGGCTAAAAGGCCAGGATGGGGGTGGGGCGATGCCCGTAATAACATGCGGGCCAGACTAGTCTGTGACAATCGGGTTTTGTATTGATCGTGTTGCTTTGATTTATTGATTGATCTCTTTCTTGAATGTTGCATCTGTGGAGGTAATCTCGACTGGCTCAAAACAGTCTTACCGTACACACAAATGGCAGAAATAAGGAATGTATAAAAAGCAATTACCCTTATTTTTTATCACACATTAAGTCCCTCTGCTCTATGTTTAATTGTTACTGATTGTTTCTTTATTCAGGTTCATTATTATATGTAATTTAACGTGTATAGTGCGACAGTACACTCTCTGCCTAGATTCAGTAAAATCCTGCAAAACGCAGGACAGCGCTTCAATGTACAGATGGATAATGACTCAAAATGTACCGCGAAACCAATCCAAGGCCAAGAAATGTCATGCTCTTAAGTGGTCGAGTCAGTCACCTGACTTCAACAAGCAGCAGCTGACGATGGCTACATGAAAGACTCCGAGAAGCATTTGGTGATTTTCATGGGATTGAGACTTCCGATGGTCATTAACTGCAAAGTTTTTGCAGCTTATTATCGAAACTAATCCTGATGTTTTCTAGTTTGTCCAAATACTTTTGAGTCTGTGAAATATAGGGACTTAGTAAAAAAAAAAAAAATAATAATAAAGAAGATATTCCTTAATAGTAAAAGCAATGTTTTTGTTAAACCATATGAATTAACGGTGAAAGTGTACACATCATTGATTTTTGTTTTTCATTTGAAATTCTTCGTGGTGGCAGAAATAACGAAGCTGTGTTGCTGTCCAAGTACTTATGGACCTGACTTTGCATGGATGCAGACGACCCTGGTTGCGTGAATTTGTATTCTGTGTTTGTGTGTGTGTGTGTGTGTGTGTGTGTGTGTGTGTGTGTGTGCATCAGGGGTTTGGAGGCAGTGCAGTCACTAGGCAGAACAGAGTGGATCTATAAATTGATGGAATTCAAAGCCTCCAGCATCGATTACCATTATAACAAACAGCAGAGCCCCGAATGTCTGATTATTTTTAGACAAAGATTCTGTTCTCTCAGCAGTAATTCTGCTGATGCTGTCACACTTTCAGACATCTGCCTATGATTGCAATTAGATGGGATACCAAAATAATACCTCCATCTACATTTTTTTTTCTTATTTTGTTGCTGTCACCCGCTCCTTCTTTCCCCCTCCCCCATTTAT